>CAWTZC010000090.1:0-600000 GCA_963919715.1 Microtus obscurus
TTCCGCAGTCACCTGTTCCTTCTGTGAAAGTCAGTGAATGGTTCTGTTTGTTCTCACTTCCAGGCAGCTCTAAGTGCCTTGAAACAGTTTTCTGAACAAGGACTGGAATCAATCGAAGGGGCAGTGAACGCCGAAAAAGGCTCCCATGAAAAGTGAGTAAAACCCTCAGTCCGTGTTTTTGCTCTTGTGGCTGTACGAAAGGTGAGACATGGTAATTGCATGGCTAAAGACAAAGCCAGACAATGATGGCTAAACTCTTCACACCTCAGTTAAATATAGAAGAATGAAAACCATGTAGATAGTCCTAATCAACTCTTCTAAAATGTCTGTGGGCATTCTAACCTGTGAGTTAGCCATTGACTCGGCATTTCAAGGCCATGGAGAGAAGCCCTGGTCTTGTTGACTGCAGACAGCTGCACAGCTGGCAGAGGGCAGTTTCCACGACATAATGTCAAACGTTCTCTCACCAACTCGGTTTTTGAGAAAAAAAAAAATGGCATTCACATTTCTTCTAAGAACAACTGACAGAAAACAAAGCAGGATTGAAAGCAGCCCCCACTCCTTTTTTCGCATTTGGCTTTTTATTTTGTTATTAACATACCCAGTCACAGAAACAGGGCTGCCAGGGACTACAGCAAACATACACGTAGAATCATTGTTTCTGAAAGTCAGCTTATAGCTTTTTATGAGATTTGAACATAAGGTGCTATGGAAATGACTGACTTTGGAGTTTCTCTAGAGACCCAATTTTTACTAGCAAAATGAAAAGTCCATTATATTTGCATAATAGAGTCCAAACACTTTCAAAGCCATAGTAAGAACTGGTGTGATCTCAGAATTCACACACAAAAAAAATGCCATCGGAATTAAAACACAGAATTTGGGAAGTAAAATGTAGACATGCTGCTCCTATAGTTAAATGAGCATACATAAGAGCGCAAAACAAAACAAAAAACCAGTATTTGGTCACTTATCTTAAAAGGTAAGAAGACAGCGAGAAGACAACATTTGGTAAACAGACGTGGCATTTTAGGCTGTCTATAGATTGGCAACCATTTATAAGCTAATTTAATCAAAACCATTTCCACATGATCTCATCAGCAGACCATCTGAGCATAAATATTGTTGCTTCCCTTTAAAATGTCACTCTTGTGGTGACCTTTGCATCCTGTGTGCCATCTGATAATAAACATGTCTGAAGACGTGCAGCTCCAGACCTCAGCTCTTGTTAACGTATTCATCTTTCAGACAAGCCAAGCACCTACGAGAGAAAGCCGACAATAACCAGGCGAACCCGGGCTCCATCACTCAGGACTGCAAGAAATCAAAGTCGGCCATCTAGCAGCTCCCAGAACCTACGGCTGCCACCGCGTCCTTATAAAGCTGTCAGCACGCATGAGGGTGTCTGTGTTCAAGGAAATGAATGACTAGTACCATTGTCTGAGTCTTATGTGTGTGAAGACAACACTCTTCTAACACAAGGATAATGTACATGGTACTGTTTGTTCAACTGGGGGAAAATAAGACTCTGAGCATTTCCCTTGGAACTTGAGATCAGATCATAACTCCTTTGCCCAGAGGCAGCAGAGATCTGATCCCACTACCAGAGCTTAAAAATAACCATTAATGAAACATGTAAGAAACAAGGCTAAAGTCTTGAAATGATTCATAGCCGAGTTTGGGTTGGGTTCTGTCCTTAACGGTTGTTTTGTCGTGGCGATTGTGTCGTTATACTCTCTCGTTTGAAATAATGCTTGACAATTCAGAAATTAACCAATGATGTGCTGTGGAATGTGATGGTTGTCTTCATATAGTCGCACCGTTTCTCCTCTTATGCAGATATTTGTAATCTTCATCTTGCAAACACACATGCACACACATACACACATGCATATATGAACCACTTTAAGGTGCATTGCACAAAGATGGATGCAAATAACTGTGTTGAGATCAAATCAGATGATTGACTTAAAATATAAAATAATGCTAGGAACAAGTAGTTTCCATGTCTTTCGGGACTTTTAAAGAGACAGAATGAAACAAAACCAAGCAGTTGTGGGTTTTGCGCTACATGACGCCATGAGCCATCGAGGGGGCGTCTTGCCTCTGCACGTCTACCCTGTCGTGGAAATTGTGCCCACCCCCATCCGTGTGTTGTAGCCCCTCACTGTTTGCACCGAGTGTCTTCAGTAACTGCCTCTGGACTCAGGACAGTGAGTAGGATCAAGATAAACACTGTACATGGTGGGGACGGGAAAGCTTGTTGAAGCGTCTAGCTAACCACGCTCTGGTCCAGCATGTCGGAATCCACCGTGGGGCAAATTCAGTAAAGATTTGGTCGGTTTCCGTATGAGTTGTTGTTCTTTCATTCCCTCCCTCCCTCCCTCCCGCCTTTTAAATGCCAGGGCTGTAAAACGTGTAGGGAACGTCACCACCCAGCCTCGCTGTCCTGCCCAGCCGTGGAATTAGAGCTGGCTGTTTCTGTGAAACTGCAGGCAAGCCTCCTGGGTGACTGGGGCCTGACTGACGAGGGCCTGGTCCAGCCGGCCACTGTCATCGCGTTGTTCAGGCTTTCTCCTTATTGATTTGCAAACATTGTGCAATGAGAAAACACTATATGGTCTAACTCCTTGGCCCAACCTGACAATAGGAGTAGAATTATGTAAGATTTCACAAGCAAAACCACTACCCATCATGATCTGGCTGACTCACACGCGACTGCAGGATAAACAAACAGCACTATAAGGAAATAACTGCAGGGCTCCTGCTAATGACTCCCATGTGGGGAAGAAGTCTGCCGGCACCGGGAGGGCTGGGTGCCCTTGGAGGAAATGGGCTTGGTTACATAAGGCTGGGTCCCAGTGAAAAGAACAACACATCTGTAAAGTCGGGGTTCTCAGAAGCGTTTGTTTGGGCACAGTTCTGCTGCCTAATAAGGACACGGGGCCCCCTAACTCATTCCCTTGGCTGCAGGTAGGCCCTTGGATTTGCTAGGACATTGTCCCTGCGGCTTCAGCACCTGGATGGGGTGAGGGGCCCGCGTGAGGACTTCCTGCAGGGCCACAGAAGCCATGGTGCTCCCTGCGCAATAAACACTGCCACCTTCTACAGAGTGAGCTGGGCAGGACTGTGGGAAGGTGGCAAGCTCAAGGGACACAGAACTCCTCAGTTCTCATGGCCCAGGTATCTGAAGCATTTGACCAGAGCTGTCTGACAAGGAGTCGCCCCAGGCTGAATCATGACCAAGCCTACGGAGTGTAGTCAGTGATGGTGGGAGACCGGCCATTTGCATACATTTTAATTCTGCATCCAAAATCCCGCGCCCTCTGTCTTCCAGAACTGTCCAGGAAGAGGCTCTGGAGTATGTTCCTGGAACAGTGGCACTTCCTGTACATCTTTTGATTTTTCTTTCTTTTCCTTTTTTCTTCCCCCAGCTGAATTACCAGGGCCCGCACTGGCAAGGCCCGCGGCAGTGCTCAGCTCCACCGCGCAATGTTATATATCATTAGAGGGGAAACCATTAAGTAGATTTATTGAGAGAATGTTTCTTCAGCACGAGGAGATCTTTTTGATGAAAAATGGAACTCATTATTCTTTAAAGGCCGCAGATTGACTTATCTCCTTCATCAATTACGGTGTCTGCTTTCAGCTTGCCTCAATCAGCCCAGAGCTCTGCAGTCACTTCCTAGGGCCGAGGCCAATGTGCTGCCCGAAAAAGGGGTTGTTTTCACATTTTAATTGGAAATATAATATTGAACCCTGGAACTCCGACTATCTTTTCCACTACCACTTGCCAAAGATCAATGGTGAGACACCACCCATCAGGCCATGACATGCATTCCTCCCCTTTCCCAGGGTGACCCTTTCCCAGGGTGACCCTCTAAGAAGCCGTCTGGCATCCTTCTCGCCAGTATACATTCTGAGTTATGATCCCCCATCCCCAGCCCCCTGAAGTTTCGACCAATTTTGTGCACCATAGAGTGAAAGTAGATGGCTGAAAATTTTAATCTTGGGGCTCGGGAACGGCTCCTTCCGTAAAACGCCTGCTGTACAAGAGTGAAGACCCGAGTTCTCATCCCCAGCATCCCCAGAGAACCTGGGTAGAGCAGCATGCTTCTGTACCCACCCACACACCTCACCCCACCCCCAGCACAGGGTTCACAGAAATGGCAGGTGGGTAAAGCTCTCAGTAGGACAGTCTAGCTAAATTGCTGAGCTCTAAGGTTCAGTGAGAGACTTTGTCTCAAAAAGATAAAGTGGACAGTGATATGACTCTGGCCTCCATATGCAAATGCTTACATGTACACACACACACAGACACAGACAGAGAGAGGCAGAGAGACACAGACACACATACACACACACACACACAAAGGCAGAGAGAGACAGAGACACACACACATACACAGAGAGAGAGACAGAGAAACAGAGAGACACACACACATACACACAGATAGAAGCAGAGAGAGACAGAGAGACACAGACACTACACACACACACATACACAGAGAGAAAGACGAGACAGATAGAAGCAGAGAGAGACAGAGAGACACAGACACACACACACATACACACACAGACAGAGAGAGACACACACACAGAAAGGCAGAGAGAGACACAGACACACACATACACACACACATACACAAAGAGAAAGACAGACAGATAGAAGCAGACCCCACAGACTCACACAGGGACAGAGACAGAGAGACTTAGTCTATTATTCAGAGGCTCTCGGGATTCCTTGGTGACTTTGGAAAAGTGTCCAAACCCACATACTGGTGTCTAAATCCTGCAGGGTGTGAATGAGGACATTAACTGCCCAGAACTTGTTCCGAATCTTCCCTTTTCCAGGTTGGCCCTGAGCTCATGCTCCTCCTCCCTGAGCTTGGACAGGCTGGGATGACAGGCTTGTGCCACCACACCTAGATTTCCAGAAGTGCACCGTATCTCACCTTAATGTCTTCCCTTCCCCCGTGCACACTTTCTAGAGGGAAAGCTCCTTAACCTCACCAACATTCAAAGGCCAGTGTCTCCTGCCTGGAACAGTACTTAATCCAGTAAGTACCCAATATGGAAAGCTGGATACTTCATATGGTAAACACTCAATAAATGTTGACAGATTTAATATGACAGAATATGCTGACTCAGTGGGCTTCCTCCCTGATTGTGTGGGCAATGACCTGATAGAGAAGTCCACGTGGCTAGAGCCTCTTGCCTAAGAGACTAAACTTCCAGTTGTCCTTAACATGTAGCCTCGTCAAAGTCAATTAACAGCTTCCAGTTTCAGCTTTTCAACTAAAACCTGGGGATAAGAATGTGCAGGAGAGCTGGGTGGTGGTGGTACATGCCTTTAATCCCAACCTTTGGGAGGCAGAGGCAGGGGGATCTCTGAGTTGGAGGTCAGTCAGTCTGATCTACAGAGTGAGTTCCAGGAGAGCCAGAGCTGTTACACAGAGAAACCCTGTCTCTAAAAACAAACAAAAACTATGCAGGCATGTTACATAGGGCCTGGGCAGATAGCCCAGTGGTAAAGGCGCTTGCCACCAAGTCTGGTGACCTGAGTTCCAATCTCAGAACCCACATAGTAAAAGAAGAGCATTGACTCCTAAAAACTGTCCATTGACCTCTCCTCTTGCACTGTGACTCATGTGTGCACATGTGCACACCACAAATAAATCCCAGCGCTTGGGAGGCAGAGGAAGGTGCATCTGTGAGTTCGAGGTCAGCCTGGTCTGCAGAGTGAGCTCCAGGACAGTCCCTCCAGAGCTACACAACACAGAGAAACCCTGTCTCAGAAAAAAAGAAAGAAAGAAAAATAAATAAGTAAACAAACATAGATGTGTATGTGTAAAAGGTAAACAGCATCCTCACCCATTAGTAGACAGCACAATAGCTTCTTCACCCACTCTAGGGATCTGTCTCCGGACTCTGAATGAACCTCCGGGACCTCATTTTCACACGCATAAAACGATGACCTCAAAGAAGACTGCGGCTCTAAACTGACCTTCCACAGATTTTGTCTCTTAACTGTTATGAAGTTTTTATCAAACACTTGAAAGAAGAAAATACCCCTCTCATGTCAGTTAGGATCCTTCCCATTGGACTTAGGATAGGCAAGTAAACCTAGCACTGGGAGGTCTGGTCCAAAGCCAGCAGGGAAGTTGCACAGAGCCTACAGGCAATAGTCCAGATGCCAACTGGAGCCGGGAAGTGGAAGGCTAGGTGGGAACGAGGAAGCTCTCCCTGCCTCTCAATTCCCCCTTCCCTCTCCCTAAACCAGCTCCTGCTTCCTACTCGCACACACTGGAAAACATGGCCAGCAACAGAATCCAAGTATCCAGACACCTGAAGAAACACAGGCTTTCTCTTTTGACTTCATTCCAGAGTCTTAGGAAGCGCTTGCTACCCCAGCTGGCCCGTCTTGGCCCAGCAGCTTGCCCTTGGTTTATTTTGTGAGACGATGACTGTCCCACCCGGTGGAGTGATCATCAGAGAAGACAGCACCAATTTTCATGGACACAACCCAACCCAAGGCTGTCTCAGCTCTCTCCCATAGTTCTCAGGGAGGTTAGGCTCATCGTTATCGAAGTAGTCGACGGTGAAGCTTAAATACCTGACTAGCATTCCCCCTGATGTCACAGGCAGCTTCCAAGTCTGTGAAGGTTGCAGTGTTTTTGCTTGGTTGTGTTTAATGCTCTCAGTCTCTAGTTTCAAGGCTCTCTCCTGAACCGCAAAGTATCCGGAATGAGTCATAAAACTACCTAGAGCGAAAAAGAAAACATTTGCAGTGATCTTAAATTAGCGCATTTTAAATAAGCCTCCTTTCCTTCAGCTCGAACAGCAATCAGGGAGCCGGGCAAGGCAGCAGCATGGTCGTCCATCCTGGTCTCTGCCCCTCAGAAAATGCGCGCACAGCTCCCCGGCCTTTATTTTCCTGAGAGGTTTTGAGCTGAAGGGAAGGTTGAGTCAACAACTGAGATGAGGAGACAAAGAAGCAGTCTTGGTTTTATTTTCTTGCAAACTTTGCTCAGAGATGTTCAGGGAAGAGAAGAGACTTGGTTACTTGGGTGAGTAGGAGACAGACAGTAGAAAGAATCAGAAATCTGGACTGCAAACTAAAGCGCTTGCCTTGGAGAGGAATGAGGAAATGTGATGTTCCGGAGGAGGCTAAGAGAACAGACAAGTCCATCTTCTCATCCGCCTCAGGAATGGACAGTAAAAACTCTCCCTTCTCCTCTTGAGCCTCCTGCGAACCTCCCACATGGAGTCATTTTCCAGAGCGATCCTTAGCCACTGGTTCTACCTCTTTCTCTGATGCAGAGCAAGGAATAAAGTCCGCCTTCATCGACTCGATGAGATTTGTAATCACCCAGCTTTGGCAAAGACCCAGACTGGATGTAACCTCGAAGAGAACCTCGTCTGTGAATTTCTGAGCATAGGAAAATGAGAAGTCAGTCACTGCTAGAGTCCACTCAACATAACACACGACAGCTCTTCGTAAACAGCTCACTACAGCTTCTCTCTCCTGGACCGGGGGCCAGAACCTGGGAGTCTGTGAATACAACTCGCCCTCTAGTATGTTTTCAGCTTTCACTAAATCCTATTTCTCAACCAACAAATATGGACGAAGGCTCCATCTTTGAATTAGTCCCAGTGGCAACCCAAATTAAGCCTAAAGTCCCTACCCCAAATGTTTCCAACTGGGAAGATAAAAAAAATTCAAGATAAAGGGAGAAAATGCAAGAGGCTAGAAACAGACACACTTTAGGGGGGAAAGAACCCATGTCAGCTTCTGCTCCTGCAAGGTTTATGGAAGCAGTGGGGAGACTCAGGCCAATGATCACAAGTTTAGTACTAAAGGCCTTCTACCCTCTGGGCCTGCTTCTCATAAGGTAGGGCTTGGCTTGGCCAACTCTAACCAAGATGCTGTAGGAATCCACTCTGCGTGTTTTTCCCCGGGTGTAAATCCTTGTGAACATTGAGGTTTTCTCAGCATCAACCCCTCCATTACCACCACTTCTGCCTCCAGCCCGTCCAGCTGTGGACATGTTTCTTCTTCAACCACCACCAAAGACGCACTTCTGGGTCTTGATAAGAGTTGGTGGTCTGGAGTTCCGTTCCTATCACCTACAGGTAGCTCAGCTGCCTGCGATTCTATTTTTTTC
Organism: Microtus obscurus; assembly: GCA_963919715.1. Taxonomy (NCBI): domain Eukaryota; kingdom Metazoa; phylum Chordata; class Mammalia; order Rodentia; family Cricetidae; genus Microtus; species Microtus obscurus. Next base: position 8,169 of record CAWTZC010000090.1, read on the forward strand.
GGTCTCTGCAGGCACATGCACAAACCTACACTCACACACATGTCCTGAAAACATAAGATAAAAGTGTTGAGTCGGGCAGCGGGAGTCAGATTACCTTTATTCCACTCTTGGCCTTCCCACTCAGTCTCCGGAGGTGTAAAGTAACCTTAACTTCTCCGAGCCGCCCTTCCCTCGGCTATAAAACTAGGGTAGCGGTGTGGTTCTATAGATTAACTAAATTAGTTCTGTGAGTCAATACATCCAAAGTGTCTTGAGCTATATGTGGCACAGAGAAAGCGCTCATAAACATGACTTATGATTGGCCAAAAGACATCAATGAATTAATCAATAAGTATTGATCAGCTACTGTGTGCCAGAAATTATAACTAGGTGCTCAGAAGAGAGAAAACCAGGATGAATAAGCCCATCGCTGTTTTGTATCACAGAATTTTGGTCTCTTAAACATAATCATAAAACACACAAGTAGGTCTTACGACAAATTGGATGTTCTCAAAGACCCAGGGCAGGGAGCGTTTTCAGAATACCCCCTTGCATCTCCTGCCCATCCATCTTCTGCCTAGACAAATGCCTGTGGCTCCCAGGGCCTCTCAGATCGGTGTGAGAACGGCCCATAGGCGAGACCACCTTTCTCACAAAGGGATCCCACATTCCCCACACACCTGCCTTACCTCCTTCACCTGCGGGGGAGGTGAGGGATGATGGTCAAAACCTGACAGAAACCTGGCAGGCAGGCACCATCCCTGGAGGCGGCCATGGTGCTGTGTGTCCACACAGGGTAGGACGGACCATCCAGACTCTTGATTTGGAGAGTGGGGTGAGAGGCAATGGGCTTAGTGCTAGACTTACTGAGGCAGGGGCTGAAGTATGGCTGCCCAGGAGAGAGTGCTGTAAGCAATGAGCACCTGGGTCAGAGATTTCTGCCTTAATAACCTTTCTCTAGATGAGAGGTTCTCCTCCTGCGGGTCGAGACCCCTTTGGGTGGTCACATATCAGACATTTACATTACGATCTATAACAGTAGCAACATTACAGTTATGAAGTAGCAACAAAATAATTTTAGGGTCGGGAATCACCACACCATGAGGAACTGTGTTAAAACATCATAGCATTAGGAAGGGTGAGAGCCACTGCTCCAGATGATTTCAGACTCAAAAAAAGCAAAGGCTAAGGGTGAATCTTTGGGAAACAGCCACACTGAAGGGGCGCGGGCTGAAGAGAGGTGCTTGTGAAGGGCTTGAGAAGGAACTGGAATAGTGGGAAGAAGCCGGCAGAGGGGGGATGTTCCAAAGCAGAGTGAGTGGCTGGAACAGGTAGGGAGACAGCCCAACAGCAGCTACGTCAGGGGCCGTTTAACGAACAATAAACATCCGTTCTTCTTAGCTAGCATACAAACTAATTGGTTATAAAATTTCATACACATATCGTATATTACTCATAGTCACCACCCCACCAACCATCTACATCACCTTCTTCCCTTTGCAGGTCCCCTTCCTCTCCCTTCTGCCCTAATATGGTTTTTTGTTGTTGTTTCTGTTTGGGGGTTTGTGTGTGTGTGTATGTGTGTGTGTGTATGGGCGCGCATGTGTGCGTGTATGTGTGTGTGTACGGGGTCTTGCTGACTTCGAACTCATAATCCTTCTGCCTCTACCTTGCAGACCACTTTTGACATTCCTGTTTAGGAAAGTGTAAAGGGAGATTCCAGGAAGGGAGTTTGAGTCTCCTTTTGGAGAACTAGATGGCTCCTCAGTCACAGCCCTAATTCCAGTGTCTTCTAAACACAGGATATCCTGCTGAGGCAGATATAAAGACTATGTGTAACTATCTCTTCCAAATTGGACCTTTCCCTCCTGGAGGTAGCAGGCTGGCTTGGAAGACTTCAGAAACCAACAGCAGGTATGGGGGAGATGACTCAGCTGGTAAGGTGCCTGCTGCACAAACATTGAGTATCTGCTCATTCTCGGGATGCAAGTAAAAGGCTAGGAATGGTGGTACATGTCTGGAATGCCAGCCTCGGGAGGGATGGGCAACACGAAGATCTCAGAAGTTCACTGACCAGGTTCAATGAGCAAATGAAGTGACCCTGTATCAAAGACAAATGAAGGTAAAGAGTGATGAAAGGCATTTGACATCAACCTTGCTGCTCTACAAACACACAAATATGTATAAACGACACGTACAAGCACAGCCATGTAGTAGTTTAGGAAGCTCGCGATAGTTATAGAACCCACCGGGCTCCTCCTTTAGGCTGTTTAAGCAGTAAACAACTCCTGGGGGTGGGGGCACTTTTGTTGGAGCCGCCTGCTACTTGGGCAGGATCAGAGCTGCCTGCTGCTTGGGCAGGATCAGCAAGGATGCAGCTCTCATCCATGCAAAATGACCTTTTGCTTGATGCAGATGCTTGGGAGCCTCCTGCAGTCCTGTAAGTACCACCGGTCATCTAATTGGTTTACCAAACTGGAGTTGGATAGAATTGTTCCGTTGGAGAAGGCAACTCCACTCTGCTTTGGGATGCCCTAGAGGTACTATCTGTGGAGATGCTTTGAGGTGGCAATTCTTCTCCCCTTGACACTGAGCTATGCTCTACGTGGGCTCCATGTTGTAGCTCCGTCTGTTGTAGTTGCCTCTTGAGAATAGAGTCTCTGCCTCAAGAGTCACGAGCAGAGGGAAAACATTTCACTAAAGGGAAGCTTACTGAGGGATGCCTGGAGAGCTATGGAGACCCTGGGGTTGGGCTTTGTGAAGATGGGAACTCCACATTGTGTTAAGGACTGCGTAGAAGATCACACTCCCCATTAAGCTCCCTTTTAATCTGGGCTGGTTTTGTAGTTGCTGAATCAATAGAAGCCACTAGGAGCCGCATGCCAGTTCCAGGCCATTTGGTCCAGGCCTCCTGAGTCTCTATGAGGCCATTCCCTGTTCCAAGTCTCTCAGCATTCAGCCACCCTTCTGTGAAGCACCCGAGCCACAAGTGTGGCCACTGTGTTAAAAAATCTCAGCTGTGGTTCACGCTCATCATCAGCACTGTCAGCTGGTGGTGTGAGTGAGCCCTCCTGGGTGTTCCAACCCCAAAGCTCCTCTGTAATCTTAGGCCCAGCAGATATCACAAGGAGCAGAGACACCACCCAGCTGAGCTCAGTCGACCCCCAGACGGTGAGGAATACTACAACCATTGCTGTCCTTGCCACAGCAACTCTGGGTGTCTTGTTATGCAACAGTGGGTAACCAGAACTGTTTTCATTCATGTTTTCCACACAGCTTTAGCCCAGCTGCTGGAGTAATTGACACACACAAACCTTAAGTTACCCACTGGCTTCTTCTCAGTGGTAAGTGCTTTTTCCCATGACCCCTTCCAGTTCCATTTAGAAGTTCTGTTTGCCTTGGCCTCCTTGCAGGTGCATGCAGTGATGGCCTCAGGTGTGTGGCAGAGGCAGCAGGGAGCTGGGGAAATTCCCCAGAGTGAGGAGAGCACCCTTGCCAAGTGAACTGTGAGAACCTCTTGGACTGGACCCATCTTTAAACAGACAGTTGTACAGAGAAGTCATTTCTTCCCAGTCTTCATAAAAGAAGGCCGAAAGTCAAGGCGGCTCAGATGGCTGTGTTCCCAACTCTCCTATACTGAGGACCGATTTTAGTGACAGGGTATGAGGCTTGACCATAGTAACTATATTTTAATGACTGTGTGTGTATGTTTGTGTGTTCATTCGTGTGTGTGTGTGTGCTCATTCATCTGTGTGTGCAATGTGTGTGCTCATTCGTGTGCAAGTGCTCATTTGTGTGTGTGTGCAATGTGTGTGTTCATTCATGTGTGTGTAAAATGTGTGTGATCATTTGTGTGTGTGTGTGCAATGGGTATACTCATTCATTTGTGTGTGTTGATTTGTGTGTGTGCAATGTATGTGTTCATTTGTGTGTGTGTGCAATGTGTGTGCTGATTTGTGTGTGTGCAATGTGTATACTCATTCATGTGTGTGTGCTGATTTGTGTGTGCAATGTGTGTGATCATTTGTGTGTGCAATGTGTGTGATCATTTGTGTGTGTGCAATGTATGTGTTCATTTGTGTGTGTGCGTGCAATGTGTGTGATCATTCATGTGTTATATGTTTATAAGGATTCAGGAACACGGGACTTAGAATGTGTCGAGGTCAGGAGACCACCTTGGCTGTCATCTTCACCTCCATCTTAAGACAGGACCTCATTTTCTTTTCCCAATGGGGACACCAGGCTAGCTGTACCCTGCCTTTCTGGGAAAGAAGTCTCCCATTTCTGCCTTTTATCTTCCTTCAGAAGCACTGAGATTATAGAAGTTGGCATTACTCGCTTGGTCTTTTTTGTTTTGAGGATCTATTTTATTTTTATTTATTGTGTGTGTGTGTGTGTCTGTGTGTGTGTCAGTGCAGGTGCCCATGAGGCCAGAAGAGGGTATCAGATCTTCTGGAACTCGAGTTCCAGGCAGTTGTGAGCTGGGAACTGAACTCTGATCCCCTGAAAGCGGAGCAAGTGCTCTCAACTGCTGAGTTCATCTCTCCAGCCCCTCATTTAGCTTTTGTGTGGGTTCTAGAGACTGGAATTCAACTTCATGCTTTTATGGTCAGTGCTTTTACCCACTGACCCATCTCTTCAGCACACAGTTGTAGCTGTAAGTCTCTGACTCCCTTCGCCCCACTCCCGTCACTGTGAGCCCTGCTCAGCCTGTAACCTGCTCTACATACCCTGAAAATCTAAGGTTTGATCTCTGGGGAAGAGTCATCAACTGCCTTACCAGAACCTCCTTCACACACCAAGGAGGGATTGGGAAAGCCTGAAGCACCTTCCTCCTTGTCTCTCACGGGATTGATGTGGGATGTCTTTCTGTATATGTGTTGCTTTTATTGGTTGATGAATAAAGCTTTTTTGGCCTATGGCAGGGCAGAATATAGTCAGGCTGGAAGAGATAGAGAGAGAGAGTAGGCAGAGTCAAAGAGACGCCATGTAGCTGCAGAAGCAGAGAGACACACCGGAACCTTACCCATGGACTACAGTCTTGTGGTGATACAGAGATTAATAAAAATGGGCTAATTTAAGATGTAAGAGTTAGTTAATAAGAAGCCTAAGTTATTGGCCAACCAGTGTTGTAATTAATATGGTTTCGGTGTGATTATTTGGGTCTGGGCAGCTGAGAACAAAAGAGCAGTTTCCAATTACATGGGAATCCCTTGCACCCCCGTTCCCGCCCCACCAAAGCTGGTTTACTAGGAGACTGTGGTCCTAGGACCAACACTGTGAGCTGCAAAGAATGCTGCAGAAAATTGTGGATAATCTACTCTGCCCAAATTCTACCTTTTTTTCTATGTTTCAATAATAGTTAATAAACATGCTTAGACTCTTCAATAGAGTAAATTAATTTATGACAAGACTAATTTGGGTAATGATCATATACCATTGTTTTAACTTTGCATTTGAGACCTAAAGGGGTTTCTAGCATAATGCTTGCATTGTTTTTATACTGTCTGGGACATAAATGATAGCAGGAAGATCCCATTACTAGGGAAAATAAAATTAAACAAGGTGATCTGCGGTGAGTTATTGTGTTATGGAATTCATTCCACATCCAGGCTTGGATGACCTCATAAATTGTTCTTTGGGTTGGCAATGTCATCCTAGCCTGCTAGATTGAATTATTTCCTTGTAACTCAGACCCCCTGTCTAGTCTGTAATGAAGAACACCTTGTGTGTCTTGGCTGGCACAGGGAGTAGAGTCAGATACCCACAGTCGTAGGAGTTGTGGGCCCAGCACTTAGCCATATGTCCCAAAGGGACAATTGGCAATATTGTTCACAGCGCATCGTCGCCGTATCAGTAAGGAAAGACAGATGGAAGAGGGTCCGTAACACTGCCGTGGCCGGCACCGGGGTGTACAGAAGATGAGGCTGGACTCAGGCTTTCGAGATCTTATACTAACTGGAGAACAATGAGGCACCACCCCGCATTCCAGGCAACTCAGAAAGACAGTCTAAGGCTGATCAAACAGAGCCCACCTGCGACAGTCTCTGGGAATTCTCTCTGGCGGGGGAGGGGGGGCGGGGAGGGGGTGCCTCACATACTTGGAGGGTGAAAACAGCTTCGAAGGAGGAGGAAGGACCCTCGGAGCCTCTGATCCCGAGGTGGTAAACAGGCTGACAAGAGAACCACCGCGGAGAAAGGACAGCAGTATCGCTGGAGCGGCTCCTTTTGACCCTGCGGGGTACAACAAATCACTCTCAAAGCCACGTCCCCTTTCTTCTAAGTGGGAGAGGGGACACATTTCCCTACTTGACACAGAGCCAAACTCTCCAAAGGCTTGCGGTGACCTGACCCTCAACCTCCGGGTCAGAGCCAGGGTTGCTGACGGTATATCATTCGCTCTCTCTGAAATCCTCAAACAAGCCAGCTGTGGAAGATCTATTGTCTTGTTAAAGAGCATGGAATAGGGACCAGAAATGATACTGGCTGCTAAAGCCAACGGCCTTAGCCCACTGGCTGTATCTGCAAGACTACAGGAAACCTGTCACTGAGAGCCCCAATAGAAGAGCGGTCCTCATCTCCCAGCACCCTACTTGGCCACTCTTGCTGAATGGCAAGCTAGCTCAGAATTTGGGCTCGTGCCTTTCAACACATACTTCTGTTGGGACGAATTGTCTCCTGAGCAAAGCCACTGTCACCTTGGGGCATGCGGCTTCGATCCTTTGCAAAAAAATTTCCCAACTGGGTTTGTTGACAGTTTACACCCAATACACAGATGGGAGGAGAAGGGGACCCAAGTGTTCAGCCACTCCTTCCTGTAGCGTGCAACTCTGCTTTAATTGCCCAAGGCCTGCCAGAGGGGTTATAGTATGGCTATCGGGAAGCCCTCAGCCCTAAGAAAAGCCTTTCCAGGTGCAGCCTGTTGTGTTGGAGGAACACCCACAGCCCTCTGAGTGACTCCTCACCTCAGCTCTGTGAGGCAGCACAATAAACTCAGTGGTTCCCCAGAATGAAGGCTGACTGTGGTGTTGATTGTGTCTCCTCCAGGGAAGGAATTTTAGCAACCACCTCTAAAATGTCTTCTTTCGATGAGTACCTCAGAAAACCAAGTTTTATTTAGAGAGAAATACTCACCAGGCAACTGCTATAGGTAGGGTGACCAGTCATTTGTTTGCCTAGAGCCAAGAAGGATTCTGGGACATATGACTTTTAGCCCTCAAACTGGAAATGCCAAGAACAACGGGACAGGAGTAGATGGAGCAGCTAGGCCCCCATAATTCCACACAGAATGTATTGCAAACACAGACTGTCCAGCAAGTCTGGGAGATTTTAACAATTCCTTCTTACTGTCCAGCGTGACTCAATATGAGAGCTAGGCCTGTGAACCTATCAGCAACCTTCCTGTAAACTGTGTCTACTAAAAACCTGTCAAGAGGTGGCGGTGCATGCCTTTAATCCCAGCACTTGGGAGGCAGAGGCAGGCGGATCTTTGCAAGTTTGAGGCCAGCTTGGTGTATAAGAGCTAGTTCCAGGACAGGCTCCAAAACTACAGAGAAATCCTGTCTCGGAAAAACCAAAAAGAAAAAAGGAAAAAGAAAAAAAAGAAAACCTGACCATGGACAAGGCCCAGCAGAACGTAGGTTATCCACACAGCGAGCTTCCATGTCTTTGTAGAGTGTGTTCTATGTTATATGACCTGGGAAATCACATCAAAGAGATAATTCAGGAACTTGGCAATCCAAATGTGTTCCAAGAATGGTTGACAGATTTTCTCTTCCCTGGGGCTGTCTAAGTGTCTTTACAGGGTTCTGAGTCAGAGACCAGCATCCCTTAGTGGAGGGAGTTCCTTTGCGAAGTCTGGAAAAGATACATATTCTAAAGGGTGGAGACATCTGCCTTTGCCCAGAGATGATTTGCCCACCAAGAAAAAAAAAAGAGAAAAGAGCATGAAGGGAAGTCTAGCTCTTATCCCGGGGATGCCACAAGATGGTGCCAGTCCAATGGGGCAGGTTGCTGCATAGGTTAAGTTGCTGAAGGTGAAATTGGAACATCAGGTTGTTGCAAGCTGTTAGAATTTAACCACCTTGACCAAAAGACTGCATTTCTAACTTTGAGAAGTGTGAGAAGGAACAGAGGGAAGACAGAAGGACTGTAAGAGGCAATGCCGAGAGGCTCACAACGTCACCATAATAGCCTTTTCTCCCTGTGACGGTCTGCACTCATACATCTCTGTGACACAGACGCTTGACTGGGGAACTGGGCCATAAAGGCGGAAGGTCCCCAGAGCAGTGAGAAAAAGGACAGCTTCAGTTTCCTGCAGCTAGAAATGCAAAGGCACATTAAAATTCTGTGGCCACATCTGGGGGTTTTACAGTATTGTGTTGGGACCAAAATCACTGGGTCCCAAAGAGGAAGAGTCTGTACAAATGGAGGTCTTGGGCCTGAGACAGGGTTGAGCACCCATGAGCTGTATCTGGGTCTTCACTGGGCCCTTCTAGGCCAGGGCAGTGGCTGGTCTTTAGTCTTCTAGTCTGCGTCTAGTTTCTAGTCCTGTCCTATGCCCATGTGTCCTCATGCCCCATCTAAACCCCATGTACCTTCTCATTCTCCTGCCCAATGCTCAGATCACCCCCAGCTTGGAACACAGCGCCCTCCGTCGCTAGTCTTAGGAGATGACAGCCTCTTGCCAGGTGTTCTCATTTTTATGGTCACTACTTCACCAGACTACAGACTCCTGGAGGGCAATATTTGTCTTCCATTTCCTGGATATATGCAGCCAGGCGTGACCAGTAGTGGGAACTCAATTGTGACTGCTAATGTCTTTTTTGAGACAGAGTCTCATTCTGTAGCCCAGGCTGGCTTTGAACTCATGATCCTCCTGCCTTCAGCGTCCAAGTGATGGCGTTACTGGTAATGAGCCACTTCCCTGATATCATTTGGTATGATAATCACAGTTCAGTGACACAGGCATCTTTTTACCCAGTGTCCTTGCGTTTTCATACCTAATTCACCCAGGAGTAAGGACAGCTAAAGAAGTAAACAAGAACGCCCTGTTGATTCACCATCTCCCTCCCTCCCACATCTGCCAAAAGCAAAAACAAATGAACCCCTGGAAACAGTCCATGAGCCCACAGGTAGAAGAACAGAAATATGCAACGAAATGTCACCTGGCAATAAATACAAGAATCCCAACAAAAACTTTCGATACTGTGATACATCTCAAATAACTTCACAGTGTGCAGCCTCTCCCAGAGCAGCTGAGCTGCGTGGGTTCGTCTGGATGAGGTCTGGAACAGGTAAAACCTAGAAACCATACTGTCCGTCTGGGGTGAGGTGACAACAGCCACTGGGGGAGGGGCTTCAGAAAACCCTTGCAGAAGATGGCCGTGTTGTACAATTTGACACGAATTTGCCTGACCCACAAGTATGCATTCCCCGAAGCTCTGCAGCTGTTGACATAAGATTTGTGCATTTCGTTGAAGGCAAATTTTATCTTAAAAGTAAACAACAGTAATAGGTCTCAAATGTTTATAATGTGCGTGTTAAAGAGAACTGATTTTTACAATGCGTTAGAAAAAAAGTGCTTTCAAGGGGAATGGGCAGGTAAATCCATGGGAAAAGTTCACAGACAATAAAGCAAGCAGGCAAACAGGCTACTGGGCTGACCAGAAGGCCTGCTTTGGGCAGGAAGGGGAAGAGGGAGGAGGAAGAAAAGCCTCTCTGACTAGGCTGGACCAGAGAGGGTAATACCTTTGGTGTCCTTGGGAGTGGTCAGGTTTCCAGGACGCCAGGGAAGCGACTGATGTAGGAGAGGCTGTGAGACCTGCTATAGTGAGATGGGTAGGAACCAGACTGAAGCCCAGTCCCAAGGGGGCTGGGTAGGAGGCAGGCCTGACTGGGGGACTGGCTGGGAGGCAGCACAGCTTAAGTCTTTGATCTCTAGCCACTGCCCAAAGGGCTGCCCTATTCTTGGCACTGCCAGGTACAAAGGAACGTTCGCTGGATGGTAGGCTAGCTGAGTTCCCTCCATCCTGGGGCCAGCCTTGAAGTCCAGCTTCAAATTCAGGTTCAAAGGACTATCTTTTCTTAGGAAACATTGATAATCCAAACCACATCTAACCCGGTCCTCCTTTGATAGGGTAAGTGGGCTGGCGGATCAGAGGACGGCTTTAGATCCCCTCCATCTGGATCTCGGCGGAGGGTGCAAACTGGCAGCCCTCAGGCTGGATCCAGCACACAGATGTGCTATGTGTTTTGTTTGGCCTCTCCAAAGGCCTGGTTTTATAAAAGTTTAGTTCAGTTGCCAGAATTTTAAATCACATAAAATCTGGATGCTCCGCGTTTTTTGAAGAACACGGGGCTATGCCAGGGCAGTTGGCAGCCGCCCTCTAGGCCGTTCCCTCTGGCCCACAGCTCCCTGTGGCCATGGGTGCTCCGACCTCGCATGCCATTGTCCTTTGTGTGATGGGAGAGGAGTCAGGGGTCAGCAATCGTCAGGCTGTAAAGGAGCCTCCAGCAGCAATGTTCAGCTCTAGGGACATAACAGAGAACAAAGTGACTTGGTCTTTTTTTTTTTTTTTCCCCCACAGGAATTTGGGTTCTGCAGTGGAAGTCAGGGAGAAAGGAAAGTCTTGATCATCAACTTGATGGGATTTGGAATCACCGAAGCGACACACTTTGGGTGTATCTGCAAAGGTGTTGCCAGAGAGGTGACTGGAACTTGACAGTACAAGTCATGGGTTGGGGTTCAAGACTAAAGGGAGAAAGAGAGGCAGCATTCAACTCTCCCCACTCCCAGACTGAAGAGGGGCGAGTGACCAGCTACCCCCATAACTAGAGTTGCTCTCATGGCTGCACTTCCCCATTGGGAAGGACTGGATCCTGAAGCTGAAAGCCACGGGTCACCCGTCCTTCTTTACATTGCTTCTGTCAAGTGTTTGATCGCAGTTACAAGAAAAAAAATGTAGTAAATAATATGGAAGGGAGAAAGGAAGGGAGGGATGAAAGAGAGGAGGGAGAGAAAACAGAAAAAAGGGAGAGGAGTCAAACGCAGAAAACTAATGCTTGTCCTGAGGGACAAGAGAAGATGTTACAGTGTGACCAGGGGGGTGAGATTCGCCACAGACAGGGAGGTGGGGAGCCTTCTGGGAAAGACCATTGGGTTGAGAAAACTAGGGAGAGAATGTTGCTGGGATGGGGGTGGGGGGGAGTGGAGGGACTGCTCGGCTCCTCTCAGAAGCTGAGAGAAGAAGCCCTGTCAAGGGCAGACATAGCTGTGGATGGATGGAGAGAAAGATTAGGGCGGAAGAGGTCTGCAGGAGGTGGTCAGCAGGAGGTGGTAATTACAGGCCGTGTGAAGCATGAATGTTACTTTGGGCACAGTAGGGAGGCTCTGAGGGTTCGGGGCAATGAAGAGACTTGGTAACTGCATAGTTCCATAAAACTGTACTTGTTGGTGTAGGCCAGCTAACAGTCTCATCAGGAGTCCGTTGTACATTACAGGTGCGGGAAGGCAGGGGCAGAAGAAGAGCAGTATGTAAGGGAGGCCTCTTGTTGGTTCCCGGGTGCTCAGCCCCGAAATAATCACACAAAAACTATATAATTTAAATCACTATTTAGCCCATTAGCTCTAGCTTATTATTGGCTAACTCTTACATCTTAATTTAACCCATTTCCATTAATCTATGTATCACCACAAGTTCATGGCCTACCAGTAAAGTTTCAGTGTGTCTGTCTCCGGCAGCAGTTCCATGGCAATGTCTAACTCCACCTTCCTTCTCCCAGCATTCAGTTTAGTTTTCCCCACCTAGCTCTGTTCCCCTGTAGCTCTGCTATAGGCCCAAAGCAGTTCCTTTATTAACTAATGGTATTCATAGTATACAGAGGGGAATCACACATCACTTCCCCTTTTCTGTTTAAATAGAAAGGAAGGTTTTAACTTTATCAAGCAAGAATTACAGTTATAATATTTATAGCTACTCTATCTTTTATCATAACTAAGAAAAACTATAATTATAACTATCTATTCTTCAACTCCACTAAAGACCCCAGAATGATATTACCTAAGTTAACAGGAAGTGCATTGTAAGCAACTTCCAAAACTCTAGAATTGACAAAGACATCTTGCTGCCTGGACAATCACCCAAAGTTCTTCTGTAACATTGGGACATCCATCTTCAGCCTACAGGCCCATAGTATCCAGCAGACTTTTCCATGAAGAAGGAAATTTCAAAGACAGTTCCACCTATATTGGCAGTTTGTCAGTCACTTTCTTCTGTGTCCTGCAGACTGTCTCGCAGACTCTTTCATGAAGCAGGAACCCCAAAGGACCGTCTCACCTTTAGGCAAGTTCAGCAGTTATTTCTCTGTGAGTCCTGCATGTCCAGTTCACCAAGCAGTCCAGGCAAGAGCAGTGTCTTGCCCAAATGACTAACCAGCTCTATAAGGAGCCTCTTCGATGCCCATCTTTCTCTTGAAGTAATTGGTGCTGCTAGGAGCAGATGTGTCTCATTGTCATGAAAAGTCCTAAGTTCTTAAACATTTTAAATGCCATATTCCATAGTCTTTGAAAGGTTTGAAGAATGCCTATCCATCTGAAATACATCTCTGTACATCTAGAAAATCTAACTAACATAACTACAAGCTTGACTGTTATAGATGATTATCTATTAGCCTATATTTCTTAATTATACATTACATTTTTAAATGAGCAGCACAGACACAATATCTTAATTAAGAGCAGAAATATACATATAACAAAATTGACCTTAAATTTATATCAGTAAAGCAAGATCCATACCAATGCAAATCTCTATAGCATATCCCCCTTTAAATGTAAAGAAACATTTATAAACAATATTGGGAATACAGAGCAGCAAGGAAAATTTGGAGTAGTGGTTCTCAACCTTCCTAATGCTGCAACCTTTTAATACAGTTGTAGTGACCCCCAACTGTAAAATTATTTTTGTTGCTACTCTATAGCTATAATTTTGCAATTGTTTGTAAATTTTTATGTAAAGATAGGTGTTTTCTGATCGTTTTGGGTGACCCCTGTAAGAGGGTTGTTCAAGCCCCCAAAGGGGTCGTAACCCACAGGTTGTGAATCATAGAGGAAGTTAAGTCTTAGCTGGATACAAGAGCAGAAAACCTGAAAATCTTGAAACTGGCTGCATTTGGGTGTTGTATTAATCATTTTCCTCACTGCTGTGATGAAACGCCCAATAAAAGACACTTAGACAAGGAAGGTTTCAACTGGGCAGTGGTGGTGCACGCCTTTAATCCCAGCACTCTGGAATGAGAGGCGACCAGGATGGTTTCAACTGGGCAGTGGTGGCACATGCCTTTAATCCCAGCACTCTGGAGGGAGAGGCAGGTGGATCTCTGAGGAAAGGAAATGGACCCACAGTTTGAGGATGCTGTCTGTTTTGTGGGGAAGGCGCTACAGCAAGAACAGCTCTATCTGTGCCTGCAGGAGCGTGAGGTAACTGATCGCACGTGTCTTCTGTCAGGATGCAGAGGAAGAAGACGTAGTCTTGGCTTTCACCTTTTTATTCAGTCAGTGACCCCAGCCAACGGAGTAGAGAGAGTCACAGTTGGCATTCAGGGTGGGTCCCCCTCCACAGTTAATCAGCTAACACTCCCTGGAAGCAAGCATGGACACACAGGTTTGCCTCCTACTTGATTCAGGTTTAATGAAAATGAACCATTGCAGATGTAAAGGGATAGAAAGAGGAAGACAAACATTGTCCAGAATTACAGTTGGCTCTCGGCCTCTTCTAGAGCTAAACCTCCTTCCATGCAGATGACCCCCGTCTCTGGCCACCAGGTAAAACCAAACACCATAGTAGAAGCATAAAATGCTGCGAACCCCATAGATTTTATGCTCTCTCCCGTAACAGATCAGTATCCTATCTAAGTTTTCAACAGTGTAAATAGCATTGCACTAAAGGAGGAAAAGACCCAGGGACTCCTCCCCTGCTGCTGACTAACCTCTGCTGTCTGCCGGAGTCACTCTGGAAACCTCGACCCTCCCAGAGGTTCTGGTTTCATTGCTCGGCACTGTGGCCTGGGTGTCTAGAGTTTGAAAGCAGCCTGGTGGAGAACCACCTTGTGAAGCAGAAATTCTCAGAGCTGGGCGAGTCACCGATGGCAGTGGCCATAGAACACGGACTATTGCAAATGTTGCTTTCACTTAGCACCTATGAAATGCACATTTCTGGGATGGGTGCTCAGCTTTCTGCTTCCTTCTGGTGGTTCCGGGTGGTTGGATGCTGACTGAAACTTGAGGGCCGCTGTTCTAGACTCTGTATTTCAGTCTGCGAAGCTCAGACAATTGGATCCTTACCAGGTGAGCGGAGATTGTTTTTTTGGCAAGTGAAACAGAGAGCAATTCAGTGACGGCCAGAGTGGCTCACCACACACTCAGACCTAGATGGACTGAAGGCCAGGATAACAGCACTGCTTTATAGCTCCTACCCCATGCCATTTTCTGAGTCTTGAAAACTGACAATCTAATAATGGGCCGTCCCCCACCCCCAAACCTGGACAGAGGTCCGGAGGGTTAACAAGCTGACAGGAAATGGCTTTGCCCCGTGTAGCAGGAATGTAGCCACAGGCGATACATGAATGAACAAGTATGTCTGTGCTCGAACAAAACCTGACTTAACAAAGTAGGCGGAGGGGTGCTGTAGATGTCTTACTTGGTAAGGTGCAAGTGTGAGGACCTGAGCCGGATCTTCAGCACCCATTTAAAAGGCCAATGTGAGCCCAGTGCCCGGAAGTGAAGACAGAAGCTATCCCCAGCTTCCTCGTCAGCTCGTCTTGCCAACCTGTGAACCTCAGGTTTTCTGAGAGATCCTGTATCAAAAAAAAGAAAAAGAAAGTGACAGAGAAAGATACTTGACATTGATCTCTACATACACACACACACACACACACACACACACAGAGAGAGAGAGAGAGAGAGAGAGAGACAGAGACAGAGAGAGAGGTGGTGAAGGGTCATTTCTGTGGGTGGGACAAGAGTCTTCTTCTGGAGTGAGGCTCAGGCTAGGATTCAGTTGGCCAGGCCCCTGTTGAGTGCTTACTCATTCACTCCTCACAGGAACCATGTGAGGACTCCTAGGAAGCTCAACAGTATTTTTTTTTGGATTTTAATTGTTGTGAAGAGGCCATATACTAATGGCCAGTAGGTCACTGGTCTGTTCAGTGGAGGAGCCTTTAGGAGGTAGTGTCTAGTGAAAGGAACCTAGGTCATTGTAAGCATGCTCTTGGAGAGGTTGCTGGGGCCTTGGCCCCTTCCTTTCTCTGTTTCT
This sequence comes from Microtus obscurus, assembly GCA_963919715.1. Taxonomy (NCBI): domain Eukaryota; kingdom Metazoa; phylum Chordata; class Mammalia; order Rodentia; family Cricetidae; genus Microtus; species Microtus obscurus. The sequence continues at coordinate 23,462 of CAWTZC010000090.1, forward strand.
TAGTCACCACAGATGAGAAGGTTTCCTGTATGACATGCTTCTACCATGATGCCCTGCCTTGGCCTCAAAACTATAAAGCCAAGCAACCATGAACCTAAGCCTCTGAAACAGAGAACCCCAAGAAATCCCTGCCTCCTTAAAGCAATTTTCCCAGTGTTCCTCGTAGTCACAGGAAGCTCACCACCATGTTCCCCAGGTTATAAAGTGCAGAGGCCTGAGACCAGTTAGACTCTAACCAGTTAGAGGAATGGAGCCAGCCCATCTGCTAGCCAAACCCAGTGGCTAGTGCTCCTGGAAATTACTTTCATGGAAAGGGGTGGAACATTATTAAGAAGTCACTTGCGTACAGAAAGGAAAAAACAACAACTGAGATTAGAAGTGAGGACGAGCTAGCAGAGGTCCCGAAGGCAAGAGCTCGACTGGGAAAAACAGTCTCTGTTCAAACCCACAGAAAAATTGCAGGCTTCCAAATCCTGTGAGCACTCAAAGGGATTGCTAAGAGAGGAAGCTCAGCAGAGCCAGAGCAATCCGCAGAACGAGAAGTCAAAACCCTATAGAACATTGTCTTATTTTAAAACTCATCCTAAGGGCTGGAGACATGGCCCAGTGGTTCAGAGTAGTTGCTGCTCAGTTGTGAGGACCAGAGTTCGGATCCCAGGGCTGACATCAGGTAATTCACAAATACCTGTAACTCCACCTCTGAGTGATCCAGTGTTCTTTCCTGGCTCCTCTGAGAACCCACATGTGTGCATGTCCTCACATACACATGCGTCCAGACACACAGACACACCAGACATACACACACGAATAATAAAAGTTGGAGAGATGACTTGGGGGCAAGAGTACTTGCTCTGCAAGCTTGAGGACCTGGGGTTAAATCCCCAGCACCTACATAAAAGTCAGGCGTGAGACAGATGCATTCTGGGAGCTTATAAGCTAGCTGGCCTAGCCAGAATAGTGGGCTTCCTGTTCAGTGAGAGACCCTGCCTTAGATAATAAGGTAAAGAGAGATTCTGCTTAATTTCCTGCGCTAGCCTCTGTATGCGTGAGCAGAGGCACACTCATGTGTACCATACATGTACACCATACTCTCCCTCAACAAGAAATATCGGTATATATATTATATGTAGTAATATAATATATATGTATATGTATGTATGTGTATTATATTTGTATGTATATACATCTACCAGGTATGATGGCACTTGCTTTTAATCCCAGCACTCGGGAGGCAGAAGCAGGCGAACTTCTGAGTTCTAGGCCAGCTTGGTCTACAGAGTGAGTTCTAGTACCTCCAGAGAAACCCTGTCTCGAACAAACAAAACAAAACAAAACAAAATAATGTGTGTGTACTGTCTTTGTTTCTCTTCTCATTGTTGTGATAAAATACCCTAACAAAAGTGACTAACATAAGGGGGAAAAGTCTTCTTTTAGCTCACGATTGCAGGTTACAGTCCGTCTGTCTGTTACAGGCAGACAAGCTGGCCGACACGTGAAGACGCTGGTCATATCACGTCCACAGTCAGCAGCAGAAAGAGTGAAGGAAGACATGTGTGCTTGCTTCTCAGCTCCCTTCCTCCACTCCTACAGTCCAGGACCAAAGCCAAGGAATGATGCTGTCTACAGCTGGCCAGGTCTTCTCACACCAGGTCATGTGATCGAGACAATCCTTCCCAGACATGACTACAGGCCAACCTGGTTCAGATAGTCCCTCATGGAGACTCTCTAAAGGATTCCAGACTGTGCCAAGTTAAAACCATCACTTACATCATGTGAATTTACATTATGAAGCTTTAAAAGACGATGGAAACACATCATCCAACAAACCAAGGTCAGGTCCCAGGACCCACGTCATGTGACCCACAAACACCTATTACCCCGGTTTCAGAAGGGATCCTGAAGAGACACGCACACTTAGCATATACATGAACACTGCCTATGAGATATGTACCTAATGCTTCTTCCCTTAACCAGTAGCCGTAGGTCTCCAAACAGAAGTAATCATATTCTACATTTGGGATATACCACTCCATTCACATATGTGGTTGTCATAGTTTGAATATAAAATGTATCCCAAAGGTTCATGTATTGAATACTGATTGGTTTCCAGCTAGAGGCACTATTCTGGGAGGTTCTAGATACGGCACCTAGTTGTTAGAAGTAGATCCCAGGGGTCATGACTTTGTAGGTTGTACCTTGTACACAATCCCTGACTCATTCTCTATCTCCCATTTCCCATGATGTTAAGAAGGACTTTGGGTCTGGGGTGGGGGCCCAGTGGTTAAGAGCTTGCACTGTCAAAAGACCCAAGTTCAGATACCAGGACCCCCATCGCGTGACTCACAAACAGCTATTATACCCCAGTTTCCGGTGATTGAGGACTCTCTTCTTCCCTCTGAGGAATCCTGAACAGACATGCACATACATGTACACATACATACACACACATAGATAATAAAACAAATATTTTTTTAAAAAAATTACCACTTGTTATGCTTCACCATGGGCCGGCAATCAAAGCCTCTCAGACGGTGAATTGTTCCTCCTTTTCACAATGTGGAGTCACAGCGCCTACAGAAGTAACGAGCATCCACTGCCATGGTCAGCTCTGAGAACAGATGCACATAAGTAACACATGTGGACTTAGTAGATTGTATTTATGAATTTAGAAATACACACACACACACACACACACATCCTTAACAGCAATTAGAGGGGAAACAAGGCTATTAACTTGAAAGAGAGAGGGGAAGGAGAGGTTCATGGGAGGACTTGGAGGGAGGGAAGGGAAGGGGAAATTACATAATTATCATACCCCCAAATAAAACACAAAATTTAAAAAGCAACTAATATGATCTATGTTGCTTACATATCAGTGTCTGTAACTGCACAAATCGTTTGTTCTGCTCTGTCATTCCTCTACATGGAACCAGCCCGTGATCTGCTCACTTGTTCATGACCAATAGAGTTGTTTCTAGTTTGGTTTTGTTATTATTAAGGATACTGATTTTTTTTAAAACCTGTATGAACAAATTTTCCTTGAATAGATAATAGTGAATTTTCTGTTATATGCTATGGGCGTGCTTACAATTCTAAAACTCATCAAGCCATATAATTCTATATTCCTACTGGCACTATGTGGAAGTAGCAATCTCTCCACACTCTCGCTAATTCTGGGAGAACTAACGTCTAATCAGGTACAGCCATTATAGCGGGCTAATCATGTTCAGCTTCTCTTCCAGTTCCTCTGTATGTCTCGGATGAATATCTGCTTAAATGTCTGATAATTGTAAAATTGGGTTATTCCTTCTCATATTATTTTTCTTGGTGTTTTTATTCAAATAAAAAATACACAATATACACAATATGAAAGTCACCATTTGTCCATTTCTAAATGTGCTGTTCTGTGTGGTTAAATACATCCATACTGCTCTGTGGCCATCACCTCCGTCCGTCTCCAGAAGTTTCCCACATCAGAAAGCAAAATCGTGAACCTATCGGACATGAGTTTCCATCATCTCCTCTCTATTTTACAATTGTCAGAACATTGAGTAGACATTCCCCGGAGGTATACAGAGGACCAGCAAGTGCTGGAAAAGAGACCAAACTCAGGCCTGGAGAGATGGCTCCGTGGTTAAGAGCACTGACTGCTCTTGCAAAGGATCTGAATTTGGTTCCTAGCACCCACATGGCAGCTCACAACCATCTGTAAATCCACTCCAGGGGATCTGACGCCATGTTCTGACCTCCGCCCTCATTATACATGCACATGGTGCACATACACACATGAATATAAAAGAAAAACAAACCTTTTCAAAAAGAGGTTTGTCTGCAGTGCTTTTTCTTCTGATGTCTTTTCTGATGCTGGGTTAGTATTGTCGCCAGTGAATTAGTTAGAAACTGATGATCCTACTATGTTTTTGAAAGAGTTTGGGTAGGATGGATACTTTTTAAGTGTAAAAAAATGTACCAATAAAGCCATCTAGACTTTTGCAGGGTTTGTTTGTTTTTTTATTACTGTTGTTTGTTTTTGTTTTATTTTGTCTCAAGAATTTTAATACAGATAATTCAATGTCTTTATTTTTAATTTTACTAAGGTTATTTTTTCTCTTAAATTTGTTTTAGTAGTGTGTCAATTTAGAAATTTAACCATTTCATATTCTAAACCATCTCATTTCTTACTTGAAATTGTCTACTTATTTCTTCATTACACTTTAGCTTTCAGCTGGTTCTCAGTTTGCTGTTTGACTCTTCTGTTTTTTTTCCCTTTGTCATTTACTAAAAGCTGTATGTATTTTGTAGCTTTTTTTGAAAAGTCAATTTTTTATTTTACTGATTTCTCCTGTTATTTTTCCTTCTGTTAGTTTCTACTCCATCCTTTATTATTTCCAACCTTGTATTTATTTTATGTTTGAATTGGTCTCTTTTCCCATTACCCATCTGAGGCAAAGATTATAGTGCTGATTTTAGAGTTTTCAGTGTAAGTGTTCAGAACCATAAATTATCTTTTTTGCCAAAGTGAATTGCAATCAAAGTTTTGATGCTGTCTGTTGCCATTTGGTTCAGTTCAGGATATTTTCCAACTCCCTCATGGTTTCTTCTTCAGTTCCAGGGTATGTTTATTATACAAATACTGGAGAGCTATTTTTTTCCATTTTCAGTTTCTAATTTAACTTTTTTTATTATAAATACATTTTATGGCTTAAAATGCTTTAAATGTATTGAGATGTGTTTTTTGACTATCATAATGCATGCAGAATATTACATATACAATAGAGGGTTAGGTATATTCCTCTGTTACTGGTTGAATTCTGCTATATGTATCAGTTCAAATTGGCATTATCCATGTCTTTTGTATCCTCACTGATACTCTGTCTAGTCAGTCAGCTAATGGAAGGGTATTCTTAAAATTTGCAAATGTTTTTCCTTTCAACGTTTTGAGGTTTCTCAATGTATTTGGAAATTTGTTTTAGTTGTGTTTAATGTATGACATGTCTTCGTACTCTGTCACATGGCTGTGGGTCACACTGCATTCCCTTTTGTCTTCGAACATTCGTTGCCTTGAATGTTGCTATGTCCCATGCTATAAACCTACTGCAACTCTGTCATGCCATGCCTTCACATCAATATGTATTTTTATGCCTTTCCCTCTGTCTGCTGTCAGTGTATTTATACTTTTGTACCTGCAGTTGACATTTTAGACATCATAAGGCAGATGGTCCTTTCCAATTCAGTCTGACCATCTTTCTTTGCTTTTGTGCTCAGAATTTCTTCTCATGTGCTGTCCATTTAACAAATCATCTCTGCAGCTGTAGCTAACCTGATACCTAACCCCCATTACATTTTATATTTCAATTTTTATTCTTTACTTCCAGTAGTTCTATATTTACTTAAATTATTTTCTATTTGTTCTTGATAACTCTTTTTCTTACCCATTTTTGTGACTGCCTTTAGTTTTTTTAAAATTATACATTATTCTGGTTAGTTTTTTATTGTCAATTTAACACAGCCTACAGTCATCTAGGTAGAGAGAATCTTACTTGGGTAATCACCCCAATCAAACTGGCCTGTAGCCACATCTACAAGAAGCTTATTGTGCCAGTACTATCCATAGGGAGGGCCTTGTGGCTGAGCAGGTGCTCTGTGGCTGAGCCACACCCCCTGACCAAATATCTTTCTAAGTTTCATCTAAATCTCATGTTGGCTTTATGACTCTGTTTTTCAACCCTTTGTCCTCCACTGCCCCACTTTGTGTTAGAGGATTGCTGCAGGGAACCACATGTGTGTATAGAGGGCAGGGCATTGGACACTTTATTCATCCTGTGTGCTAGTTTGCTGATACCAATGGAAAGAGGTGCCCTTAACTGCAAACACTGGCCAGTGGGACTGGATGGAAAAGCTCCCTGGGCACAGGAAACAATGAGGCTGAGTTGTGAGACTCATAGGGAAGAAAGAGCAGACACCAGCCTTTCACTTTGTCTGTGAATTACAAGAATCACCAAAAAAGTGCATACTGGATGTTTAGTTTCTCTTAAGTCTTCGATAGGAAGGAAGTGAATCCCAGCACTTGGGAGGCTGAGGCGAGAGGAGGGTCCAAGACTTTGAGAACAGTCTGGTAGAAATGGTGAGAGCCACTGTGGAAAAACATGGGGTAAGGGGAGGGAGGAAGGAAAAGGTGTGAGAAGAGAAAGAGGAAAAAGAAACAAAGTGATTTCAGGTCCATACACATAAACACACATAGAGCACACACTAGAAACACATACAGGCACGTACATGCACACAGCCCTCATAGGGACACACAAGCACACACATACGCACACGTACACAAACATATGCTCCATCTTGCCCATGTTTTATAGTATGATTAATGTAATGAAAATCCAAAGCACTGAGTCAGTTGCGACTTCCCTTTGTGATGTCTCCTAGTACTTATGTATTCCTTCCTCCTGACTCTTCCCTTTGTGATGTCTCCCGGTTCTTAAGTATTCCTTCCTCCTGACTCTTACCCATTAACGACATTTACTCTAATTGTCTGTGTGCCTGTTTCACTACCAGACTGCAAATTATTTAATAACAGAGACTGTAGCTTTTCATCAGCCCCTGGGAGATTGTATATACTCAATAAATATTTGTTAAATGAATACATAGATGTAAATGAATCAATACTTATAGTGAACAAACTCCAGGGGCATTCATACTCGATTTGACCTGTGTTTTCTTTCTGTTTCTTGGAGCAGTCAGTAAGCGAGATATTTCCTTGCAGAAGGTAGAGTGGTCAGTGCTGATTTAGAGGATGAGGCAATTATATGTCCGCCTTTGATATGTACGAACCATACTGTGGTATCTGGAAGGAAAGTTATTTTCCAGAGTAAGCCCCCACTATAAGTAAAGGATCTCCAGAATAGCTGGCTACCCAAAGTCTGTTTGACCACAGAAAGTTGGTCTAAGCCTCTTAGCCTAAACCTAGTGGGTTATTCCATACTCCTTGCCAGGGCTGTGCAGAATGTGGAAGAGGACAGCAGCCCGGAGGATTCCAGGAATGCTGCCTGTTCAAGAGGACAGGGTGACAGTGTTCCAATGTCCTGTGCACCTTATCTCATCCTGATGTGCATGCACACACCCATCTGCAACAGCTGCACCTGCAGCTTCATGCAGAAGCCTAGGTTAGCAGATGGAACAAAGGCAAAGATGCCAGCTGGCAGGCGGCAGGCCCTTAAAGCAGAGAAACCACAAGGAGCAACCCCACCACCACCTGCCTGGCTTTCTGCCTCCAGTACCAGGTACATGGATGACCCGGGCAGGCAGACTAAAGAAAAATCCAATTGTTTAAGCTTGTTTAAATTAGAGATTTTGTGCACTTCAGACCAAAAAAAGAACAAGGGTTATTCTTCCACAGATTCGCTACCAAAGGAGAACTCGGAATAATCCACCTTAGATTTCTCATTTCACAGTGAGGAGACACAGACTGACCAAGACGGGCAGAGTGGTTTGAACAAAACCGTGTAGAGAGGAAAAACCAAGCCAGACCCAACTCTTGGTTCAGTCTCCTGCTCTCTTTCTCTGACACCTGACGGTTGGCATTTCACCAGAAGAAGTCATCAGAAAACAGCCACGTTTTGAGCACATTTCCTGGTACCTGCATTATGGAGGCTTCTGGGGCAGCTTTCCTTTTCCTTCTGTCTTTATTTTTCAACCCATTTCCCTGCTGGAAAGCAGTCGTGATGGCCGGAAATGCTGCAGCCATCTTGCGTGTCTATGAGACACAAAGCCAATCTATTAAGAAACTGTCTTGAAAAGAATTTCTGCTCCAGCTCTGAGCTTTCATGTTCTCTCTCTCTCTCTCTCTCTGGCAGCAACAACATGAATTCAGCCAGGACCTTCTGTTGACATTTTTTCTTCCTGCATATATTGCTGTTAAAATACATCTAGTTTTGGTTGTTTTGTTTGGTTTTGCTACTTTTCATTTTGAAAAAGTATAGCACTTACACAAAAACTGGAACAAGAGTACAGTGAACTCCGTTTCATCGCACGGATTTCGCTGTTTCTCACTGTCTTTGTATGTGGTGGTTAATGTTGACTGCCAGCTTGACTAACTTGACCAGCTCCCGAGAGATTTGTAAAGCACGCCTCTGAGTGTGTCTGTGGGGTGTTTCCAGAGAGAAGCAACTCCCCCGGATTCAAGCAGCTCCATTCCATGGGCTGAGAGCTGGATGGAGGAGAAGGGTAAAGGAAGGAAGCCTAGACGGCAGGCACTGCCACTGTCTGCCTTCCTGTCGCTGCGCCATGAGTGTCCCTGTCTCGCTGAGCGTCTTCCTTGATCTCGCTCCATCACAGTTTTGGAGATAGCACCCTCACTGAACTGGGGCCATTCTAATTGGCTAGTAAGCACCCAGGGTCCTCCTGTCCCCACCTTCCAGCACAGGGACTACAGGCATACGCCACCCTGGCTTTTCCCTGAGTGTTGGTAGTCAGAGCTCAAGTCTCAGGCTTACACAGCAAGCACTTTACCCACTGGGCTATCCTGCCACCCATGAACCTTTTGGGTCTCAGTTGTAGACACTCGATACTATCAATATTAACCCTACATATTTCCATGTGTATTGTGTAGCATCTGTATTTATCTAGTAGCTCCTTCTTGAGGAGATTCAAGCCATGAAGTCCGGAGTCTGGCATTGGTGATAGGTATCTCAGAGCATCAGGCAGGGGTGTGACTTGGACATCACTGTGGAGTGAGTATGACCAGTTATAAAGGGAAGCTTCTCCTGGCCAACTGTGTTCACTGTGAGGAGCGGAGAAGCATCTCTCTTACCTGCTCGCTGGCTGAGCAGAGTCATCTCCACGGTCTAGAAGACTGACCTACAGGGCAGGCAATAAATTCACATTTGAGGTGAGCAGTGACCACTTTCTCCCTGACACAATGGATGAGCTGCCAGGCATCCTGGAAGGCACTGAGAAAGGGTTAATAAAGACACAGGACATCTGGTTGTCTGTAAAGACTCCTCAGCCTCCCTAATACACCTGAAAACCCTGAAGTCCCGATTCCCAGGGAACACACAATCCAGGAGCCCTGACCTGTGATTTATATAAAAGTAGCCATTCCTTAATTTCCCCCACAATGGCCTCATTCTTACCTTATGAACCTGTTGTGTCAGGGCGCCCTTTGATTTGTGGAGGAATTCCAGCCCCCTGAATAACTATCCCTTTTCTTTTCATTAAAGTTAATCCCCACAAAGACACTTTCATCCGCTGATTAGTCATGCCCCAGTGAGCCCCTGCTAACCAGGGGCTAAGTTACTGATGTGTTAAAGATGTACTCTCCAAGTCCGGGGACCACTGAAGAATCCCTAACATGTTATTTGACAGTCAGCCCTGTACAATGTATTGCCTCCTCCTTTGAGCAGCCTTGGTCACACGCGTTCCTCGGGGCTCATAAATTTCTGTGGCCCGACTGCCTGTGAGGGCTGAGTTTATTGTGGAGCCAAGATGCAGCTGCCAACACGCATTGCCTGGCACCGCACGATACGGTGGTGCCTTCTGCAGACTCAGGTTTCCATTCCCAAGAATCAGTGTCCAGCACAATCTATCATGCCGGCAGCTGCAGCCCACGATTTGGGGCCCTGCCTGTAGCCTCCCTCAAAGCCTTAACAACCCACAAATCAACAAGACTATAATCGGGGTGTGCTGTGGGCCGCTGGAGGCACTGGCCCTTCCTCCTCCCCCTTGATTCTGAGCGTGTGTAAGCTGGGTTCAGTCCCAAGTGAGTCTATCGAACAGAAACTGGTCTCCTCGGCGTTGAAGAGAGCCCTTCGTGGAAACATGTTGCAGTCTGTCTCACCAACCAAGTTCAAATTTGTAGGTTTTTAAAAAGGATGTTATATATTCTAAAAAGTTTTATTGATTTAATGTGTATGGGTGTTTGCCTGAGTGTATGTCTGTATACCATGTACATGGTTTGTGTCTACAGAGACCAGAAGGGGGCATGGGATTGCCTGCAATTGGAGTTACAGATGATTGATTGATTGATTGATTGATTGATTGATTGATTGATTTGGGATTTTTGAGACAGGGTTTCTCTGTGTAGCCCTGGCTGTCCTGGAACTCACTTTGTAGATCAGAATGGCTTTGAACTCACTGAGCTAGATCAGAATGGCTTTGAACTCACTGAACTCCGCCTGCCTCTGCTTCCCGAGTGCTGGGATTAAAGGCGAGCGCCACCACTGCCCAGCCCCGGATTTTCTAAGTGATGAGCTGGAGATAGTTCAGTGAGTAAAGCACAGGGCACACATACCTGAAGATGAGAGAACACTAAAACTTAACCACAAGAGAAGCTGGGAAACTGCTAGCATGGGCAGTCTTGTGGTTTCTGTACTCCTAGCTCTGGGGAAGTAGAAATGGGCTAGTCCCAGCGGCTCACTGACTAGCAAGCCTAGCCTACTTGGTGAGCCCAGGTCACTGTCTGAAAAAGCAATGTGCATAGTGTCCTGAGGAGTCATACATGAGGCACACACATACACACAGACACACACACACACACACACACACACACACACACACACACACAGTGTCCTGAGGAGTCATACATGAGACACACACACACACACACACACACACACACACACACACGCTATGTGAGGTTCATTTGGGTTTGTGGAAGCCCAGTGTTTCTCAATAGCAGACAGTCTGTGTACAACATACTTCATACACTGTGCTACGCCCAGGGTTTATCATCTTCAGTGCTCGCCTTAAATGACAGTGGACATGTCTGGTTATTGTGACACTCTCAAATGCCAGTATTTGATATTTTTGTGGATATTTTAAAAACCCATAAAAGTCTGGTGGTGGTGGCGCACACCTTTAGTCCCAGTACTTGGGAGGCAGAGACAGGTGGATCTCTGTGAGTCTGAAGCCAGCCTGGTCTACAGAGTGAGTGCCAGGACAGGCTCAAAAGCTACGTAGAGAAACCCTATTTCAAAAAACACAAAAACAAAAACAAAAATGTCACAGAGTAAGAGTGTGTCCCCACAACCTAAAACATGACATAAGACTCATCCGAGGAAGGACATAACATTGTCCCATGGTATTCTACCCAACTTTTGTGACTTTGTTGTTTAAATGGTACACACTTACCAGCATACAGTTCTGTGGCTCAAAACACCAGGTGGTCACAATGACTATTATATAGATGACAGAAATAAAGATTATACCTGGGCTTATCCCGAGCTCAGAGAAGGAACTGCTTACAGGCACAGCAATCTGCCAGGAGAATCCAGTTCCTTGTAGCTGACCTTGACTGAGGTAGCAGGGGCTTCCTCAGCACCCTTATTATTTTACTTGCATCCGAGATTGATGAATACATACTTTCAAATGTGCAAGGCACTACAGAGAGCTAGCACCCCTCAGCCACCTGCCACAAACTTTGCACTCTTTCCCCCACCCCAGGAACCATGGGGAGGACTGGATGGACAAACAGTCCGGCTGTAGTTTATATAAATGAGACAGACAGACAGAGGTAGGTGGAGGCTTCTTGTTCATTTCCCAGCCACCAGACCCGAAATAATCACACGCAAAAAACTGTATTAATTAAAATACTTCTCAGCCTATTAGCTCAGGCTTCTTATTAACTAACTCTTACATGTGTTGCTTTTATTGGTTAATGAGTAAAGCTGCTTTGGCCTATGGAAGGGCCAAGGAATAGAGTAAGGCAGGAATCCCAAGCAAATAGAAGAAAGAAGGCAGAGTCAGAGAGATGCCATGTAGCTGCCAAAGGAGAGAGAACCCCAGAACCTTACTGGCAAACTGCAAGCCTTGTGATAAAATATAAAATAACAGAAATGGGTTCATTAAGATATAAGAGCTAGTTAGAAATATACTTAAGCTATTGGTCAAACAGTATTGCAATTAATATAGTTTCTGTGTGATTATTTTGGGTCTGCATGGCTGGGAAACAAATAAGCAGCCTCTGCCTACAGACAGACATATAGACAAGACAGACAGACAGATGATAAAGAGATAGAAGATGATAGATAGAGAGATAGAGATAGATAGATAAATAGATAGATAGATAGATAGATCAGACAGACAGACAGACAGATAGATGGATAGACAGACTGATGGATGGATGGATGGATGGAACTCTAGAATTAAACAGATGCAGTTAAATTGCTGCCTTTGAAGGAACAGGCGGTACTAATTTATCATAGCATGAACTAGAACCTTGTCCCTTTTTTGTTGTTGTTTTGGGGGGGGAGAAGGAAAAGTTTATTTCTGCTCAGAGTTGTAGTCCATTCCTTGTGTAGTCCATGGGGAAAGTCAGGACAAGAACTGAAAGCAAGAATCTGAAGCCAGGAACTGAGGCAGAGGCCATGAAGGAATGTCTTTTACTGGCTTGCTCCTATGAATTGTTTATCAAGCTTTCTCATTCCAGGTGGTACCGCTCACAGTAGGCTGGGCCCTCTCGTATGAGTCATTAGTTAAAATGCCCCACAGACTTGTCTATAGGACAAGCAGATGGGAGGCGTTCTCTCAGCTGAAGTTCCTATTCACAAATGACCTTGGCTTGTGTCAGCTTTGCAAAAATCTGACCAGGACAGATTCCATGCCTACCACCACTGGTTGGAGAATGTAATGTATTTCTGGGCACTGTCAAGATTACTTTAGGCTTATAATTTCCTGCTTTTTTGTCTTATTTTTATTTGTTTGCTTCTCTTTACTTCCTCAAAACCCTCCCATATACCTCTCTCCACTTGCCTTCAAATTCATGGCCTCTTTTTTCATTAATTGTTATTGCATGCATATGTGTGCATACATAAATATTCCTAAATATAACCTGTTCCATCCATATAATGTTACTTGCATGTGTGTTTTTAGTACTGAGCTCTTGGCACTGGACCACCAATTGGTGTGCTCTTCCCTGGGGAGGACCACCTCTCCCACATCTGCTCTCCTCAGTTGTCTATAGCTCTTACGAAGGGTTGAGGCCTTGGGGATATTCTCCATCCAATTTTGACAGCCCTGGCCAACAACTCAAAAGAGGCCTTCTTATGTCTAATATTGGAGTTTTGTTAGGTGTCTTTGCCTCTTGGAGAGAGCACTGTCAGCTCAACCTTGTTCTTTAATTTTCATTTCCCTTTTTACTAAAAATTGGGTTAAAAAATTTGTAGGTGGGACATACAGCCCAGGCTGGTCTTAAATTTGTGATTCTATTGTCTCAGCCTCCTTGGTACTGGGATTACAACCATCTCTGGCTGAGACTATAACTTCTCATGGTTATTGTTTGTTTAAAGGTCTTCTTTGCAAAACAAGCTAGGTATAATTTTATTTTAAAAATATTTAATTTTTAATTTGGAATGTTTAACTCTTACTAATTTGTAAGTATCACTTCTACATTTTAACTAGTCTTTTGCTACATAAAGTGCAATATTTTTTTTTAGTTTTCCATATTGCTAAAAGCTTAACACTGACCATGTCTTATTGGATGGGAGACTTTATTTTTATGTCATATTTATTATATTTTTCTTCTATAGTTCTTAAAACTTAGGTTTGTAAGCCTTCTGTACCATAAATTGATATGATAATTTCTACATTTTCTTCTAATTTCTTTTTTTTTTTTATATTTGTGTTATAAACTATCTGGTAAGAGAGAAAAGAGAGTCTTTCTGTCTGTCTGTCTGTCCAACTGACTGATGGTGATCTCAGATTCTCTCACACATTTCCTGGTTTCTTTCAATTAATAATCTGCCCTTCCCCATCCCCCTTGTTTGAAATACCAGCTTTACTTTGCCCTGAAATTCCATGTCTACACACCAAGCTAGTTTTTAAAATCCATCCCTGAGTCAATACCATGCCCTCTTAACTACCTTAGGGTTCTGATACAGCTCCTTCTCAGGTGGGAGAAATCTCGCCTGTTCCATCTCCCATTGGGACAATTATCTTGGTTATTCTTAAACATGTTCTTTTGTGAATTTTACAATCAGCTTGTCAAGTGCCAAAGAAAATCATGTTAAGATTTTGGTTGAAATTATTTTAAACTCACCGATTACTTTCGGGAACTTCACACAGCCATTGTCAAAGATTTGTAAAAATGAGATAAAATCAAATGTGAGTGCAAAGACGTGTAGCCAGAGTTACCTGCGGAAGAATGCTCTTGGTCCAGAACCAGAACCAGCGCCAGAGTCCTCCCTGCCAGGGCTCTATTGACCCTGTTTGCTGTTTTATCCTATTCTGTCAGCTGTCTCCATGTCACCGAAACCTTCAGTTTCTGGTTCATTTTTCAAAGTAGGTAGGGTTGATTTTAAAGAGGGGGTCAGCAAGATGGCTCAGTCACCAGTTAAAGGGACTTGTAGCCAAGCCTGGCAGTACGAATTGACCCCTGGAGCTATGTGGTAGAAGGAAGGAAGAGCTTCTGCTAATTGTCCTCGGATCTCCACCCCTGCCTCTGCATGTGCAAGCCTACATAGACACACAGTAGGTGAATAAATGTAATTTAAAGACTTTTAGATGTGAAAAGAAGGTGGAGACTGGATGTCAAGAAACAGAGAGGAAACCACCCATCATATAGTGATGAGGTGAGCAGACCTGCTTTTTGTCCCACCCGACTCCTGCATGGCTAGCTTTACACCCGAAATAACAACAAACAAATTGTATTCCTTTAAACACCACCTGGCCCATTAGTTCTAGCCTCTTATTGGCTAACTCTCACATCATGACTAACCCATTTCTAATAATCTGTGTAGCACCACAAGGTGGTGGCTTACTGGGAAAGATTCAGCATGTCTGACCTAGTGGCTGACTCCATGGCGTCTGCCTGAGGCATCTGCCTGACTCTGCTTTCTTTCTCCCAGCATTCTGTTCTGTCTTCCCCACCTACCTATGTTCTGACCTATCAGGCCAAGCAGTTTTCTTTATTAATTAACCAATGAAACAACAGACAGATAGAAGACCCACCCACATCACCCATCATTTATAGTTTTATTTTGTTTCTCCATTTTTGCAATAGGTTGCATTTAAAAATATTTTATTTAGATTTTCTGTATGTGTCTTTTATTTTATCTGTTATATTTGTGTGTCATTATATGCACACTGGTGCTCACAGAGGCCAGAAGAAGATGTCAGATGCGTTGGAGCTGGAATTACAGGTGGTTGTTGTTTATGCCCAAATCCACAAAGTCCCCTCAAGGCCAACAAGGAAACCGAGTCCCACCTGTAAAAGCAAAGAGCCTTTATTTTAATCAAGTTTGCAAACTTGGTCTCTCCGCATTTCCAACTATTGGAATAACCAGAGAGCCCTGAGCACAATTAAGACAGAGTTTTATAGTAGTAAAGGTGGGGGTGGAGGGGTCTCTGAGGTTCAGGACCCCTGATTGGCTGGCATTTGTCTAAGGTGTCCTGGTGAATGTGCTCTGGCAGGTGTCTCTATCTACAATGTTGGAATGCCAGGCTTTTCCTTTGAATGGTCTGCCCTTGGGTGGTGGTCAGGTTATCTCAGCTTGTGGTACTTTCCTGCTACCAGGTATTGCTTCAGTGTAAACTACTGAGACTAAGGCCTCTTAATAAATAAATCCAGGGCTGAGGTCTACTCTGGCAGGTGATAAAGGTTGGAAATAAAGAATTTCCTTCGGGTGACCTGTCCATACTTAGTTTATCATGGCTGACCCCCACAGTTGTGAGCTGCCTGATGTCGGTGCTGGGAACCTAACGCAGGTCCTCTGCAAGAGCTGGAAGCTGCTATCTCCCCGGCCATTCAAGTGATAATTTTTGGATGCTTCTTATGACTTAGGCACTAATGTTCATTCACACACACTTTAAATCATCTCTAGTTTACTTACAGTATCCAAGGCAATGCAAGTACTGTGCACACTGAGGTTAAAGGATGCCGCTAAGGAATAACCACCTAAAAATCTGTATGTGTCCAGACAGATGCAGTTTTTTGTTAATCCAAATGTGTTTAATCTGCAGTTGGTGGCACCTGTGGAAAATGGAACTCACAGATAAGAGGGGCAGCTAGTTGTGTTGGGGATAAGGGCACTGCGGGTGTGGAGGTCAGGGCATTCCTGGACAGCATCTCTGGGGATAAAACTGAAGCCACCACCAACCTGGAACTTGCAGTTAGGGTGCTGCAGAAAGAGCCTGAGGGCTCTGTTAGAAAGGAGGCTGATCTTGAGGCTTCTCAGAAGCCGGTGTGCAGACCATTGAGGATCAGACAGCATGCCGGGGGACATTACTCATGGTGAGAAGCTAGGCAGGGAAGAGCTGAGGGGAGAGCTAGGTGCTAGCGAAGGCTCTGAAGTGGCTCTCTTCCAGAATAATCATTTACTATGTTTTAAGAAATATTTTACTATTCCTCACCTCTTGTTTATTTTTTAAATCTCAATCTTTGTGAGAAAATAATCTCAGTCTAGACTGCACTGCCTTGCCTTTTTATGAAATTGTCAAAAAACAAAAATGTCAAGAGAGCAACAATAGAACAACAAAAAAAAAAAAAAAGAAGAAGCAAACAACAACAAGAACCAAACCAGTCCTGACTTCTGTCTAGGAGCATTTGTGATGCAGAGAAACTGCTTAGCCTAGAAGGAAGAGCGTGTCCGGTAAGGGTTCTTGTCCCTTCCTCCTTGCTGTGAAACAGACTCAACCTTGAGCTGATGAAAGTAGAGTCTGCTAAAACTCAGAGGAGCTTTCGCAACCTTGGGGAGGATTTAGTCTCCCCAGACCCTGGAGGAAGAAAGCTCTGTGACCTGGGCCTGGACTGGAGAGCGTTCCCCTGCTGTAAGCCCAGGTCTCCTCCTCAGGCTCTGAACCGGATCCTTTTCTGTGAATAAATTCCTTGCAGCTGCAGTTTATTTCACTTAGCTTATCAAAAGCCTTGGCCGAGCGCCAGAGCGACTGACAATGAAAATATTCAGGTACCACAGATGGGATTAGCTGCAATGTTTTGCTACGACTTAGGAATTGACTCTGAAAGAGGGAGCAAAGGAGAAATAGAATCTGGCAGAAACACCCAAACAACAGACGTTCCGTTACCTGTAACTGGGAGTGGCCCTTTAAGAGCCACAGTGCAAGCCAGGGAAAGCACACAGCGAACGTGGCATCTGCGCATCTGCAAAGGCGTGGTTAGGACTGCCGACTGACGGATCCGTCCTTGAGCGTCAGCCTCATTTCTCTGCCCTGCAGAATGGAAGTCATTGCGCCTTCTCATTGGATGGTGAGGATAAATGGCTCTTAGCTTGCTGTCTGGGATTGCTCTGTGGTAACTGAGTGTTGACTACGATCCTCATTGCTGTAACAGGACACTGGGAGAAGCAACTCACCGGAGGAAGGCTCTATTTCAGCTCACAGTTCAAGACCACACAATCCATGGCGGCCGGGAACTCATGACATTGTGGGGCTGAAACTCCTCGGTATCTTGGCAGAAGCAAGCAGGAATGAGCTATAAAGGCCCCCACTCCAGAAACCCACTTCCCCAGCAAGACCCTGTCTATCTTCTGAAACTTTTGCAACTTCCCAAAATACTGCTACCCACTGGGGACTATGTATTCAACCGCATGAGCCC
Source organism: Microtus obscurus (assembly GCA_963919715.1). NCBI lineage: Eukaryota > Metazoa > Chordata > Mammalia > Rodentia > Cricetidae > Microtus > Microtus obscurus. The sequence continues at coordinate 41,007 of CAWTZC010000090.1, forward strand.
ATGGGGGACGTTTTATGTTGAAACCATGACAAACTGTTAGTCTTGGAGGGAATACCAACCCACAGACTACAGACTCCCTCGGTGGGGGTGGGGATAGTCTAGTAAGTCTGGGGAATATGGAGAACCCTTGCCCAGATATTCACCAGCCTTGCAGGACTGCCCACTCTGTAATTCTTCAAGGGTGTCTCAGCTCCTCTCTCCCACTCCATCTTACCCCAGCTACACTTTAATATTGCCTCTAAGTATCTATTGCTTTTTTGTTCCTGCCTTCTGGCTGTTGGTTTATATGAGAGGAATGTGCTTGTGTGTGTGTGTGTGTGTGTGTGTGTGGTGTTGGTGCTGTTGCTGCTGTTATTGTTGTTTTTCCAACCACACCGTTTCTGTCACAAGTTACAGCTATCTTTGGTCTGGAAGAGACTGGCTCCAGGAGCCCCCGCCCTCATACCAAACAAGACCAGATATTCAAGTCCCCTTAAAATAAGATGGTTTGGTATTTACATGGAACCTCACTTACTGGACTGTATATTTTTTTCTTTCTTTCTCTCTTTCTTTCTTTCTTTCTTCTTTTTTTTTTCTTCAAGACAGAGTTTCTCTGTAGCTTTGGAGCCTGTCCTGGAACTAGTTCTTGTAGACCAAGCTGGCCTTGAACTCACAGAGATCCACCTGCCTCTGCCTCCTGAGTGCTGGGATTAAAGGCGTGTGCCACCACTGCCCAGCTCAGACTGTTTACTTTAAACCACCTCTAGGTTAATTTACAGTGCCAAAGCAATGCAAACGCTGTGTAAATGGTTTTAGACTTTTGTTTAGGGCACAGAAGTTCTTTGATGTTCAGTATAGACGTCATTTTCCCCCCACAATGCATTTTGAACTGGGTTTAGAGAAGTCTGTATAAAGCTGTCTGTCTTTAACACTCAGCTCTAGGGAAGCTTAGCCTGGGGTGCCTTCCAGCACACGTTCCATCAGCAGTACCCAAAGGGTGGTTTTGGGAGGGATGCGGCCATATTCTAACAAAACGTTATTCACAAAGCCTGGTGGAGATAACCTTACTCTGTAAATGTGCTTAGCTGGCCTCTGATTTAGCTTGTGCCCACTCTCACTGGTGCTGGGACTCTGGATGCTGGGAGTTCTTGAATCCTTGCTGCAAGCCTCTCACCTCTTCCCTCTGTGCTGGAGTTGGAGTCATATGAGGCAAGTCTTCCACCCCTGAGCTGCATCTGCAGGCCTGAATTCTGTTGCTTTTAATTTAAAGTTTTTCAAGAGCTTATTCTTATTCTTTGGACCACATTGTTAGAAAGCCAGGAGCTGCCTTCTTAAACCCATAATTCTGGGCTCCTCTTCTGAATCATGAAAACATCATTGCTGCTGGAGTTTTAGGGCAAATGGCTAGGTTCTGCCAACAGCTCCAACCAACTAGGTTTCAATACTCACCCCATTGCCCACTGCGCTGGTTAAAGAGACGAGTGAAGGGCAGAGAAAGGAGGTTTTATCAGTGTACATTGGGGAGAAGAAGCATAAAGGGGGCCAGTGACTCCAAACCCACTGTGGGTAAACTCATGTGAGCTTCGGCTTTGAACAGAAAAGGGACTGAGGCCATAGAGGCCTGTGGCATGCATAATCAATCAGGTGCTGGTTAAGATGTGGTCTGGTTGATTATTGGCTTTGTTCTGGCTCTACGAGTGATTAGAAGGGGGCTGTCATCACCGTCATTGCCTGAGATGATCAAGCTGGTCCCATAAGACAATTCCTACTGCTGTAGAGTACGGCCTTCCCACCAAAAACAACTGCTCAATCTAGGGAAGTGTTCTGTCCCAATTACCATTCCTTGGAATCCGTGGTGACTGCACAGTTAGGAAACGACTCATCTTTGTGCCTTCAGTCTTGAAGGGAATGTGTGGTGGTTTGAAAGAAAATGGCCCCCAAAGGGATTGGCACTATTAGGAGGTGTGGCCTTGTTGGAGTAGGTGTGGTCTTGTTGGAGGAAGTGTGTCACTGTGGAGGCGGGCTTTGAGGTCTCATATATGCTCAAGCCATGCCCAGTGAGATAGTAAACTTCCTGTTGCCTACAAATCAAGATGTAGAACTCTTAGCTCCTTCTCTAGCATCAGAAGGATGGTACATAGTACCTTGTTTCCCACCATGATGATAATGTGTTGAACCTCTGAACTGTAAGCCACCCAATTAAATATTTTCCTTTCTACCAGCTGCTGTGGTCACAGTGTCTCTTCGCAGCAAAAAAAAAAAAAAAAACAAAAACAAAAACAAACAAACAAAAAAAACCCACTAAGACAGGACGAGCTAGGCCAGGTAGATGGCCTCTCTTTAGTTGATCAATGTACCTCTTCAGACTCAAGCAGGAATCTGACCCAAAGTTAGGAGACAGACAGAATGAAAGCAGAAATGCTAGCTAGGCGTTCATTCCTCTCTTAGCTCAAAAGCCTAAATGTGGAGACCACACTTTCAATCAGCCTCTAAGGGGCTGTCATGGCTTCATTTGTGGTGGGCTGTGGGCTTGGCTCTTCATGCCTCTCAGGGAATTCTAACTCAATGGTTTCCAAACTGGAGCCCCTAGACCTGTGAGAGATCCCCGTGCTTCAGGGGACATTTGCAAAGCAGGAAGGAATAAGAGAGTGTGCTGTGTGGAAGTCTGTTTGGAGCAAAGCCTCACAAGGAGGTGGTAGTCAAAGCAAGGTCTGAAGGGGCCTCCGGGAAAGGGGTAGTTAATGCAGAGGACCGGCGAGGTCAAGACCCCTGAGGCTGGTGTGACTGTGCAGGCCAGAGTGGCTGATGTGATGAAGAGGGAGATCTCATCAGCTGGGGTGCGGATGGGATGGAGTGTGGGGTAGGGTATTGAGGCCTCGGAGGAAAGGAATGAGGCAAATGGACTTAAAAGTCCTTAAAGGACTTTAGCTTTTCCTCAGAGCAAGAACAGTTTCTTGGTGTGTTTGAGCAGGTTGAACTATGGAAGCTATTCTGGGAGTCTAGCCCTGTCTTCCTTCTGGACGAGATTCTTTCTTTTCTTCAAGGGTTTTAGTCCTCCCAAAGCTCCTGGAAGGCCCAACTTCATCCTATGCATTGTTATCCTCAGTGCCTACCATGGTCAGGTGTTCCTGGGAATTCAGTAATGCCGATAAAGGTAAGAACATTTGTCTTCTCTGAAGCAGGGCTCTGGCTTGAGCTGGTTAGAACTTAGGAAAAATTCAAAGTCTTTTTTTTTTTAAATAAAGACTAGAAAAAATTTCTATGAGTAACAATAAATGATGTATTGTCTCAAAAGAACAATCCACCATCAAAAAACCCACTACTTCAGCAGAAAGTAGCAAGCTGTTCCTTTGTAATTATAGATAAATCTGAATAAAAGATGAGGATTGTGTGGATGTAGTTCTGAGGCATTTGGAAAGCAGAAACAGCTCTCCTGTTTCGGGTCTTCGGAGAGTTATGTGCTTCTCTTTCCTCCTCTTCTCAGAACAGGGCTGACTTATGCTGTGTGGCAGCCCTTCCCTTCTGGAGCCCTAAGGCCTTCCTCATTCTCTGTGCTTCAGCCTGGTCCTCTACCCAGTGCTGACCCTGTCAGAAGGACTGGTGTCTGTGAGAGGCCTCTGGACCCCATCCTAGCCCCCATGCTTGAGACGGACATAGAGGAAGCCAGTGCCCAAGTTCCTTTCGGTAGCTTTAAGGGTTGGGAACTCTGCTAACGGAGTGTTGCTAATGCAGAGTAGCACAGACAGGGTAATAAAGAAAGTCCATTTGTTCATGAATCTGGATGCCGAGAAGAGTCACACCAAGATGCCTGTCTAGTGAGGGCCTTCCAGCTGTGACATCCATGAAGAGAAAGCCCCTAAGAGACAGAAGGAGCCCCAGTGTGCAGCCTCAATGCCTCTATAGAGGATGTTAATCCACTCAGTGTGGACCCCTCTTGACCTCAGTACCTCCTCCCATCAGGCCCCAACTCCCTAGCCGACTGCATTGAGCATGGTGTTTGAGCTGCTTCCGTTCGGGGCTGCTCGGCCTTAGTTTAGGCTTGTCCCACTAGCTCTTATAATTACTTTTAGCCTGTTTTTCTTCATCTACATTTGGCTTCAGGGCTTTTTGGTTTTTTTTCCCATTAAGTATATCCTACTTTCCTGCCTTCTCCACGTCTGGCTGGCTGATCCCTGGCATCGTTTTCTCTTTCTCCCTTGTTCTCTTCTCTCTTGAATCTAGATTTCTCTTCCTGCTTATTCTCGCTGCCTGGCAACCCTGCCTATCCCTCTCCTGCCTAGCTATTGGCCATTCAGTTTTTTATTAGACCAATCAAGTGCTTTAGGCAGGAAAGATGAAACAGTAACACTTCTTTACATGGTTAAAGAAATGCAACATATCTTTACATAGGTAAACAAATATTCTATTCCACCAAAGTGAGATTTCTGGAAAGTATAGTAATTCTATGAATAACTTATTGTTTTTCACAGTTTGTTTTCCCACCAGCAAAACATAACAATTCTTCTATTTTGGCATCCTTACCAATATCTCATATCTTCTTTGTAAAATATTTACCATCCTAAAGGCTGTGAGGTAATATTTCACTGTGATTTCCATCCTATTTCTCTCCTTACTAGTTATGTTGGCCACTTTCTCATGGGTCTGTTGGTCACATATCTTTCCTGGAGACATGTCTGTTCAGATTTTTTGTCTGCCCTGTAATGATTAAACTCGGGGCCTTGCCCACGCACACTTGCTCTTTCCTGCTGTCTGTCCCTTCAGCCCTCGCCTCCTAGTTTTGAACTGAGTTGTTGGATTTTATTGTTGAATTCTAGGAGTTTATTTATATTCTGGATTCTAATCCTTTACCATCTTTGAAATGCTGTCTTTATATGGTCTGCAAATATTTTATCCCTCACTGATGAGTGGCTTTTTGAAAACGGTTAATAGTATCCTTTGATAGACAAATTTATTTTTATTTTGGTGAAGTAGTTTTCCCATTGTCTGAGCATTTGATGTCTCCATCCCCATTTTTCATAAGGACAAAGCATAGCAGAGAGGGATGAAGTAGCTTGTGTGTGCTCACACTGTGGCTGAGGACTCCTGGCTGGTAAGGCATCCCCTCTCCTAGTCGCCTCTCTATTCCTTAGAGTGGACCAGCGCTTGGCACAAAGTAAGCACTAAGTACTGAGTTAGTATATGGAGGTGCTCAGTGACGATCCCCAGCTTTCTACGCTTTACCGGAGTCGGTTTTAACACAGTGGTGCCTGTTGCTCATCTGTGAAAGCAGAGAAGTTGCAACACTCCCACTAGGGACAGCAGGGGAAACAGCTGACTGTTGGCTATCAACTCGGTCTCTGGCAAGACAATGCAGCGATGATGCTGACACCTGAGGTATGGCCCAAACCCAGATAGTTACTGATTGGGAGGACAAGACTCAGGTAGTAAAAGGGGAGGTTTATTAGAAAAATAAACACATAAAAGCCAGATGAGGTTGACATCATTGCCAGGGGAATAGAGTGCAGAGAGAGATTACGGGGGATGAGGACAATGAAATATGAACTGGATCGAAAGGAGAGGTAGGGGAGGCATGCTTTATGTGAGGAGAGACGAGCCTTACTGCTGCTGCGTGGCAGATGAGTTCAGGGCCTCAGCAATGTTCATCTAGCAGTGATGATGAAGAAGAAAATTCCGAGCTGGGAGGAGGAGTGCAGGGGTAGCTCTAATGCTCAAGAGACTGAAACAGAAGGATTCTGAGTTTGAGGTCAGCCTGCATTGCACAGTGAGTTAGCAGCCAACCTGGCCTATATGGCAAGACACTATCTCAAAAGGGAGGGAGTGAAGAGGAGGAGAGGAAAGAGGAGAGGAAGGAGGCAGGGGAGAGGAGGAGAGGGAGTAGGAGGGGGAAGAGGAGATGGAGGAGTAGAGGGAGGAGGAGATAGAAGAGGTGGGGGGAAGAGGAGAAGGAGAATGGGATGGAGGAGGAGGTGGAAGAGGAGAGGGAGGAAGAGATGAAGGGGGAGGAGAGAGAAGAGGAGAGGGAAGAGAGAGGGAGGAGAAGGGGGAGGAGGAGCGTGAAGGGGGAGAGGGAAGAGGAGAGGGAGGAGGAGGGAAAAAGAGGAAGAAGAAAGCAGTTGTTCAGGGTAACGCGTCTACTATGACCTTTCAATGCTAAAACACGATTTTGAAAAAGAAATGTCAGAATATTAGCAAAAATTTATCAGCATTAACTGTCAAAAGGCTCTCATAGCAGGTTCCTGAGCTCCTCTCCTCACTTTTTAATGATCCATTTATTTTTCAGGCAATTCTTGCAGGAATTTGAAAGTTTAAGCAGAGGTTACAGAGAGAACTAACAGGAAATGTCTCATCTTTCCAAGTGTATTGTTGAGAGTGGCCAGATGTCATTTGTTTGTGAGTGGGAAATGGGAAGTTAGATCACAGAATGTGAAATTTAAAACTACTTTTTTTTTTAAGAAAGGGGGAGTAGGGCAGAGGAAAACACACAGAAAAGCCACTTTGACTCCTCAGCCTGTGCTAACATCGGTGGGGCAGCTCGGGAGAAAGCCACCAAGGAGCGAATATGTTTACTGTCTGAGACTTTGCTCTTGCCAGGGTCTGTGGTAAACAGCTGGTGTCCGCCTGGCCAGGGCAGGGTGTCAGGGGCTCTCTGCGGATCTGCTACAACTATAAGCCGCACAGAGGGCCAGCAACAGATGCCAATGCTCTTAGTGGTCGTCATGCCTCAGAATAAAGAATCAGAACATTAACTTACTCATTCTTTGACATTTATTAAAAGAAGTTACAAAAGCAACTCGATTGAATTTTTAAAAATGATATTTTCATTCTTGTGGTTTAAACTGTGGGTCAAATACTTCCAAGCTGCCCGGGCCTGCTGGCTAGGATCTGGCCCTTGTCTCGAAATTGCTCTGCTGACAGCCCAGGAAAAGACCCTCTCCTCCTTCACTGTTGCTATAGTGGGCTTTCCGCATGCTTCTGCTGGGCCAGGTGTTGGCCCCGTTATCACCATGACAACAATATACAACAAGACTCCAAGGGGCTTGGGATTGACAGGCCAGAGGTAGGACCGGGATTCCTGTCTCTAGCCCATGGTTAGCTGATCCATCTGTCTTCATCAGAAAGGGGGAGGAGAGGAAGAGAGGAAGGGAGAGAGAGAGGGAGAGAGAGGGAGGAGGGAGAGAGAGATAGATAGAGACAGAGAGAAAAAGAGAGAAACACACAGACAGACAGACAGACAGACAGACAGACAGAGACAGAGAGGGAGAAAGGGAGGGGTTATTGTGTGTGGATTGGGCTTCTTTGGAAGATCATGGGCTCGAGGCCAGACAAACAGATGAAATCTTGGATTTGTTATTGGACCACTGGGCCAAACATGGGACACTTAGCTGAATGCAGGAATTCAGAATAAAGTGAGCCAGGAGCAGTTACAAGGTTCAGAATTTCTGTCCAGCTTTGCAAAGGAAAACAACAAAGCCCCCAATGTGCCTGCTGCATGCCCAGGGGTAAAGGCAAGATTTTCTCCAAGCTCAAGCTCATTTCCTCCTCCATTCCAGGTTTTCAGCAGCTCTGGGTTCTGCCTAAAATACTCAGATCCCCATACCCACTTCTTGGAGCTAAATTCTCAGGGCTTCCTTTGCACACTGTTGAGCTAAGCGAGCCAGCGCTTTACCAGGCTCGCCTGTCACACTGTCTTCTTCGCCACCCTCTGTCAGTGTGTTCCAGGGCTGTGACAAAACACACAGGCTGCTTGCTTCTTTGAGCTGGGGTCTCACTACACAACCCATGCTGTCTTCAGATCCTGGCATCCTCTGCTTCAGATGCTTAAGTTCCGAGATTAGTATGGGCTGACATTTACAGTTTTAAGCATTTTCAAGAGTAGAGTCAGGTGTTGAAGTCAACGTGTTGTGTAGCCATCCTACGATTTTCAGAATATTTCTATTGTACCAAACAGGAGCTCCACCTATTAAACAGTAATTTTTTATTTCTCCTTCCCCCCCACCACAATGGTCTCCTCCATCCTCCTTCCTGTCTATATGGACTTTGCTCATTTGGGTATCAACAGATATTTTATATTAATAATTATTACCTTGTGTAAACAATGCAGGCACATATACATGTATATATGTATGTACACGTATATGTATACACACACACACAAATGCACATCCACCTAGAGAAACTTTACAAAAAATGAGCTTATTCAAAACATAGACCTTTTAAGTTAGATTTTAATTTGGGGAATTTAACAGAAGAAAAAGTTATTGAAGCATTTGCAGGCTATTGCCAAGAGATTCTTTGCAGTAGAAATTATGAGCCATGGAATGCTTCCTCTTTGTTAGTGAAGCAATGAAGATGTCTGACTCCTTCCTTTGCTGCTGATGGTTTTAACTTGTTCACAGGAGATGAATCAGGGAGTGAAGGATAGCGATGTCTGAGCACTCAGCCCAGGAGGCCTGCTTGCCACATAGCACCAGGACCTCCTCCTCAGAGGTCATTTCCAAAGTCATGCATGATGCTGAGGCCAAGAGGCCATGCGGAATGGTAACTTACCATCTTGCTCACACTAAGTTCCTTCACCCTTGTTATCAACTGTGATCAGTGCTACTTACTGGAGAACCTACGTTTTTACCATATAAGAAAAGGCTCAGCAAAGATGCATGCTCAAAGTCCCAACGCTGAGGGACACAAGAGTTCAGGCAGGCTGCATGCTGAGCTCACAGAATCCATCAGAATGAATAGCCATTAGCCCTCCGAAATCAACAGGGGCTTCCCTAGCAGGCTTTACTGGGTGAGGGGGTGGTACGAGATCGGGAAGGACCACCACAAACAGTGGACAAATAGCAAAGAAGGGCTAGGGGGTGGCTTAGATGGTAGAGTCCTTGCCTAGCATGCATGAGGTCTAGAATTAATTCCCAACACTTCATGAAACAGGCATGGTAGTGGACATCTGTAATCCTAGATCCTAGCAGTCAAGAAGAGGAACTGGGAGGATGGGAAGTTCATCCCAAGCTACCTAGTGAGCGTGAGACCCACGCGGGGCTATATGAGACTAAATCTTTTAAAAGTAGAGTGAGATAAACTCTGAGTCCCTTTAGAATTTTTAAACTATATTTTAATTATGTATGTTATCTGTGTGCAGGTATGTGCATGTGAGTGAGGCTAGATGAGGGCTTCCTGCAGTTACAGGCACCTGATGTGGGTGCTGGGAACTGAACTCGGGTCTTTGGCGAGAATGTAACTGCTGAGCCATCTCCCCAGCCCCAAACTCTGGGCTCTTAACCTCTGATGTGCTAAATTCATGATGTGCAATTTCATCTGCCTCCAGCCTTACACTTCGCTAACAACTCTATCAACAAATGCCAGCTGAGGCCACAAGGGCAGAATGTTTACCGGCTGGGAGACCCTTAGGACTGGACCAAGCTAAGAGCTAGCAGGGTTCATGTGGCTGCACAACGCCAACTAAAGGGGACCAATGCAGGATAAGAGTCCTCCTGATGTTGCAAGGAGAAAGGCCACTTGCTTGTCCCGGCCGCCCAGAACCAAAATAATCATACAGAAACTGTATTAATTAAGTCACTGCTTGGCCCATTAGCTCTAGCTACTTATTGCCTAACACTTACATCTTAATTTAACCCATTTCTATTAAAATGTACATCAGCATGAGGTTGTGGCCTACCAGCAAAGTTTCCGCACGTCTATGTCCAATGGCGGATCCATGGCATCTGCCGACTCCGCCTTCCTCCTCCCATGCTGTAGGCCAAGCCGGTTCTTTATTCATTAACCAATAAAAACAACACATAGACAGAAGGACCTCCCACACCATTCTGATCCCTCCCCTGGCTTTTCCTGCGTAGTACTCTTAAAAATAGCCACCTTTCGAGCTCATGCAGCTGAGACACACAGGTCACTCGTGGGCCATTCATAGGCTTTAGAACTGTAAACTGACATGTCTAACGTGTGAGTTATGATAACAGTTATCTAGGTTACTTTGCAGAAGCTTAAATGTGCAAAAACATTGACTCTTTCCTGATGATGGCTAAAAGGAGATAAAGGGCTGGGCATCTCTGTCTTTACATCATCACTGTCCCCACTCAGTCTCGACCTTTGAGTCAGACTCTGCTCAGCTTTGTACATGGACTTGTTTGCGAGCTGTGCTGTCCAAGATGATGGTAGGGGTAAACTTGGCCTGTAGCCTGGAATGAATATGTGTCTGTTGTTCCTGTTCTACCCTTGCGCTCTCTCAGCATCCCAACACACACAGTCCCTCAGTCCCATCAGAAGGCCAAGGCATTTATGTGGGATGATAATGCCTGGATGGATGGAGTTGACTGCCCTTAGCCCACCAAGTACAAGGCCAGGATATTTGTACACAAGTTTGTGCCCATGACTAATGGGCAATTGTCAGACTTTAGCCTATCACCCAGATAGATCCATAAGCTTGCTGCTTTTCTTGCCCAGATGGTCAGAAGCCGGGCTACCTCTGGCCATCACTGGTACTTCTTGCTTTAAGCCAGCTGGCTCAAGCTGAGATCCCAATGAAAGAATCTCGCCTTGGCTTGGTTTCATTTCCACTGTCTCTGTGCTACAACTTGGAGCTCTCTGGTATCCTTGGGATCCCGCCAGCTCCGTGTGCTGACATGGTGCGTTCCCACGGTGATCTCACTTGTTCATCTCCATCTCTGTCCTATCTGGCACGAGCGCCATAGCGACTCCTCCAGGGACACAACTCCACATCAGCTTTGGCCTCTCCTTCTAGAACCATCTCTTTCTGATCTCTCTTCCTGAAACAGTTGTCACTTGGAAAATTTAACTAAACACAAAAGATTCCCTTTTGAATGAACGTTTCTTGCTGGGTGACGCAGAGATTAAAACCATGGCCCAGAAACAAATGTCCACAAACTAGAGGCCTTAGATCAAGCTTACATCCATGTGTGGGTTGGGGACACATGTAAAGAAAGGCACTATTGATAAACAGCATAGTGTTCTTACACAAACTGTCGCTTGCGCAATTCAATGCTACATGCTACCTAACACTGAAATGCTGGGATGCAGTACATAGCTGCACTTTTCACAGCTCTGGACACAACACATCCGAAAATCAAGGTGCCAAATGGGCCTCACTCCCTGTGAAGGCTCTAAGGAAGAGCCCGTCCCTGTCTGTCCCAACTCTTGGTGGCTCGTGATATTCCACATCCCTTAGCTTGCTGTTGTATCAGTCTAATCTCTGACATCTTCACACCTGTGTCTCTCCTATAAGGACATTTGTCATTTGATTTAGGGTCCTGTCTAATTCATCAAAATCTTACCTCTAGATGGTCTTTGTTTTGTTATGGAGACAGGATCTCACTACATAGCCCTGGTTGTCCTGGAACTCACTCTGTAGACCAGGCTAGCCTTGAACTCACAGAGATCTGTTTGCCTCTGCCTCTGGGATTAAAGGTGTGCATCACCACACCCATGTTGAAATAGGGGGCGCCGGGTTTGCATCCCCAACACCCCAATCGCCTGGCTAGCTTATGCCGGAAATAACAACACACAAACTGTATTCATTTAAACACTGCTTGACCCACTAGCTCTAGCCTCTTACGGGCTAACTCTCGCATCTGGTCTAACCCATTTCTAATATTCTGTGTTAGCACCCCAAGGTGTGCTTACCAGGGAGATTCTAGCCTTTCATCCTGGGTTGGAGCTTCATCGCGAGCATGCCTCAGAGAGAGAGTCGGGCTATCCTGTCCGCCCGCGAGAGAGGAGCCTGCTGTCTCTGAGCGGAGCTGCATGATTTCTGACCTCACTTCCTCTTCCACCCAGTTCTGTTTACTCCACCCACCTATGTTCTAACCTATAGGACCAGCCAAGCAGTTTCTTTATTTTAACCAATAAAATCAACAGGTTGATATATGACACTCCCACATCACATCTAGCTTCTCACCTTTAGAATTTAATTGCCTTTAACAAATGCCCTTTCTGGCTATTACAAACAATGCTGCTATGAACATAGTTGAGCATATAATTTTGTTGTATGATAGGGCATCTCTTGGGTATATTCCCAAGAATGTTATTGCTGGGTCCAGGGGTAGGTTGATCCCGAATTTCCTGAGAAACCACCACACTGCTTTCCAAAGTGGCCTGGAAACAACCTAGATGCCCTTCAATTGAAGAATGGATGAAGAAAGTATGGAATATATACATATTAGAGTACTACTCAACAGTAAAAAGCAAGGACTTCTTGAATTTTTCATGCAAATGGATGGAAATAGAAAACACTATCCTGAGTGAGGTAAGCCAGACCCAAAAAGAAGAACATGGGATGTACTCACTCATATTTGGTTTTTAGACATAAACAAAGGACATTGAGCCTCTAATACGTGATCTTAGAGAAGCTAAATAAGAAGGTAGAACCCAAAGAAAAACATATAGGCATCCTCCTGAATATTAACCTTCATCAGGCGATGAAAGGAGACAGAGACAGAGACCCACATTGGAGCACCGGACAGAAATCTCAAGGTCCAAATCAGGAGCAGAAGGAGAGAGAGCACGAGCAAGGAACTCAGGACCGCGAGGGGTGCACCCACACACTGAGACTATGGGGATGTTCTATCGGGAACTCACCAAGGCCAGCTGGCCTGGGTCTAAAAAGGCCTGGGATAAAACCGGACTTGCTAAACATAGCGGACAATGAGGACTAGTGAGAACTCAAGAACAATGGCAATGGGTTTTTGATCCTACTGCACGTACTGGTTTTGTGGGAGCCTAGGCAGTTTGGATGCTCACCTTACTAGATCTGGGTGGAGGTGGGTGGTCCTTGGACTTCCCACAGGGCAGGGAACCCTGATTGCTCTTTGGGCTGACGAGGGAGGGGGACTTGATTGGGGAAGGGGGAAGGAAATGGGAGGCGGTGGTGGGGAAGAGACAGAAATCTTTAATAAATAAAGTACCGTCCTAGTCCCACATTCTGAATGGATGGATATAGCTTCATGGGAAGTGGCCGCATGTGTCAAACCCATCAACAGTGAACAAAAGAGGCATTGGACATAAACTTCAGTTCCATGACAGTAGATAAATTCTACCTCCCAGAGCCATGGCAACTGCAAATGTCCCTATGATTTGTCATTTCATAGAAATTATCTCTATAGCCAGGCGGTGGTGGTACACGCCTTTAATCCCAGCACTTGGGAGGCAGAGGCAGATGGATCTCTGTGAGTTGGAGGCCAGCCTGATCTACAAGAGCTAGTTCCAGGACAGTCTCCAAAGCTACAGAGAAACCCTGTCTCGTAGGAGAAAAAGAAAGAAAGAAAGAAAGAAAGAAAGAAAGAAAGAAAGAAAGAAAGAAAGAAAGAAAGGAAAGAAGGAAGGGAAAGAGAAAGAGAAAGAGAAAGAGAAAGAGAAAGAAAGAAATTCTCTCTATGGCTTAGAAATAGGCAGCTACAATCTTTGGATATAAAAGAAGGAAGAAATTGATGCAGCAAAGCCTGTGAAGCTATGACACGGTCCATGCAGAGCATCCTCCTGTTGACATATACACACCCTACAGAGGTCCATGTAGAACATCCTCCTGTTGACATATACACACCCTACAGAGGTCCATGTAGAACATCCTCCTGTTGACATATACACACCCTACAGAGGTCCATGTAGAACATCCTCCTGTTGGCATACACACCCTACAGAGGTCCATGTAGAACATCCTCCTGTTGGCATACACACCCTACAGAGGTCCATGTAGAGCATCCTCCTGTTGGCATACACACCCTACAGAGGTCCATATAGAGCATCCTCCTGTTGGCATACACACCCTACAGAGGTCCATGTAGAGCATCCTCCTGTTGGCATACACACCCTACAGAGGTCCATGTAGAGCATCCTCCTGTTGGCATACACACCCTACAGAGGTCCATGTAGAGCATCCTCCTGTTGGCATACACACCCTACAGAGGTCCATGCAGAGCATCCTCCTGTTGACATATACACACCCTACAGAGGTCCATGTAGAACATCCTCCTGTTGACATATACACACCCTACAGAGGTCCATGTAGAACATCCTCTTGTTGGCATACACACCCTACAGTGGTCCATGTAGAACATCCTCCTGTTGGCCACACACCCTACAGAGGTCCATGTAGAACATCCTCCTGTTGGCATACACACCCTACAGAGGTCCATGTAGAACATCCTCTTGTTGGCATACACACCCTACAGTGGTCCATGTAGAACATCCTCCTGTTGGCCACACACCCTACAGAGGTCCATGTAGAGCATCCTCCTGTTGGCCACACACCATACAGAGGTCCATTTAGAGCATCCTCCTGTTAGCCACACACACCCCCTACAGAGGAGACTGTGATTTGAACAGTTTATAGGATGTATGATGGGGATGAAACCACTGACACATTGTGTTAAGGATAGAAACCTAGTCCAGAACATACATTCAACCCTGAAATCTTGTATCTGACTTCATCCCGTGCCCTGTGGGTGTGGTGGTGGTAAGCCCGGGTCCTCCCACCTCAAAGGAAGCAGGCACTAATGGGTAGGTTGGGTGGATCTTGGCTCCATGCTAACCAAGAGACCTTGACCACTATTCTCTATCAAAAACATCTTTCTCTTCTCAATCTACCCCACCCAAAAAGTCAAAAAGCTTGAGATAGATGCTTTTGGGGGTCCAAAGATTTTCCCAAAAAGTCAGACTCGTTTCTCATCAATTGGACTCACAGTCACTCCTTCTTTGACTCCCACCTCACTGTGCCCTGACCTCAGAGTCCCCTCTGAAATCCCTAAAGCTTTACTGCTGACCTCCTTTGTCAGTCCTAGCGGATACTGGAAGATATGCCAATTTTTTGGCTCTCTTTAGCCCCACCTGTATGACATCATTGTTGACTGGCACTGGAAGCCTCTGGTTTTCCAGGAATGTCCCCAGGCCAGCAGTGAAGACACTTGATTTCACAGAATTATATATTTTAAATAGTTGTCTTCCTTTAGTATTTAACTGTCCTCAGAAGTGGTTGTAGAAGTTCCTAACTTTGATCCTTTGAAAAGACTCATTATTAGTTGTATTATTTAGCCCAAAAGAAAAGAAAAGCAGCATATCCAGGGAACTGGTCATTTATATCTGGCCACTTTTGTGACTAATGCTGTCATCAGAGAATCTGTAATAGGAACTATCAGGCGTGAATTCCCCAGGCTCCTTCCCTAGAAAGTGACTCTCCAAAAGCCTGCTTACAGTCAAGTGCATGATTCAGTGGTGAACACTTTCTGCCACACAGGGTCAGTCTGAGCCAGGCCCTGTCTACCTGCTTTGTAAAGAGCCTACTCCTCTGACCAGCCTATGGAGAGAATGTTATCATCATTGCCATTTTAAAGCAAGAAAACTAGGATCCTGGGAAGTTAAATAACCCACCCTAGTTAAATAACCAAGACCTTGGTTGGACTCAGTTTGTGCACCTGACTAGTATTGTGTCATGGCATGGCCACGAGGCCACACTGCTCCTTTGGGAAGAAACAGTGTCTACTGTAATGAAGCATACCTGGGATATCTCAGTGTGCAAAGGAAGCCTGTTCAGTGTGAAGGGACTTCCAAAACTAACATGTTAGTAGGATTTCTATTACTGTGATGAAACACAGTGACCAAAAAGCAAGGGAAAGAAGGATTTAGTTGGCTTATACTTCCACATCACTCTTCTTCATCAAAGGAAGTCAGAGCAGGAGCCTGGAGGCAGGAGCTGATGCAGAGGTCATGGAGGGGTATTGCTTACTGACTTGCTCCTAATGGCTTGCTTGGCCTGTTTTCTTATAGAAGAACCCAGGAGTACCAGTCCATGAATGGCACCACTCACAATGGGCTGGGCCCTCCACCATTAATCACTAATAAAAAAGTGATTTACAGCCATTTTCTTTTTTTCTTTTTTTTAAAACTTAAAAGATTGGGCTTTTTTGGTTTTTTTTAATTTTATTGATTTTTTATTGAGCTCTACATTTTTCTCTGCTTCCTTCCTTTCCTCTCCCCTCCCCTTCAGCCCTCTCCCAAGGTCCCGAGACTCCCAATTTACTCAGGAGATCTTATATTTTTTTTATTTCCCATGTAGATTAGATCAGTGTATGTCTCTCTTAGGGACCTCTTTGTTGTCCAGGTTCTCTGGGATTGTGATTGGTAGGCTGGTTTTCTTTGCTTTATATTTAAAAACCACTCATGAGTGAGTGCATGTGATAATTGTATTTCTTGGTCTGGGTTACCTCACTCAAAATGATGTTTTCTAGTTCCATCCATTTGCCTGCAAAATTCAAAATGTCATTTTTTTTCTGCTGTGTAGTACTCCATTGTGTAAATGTACCTCATTTTCCTTATCCATTCTTTAGTCGAGGGGCATTTAGGTTGTTTCCAGGTTCTGACTATGACAAACAATGCTGCTATGAACATACTTGAGCACATGTCCTTGTGGCACGATTGAGCATCCTTTGGATATATACCCAAAAGTGGTATTACTGGGTCTTGAGGAAGGTTGTTTCCTAATTTTCTGAGAAATTACCACACTGATATCCAAAGGGGCTATACCAGCTTGCACTCCCACCAGCAATGCGGAAGTGTTCCCTTTTCACCACAGCCTCTCCAGCATAAGTTGTTATCAGTGTTTTTTTTTTTTATCTTGGCCATTCTTATAGGTGTAAGATGGAATCTCAAAGTTGTTTTGATTTGCATTTCTCTGATGACTAAGGATGTTGAACATTTCCTTAAGTGTCTTTACAGCCATTTTCTTAATTGAGGTTCCCTCCTTTCAAACGACTTTAGCTCATGTCAAGTTGACATAAAAACACCCAGCACAAGTGAGTATAGGGGATCTGTCTCTAGGTCTATTTTACATGTGAAGGAAGTGGGGGAAAGAGAGGCAGAGTACAGCTCCTCTGTTGCTAAGTCCTAGGCTCTTTCTCCCGCTCTTAGCTAATTCCCAAGAACACACCTTCCTCCCAAAGCTGACATGACACCTCTGGATCTGTCCTGCTTCTCTTGAGAAAACTCCTACCCTGGAAGCATCTTTGGCGCTTGCTGGCCTCCTTGTCTGTAGTCTGTCTGCAGCTCTGTCTCTCTTACGCCCAACTCTGCAGGTTTCTTCCTTCGCTACAGCTTGAGGTTATTCCCAGATCTGATCCACTTCTTCCCAGTAAGTTTTCGCCAGCTAAATGCAAATGTGTTACCCGACAGACAGAGGACTCTGCTTATTGTTTTCATCCTAGAGAACAGGGTTGGGCATGGTGAGACTTCCTAGGGTGAAATGATGCCAGGGTGGAAGGCCATGGAGGACAGTGGTCCCAGGGACGTGGAGGACAGTGGTCCCAGGGACGTGGAGGACAGTGGTCCCAGGGACGTGGAGGACAGTGCTCCCAGGGACGTGGAGGACAGTGCTCCCAGGGATGTGGAGGGCAGTACTCCTAGGGACGTCCAGTGCAGCACCAGGGAGGCGAGAAGAGGAGGCAAGCTGGTCCTGAAGAGGGATGAGGATGGGACCATAGGCCACCTGACTCTTGGAAGCTGTGAACCTGATCCCCCCTGCTCAGATGATTCTCCTATTCATTCAAGGCTGGGCTTTCTCTCACAGAATAGCACATGGAGAGGGGGCAGCATCTCTCGCCCACCTCCCAGTCAAGTTCATCAAAGAATCTGCTTTGCTCTTCTCTCGAGGCAAGCTCTCGCCTAGATCTTCTCTGAGCATCAAAACACCGATGTAAATACAGTGCTGAATAATGGATCTCACACAATACACGCTTCTGTGGCTTATAGGTTCCACTTCAATACACTGGATAGCTCCCTGTCGATTCCAGGAGATAACTCACAGTTTAAAGACAGCTGCATTGTATCATACACCACAAACGCAGTGTCTCAATAGCCTGAGGTTGCCTCCCTCCTGAATAGGACAGTTGTCTTCACGGTTTTTTTTCTTTTGAGCATTGCTGCCAGCAGCGTGTGAGTGCCTGTATCTTACATGGCTGGAACTGTATTGTAGAGATCTCACCAAGTGCAGCGTTTGACTCCCTCGGTCCATGCTTAGGAAGGGAGAGAGGAGGACCACATCCCTCCCTGATGACTGAGCTTTGGAAGCTCGGCTCCAGGCTGCCCTCCCGACTGCGGGGCAGCCAGTGAATCATCTCACCACAGGTCTGAGCCAACATCAGGGAGATCAACCAAGAGTGAGAATCTTGACCCCACAGAAACCGCCCAGGTGGCCTCTGGCCTCCCATTCCGGGGAACGGGAGGCTCTCCTGCATCATTTTCTGGAATGTCAGAGGAAATCCCCAGAGAAGGTGGACTCCCTGCCTCCCAGAAGGCACTCCCACGGAGATAACCAACCGGATGAGCGCCTTCCTCGTCACCCTCTCCGCTCACAGTTCTCAATGTTCTCTCTGCCAAAAAAAAAAAAAAAAAAAAAAAAAAAAAAAACCCGGTCTTTCAGCCCACTGCTGCTTCCTCCAGGCACAGCACTTCCTAGAAAACCCTCACTCCGTTTACTGTCTCCTCTCAGGGTGGCTAACCATTTCCCATAAGCGCTTGCAGCCTGGCAGCAGGTTTTTGGCAAATCTCACCAAGTGTCCACGTGTAGGGATGCCGTGTATCTCACATTCTCGATGTTTAATATTCCAGAGGAAAGGAAGATAAGAACCCATTTCTTTGTTCACGATGTAAGGAAGTATTCAGTAGTTCTCGGCAAAACCCAAAGGTGTTTTACCAACATTCTCTTTCCCTACTGAGAAAGTCCCTGCACTGTGTAGGTATGAAAAAGAGTAAGACCATTTATTTGCCCATTGCACAACGGGCTGTACGAATTCCCCAGGCCTGTCGTCGGTCTTCGGATTTTGTCGGATAGTCTGTGAAGCACTCGTACGCCTAATTTCTTACACTAGTTAACGGTGTTTTTAGCTGCTGTGGTTTCATCCTCATTAATGTAATGGATTTGGCATGCTAATTGTATCTTCAATGCGTATCAAAATTTAAATCGTTGCTTATCACCTAAAGTGCTCTGGAGCCCAGAACGGTGGCACACTGCCAAGCACAGCACCGCATGAGGTCCCAGCCTCCTGCCTTCTGTAGGGGCGCGGTCTGGAGCTAACAGGAGCTGAAGCTAACAGGCTAAGAGAGCCCGCCATTTGCCTGTGCGGTCTATACACCGCAGGTCCAGAAACTGGGCATTGGGGAGGATGGGGAAACTGACTCTCTTTCATTTGAAAGACAAAGCAGCCGAAATGGAAAACATATGGACGTAGATACAGATCTGGGGAACCTTGTGAGTGACAATAAGCGCCTTGTTTGAAAGGGGAGCATATTTCTAAGGAAATCTGAGAGCCGTTTTCTAAATTGGAATGAAGATTAAATGAGATAAAATATACAAGATGTCTAGCTGAGAGAGCTAGTGCAGACCCCAGTGAGGCCAGTGTGGCCTTCAAGGGAGCCTGCACAAGTGACAATCACCCGACTTCAGGCAGGCCTAGCTCAGTGTTCCTGGAAGACCCTGAGAAAGAAACAGGAACTCAACAGCAAGAGGCTGGGAGAGTCAAGGTCTCTGAGAAGTGGTGCCCTGCTGTGGGGTCCCCTGAGGTCATCCTGGGGGGGGGGGGAGTAGCAGGTGGTTTTCCCTGCTGTTCTGGCTTCTGCCTTTCACAGTGGGACCAGCAGCAACCTAGGGGGTAGAAACTAAGTTGAACTTTCAGCATGTCTCCTGACAAAGGAAAGGTGAAGTCATCACGGTAAGTTGTTTAGAATGGGCAAAGGCGGCATGGGGCCATGGTGAAGGGGCGGGCCCTAGGTTGCTACCAGGGCCAGAAGCCTGCCTCCACTTCACACCTGTATTGTGCAAAGCAGTGTTTGTGTAGGGCCTGGGCCAAGCATGTGGCTGGGGAGTGAGAGGAGAGCCAGGCGTCTGACAAGGCTAGAGTGGGCTGGAAGAGGGCCTGGTGCGTCTTGGGCCTGCATTCCCTCCTACCCTGAAGCGCTACTTTCAGAGGACGTAGTATGGGGCCTTAAAAGCTAGTCCTCTGAGCTGAGAAGACATCTCAGTGTCTTTGCGTGGAGGACATGTGTCACCTGAACATCAGCTGTGTCACAAAGCTGACATCTATTTCTCTGTGTCTGAAACAGAAGCTGTGGTGAGCAGTTTCAATATCACCAAAGCAATATTCATCCACGTTCTTATTCCTAAAAGGAAAAGAAAATCCTCCGTTTACAGAGACCTTGGCCCCAATTCAGATATTTACTGTATTGGGGTGGGGGGAGCAGTCCTCTGCCTGCAGTCTGGAGTGAACAAACAATGGTCATATCTGACCCAGGTCAGGGCTGGGCTCTGCCTCTTGACAGCCGTGGAATCATGACCCACTGGCTTAACCAACAGAGATCCCAAAGTCTTCAGCTACACAGTAGAGATAGCAGCATCTGGCTGCAGAAGCACTGCAAAGAGGAAACAAAAGCCGTGGCCAAGCCTCCCTAAGCCCACAGTAGGAGGTGGCTGATACTCCACGTTTTAGACCTTGTACCAGGGTCACCGGGCCTCTGGGTCCCTAAAATCCGCATCTCTTCTCTCATTGCCTTCTGGAACTAGAGGGCACAGCGAGACACTCTTGGCCAGTTCTAAGTGGCCCTTCTGGGCTCATGACCACACTTAGGCTTCGCAAGCCTCACCTGCCTTTGTAACAGCTCCCGCATGGTGTGGGGTCCAGCCCTCCCCAGCTGACGCCGCACAGAGAGGACAGTGTTGGGCTACAAGGAGGCCTGTTCCCGTTGACTTCCTGCAGGGAGATCTCACGCAGTCGGGCCTCCCTCGGAAGATGCGCTCAGATGTGCCGCTGAGAAAACAGCTCACTTCCTGCGGAGACTTCAAAAGCCCACGCCCGCTCTACCGCTGCACATTTTTGCAGCTGAAGGAGAAACTGCTGGAACTAGGAGTTTCCCTGATGTCATCGTCCGAGGCCAACTGTGTTCTCTGGGAGACACCAGGGAGTTGGCTCAGGAAGGGCTGGGTGGGAATCAATGTTGCTTGGCTCAAAGGTGCCGAGTTCTTCCCAAAGGGAGTTGAAGCGGGACTCAGAGGGCCGTAACAGTTCTGATTAGGAGCTGGGAGCGGGAGACGGAGGCAGGTAGACTGTGGAAGATCCTTTGATATATTCCAGCCACTATTAGCTTACCCTCTCCCCGACTCCTCCACACCCCGTCTTAATCCAATGGACTCCTCTTGCTCCTTCTAACTCCCCTTCTTCAGATGGTTCTCAGAGGTGCCTAGAGGATCTGGGGTGTAGGTCAGTGGCAGAGCGCTTGCCTAGTGTGTTCAGGGCTCTGAGTTTGATTCTCAGCACTGCAGCCACCAAAGATTCAGTGGGCCTGATGGCTCAGCGGGTACCGCACTTAGTACACCATCCTGACAAGCTGGACTTGATCCTGGGACTCCGAGTGATGGAAGCCGTCTGTGGCATGCCTCTCCCCCTCCCTACACACAGAATACCACTACACTCATGGGGGAAATTTTAAATGTTATTTATTGTTATGGGTTGTTGGAACAACAACATATTTCTCTGAAAACTGACAAGGAAGAATAAATATATATCTCACCATTCTGGGCGAAGTATATTTCAGAGCAACCAAATTGTTAATAAGGTGGAGTTCATCTTTAAATAAAAAGCCCATGCTGGGCGTGGAAGCACACACCTGCAATGGATAGAATTCTGGAGGCTTAGTCGGGAAGATTTCAAGTTCAAGACCAGTCTAGACACCACAGTGAAGCCCTGTCTAAGAAACATAAATGTTCTCTAACAAATGCAGAAGGGTCGAGGAATTAGAAAACTATGGTTTTGCAATCTGTGATGAAATGTTCGATTTAGAAGTGATTATCCACAGGTGCTAACTATTTGGAGAAGGGAACTTTAAAACAAGAAAGGGTGACAGGGAATTTTGTTTTTTGTTGTTCGCTTTGCTTTGATTGTATTGGAAACAGTATCTCTGTACATTGTCTGGGCTGAGCTCTCAATGGCACTGCCCCCTCCCCTTGAGTAGCTAGAATTGCAGGTGTGACCCACCATGCCCGGTTTAGAGAACTGTGCACAAGCAGCCGGGGCCAGATTCGTGACAGTTTGCTGGTACCCCAGCCATCAGGAGGCTGAGGGAGGAGGCTCTCTGATTCCCAGAGTTCAGGCCCAGCCTGGACAGTGTGGTGACATGCCATGCCTTTCAAAGGCTGGGTGGGGAGGAACCTCAATAACAGCAAATGATGTAGCGTGTTCTGTGTATATCAAGTGTTTTTAACGGAGGCTCTGAGATGGGTCAGCAGACAAGTCTGGTGACCTGAGTCCAATCCCCAGAATCATGGTGGAAGGAGGCAGCCAGTGCCTGAAGGTTATGCCCTACCTCCACAAGCAAATGGAGATTCTCCTTACCCTACCCCCACTCGTGATAATAATAGAGTTTTCATGGAATCTCTGTGTGGTGGTGATTTGAATGAAAATGTCCCGCATAGGCTCAGATATTTGAACACTTGGTCTCCCAGCCCCCTAGTGAGTGTTGCTGTTAGGGGGGCAGGGTGCAGCCTTGCTGGAAGAAGCATACCATGGGGTCGGGAGTGGGGTAGGCGTTGGGAGTCTACAGCCTCCCCTCACATCCAGTTCCCTCTGCCAAGAGTTTGGGGTGAAAGCAGTGGTCTCTCACCTTCCTCTCCTGTGGTCACCGTGCTTTCCTCACCATTATGGACTCTTCTGCAGAACTGTTAACCCATGTAAACTGTTCCTTCTACAGGTTGTCTGGTCAGGGCATTTCATCAGAGCAACAGAAAGTCTACTACACCATGTCTCTGTGCGGTTCAGTGTGACAGCCATGTGATGTCCTTCAGACACTCAAAATGTGATATTCTCATTGGGCAGCTGGCCAACACTTTGAACAGCTAATGCATATCTGATTTTGAATCATGTAAAGAGAAACAAAATGATTTTGTTTATTATTATTATTTATTATTATTGGTTTTTTGAGACTTTGTTTCTCTGTGTAACCTTGGCTGTCCTAGAACTCACTCTGTAGAACAGGCTGGCCTCAAACTCACAGAGATCCTCCTGCCTCTGCCTCCCAGGTGCTGGAATTAAAGGTGTGTGCCACCACCAGCTGGTATGTTTATAGTTTTTATGTCAATCACATTTTGAACTGATAACATTTTGGTTAATTTATATTAAATTAAATATAGCATCGAAAGTAATTTCAGAGTTAAGTAATGGCTCAGTAGATAAGATCCTTGTAGTGGACCTATGGTGGGATTCACAACTCCTGCCATCTGGGTGCAGAGGATCCAGTGCCCCCTCCTGGACCCCGAAGGCACCTTTACTCACACGCAGACACACAATACACACACATTTTTTTTTTACAAATATTTTTCAAAAGTAATTTCACCTGGTTTGCATAACTTTTTAAGTGTGGCTGCCGAAAAGTTTAAAATTAAACATTTGACTAGAACTCGATCTCCATTGGATAACGTTGTTCTACCCCAATTTCACCGTGTGCAGAAAGTTCTAAGCACGGCAGAATTAGCTAAGCACAGCTAGAATGTGGGGGAATTTAACCAGTATAGAAATTACTTGTTTTCTGCAACGACTAAATGGATTTAGATTGAGAAGGAAAGGCAGTGGCTTTAGATCCCAGTCTCTTAGACTGAGTGTCTCAGTTAGGGTTTCTGTTGGTATAAAGAGACATCACGGCCACAGCAACTCTTATAAAAAACAAACAAACAAACAAACAAAAAACATTTAATTGGGAGTGGCTTACAGTTTTAGAGGTTTTAGTCCTTTATCACCAGGGTGGGACATGTCTGCTGTCTGATGTGTGTGGGCAGGCAAGATGCTGGAGAAGCTGAGAGTCCTACATTTTGATCTGCAGGAACAGGAAGTGAACTGTGTACCACACTGGCTGTAGCTTGAGTATCTGAGACCTCAAAGCCCTCCCCCACAGGGACACACTTCCTCCAACAACGTCACACTTCCTAATGCTGCCACTCCCTATGGGAGCAATTTTTTTTTTCAAACACCACACTGGATGATAACCAAATATCATCCACTGAATGTGGAGACATGAACGTTTTGGCAACAGAGATGATTTCTATCATACGAAGTTAAAGGTGTCTCTGGCAGAGCTCTCCTGTGTGGTGTTTCATGCCTTCACTGAAGCCTTGGTGGGTCCCACACGCTAGCTTTACACTGCACAAGCCAACACTCCACAAACAACAACTCAGCTTGGGTCAGAGACTATTTTATGTTGTGTCTTCTGCACACATGTACACACGCACACACACCAATACCGTTGCGCTTTTCCTGTACACACAGAATTTTTGTTGTCATTCAAATATAAGGTTTAATTTCATGCAAAGGAATGTTTTAATTCCTACCATCATTCCTGCATGTGTACATTAAATTGCTATACCTTTGTCTTGTATTAGGTTAGAATGCTTGATTTATTGATTGATTGGTTTTTCAAGACAGAGTTTCTCTGTGTAGCTCTGACTGTCCTGGAATTCACTCTATAGACTAGGCTGGCCTCAAACTCATGGAGATCTGCCTGCCTCCTGAGGGCTTGGATTAAAACCCAACTAGAATGTTTGATTTTAAGAATTGTTATCAGTGGGTCAGAGAATTGACTCAGTGGGTAAGAGCACTTATTGCTCCTGCAGAGAACAATCTTCAATTCCCAGCATCTTTAATGACAGCTCAACCATCTGTAACTACAGATCTGAGGATCTCACATTCTCCTCTGGCCCCAACAGGCACCAGACACTCATGTGGTACACAGACATACTTGTAGGCAAAACATATTCACATAAAATAGAAATAAATAAATAAATGCTATCTAGGGGCTGGGAGATAACTCCATGGATAAAATGTCTGGTGTGTAGGCATGAAGCTCCAGTCTTATCCCAATGACCCACACTAAAAGGGTGAGCCCGATGGTGCATACTTTAATACTAGACCTGAGCAGGCATGGACAAGGGGATTCCTAGAACTCACTGACCAGACAACCTAGTAACCTAGTGGAACCAGTGAACTCCAGTGAGAGATCTTGTCTCAAGGAGGAAAAAAAAAAAACAAGGTAGAAAACACCTGGGGTTGACCTTTTGCCTCCATACACATGTAAACACACACACACACACACACACACACACTTTTATCTGTTAGAATTGTATGATGGTTGCTTTTTGTCTGTCTGTCTGTTTGTTTGTCTGTTTGTTTGTTTGTTTGTTTTCTGAGGCAGGGTTTGTCTCTGTAACAGCCCTGTCTGTCCTGAAACTCACAGAGATCCGCCTGCCTCTGCCTCCCGAGTGCTGGAACTAAAGGCGTGCGCCACAACCACCACCTGTTGGTTTTAGTATCAACTTTCCACAAATTAGAGTCACTTCAGTAGGGAGCCCAACTGAAGGATTTTCTTGATCGCTTTAATCGAAACAGAACAACGTGGCCCAAGTGTGGGCAGCACCTTCTTGGCAGCCGGCCAGATCACAGAGGGCATGGCAAGAGGAAGATTATACCCCACTTTTGGCTCACAGGATCGTCCTTCTTTCCTGATCAGCCTTCCCACTGGATGCTGAGTTGATTTTCCCTGCTGCTCTATGGCTGCTGAGTCCTTCACTGCTTTCAGAACCAACATTTCCAAGATGGACTGCAGACCAGGTCTCCAGGACCTGTCTAGGGTTTTGGTCCTAGATTGGAATTGCTGAGGTCCCAGCCTGTGGAGTTAGTAACTGCCTGGTTCTCAGTTGCTCAGGTGTGAGGCAACTTGTTAACTACTGACAACTATTTTAACATAGCTGTATTAATAGAACCTGCACACACACACACACACACACACACACACACATTCTGTTTGCTCTGTTCCTCTAGAGAATATGACTACTAGAGGGTGTGTTTGCTTTAAGTGCTTTTGGGGGTCACAGCCACGGTGCTCTGGAGAAAGGACACCAGATGGTTGCAGCTCTAAGTCATCAGCATCCAGAGCAGTGGCTCACACCTGAAACCCCAACACTTGGAGGGTTGAGGCAGGAGGATATCTGGGAGTGAGAGCTGCCTGGCTAACATAGTTTCAGGATAGCCTGGATTATAGTGACTCTGTCTTAAAATAATAATAATAATTTTTTTAAAGTGTGGAGAGAAGAAGAAAGCCCCACCCTCTTTGGCCTCCAGCCCTATGGCAACAGGTCATGCCTATGTTATCATGAAAAATGCAGGTTGCCCGGGAAGCAGCTCAAAAGTCTTGGCAAAGCCTGAGGTCATCTAAGGAAGGCCTGGACAGAGCCTCCGGTGAGCCAGACCAGATCGCCACAGCAGGTGACAGACTGTCGACCAATGGTGTGTCTAGACAGCAGGTCCTGAGTTCACAGGACACAAATGCTCACAATTCCAGTTTGTTAACTGAGCTACAGCCGCCAAGGATCAGGTAAATACCCATGGCTACTGAGCAGCATGACGTGGGAGAACCACACTTAGAATAGAGAAGATTCTAGACCCTAGTGGTGGCTGATGCCATCATGCTGTGACCATCCCAGTGCAGCTGCCTCTGCTAGTGGGAAAGCAGTCCAATGGGCTGCACATGACTTGCTGTGTGGTAGAAGAGGAGCTGGGCAAGCTGGATGAATGTACCTCGATTTCACCTCTGAGGGGTCCTGGCTGAGCATCGTCCTCACTACACTGTCAATCAGGCTGCGGCTGAGACAGTAACTCTATTATACTTTCATCAATCTGTTCCTCAAGTTCTGAGAGCACCTGAGTCCATTTGTGTTGCTCTACCAAAAACATCACAGATAATTCACCATAGAATTTCTCACAGTCCAGGATGCTGGAAAGTTCAAGAACTGGTTGTTCTGTTGTCGGAAGAAGGATGCTCTCTGCTTTCTTTGTGCCTTCATGGTTTAGAACAACAAAGAGAGATGTGTGTGTGTGTGTGTGTGTGTGCACGTGTGTATATGCATATAAGTATGTGTATGTGCATATATGTGTGATGTGTGTATTTATATGAGTGTATGCGTATATATGTGTGTGTATGTACACAGGTGTGCATGTGAGTGTTTGAGACAGGGCCTAGCTGGCTTGGAACATGCAATCCTCTTGCCTCCACCTCCAGAATGCTTTAGAAGTCTCTTTTAGAAGAGTTTCAAAAAAGCCCCACCCTGGACTACTGTGTCATTGTGAATCATGTTTCTATAGGAATTTTAGAATAAGATAAACAGTCAGACCACAGTAGACAGGACCCCTCAGTTACCCCTTCAAGTACAGAAGGTACAGAATGCATCCGGGTATTCACAGCCTCGCTGTGTAGAACATAGATCCTAAAGATGCGTGTGTTGGGATTTCATCTAATCCCACTGCCTCTGCCAACCAATTTTACGACCTTGAGCAAATGGCCCTCTAAGGCTCAGTATCTTAAGAATCAGGGCCTTCGATATTAGTGGGAAAGAAATGACCCTGTGTAGCACATAGTCCCAACGCTAGCGCCTGAGGTACTTGATAAAGGACCGCCGTGGCTGGTGCATTATTGTTGTTGTTGAAGCACAGCGTTGACCCTGGCTACGTGAGCTTTGCTCATGGAGGTAAGAGTGTATTCCAGACAGGAGCTAAGTGCTGCACCCACCCTCCTCCCCCACGCCAGGCTCTTCTTCCCTTTCTAGTCCTCGACTTAGAGTCTTCCATACTGCCTGGGCTTGTCTTGAACTCACGCCTCCTGCCTCAGCCTCCCCAGTTCTGGGATTACAAGGCATGCAATACTACACCTCATTAACTTACGTTCATTCTCCCATCCCCTGCCATGCTGGTCAGCTTCCCAGCTCTGCAGCATCCTTCTTCCTTGGCAGTCTCTTTGGGAAGGACGGTGGGAGATCCTGGGGTTTCCCTTCAAGGTAATGTTTGCTTTTATTTGTTTATTTGATGTTTGTTGAATTTCAGTGTGTGTGTGTGTGTGTGTGTGCGTGAGAGAGAGAGAGAGAGAGAGAGAGAGAGAGAGAGAGAGAGAGAGAGAGAGAGAGAGTGTGAGAGTGTGTCTTGGTACATAGTCCAGGGTGCTCTCAGGCCCCTTTAGCCTATCAAGTACTGAGATTACAGGCATACACTACTACGCCTAGATAGAAGTTTGGTTCTGAGCTCAGTATAAAACTAAAGTCAGATGATGGGATGAAGAAAGTATGGAATATATACATATTAGAGTACTACTCAGCAGTAAAAAACAAGGACTTCTTGAATTTTGCATGCAAATGGATGGGAATAGAAAACACTATCCTGAGTGAGGTAAGCCAGACCCAAAAAGAGGAACATGGGATGTACTCACTCATATTTGGTTTCTAGCCATAAACAAAGGACATTGAGGCTATAATTAGTGATCCTAGAGAAGCTAAATAAGAAGGTAGAACCCAAAGAAAAACATATAGGCATCCTCCTAAATATTAACCTTCATCAGGCGATGAAAGGAGACAGAGACAGAGACCCACATTGGAGCACTGGACAGAAATCTCAAGGTCCGAATCAGGAGCAGAAGGAGAGAGAACATGAGCAAGGAACTCAGGACCGCGAGGGGTGCACCCACACACTGAGACAATGGGGATGTTCTATCGGGAACTCACCAAGGCCAGCTGGCCTGGGTCTGAAAAGGCCTGGGATAAAACCGGACTTGCTAAACATAGCGGACAATGAGGACTACTGAGGACTCAAGAACAATGGCAATGGGTTTTTGATCCCGCTGCATGTACTGGCTTTGTGGGAGCCTAGGCAGTTTGGATGCTCACCTTACTAGACCTGGATGGAGGTGGGTGGTCCTTGAACTTCCCACAGGGCAGGGAACCCTGATTGCTCTTTGGGCTGACGAGGGAGGGGGACTTGATTGGGGGAGGGGGAGGGAAATAGGAGGCGGAGGTGGGGTAGAGACAGAAATCTTTAATAAATAAATAACAACAACAACAGAAAAAACTAAAGTCAGCTTGAAATCACAAACCTATGAGAATTCCTATGAAGTTCCCCAAGTGCTAGCACCTGATAGGCAATATTTATTAAGTGATATAAATATTTACTAAGTGATGAATGGAGGGTTTTTTTCTAGGCAGTGCTGTAGACTACTGGGGGCCATCCTTTAAGCCTGGGGACTTTCCTGAGACCAGTATAATCACTCCACAAAGGCCGATTTCCTTGTTGAGCTACCCAGAAGGTCAGTTGTGGCCTGGCGGAGAGCCTCAGACCAGCATGTCTCAGTGTGGGGGTGGGGGGGTTGGAGTGCTCCCCCCAGCTGTGCCTCAGATCCATTAAGGTCTGCTTCCATGGGATGGTTTCCCAGGGGGGTGGGGAAGAAAGCTCACCACTTAAGTCATTTATGCTCTGATGGTCCAGGCCTGAGAAAAAGGCCTCTGGGAGCAATCTTGAAGTGCGGGAGGTTGCGTTAAATGGCTTAATAGATCCTGGCAGCTTCGGAAAGACTAATGGCTGAACATTAATTGAAGAGGGAGTTCAGATTTGCACATCCAGCTCTTGTTGGCTTCCACCTCCACCGTGGTTATGACAGAAACAGGACTCTGGAGTCCCACTCCATCCTTCTCTGGATGTCCCTGCTTGTCTCCTCAGCAGCAGACTGAGTACCTAAGTGGTGTCCAGCATGGGGAGTGGGGGCCCGAGAGATGACGGGGTACCCGGCCTCAACTTCTGTTGGGGGGGCAGAGAGTGGGAATAAGAAAGAGTGAGACTGGCGATGGTCAGGGGTGTCTCAGAGGATGGCTGTCGGGAAGAATGGATCACAGCTGTTCCTGGGGCTGGGGGGCTGGAGGGGGCTGGAGGGGCTGGAGGGGGCTGGAGGGGGCTGGCGGGGCTGGAGGGGGCTGGAGGGGGCTGGAGGGGGCTGGAGGCGGCTGGCGGGGCTGGAGGGGGGCTGGAGGGGGCTGGAGGGGGCTGGCGGGGCTGGAGGGGGCTGGCGGGGGCTGGCGGGGCTGGAGGGGGCTGGAGGGGGCTGGAGGGGCTGGAGGGGGCTGGAGGGGGCTGGAGGGGGCTGGCGGGGGCTGGAGGGACTGGAGGGGGGCTAGAGGGGGCTGGAGAGACTGGAGGGGGCTGGAGGGACTGGAGGGGGCTGGAGGGGGCTGGAAGGACTGGAGGGGGTTGGAGGGACTGGAGGGGGCTGGAGGGGGCTGGAGGGACTGGAGGGGGCTAGAGGGGGCTGGAGGGACTGGAGGGGGCTGGAGGGACTGGAGGGGGCTGGAGGGGGCTGGAGGGACTGGAGGGGGCTGGAGCGGGTTGGAGGGGGCTGAAGGGGGCTGAAGAGGAAGGCTTTCTGGTTGGGTGGGGACAGGCCTCTTAGGTGGGCAAACAAGGGCTCTTGGCCCAGGAAGCCCTGTATGAGTCATCTGGGAGTGACGCGGGTATACACGAAGGAGCCAGTGAAGAGCGCGTGGGCAGGTGAGGCTGGCGGATGCCAGGTCCCACAGGACCCAGGCTTCCTCGGGAGTGTATTGCTTACATTCTGATGTCACTGTGAGTCACGAGAGGATGGGAACGCGCTCTGATATGGGCAGTCAGGAGCTGTGGAAAACACACTGAAGGCACAGGGGACCCACGCGTACATGAGACCCGAGACTCCTTTTTAAGAGCCATGACAGCGGCTACAGTCTGCGGCAGTGTGGGAAACGTGGCTGCTCTCTCTGTAGCAATGGGGGCTTAGTTAGCTTCTTTGAACTCCTTTCCCGAGCTGAGGAGCGAATGAGAAGGAAGATGGGCCTGTTTCTTATACACGGGGGCAGCAGGAAAAAGTGTTTACAGGACAGGAAGAAGATTCTCTGAGAATCACACTCTTCAGTCTTAGTTACGGTTTCTATTGCTTGATAAAACACCATGACCAAACCCGGGGAAGAGAGGGTTCATTTCATCTCACATGTCCCGATCATAGTCCATCAGTGAGGGAACTCAAGGCAGGAATTGAGGCAGAGGCCATAGAGAAATGCTGCTTAGTGGTGGCTTTCCTCACTGCGACTTATTCTACCTGCTTTTTTAGTTCATGCAGGAACACCAGCCCATGGGTGAGTCTATCCACAAGGGTTGGGCTCTCCCAGATCACCAATCAAAAAAAAAAAAAAAAAAAAAAGAAGCCCCATAGGCTTGCCTAAACCCCAGGAACCCCGAGTGTTGTGGCCTCTGGTTTCTCTGTATAGTGTCTGTGCTCACCTCCTAGAATGTGTTAGTGAGCTCCGTTCACACCAGACGCCCCAGAGTCCATGGCTGTGCCTGGAACACAGTAGGCTCTCCAGGACTGTGAACTGAGGGGATGATTTCATACTCTAGAAACCAGGGTTAGTGGGGAAGGACTGGGAGGAGGAGACAGATGAATCCAGCCCTCCTCCTACTGGGCACGGTCAGTTTAGTCCATGTCCATGGCGTGAAAATCTCCAAAAGCAATGGGAAGGCCATGTTTCCAAGACGGAGGAGCAGCTGTCGGCAACCAACAGAAGGAAAGTTGAGGTGAGCACCGAGGGTGTGTTAGTTAGATCCTGTCTCTGACAGGACACCTGGGATAATAATCACCTTAAGGTTTGCTGTGACTCATGGTTTCAGAGGCCTCACGATGACGGTTGATTGGCCATATTGCTTTGGGCCAGGTAGGCTATTATGACAGGAACTCAGGCGGAGGAAGTAACTGGGGTCCCAATGTCCCCCTCAAGAGCATGCCCCCAGAGCTGTGAGGTTTTTCAGAGCGTGGTTAGGAGACTTATCAACACTGCAGAAGTAAGATTTGTGTGGCAAGGGAGTCCTGAAGAAAACTGCCTCAGTCACACCGGGAGAGCAAGGAGCCATCCTTAAAGGTTTCTGAGGGGGAGGGAAGCCTACCGCCATGAGGCAGCTGGCATGGTTAATATGTGATCTGGGCTATGTGGCAGAAGTCACTGAGGCACTAGCTGGAGGGATGGAGCTAGTTAATGTGCTACCACAGGCTGCTATGGACCCCTAGGGGGCCCAGGTGTCTGTGAGAACAGTGGGTGGTCTGTCAGCTTCAGCAACCAGAAGGGTGCGAGGTTAGATCAATGAGGCAGGAGACCTGGAGGGGGGGGCTGGACTCCTAACTGAGCAGCTTCTGTCCCTGAGGCCCCGCTTCCCAGAGGTTCCATGGCTTTCCCACACTGGCGCAGGATGGAGACCACACCTTCAACACTGCAGCTTTGGACAGTATTTTTAAGATCCACATCTGAAGGAGAAGTGAGGCTGTCCCCACGGATCCTCCTGACTTTCCTCCAGACTCCATCCTGTTTGCTTCCCTGGCCATCCAGACTGCACTCGGCGTTGGCCTAACTGGCTGGACTTCACGGTGCCTGGTTCCTGGAGACCACGTCTCTGTGACTCTGCAGCTAGAGAAGGTGGCCAGGGGGGTGACACCTGAGGTGACACCATGTTTCTCTTATCTGCACCGGGGTATCAGACATTGTAGGATAACCCCCCTCAATGGAGGAGGGGAATCCTGCCCCATGCTGTCCCAGGGCCATTGAGTGTGGGACTCTGACTCCAGAGTTCAGCTGCTGGGGACAGCTCCCTGCTCTGTAGAGCGGCTCCATGCTGTTGGGCTGTCGAGAGGGGAGGGTTGTGTCCACCACCTTGTCTGACCTGCTCTGGGCTGGGAAGACTTTCTCTGTTGTAGACATTAGACTCACACCCTGACGGGGACAGGGTGCAGCATCTCAGGCCATGGGCAGGGCAGCCAGGTGCCACAGAGGGAAGCGGCCACCCGATCCACCAGGAGCCCAGTCGGTCACAGCCTACATGGAACATAGTATGTGTTTTATTTTGCTGCAGAAATAAGAGTAGCAAAATATTCTCTGCACCTGTAGACGACGTACGTTTAAGTCTATTTGGGCTACTGTAACAAAAAGATTAGAATCGGGATGTCTTATGAGCAAAAGAAATGTTTCTCGCAGTTGGGTGGGCTTGGAAATCCAATAGCAAATTACAGAAGGTTCCGTGTCTGTGAGGCCTACTTCTTCGTAGATGTGTTCACCAGCCTTCCGCCACGGTGACAGAGAAACAACTGACAAGGAGGAAAGGGTCGCTTCAGCTCACGGGCTCAGAGACCTTAGACCATTGTCACTTAGACCATTGTCCTTCTCATTTGTGCTGTGGGACACAGCAGGACACTGTGAGACAGGACTGTGGAGGAAATGGCTCATCTCAGGGTACCTAGGAAACAAAATGAAGGGAGGGACCGTGGTCCCAACATCCTCTTCAAGGCATGATGTCATGATCCTCTTCATTCTACTAGGACTTAGCTTCTAAAAACTCCTCCATCTCCCGATAGTGTCACAGCCTGGAAACTGAGGGTTTGACCCATGGGCCTTGAGGGATATCCAAGAGCCAAAGTATATGGCAGAGGCCATTTAGGTTCCACCCTTACTAACCATCTCCCAGAGACCCATCTCCTCCCACTGTCACATGGGGTGCGGGGTTTAGCGTATGAGAGATATGACTATTCAATCTACGGCAAATATAAAGACAGAACGGCACCATTTTATTTATTTATTTATTTTTTAGATATATTTATTTATTATGTGTACAACTTTCTGCCTCCATGTATACCCAAACGCCAGAGGAGGGCACCAGATCTCATTACAGATGGTTGTGAGCCATCATGTGGTTGCTGGGAATTGAACTCAGGACCTCTGGAAGAGCAGACGGTGCTCTTAACCACTGAGCCATATCTCCAGCCCCAACGGCACCATTTTATAACCTGATACCCCGCACACACAAACACTACACACTTTCTACCACATCAGGATTAGTATTTGGAGCTTAGAAATGCAGATTTGCCACACTATTCTCTCTCTCTCTCTCTCTCTCTCTCTCTCTCTCTCTCTCTCTCACATTCTTCTCTCTCTCATTCTTCCCTCTTTCTCTCTCTCTCATTCCGCCTTTTTTTTTGTAGCTATGAGGAAGTTTGAATGTGACTGGTCCCCATAATCTCATAGGAAGTGTCACTATTAGGAGGTGTGGCTTTGTTGGAGTGGGTGTGGTCTTGTTGGAGGACACGTGTCACTGTGAAGATGGCCTTTAAGGTCTCATATATGCTTAAGATACTGCCCAGCCTCAGACTGTTTCCTGTTGCCTACAAGATGCAGGGCTCTCAGCTGCTTCTCCAGCACCACGTCTGCCTGCACACAGCCATGTCCCACCATGATGATAATGGACTAAGCTTATGAGCTGTAAGCAAGCCACCCAAGTTGTTTACCTTTATAAGAGTTGCCATGGTTACAGTGTCTCTTCACAGCAATAGAAAGATTAACTATGACAAACTACATAATATTCTGGTATATAGATTTGCCGTAATTTATCCAATAGGATCCTATTTATTATTAGGTACGCTGAGTTGCTGGCCATTATCTGCAATTATTATAGGCAATGCTATCACAGATGCTTTGTGCATGATCACACTTGTTCTATAATTCCTAAAAGGAAATTCCCTGAAGTAAGAGAGCATAGAACTGAAGGATGTCAATACTGGGTCAGTTTACATCCTTCCAGCAATAGACAGAAAGTCTCAATGCAAGCAGGGTGTGGTGTCACACACCTGTAATCCCAACATTCAGGAGGCAGAAACAGGTGGCTCCCTGAGTTCGAGGCCAGCTTGCTCTACAAATCAAGCCTCAGGACAGCCCAGGGCTACACAGAGAAACCCTGTCTCAAAAAAAACAAGGAATAAAAAGGTGTCAATGAGACCCAGCTCGTGGTCCCCACGTAGGTGCCAGAAGACACAGGCCCGGCCTGCGTGGCCGCCACATGACGGGGAAGTGTGTGGTGGTGAGGTGGGAGGGAGAGGCTGAGAGGTTTGTGCAATATGGAAAGAGGTGTAAATAGAGGCTCGATGTCGGTGATGAGGAACAGCCTGATGTGAGCAGTCTCTGTTGCCACCTGGGACCACCGTGATGTCTGGGCCCATGCTGCCACCGAGGGCCATGTCTGGGTCTGTGGCCCTGCAGAAACTGGGCTCTGTGTTGATGTCCATGGCCGGTGTTATCACCTAAGGCCATGGGGATGTCAGTAGTCAGGGCTGCAGTCTGAGGACATGCTGATGACCCAGAGCTCTGCTGAGTGCCACCCCCCCCCACTCACTGGTCACCTCACCATTGTGCCAATGGGTGCAGAAGAGCTGGCCCCAGTGATGTGAGCATAGCAGAGCCGAGCAGGTGGGCTGACCAACTCAGCTACCACCCGGGCCCAGAATCGGGCTTTGAGCTGGCACTCCCTGTATCTACCCCATCTATGACCTGGTAGAGAACATAAAGGGACTGATCCTAGAGAACCCTCGCTGCAGGATCTCCATGACTCAGGGCAACAGCAGGGCTTCCAAGAGGAGTCTTGGTGAGAGTCCAAGACTGATGGTGTAGCAGGCGCCAGAGGCCTTAACCAGACCTGACCCATTGCAATGAACGTTTGCAAATAAAGCTGTTTGGACAACAGCATGCACTATGTGACACACTGTGACACACCACGCTTCCATGGCAAGATTTTTACTTCTTTGTTTTAATTTTTATTTTTAATTTTTTTTCTTTCAGGAGGAGGTTAGCAGGGTGGGGACAGATAAGGAAAAACTAGGAAATGAGTGGGGTTGGGGTGCATGGGTGAAATTCACAAAGAATCAAAAAATTATGAAAAAAGTATCAATGGAGATACTTTTTAATTTTAAGTTTTTATTTTATGTACATGAATGTTTTGCCTGTATGTATATCTGTGTACCATGCACATCCTTTGTGCTCAAGAATTCCAAAAAAGAACATTGGATCCCCCGGACCTGGAGTTACAGTTGGTTATAAATTGCCATGTGGGTGCTGAGAATCGAACCTGGGTCCTGTGGAAGAGAATCAGTGCTCTTAATGGTGAAGCTATTGCTCCAGCCCCATATACATTATTTTTTGTTTTTGCTGCTCTTGAGATATTTATTTTGTTTTAGTTTTTGTGTCTTTCTTTTTAAGTTAATTTTCTCATTTTTATATACATATATATGTATGTATGTATGTATTTGTAGACTGTGTGTATGTGTAGATTTATGCACACATTTATGTGAGTGCAATGCCTGTGGAGGCCAGAAGAGGGCATCTGAGCCCTGGATCTGGAGTTACAGGTAGGTGCCAGTGACTTGATGAGGGACTGGAAACCGAAGCCAGGTTCTTTTTTTTTTTTTTTTTTTTTTTTTTTGATTTTTCGAAACAGGGTTTCTCCGTAACTTTTTGGTTCCTGTCCTGGAACTAGCTCTTATAGACCAGGTTGGCCTCGAACTCACAGAGATCCTCCTGCCTCTGCCTCCCGAGTGCTGGGATTAAAGGCGTGCGCCACCACCGCCCGGCCGAGGCCAGGTTCTTGTAAGTGCTATTGACAGCCGAGCCATTTCTCCAGCTCCATCCAGTTTTCACTTTTGACCTCTAGAGTGTTTGCAGCTAGTTTATTTATGGAAGTCTTTTATTTTATATTGATCTTTTTTTTTCTTTCTTTTTTTTTTTTTTTTTTTGACAAAAATCACACACTATAGAACCCTGGCTTGCCTGAAATATACAATGTAGACTATACCGGTCTCAAACTCACAGAGTTCTCCCTGGTTCTGCCTCCCAATCACTGATGTTAAAAGTGTACACTACCACCTGGCAATTTTTATTTTGTTTTTATTCCATGCACGAGTGTGTGTGTGTGTGTGTGTGTGTGTGTGTGTGTGTGTGTGTGTGTGTGCGTGCATGTCATGGTGTATTCATGTGGAGGTCATAGATCAACTTGCAGGAGTCAATTCTCTCTTTCCACTGTGTAGGATCCACACATCAAACTCAGGTCATCAGTCTTGGCAGCAAGCCCCTTTACCTATTAAGCCATTTCATAAGCCTGTCGTGGGATTTTTCCCCCCACTGAGAAGCAAAATGACTCCAGTTTAGAAGATAAGACCTTGTACAACAGGACTGTTGACTGCTTTGAATTTGCACTTTCTCCTTCCTGCCTCACCCACTCTTTCTGGATCAGACCACTACTGACTGCCTAGTAGGCCACGGAGTCCTGGTCACTCCTGTGTCCAGGATGGGTCCCTCCTACATCGCCCCTCAGATTCAACTGAGATCTTACTGGGGTCAGGACCCCCTCAAGCTCTCTCGCTGGGTCCTGAGAATTAAACACAGTGAACCATGACCACTGATCCTAACAGCTGCATCTAGCCAGAGAGTCAGATGGCTGCCACCCTGAGGGGGGTTAGCAGAGAACTTCCTAGGGGGAAAGGCATTCCAGCAGCGAATGCACTGATCCTGAGAGCAGCTTCGGAACATTGTCACTGCTAATCTCCATGCCTTCTGGTAAAGAAAAGAAGGTTTAGTGAGGCCGAATAACTGGCCCACATCCTCTAATTATTGTTGGGAAGGAGGTTGGATCTCAGGTTGGGGGAAGTCTCCTCAGGCCCATGGATTGAAGACTTGGCCTGTAAGGAGTGCTAGAGTAAGATGGTGAACCTGAAGGAGGTAAAGATCAAGTGAAGTCCTTAGGCCTTTATGACCCTCCCACCCCCGCACGCCTCTTCCCGCCCCTCCTCCTTCTGCACCACCATACCTTCCTGCCACGGCTGCCCAGGAGTCCACCAGAGCCCCAAAGTATCAGATTGGCCTGACCCTCCACATGAATCAAGAACCCCCCCCCCCTTCATAAAGTCATCATGTGGACAGCTAAGGCCCAGCAACTCTTCTGTCTTCTGGGTCTCAGTCCTGGCCTCATCTCCTCCAGGAAGCCTTCCTGACTTCCTGAGTTTATCTAGCTGTCCATCACGACTTCTTGGAATCCATCCTTTCTCACGAACTTACTCACGGCATATCACCGGCTACTCATCTGTCTGCCCACCAGACAGTAAGCTCCCGGAGGGTGGGGCCCATCAGGTCACACTTGCATTCCCAGTGAGTGAGTGAGTAAGAGAATGTAAACGTCAGAGGGCCCTGGCTGTGAGGGAGGCTGAAGCAATGGACTTGGCCACAGGCAATGGGGCTTGGCAGAAAAGAAACCTTTGAAAATTTGGTGTAGTAGAAGAGAAAGAGAAACAGGGTGGCTGAACAGCCAGACACAGGCAGTATCCCAGGGACAGATACCTTAGCTCTGGCTTAGGATTGTCTGAGTCCAAATTCCAGGTCTCCTTCCTGACTTGGAACAATACTTGGAAAGCTATCTGTGCCTCCATTTTTTTTTCATTGCTAGAAAGGGCCATCTATCATGACAGCACCTAGACTGGGCGGAGAAGGGCCGGCATCCTTCTAGATGGTAGACACAGTGGACCAGCATCCTCAGCGTCTCCCACTTCCTTGTGGCATCTCCTGTTTTCTTGAGATGATGCTGGAAGTGTGAAGGGTGTGCCGCATACGCAGGCCCCTTCAGAAGTGGATACCATGCGTGTTCCTCTCCTGCTAGTCCCTGGAAAGCTCTGGTCTAGCTCTGTAAAACGACCGCTCAGGACGTTTTACACCACAGACTTGTGTGGAGTGTGAGACCATTTGTGCCCAACTTTCCCATAACACGTTTTCACTTGTTTTCCTTTTTTGAGACAAAGTCTCCAACTTCCTATGCAGCTGAAGCTGATCCTCCTGCCTCTGGCCTCCCAGTGCTGAGATTACAGGAGAGTGCACCATGCCTGACTCACTTAGCATATTTTTGAGATTACAGAAGAGTGCACCATGCCTGACTCACTCAGCATATTTTTGAGGTTTGTTCACACCATACCAATTGCAAGTACTTCATTCCTGTTCTGATCAAATAGTATTTTGACGTATACACAGCCTACAGATAACACGCTGATTCCATCATTGGTAGGCATTGGTTGTCGCCCTCTTGGTGATCTCCAGCAGTGCTTCTATGAGGATGAAGTGTCTTCCCCTAGCAGCAGAGAGAGTCCACAAACTCTGTTTGTATTGTTTTTCTTCTTGCACATACATGTCTATGCTATAGTTCAGTGTGCAAGGCAGGTAAAATAAGAGATTAGCAATAATAATCAATGATAAAAATAGAGTAATACTATTTTTAGTTTAGTTTAGTTGTCGGCTTGACACACCTGGGAAGAGAAACTGCCTCGATCAGATTTGCCTAGGGGTGTGTCTGTGGGACATTTTCTTAGCTGCTAATTGATATAGGAGCATCCAGCCCACTGTGGGCAGTACTATCCCTAGGCAGGTGGGTCTGGGCTGTATAGAAACGTTAGCTAGACATGAGCCTGTCGGCAGCATTCCTCCGTGGCTCTGCTTCAGTTCCTGTCTCTAGATTCCTGCCTTGGGCTGTTGTCTTGCTTTGATGATGTAAGCCAGATAAACCCTTTCCTTTTCCAAGTTGCTTTTGGTCAGTGTTTTTTCACAGTATCAGAGAAACCAACTAGAAAAACTAGTAACAAAGGCTATGTGAGTGTCATTTTTCTTTGTCCCTTGAAATAATTGTTTCTGCGACGGCTTACCCACTGCCCTCCCAGAGCAGACGAGAGGGAGCGCCTGCCTTCCGTGTGAGCTGAGAGGCATGCCTTCATCAGAGAGCTCTGGGGTGAGTCTGTCACATAAGAGATATTGGACACAGGCACCCCTGAGCCTTGATAGCTGATCCAGTAACTGAAGGGAGGGGATCATGGCTTGCATGTGTGTTCTGGGTCAAGGGAAGATGCCTGTCTCTAGTCAGACTGAACAGGATAAAAATCTAAAACTTCTCAATTGTTTGCTTCTGGAATTTTCCATTCAGTGTTTCCCATTGAGATTGACAGTGGGTACCTGAAATCACAGAGAGCAACAATTCAGACAAAGGAAGGCCACTGTGAATGGATGCTTTTACTTTAATATCACTCCTCAGGTTTTTTTTTGGGGGGGGGGGGGTGGGGTATGTGAGGGATTTCTGGTTGCTATGGTAACGTGACAGCCTGCTGCCAAATGAGGCTGCTGCATTTCACATTCCCACGGGCAGTATGGGGAGTTCCAGTCCCTCCACACTTGGATGATCCTTATTTTCTGGAGTTTTTGTGGGTTTGGGTTTGGTCACAGCTGTGACTGTCTTATTGTCAATGTGACTGACTTGAGAGATGAATAGAGTAAAATAAATCTCTGGGTGTGTCTGTGATGGAGTTCCCAGAGATGCCTGACAGATAGCACAGCCCCTGAGGACGGGAGACCCACCCTGAGTGTGGGCAGCAACAGCCCACATCTGGGGTCCCAGAAGAAATAGAAGAGGGCAGATAGGGAGAAGCTCTCTGCTTCTGCTGGCTGGGAGCACCGGAAGCTGCAGCTGCCACCTGTACTGCAGCTTCCTCCACCCTTCCCAGCACAGGCACTGGCAGACCTTAGGGGAGCGCCAGGCTTGCAGCCTCAAACTGGGATTGCATCATTGCTGCTCTTGTTCAGAGGCTTCAGCTTCCTGAGCTGAGTAACAAGGCTCTCTACTTCTCCAGTGAACGGACAGTTATTGTTGGACGACCCAAGTTCTAATCATACAAACCAGTTCCGTAAGTAAGGAAATTTCCCGTGGGTCCTGTTCCTCTAGGGAGCTCTAGCACACACGGTACTGTCTAAGGGGAGCAGTGCAGACCGCATCTCACTTTAGTCTTCTTTTGTATTTCTCTAATGATTTAGCTTCTTCTCGCACACTGAGTTGTTGAATCCCAGGCAGATTTGGGTTTAATGGCCTTGTACGACTCAGGGAAATATCTTTAGAAAGCGCAACCTTTCCTTCACCTTGCCCTTCATAGCCAGGATGTCTACCTGGGTCCTGCTTGACCTCTAGGTGTGGCCACTGTCCTGTGTCAAATGGGATCAGTGGCACCTGGCTCAGACTGAAAGTACATTATACAGTGAGTAACTAAGAGTGAGGACCTTGGGTTTACGTTGAGCTGTGCCCTTGGGTTGACATTGAGCTGTGTTCTTGGGTTGACATTGAGCTGTGTTCTTGGGTTGACATTGAGCTGTGTTCTTGGGTTGACATTGAGCTGTGTTCTTAGGTTGACATTGAGCTGTGTTCTTGGGTTGACATTGAGCTGTGCCCTTGGGTTGACATTGAGCTGTGTTCTTAGGTTGACATTGAGCTGTGTTCTTAGGTTGACATTGAGCTGTGCCCTTGGGTTGACATTGAGCTGTGTTCTTAGGTTGACATTGAGCTGTGCCCTTGGGTTGACATTGAGCTCTGTTCTTAGGTTGACATTGAGCTGTGCCCTTGGGTTGACATTGAGCTGTGTTCTTAGGTTGACTTTGAGCTGTGCCCTTGGGTTGACATTGAGCTGTGTTCTTGGGTTGACATTGAGCTGTGTTCTTGGGTTGACATTGAGCTGTGTTCTTGGGTTGACATTGAGCTGTGTTCTTGGGTTGACATTGAGCTGTGCCCTTGGGTTGACATTGAGCTGTGTTCTTGGGTTGCAGCTGTCATGGCTCTGACTCTTGTCATGGCTCTTGTCTGTAGCTAACTTTAATAATCGTGACTGCCCTTCCCCCCTCCAGTCATTAGCCGAGATGAGCTAATACCCGAAATCAGCCCTCAGTAAGGGCTAGCTGATGCCATCCTGGACATGCTGTATTTCCTCTCCCATGGACATGGCCTTAAGCTCCTGTGTGTTCCTCTGCCCTGTTCTCAGTCTCCCTGGAGGTCTGTAAGAACTATCTCTATTTGAGCTACATAAGGACTCTCGTCTCTGTTGTTTGTCAGTGCCACTCTCCAAAGCAAGAAGTGTGTCCTCATAGATGGCGTGTTTGTGTCAGAGCAGGACTTGGATGAGCGCCATTAAAGGGGCCAGGAAGGCAGAGTGGGAGGAGTGAAGTTGGAAAGTTCAGCTCCTTCCCATCCCAGCTGCCATGGTAACACCAAAGTGATGGTTTCCTCTTCCCAGCTCACCCCCTATGCAGCTGGGCTAGCACAACTGAACATTCCAGAATCCACCTTGACCTTGCCTCTTTCCAACCGTGGTTTCTGTAAAGTTTTTACTGTCTGATAAGCCTCTCCACCGACGTAATAATCCAAATCAGACCAAATCAAACCAAATTAGAAAAGGCGCAGGTTTAATGGATGCCAGCACTCCCGGGTGGCCCTTCAGCCTCCCCCAATCCCCCCCCCCCCACAGGAAGACCAAAAAACCACGGAGAGGGAAAAGGAGAACCAAAAAGACCATGTGTTCATTCTCTGGGGGGCAGTTTTAATAGCCTGTGGGAGTGGTCTTGATCCTCTCTGGGGAGGTCACCCTTTGGCGGGCTTTCTTGGAGGGAGGTGGAGTCTGGATTGTGGCAACTCCCAGGGAGGGACCTTGGGATGAATGCCAGGGGTGACGC
The DNA here is from genome assembly GCA_963919715.1 of Microtus obscurus. Classification (NCBI taxonomy): domain Eukaryota; kingdom Metazoa; phylum Chordata; class Mammalia; order Rodentia; family Cricetidae; genus Microtus; species Microtus obscurus. The sequence continues at coordinate 83,245 of CAWTZC010000090.1, forward strand.
TGCGACCAAACATCCCAGACTCCTTGGATATAGGAGTGTCAGGGGGCTGGGGTCTCACTTCCAACCAAACAGTTTCCTCTGTCCAACCTGGGATTCCGTCACTTTTGGTCTAAACATATTAGGCACGGAGCTCTTAATTTGGGTGAAGACTATTCCTTTGACGTTTTACTTGAACCACCCTTTTGAAGCCTTTCCCCCCCTAGCTACAATGAACCAAAACCACTTTAGATTATGGAAACTATTTTATTCTCTTTTCTTTGCAGTGCTGGGATCGAACCCAGACCTGTCTGGTGCTGTGGGAGCATCTACCACCATGCTGAGGCACAGCCCACTGGAAATCATTCTTTTCTTTGTGGAGGAATAAGAGAGTTTATTCCAGAGCCATTGTGAGGAACCACAGCCTGGGAACCCAGATTCAGGCTACTCCAAATTCCACATTCCAGTGTGGAAGCAGTTTCATGGTGTTTTTATAGTTCGAAAGGACAAAGAAAGTCACAAATCAAGGCATGTTTAAAATACGCTAATGTGTGTGTCCATCAGAGAGGCAGGTACAGTGAGATGGGGCAGTCTTGGTCTAGGCCCAAGACGGAGATCATTCCTGTAGCAAAGAAGCCAGGTACTGAATGAACTGGGGGTGGGGGCACTCAGGGCAATACCCTGACTGTGAGGGCTCTTCCTGCTCCTGGGTGGAGAGATGAATAGCCACCTGAGGACTCCTTTCAGCTAGCGCAGAGGAGCACCCGGCTTAAACCATTCTTGTTGCTGATCTTCATTTGCATGGTGGGCCTGATGGCTTTGTCTGTGCTCAGCATGGTGTCAGGCCAGCTCGGATTGATTTCAGGGTCCTGAAGCCAGTGTTCCCTTGCTCCCATTCAATAGATTAGGGTGGCAATCCAGAATGCTGCACCTACAGGCAGGACAGGAGGCTTCCTGGGCACACCCTGCAGGCTCAATCTCCCCGTTCTACTGCCAGGCATTCCAGGACGCTTCCAACACGCCCGTCTTACCTGCGTGTCCCGCGCTACCGTCTCGCCAGCAAGAACGACGCAGCACAATCAGGATCCTTCTGCAGAAAAGCCTTATGCGTCTTGAGAGGGAGAGCATAAGCTTACAGATCGGAGACCCCAAGGGATGAAAACCCAGCCCTTATATAGCTTAACAGTCCTCGCCTCGGACGTGTCAAACTCTGACTGGCTGCAGCCTGTCAACCCCTATGACGCCACGGGAGAGGCAGAGAGCAAGGGATGGAAAGTTACTATGCACATGCGCACTGGCTTGACAAGGTAAACGGTCCTTTACCACGCACATGTGCACTGGCTTGATTACAGGTGGTGCTGTCAGATGTCAGTGCCATCTTGTAATGGAGTATGTGGGAGTGGCCCCCCACACCTGCGGGCTGTGAGCTTGTGAGGCCTGGAAAGCCCAGGCCTTTCCAGCTTCGGATCGCCAGACCTTCTCAAAGTGTGGTCTATGCCCTCAGCAAGGGCCCGATCACTGGGGTCAACCTAGGAGGTTTATATTTCTGCTTCCTGTGGGCATTTTCCTCCCCTCTTCTCCGTATAAGTGGGGACCTGTTGTAATTGGGGTGTCGGGGTTTCGTCCCCATCACCCCAATCGCCTGGCTAGCTTATGCCCGAAATAACAACACACAAACTGCATTCATTTAAACACTGCTTGGCCCACTAGCTCTAGCCTCTTACGGGCTAACTCTCGCACCTGGTCTAACCCATTTCTAATATTCTGTGTTAGCACCCCAAGGTGCGCTTACCGGGGAGATTCTAGCCTACGTCCATCTTGGGTCGGTCGGAGCTTCATCGCGAGCATGCCTCAGAGAGCCAAGCGATCCCCTTCGGCCCGCGAGAGAGGAGGCTGACTTCTCTGAGCGGAGCTGCGTGCATTCTGAGCTCACTTCCTCTTCCTGTCCGCATACTATTCTGTTTACTCCTCCCACCTATGTTTTAACCTATTAGGGCCGGCCAAGCAGTTTCTTTATTTTAACCAATGAAATCAACAGATTCATATATGACACTCCCACATCAGGGACCTACATATGAACTCTCACAGAAGCGACGGGGTGTGTCCACATATCTCTACACCTGTCTAAGAGTTCATGGTGCTGCTTTTCTGTTATGAGGCTCAGGACTGGGAGCTGTAGGGACTGCCCCTCAAAGTGCCTCAGAGATGCATGGCATGCTCCTGGCTCAGTACTATCTGACTAGCTAAGCACCTTCTCAGAGTTCTCCATGGCTTGTCTTCTTTCTTGCCTCCCGCAAGGTTTTCCTTGAGGACCCGTATGTCCATGCAGGGTCTGGGACAATGCATGACCATCCCACAGCAGGCCTTCCTAGACGGTTTGCTGAATGAACTCAGAAGCTAGTAAATGAGATGTAGGACACCTTTGATCCTTAAGAAGGCCCAGTATGGAGAGTGAATTGAAAGAAAACTGGATACCTAACCAAAGTCCTGTGTTTGAGAGCTCCTTCCTTCCCTCATAGACCAGGTTAACTGAAGAAGTTAGCAGGAAGTGTGGGTGTCTCCTTCCCTCATCTATGAGATAGGCTTGATAATACATATCTGCTATGTTCTCGCCTCTTACCAAGTACCCCACCTTTGTAGCGGAACAATTCGTGTCTCGGGAAGTAATGCAGTATTCTGTTCACAAATGAAGTTGCTTTTTTTTTCCACTAAAAATATTTTAACTTTAATATAAACAAGCCACTTGGCCTAACATCTTGTTGGCAAGAAAATCAGGAACTGATGGAGAAAAATAAATTTAGAATTTAGACTCTTCTTCAGGACAGCTGACCTGGCCACTGAGCACAGGATGGTTTTATGAAAATGGCTCTAAAGGTGAAGGGTTGTTCTCCATTAAAATAATATTAGGGGTGTGAATGTGATGGTTAATCCCTGTGGTCGGTTGGGCAGGATCTAAAATCACCTCTGAGCTTATTGTCAAGGGATTATCTAGACTAGTTTAACTGAGGTGAGAAGACCCATTTTAACTGTGGGCAGCAGCATTTTCTGGGTTGGGTTCTGTACTGAATTAAAAATGAGAAATTTAGGACTAGAGATGGCTCAGCTGTTAAAAGCACTTGCTAGTCTTGTAGGCTACCTCTGGCTCCAGTGCCCAGTATCCACACAGTTCCTGCTACTCCCACAGTGGCTTAAGTTCTGGGAGATCCATCGCCCTCTTCTGGCCTCCATAGGTACTGCATGCATGCATGTGGCGCACATACATACATGCGTACAAAACTCCCATACACAAAAAATTAAAAATTCATAAATAAAAAAGGAGAAAGCTAACTGAACATCAGCATTCATTGCTCTCTGCTTCCTGTGGCTACCATATGACCAGCTACTCCCCACTCCTGCTGCAAGTCCTTCTCAGTCATGAACCATGAACACGAACTTTGAACCATGAGTGGAAACAAACCACTTCCCTCATGAAGTGCGTTTGCAGGGCTTTTTATTTATCACAACAGCAGGACAAGCAGTACAAGAGGCATGAAGTGCATGATCTTGCTTGGAATGCAGTTTTCGAAAACATCATTTGTCCATGCTTGATGACCTGCTATTCCAGTAGCTAGGAGGCTGAAGTCAGAGAATTGCTATGAGTTGGAGGCCAGCTGGGGTTACACAGTGAGATCCTTTCTCCAAACAGAAAAGACAAGGGAAAAAATGTCTCCATCATCTATACAGGCAGAGAGTAGAAACAATAACAATGCTTAAAATGCTCAATGAACATATAAGTGTGAGTATAGTATGGAAAACTATAGGCATTATGTGTGCTACCTCACCTCCAGGTTAGCTTTGACCCTGTGGTCCTCCTTCCTCCTTCTTCAGCCTCCCCATCTCATACAGAGGATGGAAGGCCTCCAAAGCCTGTGCCATGCTGAAGATAGAAGCCTCGAGCAGGCGATCCCACTGGCTGGTTGTAGAGGATGGGAGGAGTTCAAGTTTGTAGTCTCCAAAGACAGTTCCCTGTACAGTGCAGTCTTGGACACATCACCTAGCCAAGCCCACCTGGGTCATAGGCTTTTCTCTTTGTTTTGTTTTGATTCTTCAAGACAGAATTTCTCCTGGCTATTCTGGACCTCATTCTGTATGAGGTTGACCTCAAACTCACAGACAGTCACTTGCCTCTGCCCCCTGAGTGCTGGCATTAAAGGCGTGTGCCATGACTCCTAGCTGGCTTTTCCTTTTTAAGAAAGTGGTTTTTCCTTTATTCTTTATTTTTATTGTTTTAAATCCTGTGTATGCATTGTGTCTTTACGTGGATATGCACACAAAAGGCAGGTGCCCGAAGGCCAGAGGTGTTGGATCCCTTGGCACTGGAGTTACAGGTGGTGTGAGCCACCTGTTGTGGGTGCTGGGATTCAAATTCAGGTGCCCCGGAGGAGCAACAACTGCTGCTAAGCTGTCTCTCCAGCACCTTCCCTTTGAAAGAATAGCTTTTATTTGTTCTTTGATAATTTCATATGTGTGTACAGTGTATCTTGGTCATTCCACCTCCAACTGCCCCCCCCATGACCCTTCTCCTACCATGTCATTTATTTCCTGTTCTTCTCATCCACCGGGTTCATTCGGCAGCCTGCTGCAATGTCGGCTGGTTTAGTTGCCTTGATCTTGTGCCGGTGACCATAACTGCCGTGAGTTCTGAGTGCCGCAGCCATACCGTGTCCGGAAGACAGTACTCACAGTTGCCTTCCCTTCTGGCTCTTACAGACCTCCCACCGCCTTTTCCATGATGAACCCTGAGCCTAGGCGAAGGAGAAAACAGAGGTGCCCGTTTGGGGTTGAGCATTCAGCAGCTGCTTCTTCTCAGCGTTTTTACCTGTTCTACATCTTTGTATTGTGATTGGTACAACTGCCGGGAGAGATGTGCGCCCTGGTGCGATGCTGCTGGGCCTGGATTTGTGACTTGCTGCATAGGACTGAACGCATAGTCTCTAGGGGGAGCAACCACTATTCCTGTCTTACTAAGTGAACAAGCTGTCAAACTGCCTTCTGCTTATGTTTATACCCAGAGATTCGTGCTATTCTGTCTTGATGATTCTTCCCTTGTGGTATTGACTTTAGAGCCTTGTACATGTTAGGCAATGACTCTGCCACTGAGCTATACCCCAAGCACTGTATCTAAAAACACAATGCCAACTAAATAAACCAAGCTTGGAAGAACAAAAAACCTATCATCTGATGCACTATAGTGTGGGCTTCGATATAAACGATGTCAGGAAATTGCTAAGGCTGTGATATGATATTTTGGCAATGTATTTCAGGAGATTTAAATACCGAAGCAAGTGGAGACATAGGCGCATTCCTCTGAAATACTGACGAAGAGGGAGAACTAGGAGAAAAGGGGAGGGGTTAGTGTTGACCGAGTTACAGGAAACAAAGTCAGTTCGGTGCTTGGTTAGCAGTGGCAGGAGCGATGTGGCGCTCATTGCATTGTATGCTTTTGTCTATGCTTCTGTCTTTAATATCAAAATTGTGCGTTTTTTAGCATGTGTTTGTGAGTGCAGCGCCCCCTGAGGCCAGAAGAGAGAGCCAGCGGGAGTTAAGGGCCGGTGCAGCCCCCCCATCTTGGCTGCTAGGACACAAACTTAGAGCTTTCTGAAGAGCAGCAAACACTCTAAACCTGTGAGCTGTCTCTCTAACCTTGGGGTTTTTTGTTTGTTTGTTTCTTTCTTTCTTTTGGGGGTTTTTTAAAACCTTTCATAATTAAAAGCTGCAAAAGCATTTCTATAGACTGCTAGGTGGCTTGGTGTGTGCTCAGGAGGCTGAGACAGGATAATTGTTTGAGATCAGGAATGAGAGACTAGATGAGCAACATAGAACTAACTTTTAAAAAGAGAGAAATGGTAGAGAAAGAAAAGGAGGAAGAAGAAGGAGGGAGTGGGAGAGGAAGTGGGGGAGGGAGAGAGGGAAGGAGGGGATTCCGTGGACCTTTTTCCTGCGTTTATGCTGCGAGGGATATGAGCAGTCGTGGTATCCCTTGCTTCTCAATCGGTGCCCCTTGGAGACCCCTCTGCCACACCCAGAAGGTGCTATGTTGGCAAGAGTTGTTTTTTTTTTTTTAAAAAAACATTCCTTGAGAGGAGTTCTGTGTGCAGAAGAACAACTTCTAACTGAGGACAGATTTCAGAAATCCCACTTAGGGCCGGGAAGGTGGCTCAGTAGGCACACTGCTTCTCCGGCTGCAAGGGTGAGCAAAGGTTGTAATCCCAGAGACTGCTAGAAACCCGGGGCTCAATGGCTAGTCAGTCTAGCCAGAACTGATAAACCTCAGGTCCCAGTGACATCCATATCAAAAAGAAACAAGAAGAAGAAGAAAAGGAGAGGAGAGGAGCTGGAGAGATGGCTCAGTGGTCTCTTCCAGAGGTCCTGAGTTCAATTCCCAGCAACCACATGGTGGCTCACAACCATCTGTAATGATATCTGGCGCCCTCTTCTGGCGTGCGTGCATAAATGGAGGCAGAATGTTGTACACATAGTAAACACATAAATAAATCTTTAAAAAAAAGAAAGAAAGAAAAGGAAGGACTGGAGAGATGGCTCAGAGGGTAAAAGCACTGGCTGCTCTTCCAGAGGTTCTGAGTTCAATTCCCAGCAACCACATGGTGGCTCACAACCTCCTTGCCAGCAGTACATTGCATGCTTAATAAATAAATCTTTAAAAAAAAGAAAGGAAAAGAAAGGAAAGGAGAAAAGGACAAACAGAGTGGCCGAGGAAGACCCTGCATTTCCAAATTTGTGCACATAAATGTGCACGCATATTTGCACACACAAAAATGTATTCAATTTATTTAATTAATACACTGCAGGGAAGAACTCTTCACTTTCTTTAAACTTTAATTAACAACTTTCATTTTATTTTTGACCCTAAATCTTTGCTTTGAGGGGGCGTTTTATGTTTCACTTAATTAAATCCCCTTATATTTTTTAAGGCGAATTTATAATTGTACTCTATTTGAGTTTACTTATAAGGACTTCAAATGCTTAACAATCAGAACATTCCCAAACACTTAAACCATTCTAATAAGGATAATAAATTACACTTTAAAATTCAGTACATCTCAAGTACTCATAAACATTCCGATATTGTTTACAAATCTAGTAAAATCACAAATCTAAACAATTACTCAATTACACATTTTAAACTGGAATCATGAGGCTCATATATTAAATTCTTTAATACTGACTCCGTTTAAACATTGCATACACTGAAACTGCCCTGTGTACACAGATCGCTCCTAAACCACGTAGAAAAGCGTTCCCAGTTCATCTGAACCCTTCCCAAGGTCAACAGACACTTTCGCACAGAGGAGACAATTAGATCAACCCCAGCAGTTTGCAGCTTCCACTCAGAGATTGAGGCAAAGTGGAAGGTTCCGCTGCTCTCATGACAAACACGGACGAAAGGAATTCATGGCTGTGCAGGGCCTGAAATCCCCGGGGCTCTCTCTCTCCTCAGATACCTTTGATGTGTTTACTTATTGCCCGATTCTGCTCAGGATCCTCATACTCCCCACTACGTATTATTCCTGTCTAGTGTGGCCACAGCTCTTAGCTGTTGACTAACACCCAGGTGGAATCCACGTCTCTCTATTGGCTGTTTTTAGCTCCACTTTCAGGATACAAAAGTCACCCCGGAGGTTGACCTGGAGCCCAGAACTCACAGACTGGCTCCTTGCCATGCCTCTGGCACCAGTCTCTCCTACACTCCAGTCCTAAGAAGCTGTCTTGGCAAGGCAAGGGCAGGGGCCTCTTTCTCTGTGCCCCCAGATCCGGAACTATTTCCCTGCTGCGCAAGTGAGTGGATGGAGGAGGCCTCTCCAAACCTCAGGAGCCCAGGTTTAGTCTAGACTTTGCCTTTCCCCACAAGTTTCTTTTTTTCTCTTAAGAGTTTTAGAAGGGCAAGCACAACAGATTTCCACATCTCTTCCACACCCATTTTTGTGGTCTTTTATTTATTTTATTTTGTTTCTTTGAGATAAGTTCTCACTATGGAGTGCAGGTGGCCTCAGCCTTGCTTATGCTGGAATTAGAGATGTTCACCATTCCTGGATTGCTGTTATCCCTCCCTCCCTCCCTCCCTCCCTCCCTCCTTCCCTCCCTCCCTTCCCCTCTCCCTCCCTCTCTCCCTCCCTCCCTTCCTCCGTCCCTCCTTCCCTCTGAGCTCAGCCAGTCTGGTCTACAGAGCGAGTACCAGGACAGCTAGAGCTACACAGAGAAGATCTGTCTCAAAAACAGAATAAATAACTAAATAAAAAGTAAGGCACTTGACAGCCGCAGCCCTCATCAGATTGCCCTCTGAGTCTGAGGTACTTAGTACACAGTGCACCCAGTGTCAGCAAAGCGCTCTCTGTCTTCTGAACTGTAAGTGAATGGCTTCATATAATGTAACCTTCGGCCATTTGCTCGTGGCATTCAGCTGTATGTTGGTGTGTATATGAACAGGTCAGCCCTTCTTTCTCGGCTTTCTGAATGAACATTGGTCCATTCTCCTCTTGATGGACAGGTTGCTTCCATTTTACCTACACAGGCATACTATACTAGAGGGACGGTCTTGCCACATCCTCTAGGGTGCGTGTGTGAACCCTTCTCTAGGCGTTCTCTGTAGGAGTGGGTTGCTGGATGATGTAGCACATGCGTGCGTCTTGGCAGAGTGGGAGGTCAGAAACTCCCACCAGCAATGATGGGAATGCCTCTCCCTCCACACCCCAGAGAACCATTCTGACTGTCAGACTTTGATAGACGTGAAACACGCTCTCTCACTCTCTCTCTCAATTTCTCATTCCTCTCTCTCTCTCTCTCTCTCTCTCTCTCTCTCTCTCTGGTTTGAAATTGCATTTCTCTGATTGTCAGTAAGGCTGGCCATCACTCGCTAACCCTTCCCTGCAGGATTTTCTAAGTTGTGGTTTCCATCTCCTGCACTCCTGAGCAGAACCAGTCTGGTTATTTTTAAAAGAGATGAATAACTTCAATAGCCTTATAAAGAATATTTATTTTTCACTCTGAGGTCCTAGGTGTCAAACCCAGGGCCTCTTGCTGGCCAGGCAAGAGCTCCATGACTGAGCTCCAGGCTCCGGCTCCTACAATGCCTCCTTCCCTAGTTTGTGGTGGCCTGCAACTGCAGGACAGCCTTTCTCCAGTGCCATCACCTTGTGTCAACTGCCAGCCTTCCTTCTGTACCCTGCCACTGCCTCACCAGTGACCTTCCTTTCCATTTTGTTTTTTCAAGACAGGGTTTCTCTGTGTAGCCCTGTCTGTCTTGGAACTTACTCTGTAGACCAGGCTGACCTAGAACTCAGAGATCCACCTGCCTCTGCCTCCCGAGTGCTGGGATTAAAAAGGTGCACCACTGTGCCAGGCTAAGGATCCTTCCTTTAACACATTCCACAAACAATGGCCAAATCCCCAAAGGCTTGGTGCCTGTGCGGACACCTTCACACCTTCTTCCTGCCGGTATGTTTTGTTTGTACCAGCTGCTCGGCCCTTTGTGCAGTAAGTGTTGTACATTGGAGCCTTCTGCCCTTTGATGCCTGATCACCTCCTCCCTTCCTAGAGCCAGGATTCCCAGCACATAAAGAGTCTCGCTTTTTCTCAGGAAAACACAGACATACCCACTGTATTCTAAGGATGTGAACAGCATTGAGCCTGGGACACCTGTTAATGTTATGCCTCTTTCACTTCTTTTCACAAGAAAGTAACACCCGCATTTTTTGTCATGGTTTATTGCCGTTGTGGAGGAAACTCAAGCTGCCTGCGCAGAAGGCACTGGATAGCACCGAGTCTCCCCACTGAGTCCAGGGACCCCTAAGGTGTGCCCAGCCTCTCAGTTTGTAGGCTTGAAGTTGGATCTTTGAACATCTTAAGTGGTGGCGTTCCCACACATTAACGGAACATTTGATGATTAAAAGTTTATTAAAGGCTGGCAAAATGGCTTAGTTGGTAAAGGCACTTGCCACCAAGTTCGATGACCCCAGGACCATGTGCTGGGAGGATAAAGTCAACTCCAGACCTCCATGCCAGAGATGTGGCAGAAAGGCACAAACTCAGTTACATACAAACGTACATGCATACATACAGACACACACACACACAGACATAACTAAATATGAATGTATTTTTAAAAGTTTATTCTACATGTTCATTTATCATTTTTTCATGTATTCTTTTTATTTAAAGAGCTCTATTGGAAGATTATTATACGTCTATACACTGCTACCTAGAAGTGCGTGGTTTAACGATGTTCGGTGTCTGGAGTCCCTTCACCACCACAAAGACAGGCTCAGTTCCCTGTGGCCACCGCAGTCCTATCCCGCCACAGACACCCTCAGTCTTTCTCAACTACTGATCTTCCTGTGACGATACATTTGTTCCTCCTGGGTATTTCATAAAAATGAAGTCATACCTCTGGTATGTTATGACTGGCTTCTTTCACTTCACGTATGTTTTCAAAGCTTATCTTGTCATGTCATGTTCAACACTTCATTCCTTTTTTAGTGGTCAAATAATATTCCATTGTATGGATACACCACATTTGTTTATCCACACATCCTTTGATGTCTATTTGGATTGTCTTTACTTCTTAAACATCTAGACCAGGACTTCTATGAACATTCATGTATATGTTTTTGTTTGAATACCTATCTTATTTATCTTCAATTTTTGTTTATTAATTTTGAGATAGGTTTTAGTATGTGCTCAAATTCGTGTGTACCACTAAACCCTGGTCTAAGTTATTGTTAATTCTTTAGAGTATATACTTACCTAGGAGAGGAATTCCTAGTTCACATAATAATTTGGTGTTTAATGTTTTTAGGAGTTTCCAAAACGTTTTCTACAGGAATTATAGCATCCATTGCCTTTCTGTCCTGTGAATTTGTCTCTTCTGGAGATGTCATAGGAATCTACAGAAGCAAGGGAGAGTGTTCTAGGCTCCTCAGGTTCTCATCAGCATTTATTTTCTGTTACAAAATAGCAGGTGTTGAGGGGACAAGAGATAGCAGTGGGAAAGTGGGAGGAATAAACATTATCACAGCCATTGCAGAGGGTGCACAATGGTGCCTTGTTATGGTTTTGAGTTCCATTTCTCCAGTGACTAAGATGTTGACGTTTTGAAAATGGCCCACTGGGCATTTATGTAGCTTCTTTAAAGGTAGGTCTATTCGCTGGGCAGTGGTGGTGCACGTCTTTAATCCCAGCACTGGGAGGCAGAGACAGGTGGATCTCTTGTGAGTTCAAGGCCAGCCTGTTCTACAAGAGCTAGTTCCAGGACAGGCTCCCAGCCACAAAAAAGATATGTCTATTCAAGTCTCCTCTCCTTATTTTTTTTTTTTGTTTGTTTTTTGAGACATCGTTTCTCTGTGTAGCTTTGGAGTTTTCCTGGAACTCAGGCTGGCCTTGGACTCACAGAGATCTGCCTGCCTCTGCTTCCAAGTGCTGGGATTAAAGGTGTGCCCCAGCACTGCCTGGCTTCTCTTCCCCTTCTTTTAATTGGGTTGTTTAACTTTTGAGGGATGAGTTGCTTGTATTCTTTAATGTTTTTCCCAACATAAATTATGTACAGGTTACCGGGCTCTGGTGCTGGGGAGGAGAACCGCAGAGGTGAACCATCTAAGATTCCTGGCAGCTGTCGTGTGAACAGGGAGTCCTCCCTCTGAGAGTCAGTGCAGAGCCGGAGGGAGGACTCCCAGCTAATCCTGGGGCCCTGTGGAGGGGGCAAAAGCTGAGTGGAATGAACTTGGAAGCCACGGTTGGATTTGGGGAAATGGTAAGAATGCCTGGCTGGAGTCCAGGGATCCCTGGGGAGGTCCTGAGTGTAGAACGCCAAGCGTGGAGGTGGAAGGAGGCGTGGGAGTAGGAGAGATAATATAATTAAAAACTGATGGGGTTGGGCTGGGGAGGTGGCTCAGTTGCTAAGGTGCTTGCTATGGAAGCAGAAGGACTTGGACCAAGTCTGGTAGCAAATGCTTGTAGCCCCGCTGTGCAGGAGGTAGGATTGTGCACATCCCTGGGGCTTGCTGCCCAGCCGGCCCAGCCAAATAAAGCGAGCCCCAGGTCCGTGAGAGATCTCCTGAACAGCTTCTGAAGAACAACACCAGGATGGCCTGGCCTCCACAGCTACAAGCACATACTAACATGCCCCTCTCCCACAGGAGCATGCGCACACACACACACACACACACACACACACACACACACACACACACACAGTTGACAAGGTAGGCTAGGCATGTTGCTCCATGGTAGAACACTTGCCTCGCATGTTTAATCTCTGGCACTATAAAAAAAAAATAAAATAAAATGAAACTAAAGTTAAAATGTACAAGGTAAAGGCATAATGTAAAAACCACAGGAAGTTCACCCCATGACTGGTAGTAACTAGGAAAATCAGCAGCAACTCTGGACTCCCAAACTCTTGCCGGAACAACTACACCCTTGTATATTCCCAGAAGCAACGTGCAGGCTTCCAACTGAGGTCCCCCACAAAGGCAATGAGAGGCCATAGAAGCAGCAAGCACAAAATGTTCTGCTTTGTGCCTGGGCTCATAGGAGTTGCTGAGAATAGACCCCAGGCTGTCCTGGCTCCCACCGGAGATCATCGGCATCCAATTCCAGAGTGGTACAGGGGTCTGCGACTATGTGTGGCCTTGATCCCTGCTCTCGGTCTGGCTGTTCAGGAGCCACATTGGACTCTGCAGGCTGTTCTCCAAGCTCCCGGGCGCCTGCCAGTATCCCAGGCTGTAGCTTCCCATCATACCTCAGGCCATCCGCTAAGGAGGGGAAAATCAGAAGAATTTTGGAGAGGCCAGCCAGCTCATTTTTATTGGGAAGCACCTTCTTAAGCATGAGGACTCGGATGTGCTCTTGTCATCCTTGGAACCTAAGTGGCATTGGCTTAAGAGCTATGTGCTTGTCCTGTGCTTTCTTCCTTTCTTGTCATACACAGGCGAGGGTGACATTAACTTTGGAGAACGTGAACTGTGACTACTTGAATGTCCTAAACAAGCCAGGCCACTCTAGAATTTTAAGCATATCTGTGGCTATATCCACAAGAACTTAAAGTCACTTTGTGGCGGCCAAGTACAGTGGTAGCTGTCTATAGTTTTTGTTGAGGCAGAAGGATTTCTCTATAGCTTTGGAGCCTGTCCTGGAACTAGCTCTTGTAGACCAGGCTGGCCTTGAATTCACAGAGATCTGCCTCTGCCTCCCAAGTGTTGGGATTAAAGGCATGTGCTACCACCGCCCAGCAACTCTTAAATTCCTTACAAAAATACTGTATATATAATCCAACCCAACTTTAAAATATATTAAGCTGTTCTCCACTATTGTCAATTCTACTGTTAAGCTTCTATTGCAAGCAGTTTTTTTCTTCTTTGTCTTCCACAAGTATAAATCTTACCTGTTAAAATCCTGAACAGTCAAGCTTGAACCCAACTCTCGAGGCAGATTCTATACTGCAGTTATACCTGATAAACAGCCCTCAACTGCTCAGAGATCTGGGGAATATGGCATTTAAATATCTAATTATTAAAAGACTTTTCATAGCAAAAAGAGACAGGTTGGCTCCTAGCAGCAGCACTCTATTTCCTCCAAAGAAGACAGAAGACAGATGGGCACAGAATGACGTCCATCTGCAAGTCACTACATCAACTGCCAAGCGCTGACCACTGGGCAGAACTGCCTTTCATCTAAACTGAAGATCTCCAGAGAGTGGACAGAATCAGTGGAATAGACAGCCTAGCTGCTCAGGTCAAGTTAGGCCTGTCTTCCTACAAATTTCTAACCCACAGGATCTTCTGGAGCCTGGCAGGCCCTGCACTAAACAGCAGAAGGCAAATACGACCCTCAGAGACCATGGAGGACTCTGAGGAGTGGCCCTAGGTAGACAATCGAGTGAGTTCTCTGTTGTTTTATACTCAATAACTCAAGTAAAAATTTATCCTTCTCAAAGATTTCTGATGCAGTTTGACAGCTGAGAGGTTTTTGTCAGTTTAAAAGGACAATTTCACTAAACAAATTTCAGTGCAACTTCTTCACATGGTCTAAATAAAGGGTGTTTTAAGATATACAAATGCCGGGGGCTGGAGAGATGCCTCAGTGATTACATGCACTGACAGTGCTACCAGAGGACCCAGGTTCAAATCCCAGCACCCACATAGCAGCTAACAACTGCCCGTAACTCCAAGATCTGACACCCACATAAACATACATGCAGGCAAAACACTAATGTGCATAAAATAAGAATAAATAAATTTTAAAAAAGATATACAAATGCAAGTTATTAAGGTATGTGCCTACAAGTTATAAAGGTGTGAGGACAAATACAAGTTATCAAATTTCTCTCTCATGCTGCTGCCTTTCATAGTCTTAAAGATACTTTTCATTATGCAAAAACATCTGTCACAGCCATTCTGACATAAATATGCTGCTGTTTATACAATGTATATGTCTAAAACTTATTTTTTTTCCACAAACTCAAAAAATTCATGTGAGTTCCAGGGAGCCAAATTGAAGGATCTACCTTAAACATGTCAGATCCACCCTCTCTCTAAATTCCCTGGTCCTACATTTTTTTTTTCTTCTTCCTAAACTTAACTTTGTCTTCTGCTCTGCCAACACCTTGCCAGGTCCAAGAGACACAGGACAGTTCCATACCACAAGCCTTGGACAGGAGTAAAGAGACCAGCTACCCCAGAATGTGACCAGCACCCAGCTTTCTCAGCCACCCACCCCAAGAAAGATTTCGATGCTCACAAAGAAGCAGGAAACAGTCTTGAGAATCTGCCATCCCAATTCCTTTAACCTGCTGTGCCTAACTCCTCACCTTTTTCTTATAAGGAAAAGATGGGAATGTTATGACCTGCTGACCTGGTCTGTCACCTGGGTATCCTGTTTCTTTAAGAGACAAACCCCACCTACTCCCAACCTCTCCTCCTTGGATCTCCTGCCTCCTCTCCAGCCTCCTCCTCTCTCTCTCTCTTCCTGTCCCTCTTCTAAAGAGGTAACTACCGCCTCTCTCCCACCCCTGCTTCTCTCTTCCCTCCCTTCTCCCCCTTTTTTTCCCTTTCCCCTCCATAACCCATTAAATAAACTCTATACCCAAACTCTTTCTGCATGGTATATCAACCTCTCTGTCTCTCACCCACCGTGGTCTCCCACCCACCAAGGCCTCGAGTGGCCCACCACTGCCCCTCGGGAGACCAGCCTCCTCTGGTCCCCCATATATTTATAGATGATAACACAGACTGGTCTTGATCTCGAGCCTTCTGCCTCTATGCCCCAGATACTGGGATTATAGGTATTCACCACCATGGCCTGGCTCATTCATAAGTTTTAAAGGGCTGGCTTGCCTTCCATTCCTGTCAACATGGTGGGGCATCCTAGTCTTCTCCATAGCTATTTTAAGACTGGGGTTTCATTTGAGATGAGGTAGAAAATATACACCCCACTACTACGTCCTTTTTTTTTTTTAAGACTTATTATACATACAATGTTCTGCCTGCATGTATGTCTGCAGGCCAGAAGAGGGCACAGATCTCATCTTAGATGGTGTGAGCCACCATGTGGTTGCTGGGAATTGAACTCAGGACCTTTGGAAGAGTAGTCAGGGGAGCAGAGGAGCCTGCTCTTAAAGGTGAAATTCAGCAACCACATGGTAGGGTCTGTGCTTTTGGCGCAGAAAAGAACGTAATAATATAAAAAAAAAAAAAAAAAAAAAAAAAAAAAAAAAAAAAGAGTAGAAGCCGGGGACACACTGGGAGCAGGCAGGCGGATCTCGTTCCAGTCTACGCTGTTCCAACAGCTCCAAAAGAAACTGTCTCGAAAAAAAAAAAAAAAAAAAAAAAAAAAAGAGTAGCAGTGCTTTAACCTCTGAGCCATCTCTCCAGTCCCTTCCTCCTCTCCTCTTCCCCTTCTTCCTCCTCCTCCTCCCCTTCCCCCTTCCTTCCCCTCCTTCTCTTTCTCCTCCTTCCCTGCTCCTCTCTCTTATTTTCCGACCTCCCAAGAGCGGAACTTTGGAGGTGAGAGACAAGCTAGAAGCACTAAGGCTGACTGCACAGCCTCTGCAGATCTACCTGGGTCTGCAAACCTACGCAGACAGCCGACAAAGAGCACTTAGTGGGCTGAGAGGCAGCTTCTGCTCCGAACCCCATCCTCTCCTTTTCAGCTGAAATCTCTCCGATCTCCAAAGTCACGTAGTGTCCCGTCAGTCCATAAAGTACCTCTTCCTTTCTGTGATAAGTTATTTCAAACTGACACTCCCTTGTGGAGGATAAACAGAAAGATCTCAACCAGACGAACTTCTTACTCTATGGCTCACTGAAATAAACCACCTGAGGCGGCAATGGAAAGTTCCCAAAAGTTCTGTCCTTGGGCGTTGCAGTCCCTGCTCTCCTGAGTCCTCTTGAGTTCCCTGCTGTGTGTGCTACAGGTAAGGAACTGGTTCCTGGGTTTTCAGCTGGCCGGGGGGAAGGACCCCAGGGACAGGATCCAGGCGGTGCAGCACAGGAAGTTGAGCAGCTGGAGGAACTGTGGTTAGGGAATCTCCCCTGGGCTGCAGCCGCGCTTCATCCAGCCCCGTCCATGACAGCCATATTCATTTCTTCACTCCCTGGCCACGATGTGTGTTTCCTGGCTCTCAGGCCTCCAGGAATGTGAGGGCAGTGACTTGGGCTCCAGAGCCCTCAGGAGGAAAACACCTCAGGTGCAGTTCCAGGCCTTTTCCAAGACCCCCAACATCCTGCTTTGCAGCTCAGAAAACCTGACAATGCCCAGCCGGCCCTGAAGGCAGAGAGCACAGGGAGGAAGTGAAGAAGCAGGCTGTAGACACCAGGCTTCCATTCCTTCTTTCCTTAGAGACAAGCTCTTCATTGTCATTTCCAGCCAAGTGGTTTTATAGGTTCCTCTCCGCCTGCCTCTGTGGCTGCCCCTTTAAAACCCTCCTAATTCTGTTTGCTTCTCTGAAAAGCCTGTGGCATGAGGGCTTGGGAAGGCTCTCGCTGTTCGCTGTTCGATCCGACTGCCCTTGGCAGGACTTTGCCAATTTCTCTGGCTTTCTCTAACTCTGCACCCAGGAGAGATGGTAAGAGTCAAGGCCCCCAAAGTCTGTATATCATGGCTTGCTTTCTTCTAGCAGCTCCTTGGAGGCAACCGAGCTGGTGAAAACAAGTACATGCTTATGCGGTGTGGGAAGTCCCTTTAAGGCAGATGTTGACATGATCCTATTTCTAGGTCATAGACTATAGGTATCTGAAGAGTGCAGGGGAGCCCAGGCCAACATTTACTGAACATCTCTGTGCAGTGTTAGGTCCAAGCCCCCTGAGATAAAGAAGAGAGGCCATGTCTTGGGTGTACAGAGATTAATCCCAGCACAACAGCTAGAGTATAATAAAACATATTTGGACAAGTGCACCATGTAGTGTGTGCACACACCCATACATAAAAAATTAAATGCCACCCAAAACATATCAGAAGTTTGTCTTTAGTTCCCAGCTCCTAAACTCAGAGATTCTAAGGAGGTAGGGGTTTCTCTTTGAATGCATATGGCGCCTCTTTCAATCACGTCTGAGTGATGCTGATGGAGGCTGGGTGCTTGCAGAGCTTCAAGTTCTCTGTCAGAGGATGAAAGGAATTTTAGTCACCACTCTACACTGGGGAGGGAGGAGGAAATGGAATCCATCCTGCAGTGGCTAATGGTTGGATTAACCACACCTCCATAGCAAGAGCCTGGATCAAACATCTTTACCTACTCTATCTATCTATCTATCTATCTATCTATCTATCTATCTATCTATCTATCATCTATCTATCTATCTATCATCTATCTATCTATCTATCTATCTATCATCATCATCATCATCATCATCTAACCCTTATCTATCTAATCTATCAGTTATCTACCATCTATCTAATCTATTTACCTATCATCTGTCTCTATCATCTATCTATCTATCTATCTATCTATCTATCTATCTATCTATCTATCTATCTATCATCTAACCCTTATCTATCCAATCTATCAGTTATCTACCATCTATCTAGTCTATCTACCTATTATCTATCTATCTATCTATCTATCTATCTATCTATCTATCTATCATCTATCTATTTGATACAAAGTACTTATGTAGCACTGGCTATCCTGGAACTCACCCTGTAGACCAGGCTGGCCTCAAACTCAGAAAGATCCACCTGCCTCTGCCTCCTGAGTGCTAAGGAGAAAACAAGTGTACCTTTCCACCCACCTGTACAAAACAAAAACAAAAACAAAACAAAGCCTCTTGAACTGCTCTCCGGGTGTGCTACTGAAGGCATGAAGTCCTAGCACTCTGGAGGTAAAGGCCTGAGGATCAGAAGTTCTGGGACAGCATTGGCTATATGGTAAGTTCCAGGCCAGCTTTAGGCTACAAGAGTAACACTACTATGCCTGTCTCAAAATAAGACAAGGCAACACAGAACAGAACAAATGAAAACCAATAACCAAAGGAAACCCCTTGAACTACAAGGCTGAGAGTCCTAGGTTGTTGAGCACACTGGGCTCCTGGGGAAGGTCTGGACCTAGACGCCTTCCCACACCCCAGTTGCCCCTTGCCACACCCCTTGCCCTTCATACTGTCTAGCTCACTGTTCATCTTCATTATCTCCCAACAAACCAGAACTACTACAGCGTTTTCCTGAGTTCTGTGCCATTTTAGGGAATTAGTGCTCCTGAGTGGAGTGCTGGGCACTTCTGAATGTGTAATCAGCGAGGTGAGAAACCTGGCGACCCCCTTTGCGGCTGGCATCTGAAATGGGGGCAGTGTTGTGGAATTGTACCACTTACTGTGGCATCTGTGCTCATTCTGAGGCAGTGTCAGAAACTGGACTGAACTGTGCGGCACCCAGACAATATCAGAGAACAGGCACATGCCATCAGAAACCAAACAATGGTAGAACCGAGCTGGGGGGTGACTACTCCCACTGCCCCTTCCGCCTGCTGTTAAGGTGAACATGCGCAGCCTCCGTATATTTCAGCCTAACTCAATCTATTGAAAGAAGTCCCAGTATTCAGGAGGCAGAGGCAGGCGATCTCTGTGAATGTAAGGTCAGCCTGGTATTCATATTAAGACCCTGTCTCAAAAAAAGAAAAAATAAAGCCTGGTGGTGGCGGCACAAGCCTTTAATCCCAGCACTTGGGGTGCAGAGGCAGGGAGATTTATGTAAATTCGAGGCCGGCCTGGTCCACAAGATCTAGTTCCAGGACAGCCAGGACTACACAGAGAAACCTTATCTCAATAGGATGGATGGATAGATGGATGGATGGATGGATAGATGATGGAGAGGTGGAAAGGTAGACAGAAAGAGTACAAGGTGTGGGAGGCACCATTCAAATCCATTCTTCTCACCATCTCCTACCCTCAGCACTCTCTTGACAGAAGCCCTCTATTATTTCCAGTTTGTACACGAAGGAACCGAGATAATGCTAAGACAGAGGCCCATCTGTAGTGAGGAGCTGCGGGCAGGCCTGCTTTCGTCCTGCCCGGCTCCTGCATGGCTAGCTTTACACCCGAAATAACAGCACACAAATTGTATTCTTTTAAACACTGCTTGGCCCGTTAGTTCTAGCCTCCTATTGGCTAATTTTCACATCTTGATTAACCCATTTCTAATAATCTGTGTAGCACCACGAGGTCGTGGCTTACCGGGAAAGATTCTAGCCTACATCTGTCTCCTGTCGAGGAATCATGGCGTCTGCCTGAGGCGTCTGTCTCATTGCCTTCTTCCCAGAATTCTGTTCTGTCTACT
Source organism: Microtus obscurus (assembly GCA_963919715.1). Classification (NCBI taxonomy): domain Eukaryota; kingdom Metazoa; phylum Chordata; class Mammalia; order Rodentia; family Cricetidae; genus Microtus; species Microtus obscurus. The sequence goes on from CAWTZC010000090.1 coordinate 103,039, forward strand.
CCGCCCACCTAATTTTCTGTCCTATCAAAGGGCCAAGGCAGTTTCTTTATTAACCAATGAAAGTAACACATAGACAGATGACTCTCCTACATCACCCATCTGATGAGGGTCAGGCAAAGCAGGATTTGAGTGCAAACTGAAAGCAGACACTGAGGTTACTGAGTCTGCAGGAAAAGTATTTCAATCTGAGAGGAGTCAGGCGGGGGTTAGCTCAATGACAGAGCACCTGTCTCCACACGCAATGTCCTCACTTCCATTCCCAGACTGTAAAACTGAAATAGCAGAGATCTAGTCTTACAATTCTAGAGGCTGGCCACCTGAATCAACATTTACCAGGGGTGGCTCTTTATGCTCAGGGAGAATCCTCTACACCCTTCTCCTAGCCCCGGTACTTGGTATAAATCCTTGGTGTTCCTAGCTTTGTGTCACTGCCTCTGCCTGTTGTCATTTCTCTCTATACCCCTCCCCCTACTACTACTACTTTCTATCTACTTTTGAGATAGGGTCTCATCTATCCTAGGATGGCCTTGAACTCACTATGTAGCAGAGGTTGGTCTTGAATTTCTGATCCTCCTGCCTCCACCTGAGATTACAGGCATACGCCATGCCTGGTTTTATGCTGTGCGAGGGATGGTACCCATGGCTTTCATATATACTAGGCAAGAACCCTACCCATTGGGTTACACTCCTCACCCTCCAAGTGTCTTTTGCTAAGGACACCAATGACTGAATTTAGGGCCACTCTGATCCGACATGATCTCATCTTGGCTCCACCTGCAGATACCCTATTTCCACATCTGGGGACATTTCCAGGACTTCATTGCATCTTCCAGGAGGACATGCTTCAGTCTGTTTTTGCACAACAACTCTACAAGGCGCCGTGCTGCTGACACATATAATGCATCCATGTTGGGCCTAGGATGATCACCTGTCTAGCAGGCACCTGGATCACTTAGGCTCTGGATGAGATGGGCTGGCTGAAGACAGGACAGGCTTGAGTCTGTGTGTGTGTGTGTGTGGGGGGGGCACTGGGGTGAAGGAGCTAGGTTTCTAGCTCTTCTCTGGAGGGGAGGGGAGGCCTGCAGTGGGGTCTAGGTGGACCACACAGGATGTATGGGCAAGGGAAGGGGCATTTTTCTTGGCTGCTAGGCATACGCATCTCTCCCTGCAGCATGGTTTCAATCACCCTGACAGCAAAACCTCAAGCTTCAAATCTGGCCCGAGGATGCTTTGTTTTTCTTGCTAATCAAGACTCTTGCTTTTGGCTCATGGTAACACAGATTTCAGCAGCCACAGCTAAAAAGGTTGGTAGGAGCTCCTCGAAGGCATCAGGTTAAGGTCTCTATGGGAACCGAGCAAGGTAAATGAGAACTAATCCCTGGGAAGCGGGACTTGCTGGGAAGAGGGGCCAAGTGTCCTTCAGCATCCTCTGAGACAGGTCATGAGATGTTTGATACTCTGCCATCCCTAAGTAACTGTAAACCCAGGAAGAGTTGAGAGTATATACGAGTTGAACTGGGGCCTCAAACTCCCTGCCTTGGCATTCTGGATCTGGAGGGCAGGCACACATCTGGATCTGGAGGGCAGGCGCACATCTGGATCTGGGTCCTGCCTTGGGCAGGTCTTGGCTCCCAATGACGATGATGCTTCAGGGACCAGAGAGGAGCTCACTGCTGAGCAGACTGATAGATAGAAGCTGCTCCTGTTTCAAGTCTTGTCACAGAGAGAGAATGCACTGAAACCACCATGTATCCACTTGGTGACTCTCAAAATGTGTTTTGTTTCCCCCCAGGGTTCTCATGAAACACTGCCTGCACATTTAAGCAGTTCCTGCTTCTGTAGCCAAGCAAGCAAAACAGCCAGAGAGCAACAGCTTCCAGGCTTCACTTAGCAAGGAAATTTCCTTTGGTGTTTCAACAATGGATTCGGTTACTAGAAACCCAAGCGGAAGGTTCAAGACCCCGTGTGCAATCTGCTAACACCGTTCTTCACCTTGTGGGCCCCTGCCGCAGGGCTGGCCACACACACTCTTTTTCTTGGGACAAACTGAGGTTTCTGAAGTGTGACTCAGGCTAGATAAAGGATCTAGGCAGGAGGACAAGGCTTCTAATTGGGTTTCACCTTGGGAGAGGAAGTTCCAAACTTCAATCTGGCAGCTTTTGTGACCTGCTGCCAAGTTGGGTTCCTAGATCTCTCATTCACTCACCTCCCCCACCTGGATTCGCCTGTTTCATAGCTTCTGTGGGACTCCAAAGCCCAGCACCAAGCGTCTTCCTAAGGGCAGGGGCCCGTGTCCAGCTCTAAGTCAATGATGAATACCCTGCATCCCAAACATACCCACTACCCAGTACTGGGGGCTGCACTCAGAGCCTGTACCTGCCAAGACAAGGCTCTGCCAATGAGTCACCACTCAGCCATTTTCTGAGACGTGACCCCACTAAGCTGCACAGGATGGCCTTGAACTCGCTCTGTGTGTAGCACAGGTGGTCTAGAACTTTTTGCTTCTCCTGCCCCAGCCTCCCAATATGATAAGGCTTACACTGCCAGGCACGCCCCAAAATGTAACATCTCTACAGCTGTGTGGAGCCTGCTCTTTCCTTGTGGGTACCATGTTGCTCTTCAGTGCGGAGAGCCGCCAAGTGAAATCAGTGCAGTTCAGCCCAAGATCTCTGTTCTCACTGCTTCCTGACTTCCAGCCGTTCCCCATCAGCCTGGCTACTGTGGTGTCTGCCCAGTGTCTTCTCACTTCTGGCATCTCAGGCATCCACAGAAGCCTGGTGGATTCCATCAGTTTGAGTATTTCACTTTCTTCCCATATCAAAAGGAGCTGGTTCCCATCCAGAATGATGGCTATTCTCAAGATGGAATCTTCTTAGACTTTTTTTCCTCTATGTTCTGTTTTAGCCATAATGAATAGAATTTGTTAACTTCTGGGGCTTCTCTGGAACGTTACCAAGCCTGTGTCAGCTCCACTTCTCCCCTCCCCCCTTTACTGAGACCTCACTGCAGTCTGAGGCTTCATGCATGCCACATGTAAACAAAGGTACTGGCATTGAAACTGACTCCAGACTGAGTCCCTGGTGCAGACGCCTTGTGTACCTGTTATGTATGAATACACACGCTCTCTGTGCTCCCTGGCCTAGACCTGGCCACTTCTGGCCCTTACAGCTTTGGTTTTCCCCACTCATCTTTGTAAGTAGGTGCAGGGTGGGCGATACATTTGGCCTAAGAAGGGCTCACCTGCTCCCCTAGTCCCCACCTATTTTAGATTTTGTTGGAAGCTAGGATGGAGGACAGCGTCAAGTTAATTACTGCTAGCTGAAAAAGACACTTCACAGCAGGTGGTAGTGCACACCCTTAATCCCAGCAGAGGCAAGCAGAGCTCTGAGTTTGAGGCCAGCCTGGTTTACACAGTGAGTTTCAAGACAGCCAGGACTACACAAAGAAACCCTGTCTTGAAAAACAAACAAGAAGGAAAGAAAGAAAGAAAGAAAGAAAGAAAGAAAGAAAGAAAGAAAGAAAGAAAGAAAGAAAAGAAAAGAAAAGCGTTTCACTTTTTTTAACTTGGGAAAAATGAGAAAGGTACAGCTTTTCAAGGAAACAGGGTACTTACACACACACACACACACACACACACACACAGGGGGGGGGGGCTGGCTTTATGTAGTTCAATCCTGTCAAGCTATCCTAACCTTATGTGACAGAGCAGCAGACCTAGTAGATCAAGGGGGTGACAATAGCTGGAATTCGTCTTTGTCAGCTTTGAAACTTGATTTCTGAGTCCTACTCATGATAATCCTTAAACTAGTTGAGAAGTTAAGGAAGACAGGGCCAGTGCTGGCTAGAGTGAACGGGCCAGACGACAGTAAACTGTGGGGAGGGGGAGCAAAGGGACCGGCCTGGTACAGATGAAATAGCCTTGTGAACACAGAAGTAAGCAACAGAAGCATGGGGGGGGGGGCGCTAGAGCAGAGTCCGTGTCAAGGAGGAACAATCCACACCAGCCATTGCTTGCACGTGTGTTAGGTGAAGACAAGGGCATGTATGGGTTTGTGGCTCTCAACCTGCTGTCAACAGTATCCCTTCCAGACTGGGTCAGTCACGGGAAAGACAGGTAGAGAATTAAGTCAGCCCAGGAGCAATTACACTGGGATGGGACATGGGAATGAAAGATAAAGTTATATGAATTAGGTTTATTAAACTTGGAGATGGACCACTCTATAAGGGAAAAGCAAAGAAAACTAGGAATAGATCTCAGCACATGAGAACAAAATTAAATGTGACAAGGGTTTTCCTTGGCTTTAAGGCTGATCAACAAGCTATCAATCAGCAGAAATTTCCCAGGCTGGTTTTGTATCCCCTAGGCCCCGATAACCTGAGAACAGCCGCCCCGCCCCAACATTGTGGGAAGACTACTTCAAAGGGCTTATTAAGTCCATAATCCAAAATTAAGCAGCAGCTGGCCAATTTACTGTCACAATGCCTCCAGGCGTAGCTGGCTGTCATTCCTAAAGAGAAGTCTGGCCTGGGGTGGTGGCGCTCGCCTTTAATCCCAGCAGAGGTAGATGACCTATGTGAGTTCCAGGACTGCCAGGTCGGGGTGCACAGAGAAACACTGTCTCGAAGAGAGAGAGAGACCTATCCAGAAGGTGGGGTCCTGAACAGTGAGACACCCACACTAACACAGGCAGGAGGTTTCCTTCTCCTATTTGTAAGCAAGCTCTTAACGAAGTACCTGCTCCAGGCAGACGGTGACACGAGGTTGGAGCACAGGAAACCCATCGAAGTGTGACCCCCCCTTCAAACGTTTTTCTTTACGTAATTCAGGATAGGAGGGAAAAACCCCCACACTGCTTTCCTTTATAATGTGGTCGAGAGCTAATAAGCACACAGCCAGTCACGTAAGTATTTAATTAGTCCTTTAGAAAACTTCCCGATTAGTAAAGGTAGGCTTATTTTGACAGCCTTAAACATTGGTCACTGTTTAAACAAGACACCCTAAAACAAACAAACAAAAGCAATCACGGAATAGTTCATAGTCATTTACAAGAGGATGGTGCACACGTGGACACAGAGGTAGAGATTCACTTTTACAATGTTTCACTAATGCACAGATACCAAATTCAAGGCACGAAATAGCTTGCTTTACAAAAAATACTGTAAAAATGTCATTTGCTGTCCTACAATGTGAATCGACCTTTCAAAGGAACCTGTAATACAATGGGATCGTTACAGCCGTCCACAGCACTCCACACGAGATCCGCTCCCCACACTAATCAGAGTTGGCACAAACATGGGGACTTTTTAATGCAGAAATTCCCATTTTCCGAAACCGTCCTTGTGGAGCTGCTGTGTTCTGTAGACAAGGTCCCCTCCCCCAAACGCGACTCCACAGCTCCCTGAGGAAAGGGCCCTTTATGCAGCGAAATTCACAGGAAGAAAACGGACAGTCATTTCAATGAACCAGGTCTCTAAACAGAGATCGAATTTAAAACTCACCTAATATCTTAGTTATCGTTAAGTGTGTGTGAGAGAGAGAGAGACCCTCTGGCCTTCTCTGTGACGTTCAGACTGCACTGATCTCAAACTGACATAAAAAACTCCTCTTAACAAGAGCTAAACCCACAGACGCCATGAGAAGCTACCCACCCTTGCATGAGTAGAACCCAGAACACACAACAAAACGTGGCAGTGCCAGTCCTTGAACGCACAAGGGCGCCAGCTGGCTAGACTTTCACAACGATGAATGAAGGAATGAATGGGTTCTGTGGGAATTCGGAAGGACCATACACAGGAAACACACTGTAGTCATCATTTCTAGACTTCCTTGTTCATTACAAAAATAATGATGTCACACAGTGCTTGTCTAAATACTGGACTCATTTTTGGGGCCCTGTCTAAAAGGCCCCACTGGCAGAAACCCAAGCTCACATTTTCCCAGCACTCCAGTCAGTTAATTTACATTTTATTATTTTTTAAAAAGTTGATTAGAAAAAAAAAAGTTGACATGGGGTTAGAATCCAGAGACCGTCAGCACTGCTGATGTGCAGAGACTGGACCATCCTGACTGAAATGGCACTCCGTACAAAGCAGTCTTAGATTCCATTTTTTGCTTCATTATTGTTTGTGGCTTGTTTCCTTTGCGCGATGAAGGGGTACATACACTTGTCAGCTCCTAGAAATCGGTACATGCACACGACTGCTTCGAAAGGAAGGATGCTGCAAAGGAAAGGCACAAGTGAGCAAATGGTGGGCCGTGGTCCCCTTGGCTGGGGCGGCGGGACGGAGGGGAGGGGGAGCAGTTACCTCTTCATGAAGGTCACGATGTACATGAGGCGCGGGGTGCAGATCATGGGCTGGTCGGTGAGGATGGCCCGCATGGCCTGCTTCACACAGTAGTCGGGCTTCAGAGGGGGCAGGAAGGGCTCGATCTCTTTTCTGGAATTTATATTCAAAAATGAAATTCACAACTAACACGACTTGGAAGACAGAAAACAATACATCAAAATACTGCGATGTCAACTGAGAAGCACGATTTTCAGAACATTTTGTTTCCTTCATGGTATTTGTTTGCCTCACATTTTCTACTATAAACGCACTTCATTGTATCATCTAGTGAGTAAATTCGGAGAAAAGGAAGCAGAAGGAGTTGGCTTTTTGGTAAAATGAGATGAGGTTACTGAGATGCCTTGTAAGCTGTCTGTATCTCAATCCTTCTGATGCTATTCTCTGAATAGAGAAGGGAGTTGCTTGTCATGAGCATTAGACTAACAAGTGGTGCAGCTTTCTGCATTGGTGTGGCTAAAGCGTTGTGAGCAGCAGGCAGCCTTTCCCGGCCTCACTGCTATAGCCTAGGAGCCGCCGAGGCGAAGGAAGCACACCGCAGGCTCGTGGGTACAGCACAGCTCTATGCAAAGGATAAGAGGCAGACCTAGGATTCAATTTCTTGTCTCTCATTTTCCTTTTCGAGCTTGGAATCAAAACCAGGCCTTGAACATGTTAAGCACATGCTCCAGGCCTTGAACATGTTAAGCACATGCTCCAACACTGAGCCCCATCTCAGGCCCTAGAGCTAACTTCTCAGTCCAGACTTCATGCCAGCTGGAGCCTGAAAAGCCCAGAGCACTCTCCATCACTTGTCTGGCTCAGTAAGTCTACAGAAAAGTCCCCAGCAAACAGGGGGACTTGACCATTGTCCTTTCACCCTTCAAAGATCTCCATGTCAGCAAGTATCCCAGCTCATTCACAGGTGTGTTCACTCTGCTGGGAGCCTTGGTAGGTAAAACCCAATGTTCAGGAATTCATATTCCCATATGCCCCTTCCCAAGTGTGAGGGAATCCATTTAACTATAACTGTAAATAATTTCATCTTATTGGGCTGAGTCTAGCTGTATATACTTGTTAGGGGGAAAATACTTTCAAGTCTGTAGACTAGGTCTGTAGTGTGACGCTCATTTGGTCTGTAGTGTGACACTTACTCTGTCTGTAGTGTGACACTCTGTCTGTAGCGTGATGCTCACTCGGTCTGTAGTGTGACGCTCACCCGGTCTGTAGTGTGACACTCACTCGGTCTGTAGTGTGACACTCACTCGGTCTGTAGTGTGACACTCACCCGGTCTGTAGTGTGACACTCACTCGGTCTGTAGTGTGACACTCACTTTGTCTGTAGTGTGACACTGTCTGTAGTGTGACACTCAGTCTGTAGCGTGACACTCAGTCTGTCTGTTGTGTGACACTCACTTGGTATGTAGTGTGACACTCAGGCTTTTTAGAAGGGTATGGTGACCCTCTGTGACACTGATATTATTTCATATCCAGGACAAAGTCACATTAAGGACTTTTCTCCTGCTGCCATCACTTGCCAAGACTAATAAGTAGTAGAGAAGTAACTCTTAAGGATATAGCGTCTAAGAAAACTCCCAGGTATCTGTATGTCCTCCTGGAAGATGGAGAAAAGCCTACTCCTATCTGATACTCGGGATTAATCCATTAGTATCAGCGTGGCATCAAACCCTCATTTGTCAATCTTACACATGCACGTTAGAGCCTTCCCTTCCTTCTCTGTAGCTAGGTCTCACAATGAGGCCCTGGTTGGCCTGGAATTCACCATGGAGACTAATCTGGTTTCTGACTTGTGACAATCCTCCTGCCCCTTGAGAAGTGCTAAGGGATCACTGACGTGTGTCACCGCACTCAGCTGGTGCTGACAGTTCAAGTGCAAGCCTGGCTGATGAGAGACAAGTCCATACATCTCCAACATTACTCTGTTGTATTAGCAAGAAGACAGGTTCCCACTGACCTGATTCGGCAGCCTCTGAACATGCCCGTGTCTACAAGGTAAGGGCAGACCAAAGTTGTTTTAATTCCATCCTTTTCGGCAGCCTTTAGCTCATGGCTCAGAGATTCGTGAAAACCCACAACTCCAAATTTACTGGCACAGTAATCCTGAGTAAGAGGAGAGAGAACAGAAATGCTAAGTCTGTGCACATGCTCCCAGCTGATGTGCAGCTTCCTGGTGCTGTCTGGTTAGACGTTTACTATGAAGGTTACAGGTGACGAAGCCAAGACAAGGAAGCTGTCTTCAAGGACATATATCTGACGTGGTTCAGAGCAGAAACAGCATCTTCCAGGCAACAACAGAACAGAAGAATGCTTTCTGCCACATCAACCAAGTATCATGTTACTTTGGGGGAAGTCACTGCAAAGGGTTCTATGAAAGCTAAAAGGCTGGAGTGAAAAAATGCAGGGAGCCTCCCTTTGAAGTACCTGGAAACCTTACAAATGGCCTCTTGTTTAGCGAAGGAGACTGAAAAACCTGTTTGTTACCAGAAGAACAAAGATAAGTTAACTTGGGCTATAAGCTATTAGGATCTGAAGTTAAATAGCAAGAGCCACATCTTCTGAACTTCAAACACAACTTGAGAGCATATGATACAGGAGTATTTGCGTATCTGCAAGAAGCGGCTTTTCCAATTTTCCAGGCATCTGTAGCCAAGTCTTAGGGAACAAGGTGTGGAGATGTTTTATAATCTCAACCCAGCTGAGAACGGGTTAAGAAGCTGAGATCTACACACTCATACAGCACCTGCCCCTGGCCATGGCAGTTCACCTTTGACCTCACTTATCCGTTCTCCCCACACTGCCGTGTCGCTCCGTGGGTCCATTCTCAACCCTGTACCTTCTACATCTAGCAAGGCTGCTGAGGAAAATGGGCTCCGTCCCTGCCCTGTCTTCTGGGCTGTGACAACTTGGTAAATTGGTATTGGTAAGTTTACAGCCAAGGAGAACCCCTCCTCCGCAGCTGGCCTGTTTTAGAGGTGTGGTAGCAGGTCTCTTGTGCTGTGAGAAGGAAATGCTTTAGAGCTGACAAACCTCAACTCCAGCAGTGCTGAACAACCCCAGGGAGCTCGCGACCGTCACAATGTGGCCATGATTAATCTCCAGCATCGTCGGAAGAAAGGCCTTAGTGGTCTGAAAGAAGCAAGATGCAAGCTTTAGAATTGACAAGTTCCCTCTAAAGCCCAGATCACAGAACAATCTCAGAGCTGTAAAAATGACATCTCCCAGTTCATCTGAAAATATCTTCCATCTGTCAAAGAGAGACCTTTTTTCTTAAGTGTCTGGCTAACTTAGCGCCATAGCATTGCCCTGCTAGGCCAGCTGTAAACCGGGACCAACAAAGCTGTAACCCAAGAGCTTTGGGGGCTAATGTCCAGAGATGAAAAGAAAGTCATTAGGAGAAGGTTCTTTATCACCTTTCGAGTGATAGAGATCTGCTAATCTGAACCACTCCTGGATCACAGGGCCTTCTCCTGTCATGCCCCGTGGCTCAGCTGTGTTCTGCTCTATGAGCAGCTGCCAGCCTGCCCACCGGCAGGTGCCTCACGACAATGTTTCCGAGGTGGCAGATCCATGAATGAAGAGCCGGCCTAGCACTCTGCGACACCTAAGGTTTACAGTCTAAGAGACGAGCAGGAGGTGAGGTACTTTAGAACATAAACACTGATAAAGCTCAGAGCCATTTTAGTGAAAACACAGTGTCATGGTGTGAATGCCGCACTGCTGGGAACCCGGAGGAACCCGGAGGAACCCGAAGGACCACAGTCCACTGTGGAGCACATGCAGGGTCTCCCCACAAAGGCAGAAGTCCACCCACTCGGGGTAGCAGAGGATAGAGCAGGCCCACAACAAGGTAGCAAAATCAGACATTGCATGGGCTTCTTATTAAACTACTGACTCCTGTCTCCAAGACACAGGCAGTATTTAAACAAAAAGATCCCTTGAATTACTTAAGATGATCTATAAACCATCCCACCAGGCTCCCAACAGTTTTATAACCTGCTTCTTAAAAGAAAGCAGCGAAGAGCAATCTGTCTACTGTTGAGTTATGGTCTACTTCCAGCACCGGTCCCCATGATTTAGGAACTTACAAGACAAAACACTACACAGCCTCCTCTGAGAAGAGCTGCGTTCCATTTCAGACACTTTCCTGCTGAGGTATCACAGTCTGCGCACGCATTTCTAGTGCTTGGATAACTCGTGTGCACAAGATCAAAAACAGTGGCCCCATTAATTCTGAAGCTTTCCACACTCCAATTCATGGGGCAGTTGCCAGATGAATCTTCAAGCGACTTGAGGTCTTGCCCAGACTGTTTCCCCGCATCATCACAGAGTACCCATCCCCCAAACGACATCCCGTTTGCTTGGGGCTCTTTTGGAACCCATGCCAAGCTCACCCTCATCTGCCCGCATTCCTGTCCTATAGAAACCGAAGTGTAACATTCATTACTCATTTACCTCATTTTTAAATGAGTTTCAAATGCTCAACATCACTGGGATCTTCAATAATAACTTTACTAAGTTTTAAAATTCCTATAATTCTTTATTTATTTTAGTCTTTGCGTATGTGATATCAGAGATTGAACCCAAAGAATTATGTGCACACCACTCAAAATACAGCCCCAGGTCATGCGGTTTCGTATTGTTCTAGACCAGCTTGACTTTGTCTACACCCTAACATATCATTATGTATTTTACAGTGTTTTGATTCTGCTTGTCTTATACTTGTCTGGCTATCCCAGACAAGCTCAAAGACATAGCTCAGTCAGTCTTACAAATACTGGAGCCAAATCCTTCTCATACCACATGGGCCAGCGCACTGTTGCTTTCTGGAACAGAACCCCAATGCTTTGGGTCCACTGTTTCTCCGGAGTAGTAAACAGGAGCAGGGCAAATCCGATACTAATAATTACTTTGGTCAGTTGGCATTCCAGGTCACTTAAGGACTCAACTTCAGGCTCTATAACTTATATACAGTGGTTATTCCACAGAACTGAGGTCGAGGAGTTTGCAGGAGCACATACACTTTGAACCAAAGTAGAAGGTATGAAAAAATCTTAAGAGTTAGCTACATCTCCTGAACGTCTAGTTAAGACTAATGCCTGCAGATTAATTAAAGGGTCTCTCATTGATTGGCCAGACAGACTGAGTGGCAAACACCAGGGATCCATCTGTGCCCCCTGCCAGCAGCAGCAGACTTAAGAGCCACACCACTATACCTGGCCTTTACTGGGTGCTGGAGATCCAAGCCCAGGATCTTAATGCTTGTATAAGCAACACCTTATCAACTGAACATCTCCCCAGCTCCAGGGAAACGTCTTCTTAACCTTCATCTGAGGTCACTTCTAGGGACTTGTGAGCCAACCTAAAAACTTACCTTAAGCTGAAAGGGAACTTACTATCCCAAATCTGCTGAACACTCCAGCTTATCCTGGCCCACCTCAAGTGTGCCCAGAGCACTTGTGTAAGCCTCCAGCCGGGCACAAGTGCAGAGCGACTGCAGCGCCTAACGCTAGTCCGGGGAAAGATCAAAATTCAAGGCACAGTTCCTTCTGCGCATATTACCATTTCAAATCATCACAAAGTCAAAGGAACCTAGTCAAACCATTCTGAGTTGGAGGGACTGTCTATATTAAGTTTGCCTAGTGTTGAAAGACAGGGATAAATTTAGTGCCTTTTAAACTTTTTTGTTTTAAAAGTTCTTAATACGGGTAAGTACAAGGACTTGATATTAAATGCTAAGAAACGGCACACAGTCTAAAAAGCCAGGAAGATTTTGGTCTTCTTGCTTTGGTGGCCATGTTCAGCAACTGGGCTGACTGAAAACCCATTCACACCAGAGTAGGTGAGATTCTGATAACCGCTAGGCCATATGTGCTAAGGGCCTGACTAGAGGCATTAAGCAACTAGCCCAGATCCCCAGCACAGAACAGGGCAGGTGACAAGTTCCCAAGGTTGTGACAAGGTCTCAACTTTAATTTGTTGCAAAGTTCTTAAACTGATTAATGTCCCCTCCTCCCTCCAGGAGGGAGTCTGGTAATATCAATGTATCCACTTGACAGGCACTCCCCCGACATCTAGTATTGGCAGGCACTATGTAGGGACCTGGCCAAGCAGCCATTAGTGAGCCAGGGGCTGGCCCATTCCTTCCTCCACTTCTGTCTTTGAGCACAACTCTACACTCACCTGTGCATCAACGTAAGTCAGCTCGAGTTTACCTTTCGCGTAAGACGGTGCACAGTGTCAAAACAATGTGATTTGGGTCTAATTTTACTCTGATGCCCTTAGCCCATCTCACCCACCTGCAATGCTGCCTGGAAAGTGAAGGTACTCTGTGTTTAAGGGAGGGGACAGAAATAAAACAATCCAAATATGGCCAAGTAACTGGTCTTTATGGGTGCACTACCGGAGAACTGTTTGAGTGGCTAGTAACAAGATACGGAGAGGAGTGTTTTGTTCAGATACAAACCTCTTTTTAGTCTTAATCTTCACAGTAGCAGTGGTCGATATTCAATTTGAAGCACATGACTTCTATACCTAACAGTTACCTCTGAATGAAGGAATTGGAATGTGCCTTTGTATAGTTTACATTTTAAGACAAAGGCTCATATTTTTCATTTAGAAAGTGTGCAGTTGTAGGTGAAGCTATAAACCACTACACTCCTGACGATATGCATTACAATTTGACCCTAAGAGGTGAAGCCATTTGAGGCCGCACGGTCTGCTTGCAGGTTTCAGGCCGTTTGAATGAAACTCTTACCAGATCATCCCCTTTGCGAAGCAGAGACAAGCCTGAGGTAGTCAGTACCCGTGTCAGGATCACTCCAGTGCCCGCTGACGTCACACGTGACTGCACACTGAAGCTGTGGGCAATTACAGCTGCCACAAGCAACCCCACCTGAGGTATGAGCTTTGCTAGGAGATAAAGTTAGACTCGTACTTTGTAAGAAAAAATACTGCAAATGGGTGAGTAGAAACTATGGCATTTTCAGGAATTTTCTGAAGTAAGCTTTCCTGTCTGATTCTTCTTGCCCTCAACAGTCTGCTAGATGACATCTGAGATAGCACAGTGTACTCCGTCCTTGACACAGCTTGACAGCACAAAGAGATCTGGCACTTGGCAATGAATTATTAATGTGCACAAATATTGTAGCATGTGTGAGGTGGAGACCAGCGAAAGGTGAAGTGCTAGTTGCCATGACACCAGTCAGTTCAAGCTAAGGTTCATCATCTTCACCTTTGTCTCAAAGAGTCTGAGCCTCGCGCCTAAGTGACTCCAGGTATGAACTTGAGCATGTACTGCATGTGTGCTCTCAAAAGGGACAACTCAGAAAGTCCGCTGACCATCGAGCGTGTTGAGACAAGAGGCTCTAGATGGGGCCTTTCAGGCTGTGTAGCCAGTTGGGCTTACTAGCCGGCTGATGCCCACGGTGGTTGCTAAGGTTCCCTAGGTCCTGATTTAAATTCAGACAACTGTACCCTGCTTTCTCTTCTTGCTCACACGTCTGAAAGAATGGAGGGAAAAAAATCTAGCGTCCATCAGAGAAGCCACAGTTGGTCACAGCACCGGCAACTCTTAGTTGGGACCTAGGACTGTTTAGTGTTTGTGTTCCCCGCCCCCCCCTCCCCATTTGTAAAAATGAAAACTTTAATTGGCATTCCATGTTTCTGTCGGCACAGTTCAAGGTCCCTCTTCAGAGCTCTGGGCACTCTGGAAGGAACTGTTAAGGGTCCCGTTTACACTCTGAGCAGGGTCTTCCTAACAGAGAAGCAAGGGGCTGCGTAGGGACACTACATGCTGAAGCTTGAGCAATCTTTGAACGCTATGTTTACACCAAATTAACTTCCAACAGCCCGCTGTCCAGACTGTTCTTGGTGCTCTTAATGACAGACTGGGCAGCATGGAGCCTGCAGCTGCAGTGTCAGAACCAATCAGTCTCAACGAGAGGATGTGGGAAGATGTGGAACCCGGCAAAGGCTAACTTCTGCCATCTGGAGACATCGCACAGTGGAGGCGCAGGTGAGACACACAGAGTGTGCTCCACATACCTGAGCTAGTTCAGTAGTTCAGGTTCACGGACACGAAGGGGAAAATTAATTTCTCTCAATAGAAAAAGGATTCACACTACATTTTTATGCATTTGCCAGACCATTCTATGAACAATTTCAGAAAAGCTATCTTTAAAAATAATTCAAAGTATTTGTCTTTCAGTTGAGTATTCAAGGGTAAACAGAAACTCGTTTCCAAGTGGGATAATGGGAAATGGGTTAATAGCGCTGACATACCTAGTTAAGGGTTTGCAGATCTCCACATGGCAGCATGATATACAATTTAGGGAAGGAAAAATAAAGATGAAGGAGGGGAGGAATAGAAAGAGGAGTAAAACCAAGACTGCACTGAGCAGAACTTTCATACATGGAAATGTTGTGTCTCCCCAGGAGTGAACCCCTTTCCTTGTACTTTGCTCATTCTATCTGTGCTACTACGAGAGTCTATCAGGCTCACAAGAGAACACTCTGCTTACTTGCACGACCATCATGGAATCTGGCGGTGCTCCTCTGTGAAGCCTCAGTCATGGCTCCGGAAAACTGTGACTCAATCGTGAAAACCTTTGTATATGTGTATTTGTGTGGGTGCATCTTTCTGTCCCCCCTCTCCGTCTGTGTGTGTGTGTGTGTGTGTGGCGCGCACGCACACGCCCACTGGGGGTAACCTCCAGTGCCACTCCTTAGGAGCCATCCACCTGTTATTTTCAGACAAGGCCCCTCATGGGAACCTGGAATTCACAGATAGGGCCACAATGGCCAGCCAGTGAGCTTCAGGGATCTGTGAGTCTCCATCTCCCTGGTGCTGGGATTACAAATGTGCACCACACCTGGCCTTTTCATGTGAACAGTGGGCATTAAACTTGGGTCCTTAGAAGCACTTTACCAGCTGAGCTATCTTCCCAGCCCCTGGGAAGGACTTTCTAAGGCACTACAAATACAGCTGACTGAGTTTGGAAGATAATAGGATAAATCACTAACATGCCCAAAGCGTACAAATGCTGATGCACTGCACTCTAGGTAAGGAATGAATGGCTAAATATTTTGAATTTTATAAAGTTGAATGTATCTGATGAATAAATATATATCAAACTTTAGAACTTTGGCCACAGACAAGAGATGCTTGATAAAAGCAATCTTTATTACAAAAATATCTATAGCTAAGAGATAAAGTATATTTGCTAGGAATGTACTGATGAGTTCTTTGAGATGCAGTTGACAGATCCTGCTGTTCATGTAGCTGCATGAGAACCTGTGCTCCCTGTCCCAGCTGGGCTCATTTGCACAGGCAGAAAGGTCTCTGAATAGTTGTGCAACAGAGCCCCGGGGCACTGGAGCCTGGAACACTATTCTCTTAGCCTTAACACAATGCACATCTTACTGTCCATTAAACCGAGACACAGCATTTGTTTTAAAGACAGAGGGAAGCTAGAGAACGTCATGAGAGTCACATCTGTGCTGATGTTGCAGACAGTTCTGACTGAGAAGCTATGGACAATGGACTGAAAGCATCAGCAGTTAATACTTGCACATGCACAAGAAGACTCCTACAGTTGCCCTGCAACCAAGAAGCTAATAAAAGCTCAGCCTTTCAAACGAACACCTAGATGATGACACCATTAGTTATTCAGCAAAAATAAATGCTTCATTAACTTGTCTTCCCACTGTTAAAGACGGGATGAATGTAGCCCAGGGCAGAAGCTGTGGTTCCAACATTCCCTTACAGCGCAGGGCCTGCTACACAGAAAGATCGGGGAGGAGGTGACTACACTCTATCTGTTGGGAGAGTGCACTGGTCTTCGGGATCCAGAGCCTATAGTCCCGACAACCAGTTACCTAACCTTCCTCTCTGGCTGAACAGAGCTCATTTGTGATACAGAAGGGGACCTCCAGGACTTATGCTTCATGTCCACAGACTCCTTCATCCGTCCCTCAACAGCGAGAACTCACAGCACAGGTCTTCACTCTGTAGCATTCCTTGCCTAAGCCTCTCGTAAATGACTCAATAAGGAATCAACTCTATTACTGCAGCTGCCAGCATCTGGTGATCAGTAAAACATCGACTCATTAAATATTTATTTGTTGTCGTGGCTGTGCCTTTTCACATAGTTTAACATGCATTCATACCTTTTATCTATTAAAAATTACAAACTGTCTGTGGGAAACACGTATCATTATTCTCTGCTTTGCTTAAGTCTGTGGCAGGTCCATGTGTTAAAAACAATGAACATGGGTTTTGAAATTCTGCTTCCTCTGCTCCCCAGATGATCAAAGGAGAGGTCCAGGAGCTCTTAAGCTCGGGGCCCCTTGCCTATTTAACAACTCTTATGGAATAATGAAAATAGCTCAGAAAATTGCAGCCGTATCACCTGATGAGTGGCAGGCTGTTGCCCAACCCCATGTCTCACACTTGTACCCCTTCCCAGAAACCATAATTAAGACAGACCTTCTGAAAGGCAGACACTGGTTCTGCACTAGTGACCAGGAACTACATCCAGAAGGCACAAGACGCCCACACCAGCTTAGCCACTGCTCAGGCCACTGCAAGCGGCAGGATGTCTTTGCTCCGGTCCAAAGGCCCCATGGCCATCGGCCCTTGTAATTCACACGTGCAAATAGTTCACATACTTCACTGCTTCCAACAAGTCTTTAAAGACTTCTTTATTTAGCACAGGGTACGTGTAATCAAGGGGTTAACTCCTGAAAACCTATGGCGTCTGTGCTGAGTTAGGTGCTGCTAAAACACAAAGATAAAACACTTGTGACTCTCGTGAGAACTTTAGGAATTAGAGAAACCGCCTTTTCCTTTAAAACAGTGGTTCTCAAATCCTGCTGCACACCAGAACTATCTGAGAAGCTCTTCTCCTCGTGTCCAGGCCACACACACCATCTATTCCACAATTCCCAAGGGGGCAAAGCAGGTGGGACATACTCCCCAGGGGACTGCAGAGAGCAGTGGGGGATCCAGTGCTATAGCAGAGCATCTCAGACTCAGGACCACCAGGAAGTTTAGTGTCTTAGAGGCACACCTCGGGATGCTGGCGGAACATGCCTCTCATCTTCACTTGATGCCAACTCCACCAAGCCGACAGGAAGAAATGTTTCCAAAGGTTGCCATGCTACATGAAGGCAAGGCTGCCTCCTAAAAGTCATTCTCTAAGGAACAGGGTCGTCAGTGAAGAATGCATATATACATATATATGTACATATACAACCAGAGTGATTTTCTTTTAAGGTCAGGAATATGCAAAAAAAAAAAAAACAAAAAACAAAAAATCCCTACAAATTTGTGCTATCCCATCACGTTTAGCTTCTATGGCTTTACACTACCACTTTACAACTAAAATCTTTTCGGGAAGTAAAATAATGCTGAGGATACAGCTGGGAATTGAACAGCACTACAGGGTTGTGCGTGCGTGTGCATGTGTGATGCTGGAGTTCAAGGCCGTACACACTGGGTCAGTGCTTCACTACTGAGCTGCACCCCTAAACAAAGAACACTAAACAGTAACAAGAGGACTGCTGCGATCACATTAGTCAGCTCCAGCTCCCACCACAAGTGCTATTATTAAACTGTGAACTCCGAACAAGAAAACGTCCTTTTAAGCATAGCAAGTGTCCTGGGCTGGGAGCTGGGACTCAAGGAGAGCAGCACCGGTGATGCCCCGCCCACCAGCCCACAAACCGTGGCCAGAGCTCACTGCAGTTCTAAGCAGGAAGAACACAGCTCTTCATTTTCTGCCGCTCAGCTTATAGCGGAGGGCAACAGTGACTTGGAGAGACGACGACACTCTGGACTTGCTCATTCATACCCTAGATCTGAACCCAAATGAAAACAAAACAAACAAACAAAAACCTAGCTGGGTGTGGTGTTTTTCTGGATCCCAGCACTGAGGCTGTGGCTGGAAGACACTGAATTCCAGGCCAACTCAGGCCGTGTAGCAAGACCGTGTCTGAAAAACAGGAGATAAGCCACTTGCTGTGCAGTGGGAAGACCCTCATTGGGATCGTCAGGGCATAGCAGTGTGTGTTTGTAGTCCAAACAAGAAGACTGGAGCAGCCTAAGAGGCTCAAAACCAGCCAGCATGGCATAGCCAATGGTGAACGAGAACCTGTCTCAGGGTGGAAGATGAGGAGAGACACTCAGGGTTGTCCTCTGATCGCCACAGGAACACTGGTATGTTGTGGAATGCACACATCTGCACGCACACACATGAACAAACACACATACACAGAGAGAGACAGAGACAGACACAGACTTCTTTGTTTGTTTAAAGAAAGAAATCTTGATGAGGGTGGGCTCCATCTACAGTGTATGACAGGACATTTGCCTAGTTTAACAGGCTGGTTAAGGAAAAGGGGAGGAGGCTGGTTGAGGAAGCTGGGAGGAAGGATGAAGACCTGCTCCTCTCCAGACAGAGATGGTACAGCGATTCTCAGAGGAGAGCTGCCACTGCTGCCATTCTCTGCACTAGCATGGCCCCACTTCCGTTAGAACAAGGTCTCAAAGACCCAATATGGTTCAGAATCCACAGATGCTCTGAGGGTGTGGCTGTCGCGACCATGCAGACCTGAGCAGCTCAGTGCCCCTCCCCTTCCTGGGACAAGCCAACCCCAGTCCAAGCTCTGTGAGCCTGTGAGCTCACCTAGGAGAAGATGGCGTCTGTACAAGGCAGGTGCTTCGGCAGCAGTACCAGCTGGTGGAAACCGCAGGATTTTCAAAATCCTCGATTAAGATTTTTAAAGAGAAGTCTTAGAGTGATCTGAAATTCTGATCTCATAAGATGCTTATGGAACAGAATAAAGATTTTTGCATTTCCCAGGAGCTAAGCAAACAAAACCTCGACCCATGCTGACTGAAATTCCGCACCAAGCACTCATAGGCCTTGCTCGCCCGTCCTTGTAGAAGAGGCCTTCTCATGTGCTCTCCTTCAGGTCTCCTCTGCAAGGCTGACATAAACCAGGAAGCGAGGGAAGGGAACTGGGTGACCACGGATGCAACCACATGACTCTCCAAGATCTTGGCCACCTCCAATGTAGGCCGTGGGAGATTACAGGAAAGGCACAGAAAAACCCAGAGCTGGACGTTAGTAATAAAATTCTAGTGTGACATTGATTCTTCAAGCTACAATTTTACATGCATGTCTAATTTATAGAGCAAACTTTCTGGGGATATTAGCTAGGGTTAATAAGTCATTACTAAACTTACCATGCTAATAAAAAAATCACATTTGAAGATTCTTACATTATACCAGAGGGCAAAGACTGTAAGTGAGTCACAGGACAAGCTACTGGACAAGGGCTTTGAACATCAGTAACAACTTTACACGTCCTAACTTGGAGCTTTCGGGCGAGGGTCTGGGTCCTACGGCCTGCCTGGCTTCCTTGTGGAAGACCTGAAGGAAGTCTCGCTCTACCTCGAGATGGCTGTTTTAGCCACCGATGAAAGGATAATAGTGCTATTTAACTCAAACTTGCTGCAAGGCTCAAATGAAAGGTGAGTGTTTCTGAACAATCTGCCAGTTCAAATGCCATATGAAAAGCCCAGTGAATGGACGGAGGCTTGTTAAGGACATGCTTGTAGGCTATTTTGGCTGAGTGCTGTCTATTTTTGGCTGGCTTGCTCCTTGTTTCTTTCTTGAGGCTTCCGCAGTTCCTGGTCCTTACTATGTATAGCTGCCAGTCCTCCCTGCCCTCTGGACAGCACCCAGTCCGTACTCTGGGTTAGAACCCGGATGTTAGCACGAGAGGAAGCCTGTGGCTCACGCTGCTGAGCAGTTGTTTCACACGCCTTGAATCCCAGAGGATGCTGGGAAACAGAAGCAACACTTCACAGTGACACCTCTCCTCTAATGCCTTTTCTCAGTCCTCCTGGACTGAGCACAGAAAACAACTGTTTTAACTACGAACCAAAATAATACTTGAATGCAGGTTAAAAATACTCACTCCAAGTCTGTGCAGAAGTATTGAAAATAACTGATTACACCAATTACCCTCTATGTTTCTTTCCCAGGAGACCAGAAGCACCCCATTTAAAAGCCCTTGAGAAAGCAGCAGGGGGCAGTATGCTAATTACAATTTGCAGGTGGGAAAATGGAGGCTTTGAATGTGATGTTTCACTTGTCCTCAAAATACCCATGTGTTTACGTAACTTACACTACAAATATTTTCCCAGTTACACTGATTTGGGAAGTGTTATTTTGAGCCTCATTGCTTAGAATAACACTAAGAAACCAAACCTTGTTAATATTCAAGAACTCCAGTACTAAGGTATTTGAGGGAAAAGCAACAAATTCACATTTTATGCAAGCAGCAAAAGCATTTGTGTGATCTTGGAAAGCTCCACAGACCAAGTAATTGGTCTTGTAAAAACACAAGTTTTGTTTTCAAATGTGAATTCCTTCTAAGTGCCTTGTGTGGGGCTGGTGTGGCGGTCAGGGCCCCCAGCAATTGTCCTTGCTTGTTAGGCATTCTAGCGGCATTTGCGGACGCTTCTGTGATTACCAAGCAGACTCACATTAGTTTCTGAGCGTGTTGGGGAAAATGCGCCCTGACAGGTGTGAACTTGAGTTTGAAGGGAATTGATAAATACAATGGAAAGGAAAAAGGAATCGCAAACAGGCCACACTTGGGAAGCTCACCGGGTAAAACAGGCCAGCACTCCTGTGGGTGAGATCCTCCTAGAGAGGGGGTGTGGAAGGCTGCACAAACCCAGAGAACCAGGTGACTGAAACTGGTTGGCCAGGTGTGTCTCGGGAAGTGTGACTAAACCCTGAGGCCATGCTCTGCCAGCCAGGGTTAAGTCACAACACAGGGACATTTTCTGATGCTGCCTTCCCTCTTTAATGTCAGAGGAAGAAGCCAAAGCTCCCAGTTATTTGCTAATTATGAGGGACGGGGAGGGGAGCCTGGAAAGAACTTCCAGGACTGTAGACAGACAGACGTCAGGGGGCAAGGCCCTCTGAGTAGCTAACAAAATGCATTGCCCGCTGAGATAAGGAATCACTCACTAATTAACCCAAACGAGATTAACACATTTTAGTCTGAGTTTGGGCATTACAGGCTCAAACACTGGATTTAACTCACTCAAGTGAGACAGGAGGTAGATCCCTATTTCTGAGGACTGTTAAGACTTTTTTCTCCCCACACTTTCAAGATTAACAGCAAAGGGTCCCTTCTCCTAGGGAAAATCGAGTTATGTTTTATGTTGGTAGGAAATAAGATATAAATCTGACCTGCCATGACACCCCCTAGTGGAACTTTAGCAAAGTACAGTTTGGGGGTCCAAAATCATCTTGGATACAGGTTATTTTTCTAATCCAAAATGCCTACAACAAGAAGGGTTCAGAATTCCTCCATATTTGCATATGCATAATGAAGTATCTTGGGGATGGAACTCAAGTTTAAATGTAAATTCGTTTGTGTTTCTCACATATACTCAGCACATATACATAGCCCAAAGGAATTCGATGCAAATATTTTGCTTCTGTTTTGACCCTATCATATACATACGGTTAAGTGTGGAACTTTCAGGTTTCTGATCAAGGTGCTCTTGTTTCTGGGGACTTCCAGTTCAAGGCTAGGGGCTAGCACCACAGTCACCTGCCCACCACTCACCACTGAACAGAACAAAAGCAAGCAAGTAAATAAATGAAGCATGTGCTCTGCAAATTCCCCCGGAGTAGGGATCCGAGGAAGGCAAGCTGGCTGCTCGCCTCGGCTCAAGAGGCTTAATTTTAGTTTCTGAAAGAACTGAAGCAGAAAGTTAGGCAACTCCGCTATTATTTATATCCCTTATCCCAAGAAAAGCCTTAAATAAAAGGGATTCCTACTTAAAATTCTTCTACTTCTCAAGTAAGATTATTAAAGTGCTCCCAGTAATTTTCTGATTGTCGTCAAATTAATTCACTGAGGTCAGAGAATCAACCCACTCGAATTTGCCAAAGGTCATGAATGGCTCACAAACAATTGCAGCAAAAGCAAATTTAAGGGACAAGAATAAACGGGGAGAACATGGGTGGCTGTACGTTTAACCGCAGTGTCTGCAGCTCTGCCCCTGCCCCAGCGACCAGCCCTGCAATGAATGGCTAAAGACTCTGCCAAGGGCTCTCTGTTCAGCCTTTCTGAAGAAGCTACTCAGCGAGCTAGCCTTGCATGGGTTAAAGAATGCCCCACTCTCCCCGTCTTTTAGATTAATTTTTACCTGGGCAGATAATAAATAAAGTCCCGGGCACAGAAACTCCAGGCATAGAGAACAAATACCATTTTGCTTCAAGAAACTGAGAAGCACCAGTCACTTGCGATCAAACATCAAGAGGTCATTCCTTGGACCATGACTTGGGCCTGCCATTTACAGATAAAGACCCTGCTGCCCTGTCACAGGTGTGCTATGCATCTGCTTGTCCCTGAGACCGTAGTCACTCTGCAGCCCAGGCTGCACCTAACTCACGACAATCCAGCACCGGCCTCCTAAAATTTGGGTTTACAGGCTTAAGCCCCCATATTTGACTTTGTTTGGAAAAATCGATTTGATTTTATTGTCTCTCCCAAAAAAACCCAAACTCTTCTCCAGTGCCAGAAGCACCTGGGAAGCATGGCTACACGGGCTCTCACAGGTCAGTCGAGTGTCTAGTCCAGCAGAGACAGAGAGTGCCAGGGAACAGAACAGGTGCTGAACTGGGAAGACAGATGTCGTTCAAGACACCATGCTTATGGCCTTCGACTTCCCATTGTGAGCAATATGGTCACACTTCAAACTCAACACTGCTTAGATAATCCTGGGTTGGGCAGCAAGGAATAGACACAGGGCAGGAAGTCCGGGGGCTCTTAGAGTCCAGGTGAGAGGACACGGAGCATACATGATGGAGTGGGTATTTGTTCAAAAAGGACTTGGTGACCAATGAATGTGCACAGGACACACAACTGCTGTCAGGCTCGGTGACTCAGCCAGGGTAGGGAGTGAAGGGGTAGAGAGCTGAGCATCCTCACAGGCTGACGGACAAGGGGACAGCCAGGAGGAGCGTGAGCTTGCCAAGGCCTAGAAATCAGTTAGGCCACAGATCACCCAGTTAGATAGAGGCACGGAGAGAAGGGTGTGAGCACACAACACCGAGGAGCCAGCGCTTTACCGTGGAGAGCTAAGATGTGGAGCAAAGGGGAGAAGGGACTTGCATTTCAAGGAGGCGATCAAGGCCACATTCTGAGAACACAGGCTTCCCTCTGCCAGCTCAGAACACACGGCACTGGCTACCCAAGTCTGACAACCAGGCACAGACTATACTCTACCAAAGATGGAGTGGCGCTTTTAGACAAGATACCATTTTCTTCCCTGCTTACACCAGGATGCAAAGTACATTTTATCATGCTGTAAAATTTGACTTTTAGGGGCAATAGATTTGGCCCAGCATATATCAATATAGAAATTCGAAATTCACAGAGCATGTGATCTTATTCTGTGTACACAGTACAGCTGTGCATGTCCCAAGCAGCTGCCAATCTAAAGAGAAGTCTCATCAGTGTTCAGCGACCGCCAGAACCTGACAAGGTAGCGAACATGGACCTCTGCTCAGCCACCACCTCCTTCTGCCCTCACACGGCTACACACAGGACGTCTACCGGGTGGCAGGAGCCAGTTCTGGCACACTGACAAAGAGGCTACAAACTCCACATTTTCAGCAGCTACCCTGAAATAGGAAAGTGATCATTCTATCAAAGATTTAGTTTTATAATATTAGAGTACGAGAGAGAAAGAATTAGACAAATAATTTTATGAGTACTTTGGAAAAAACACAACATTTAAAGTCTAAGAGAGCTTAAGCCAACTAGGTTTTTCTAGTCAGAGAATACAGTATATAAGATTAAAAACCAGTAAATCACATAAGAACGCAAACATTAATGATCATCAGGTACAGTGGTAGCGCGCTAATGTCTTTAAGTGCTGCCTTACTCTGATCTAGCCAGTGGGCTCTCTCACTTCTCCTGGATGGATTCTACTAAATAGACTGCAGACATTTAGATATAGATAAATGCTGAATTTGGTAATTCGTATTTTAAAACTGTGAAACCTTTTAAGTTAAGTGGTCTATTAATTAACTACCAATTATCTTGTCTGACTACCATATCAATAGAAGTAAATTACTGACTAGCTATCTGACAGATTTAGTCCTTTACCATGGAAAATCTCTACTGCACATAAAAGGCCTGAGGTTGAATGTCCTTGCTTTTCTCTTTCTGGTAATCCTGGATCAGTTTGCCAATTTGATAAAGGCCAAACCCAGCTCCCTGGTTTAAAAGGACCTATGGCTAAACTCTGGCTCAGAAACCAACCAAGACTCCCTCTCCGGAAAAAAAAAACCCGAAGAGAAGCTAATTTAGTTATTTCACGGAAATGCGAAGCCGCAGTCACTGTATGGAGGCCAGACCGCAATGTCACTTGGTGGATGAGAGGTGTGTTTTCAAGTTCTTGCCTCTCTCGGAGACGGCATTTGTGTGGATGACTTGGATGCTCACGGTAGACAAGCAGACTAAAGCCTACCCCGCATCATCCATTTGCTGACTGGAAGAAGGCCTGGAAGGTCTGCTGGTGCAGAACAACTCTGAAGGCTAGTGTCATAGCTGACTGCACGGCTGTGCCTTCCAGTCTGCAGAGTGGAGGGAAACAGCACCAATACAGGCTCTCCTCCGGAGGCCCGGGTCACAGACAATGAATGATGGCTGCCACGCACTCAATCTGTGTTTGATTCACAGTGCTGTACCAGCAGCTGTCTTCTTAAAAGACCGAGCCTTGCATCTAGGAGTGGGCTCAGTATGCTACGGAAACAAGAGCACACAGGAGCAAGGGGAGCAAAAAGTGTGGGTAGGAACTGAAGGAGACACAGACAATGAGTGGAAGGCAACCCCGACTTGAAGTCAATAGCTTGGTTAGTCCAGCACGATGTTCCCCCGCTCAGAAGACAGCATGGACCCATCTGAGTACTCTCTGAATAGGTTACCTTCTAAATATTTAAGCAGAAGCCTGTTACGTATGATCAAATATTTATTAACTAAATTAGAATGCAGTTCCAGGTGTGTGTGTGGGTGGTGTGTATGTGTGTGTAGTGGGGGTTCGGCTATAACAAACTGCCACCAAACAATCTGTCACCAACTTTGTTATGTGAGGCACAAAGTTGACAAAGTTCTTTCAGAAAACACTTACTATGCGCCAAAGGACAAAATGACAATATATGCCACAAAAAGCAGAAAAGGAAAAAAAAAGTTATACACAGTTCATTTAACTGTAGCATCACTGGAAAAGTAGGGATTAGGCCAGGAGTGTAGCTAGGGGGTAAAAAGCCCCAACATATGCAGGGGCTCAGAGAACAGGGTGTTGAAAGGACAGCCCTAAGGCTCCTTACAGCTCCCAAACCCAAGGTACCAGTAAAGGCAGGGGTTGGGAGGGACGCTTACATGGCCGTCTTGAACTAGACCTTAGAGGAGCAATGGCTGGAGCTGGCAGAGCACCTCCAAGGTGGAGTCACGTGCTACTCTAGTTCCCCACGACTTCAGCTCTGAGTCAGGGTCAACACACTTGTTATTCTACGAAAACACATTGACTGCTAGTGAAAAGTCTGGCTTAAGATGATCTGTCCAAATGGTGGAATGTACTCTGCTCAGCAGACCGACATTTTTAACTGGATGGGGCAACTTCTTTTCCCCGCCCAGGCATAGTCAAAAGGCACACTGGTTATTTCCTTCTGAGACAAGAATGGCGGAAGCCGAGGCAACACATCTTTGCAAACCTACCGCTAACATTTTCAAACCAGAAATGGAAGCTGAACTCAAGTGGCGTTCAGCAATACTTTTAAACCCCCGCAGCAACCACCGTAAAGATTAAAAGCAGCCTTCTTTTATGTTGCAGTTGCTAACTCTCAGCTTCTCCAAAGGTTTGTGAAGTCTTGGCAAGAAGTCAGAAATTCCAACACTAAAATGAATTTTCTGACTCAATATTGAAAATAAACTCTTAAGTTTAGATGCTTAGGGGAAAAACAGCTGGAGAATTCAGGAGCCTCCCATAGTTTAATACAAAGTGATGTCATTACCAACCAGGCTTCCAAGAACTCCCTAAATTGTGTGGTTAAGCAACTCATAGCTCAGCGAGGAGGTTAGGAAGGTGCAGCTCACCCTTGGTGCATGGACTCGGGCACAGGGGTGCGACTTCTCCCTATGTTACAAAGTGGCTGGACGCCACACTAGTGTCAGTCTGTGCCTTTTCACAGGAGCCGTGGGTTTCCTTCAGCACTCGAAGTCAGCCCCTAATTGCATGTCTAAAGAACTGCTGCTGTCCTGAGGCATGCATTTAACCCAAGGCTGCACGGTTTCTGTAAAAACCTGGGTATATTTAAAATTGTACAAGTTAGAAAAATGATTGTGCCGAGAATAGTCAAGAAGGTGAAACTGGAGGAAACTTGGTGAAAGTTGAAGTGAATAGTTAGGAAATCTTGCATCACCTCAAACGTTAGTGAGGGGGAAATCAGTGTCTAGTTAATACTAATCTTCCAATGGATGTGTGTGTTCTCAAGGCTGGCGAGGCAACTGAAATCAGCTGGGATCTGTGGCGGCTCGAACAGGGAACTTACACTGTACCCGCAGTTTGTTTTTTATTTCAAATGCTGGCCCTGGTTTTGTTTGTTTGTTTTGGAAACAAGGTCTTGCTCTGTAGCCCTGGATGGCCTGAAACTCAGTGTTATTAGACCAGGCTAACCTTGAACTTCTAGAGATCCATCTACCCCTGTCTCCCAAGTGCTGAGGTTAAAGGTGATGTGTGCTACGCCTTGTCTGGGGAGTTTCTTACACTCAGAATTATAAACACGTAGGATTCCTGACAAATTATCCTGCCAAGTCCATCAGTTGGCCCTTACTAACTCATGGCTGTGCTGTGACACTTGATGCCTGGTCCTGCAGCAGCAAAAGCCTTGTCTGCTTTGCACACCGACTGCACACCTATGTACGTGTACATGTGTGTGCTCTTTCTCCCACACTGTTCACTCATTTAAAATGCCACGATGGGTGAGTTCAGCTTATTCATATGTTCATTTCCAGAAGCTTGGAAACAAATTACATAAAGCTCATGTTTCCAAATAAAACATTAGGATAAGTTTCATCCAGGACCAGAGAAGAGCCTTGATACTGGACAAGCAATATCTGAATACTTCAGAAGACAGATTAAGTTTTTAAGCAGTTGCTAAAACATTAATGAGGTTTAATGTGACCTGTTTAGGAGAAACAGCCCTTTGTTGAGTTCTATTGGAAGACATCTCTGCCTATGGGGGTAAAACCCTATCTCCTTACCCTTTCTTCCTTTCCCCTTAGTGCAGGGAAATAACCCAGGGCCTTGCACATGCTCAGTTAACACTCTACCACTACCTGAACTACTCTCAATTCTTCTTAGTTCTCTTTTACTGGATCATTTCTGACTACATAAGGAAAATACAAAGAAAAAACAGTAAATCATGGATCAACACGACATGCTCAGAGTTGGAGGGAAGGTGTTACATCTACCTTTATTGACAATCCAGCTAAAAAGGTATGGTCCTCTGGGAACTGAAGCCCCCTTGCACTCTCTGGATGCTGTAGGACTCACAGGGACTCACAAATGCTCTTCCCCTCTCTGCAGTTCTTTCAAGATGACTCCTCATTTGAGAGGCGCCAGATAAAACAGTCCCGAGATGTCCACCATCTGAGCAGTCTGTATGGCCGATAGATGCTAAGTAGCTGCCAAGGTGGCCTGGCCACTCCCAATTAACCACAGACGCTGATCTCAGAATTTCTGGCACTTTCTAAAATGTGGCTGAGCAGTAGTTTGGAAGCCTAACCCCTGGCTTTATGTATCCATAAGAACTAGGGTTTTCTAAACTCAACAGAAAGCTAAATAAACAAAGCCGGGGCTTACACTCCCTCTTGTTATTTTAACAGCAACCTTTCAAAGTAGTTCACCATCATCAATTTCTACCTTCTTAAGGAACACTGAAGGGGGCAGTTTAAAATACCCACCAGACACGGTGGGAACAGCTCATTAGATGTGGAGGGGTGCAGGTGGCTTTCATGCTGGCACACGAGTCTGTCCTTCCGAGCCTTCTCACTGAGGACCCAGGAATAAAAACAAAGACATTCATATTTACCCAGAAGTGTGCATGGCAGTTGACCATCATGGTTCTCTCGATGAGCTCATCAGGGCATTCCAGGAGGTGATGTCCAGAAACCACACCGGCATTATTGACCAGGACCGAGACCTCACCGACCTCCTTGCGGACCCTTTCAGCTGTTAGGTAGACATTCTCCCTCTTCCCCACGTCACAAGTGTACGTAAAAACCTGCAAGTTACACGGGGGTAGGATTTCCTCCTCACCATTGCCAGCTGTCCTCGGAATCCAGATGAGGGGAGGATGGAAGAGAGAAGGGGTGCAGAGAGTGAACCACATGGCAGTCAGCAGGACAAAACTCATACAAAGCAAAAACACTACAGTGAGCTTCAAATTTCTAACACCGTAATGCTTGCCAATAATTCAGCTTACAGCTGCCTTCCTCCCCCGAAAGTCTTTGGGAATTACAGCAATTTACTGGACAACCTTGCTTAGGGGAAAGTCATGTAATTGTGGCAAGTCCAATACAAGTAGACCACATGGGATCAACTTGCTGGAGCTAGACACCTGCAAAGAACTGAGCTCAGCCCGGAGAATAACACACATTACACATTCCTGGTTTCTGATGGGGGTGGGAGGAAGCCAGTGGCTAGAAAGCTCTACCCTCAGAACAGAAATCCTCTCCAAGGCTCACAATCCAAATTGTAAGCAACAATATGAACTCATTCAAAGCCAGGAAATGGATGAGAAGTTTCTAATGAAAGAACGGGGGTCACTGGTTTGTCTTTAAACCGATTCCCTTAAGAATTAATCTCACGGATGGAGTTTAGAAGTTAATGTGCAAGTTTACCACAGTAGAGTTCAAACAGCATAAAATCAAGATCCCTCCCCTAAAAATGAATATTTCTTTCTCTCAAATGTGTTGCCTCTCCACACTAGCTCTGAAAATGTGACATTCTGAATCTCACCTAAAAAGCACAGGTTCTGGTAAATTAGATAACAAACGATAGGCATGGGGGGAGGGCAGGCCAAGCCAATCTGGGCACCACCAAATTTCCCAGAACAGGATCTATAGCTGATCATGATCCCCACTTAGGTTTACATTTTTTTTTTCAGATGCACACTAGCTGTTAAGCTCATAAAATGCAGAGTGGGGTACCCCCAAAACCAAGGTCTGAAACACTGAAGCACCTTCTTTCTCAGAGGAAGGGAATCGCTCTCAGTTACTTAAGGATGGGAAACAATGTAATTATTTCCCGGAGCTAAAGTTATAGTGAAACAATCCACACAGCTCTAGCCTAAGCGGCCCAGACCTCATAGAAACAGATAACTGCTTCAGTTCCTTGTGGAACAACTTCCCAAAGACACTTTAGCTTCCCATCATGCCACATGCAAGCCAGACTGGGAAACTGCTTTGGGATCTAAACCTGTGGTAGTAGCAAGATTCCCCGCTGCCCTCCACTATTGGCAGAGTTTAGGAAAGCCCAGCGTGGCGCCAGAGAAACCTGGCTTTAGCGCACTTCCAGTCTTTCAACACAGAAAACCGTGCTCTCTTATCAAGGGGCAAATTCCACTCGCCTTTGGAAGACCTGTGGGTGTTCTTTTCCTGGAGAGCGGGGCTGCCCGTGACAGTAGGGTGTGGGGACCCTCCGGGGCGGGGAGAGGTTTGACCCAACAAAGCACGGGCCATTACCTTGCAGAGCAGCGGCGTCGGCCGCCTCCAGGTCCCGGTAGATGTGACGAACCATGCCTGCAGTCTCCTCGTTGCTCTGCGTGTTGATGTCCCAGAGAACCAGCTGTGCCCGGCGCCGGGCAAACTCCAGAGCGAAGAGGCGGCCCAGGCCGCTGCCCGCGCCCGTGATGAGGCACACCTGGCCGGCCACGCTCTTCTCCTTGGGCCGCACCAGCCAGCGAGCCGCGGCCAGCACGAACGCCCACAGCACTTTGAAAGTGACCACGAAGAACTCCACCACGATGTTCATCGCGACGTCCCGGGTCCCGCGCGAGCCCCAGCACCGTGTGTCCTCACCCTCTCCGCGCCAGACAGCCCAGCTCCTGGCCCCGGGAGCGCTTGTCACTGCGATCGGGGCGCGAAGCGTGCGCCCCGAGTCCGCCCCCGAAATGCCGAGAGGGGCCGAAGTGCTCGGGGCCAGTCCCGCCCGGGCGCTCGGCGCGGTGGCCACGGGCTGTGCCTGCCGCTGCGGCCGCCCGGCTCGGCGCCTCCTGCTGGCGGCCGCTGGCTTGTCCCGCAGCGCCCAGCCGTCCGGTCCCGCTGCAGCAGCGGCGGTGACAGCCACGAGTTAGGCGACGCGCGCTGCCTTCATGACCAAGCCGCCGACGCCCGAACGTCCCCTGCGCCGCTGCAGCGGCTCCCTCTCCTCCTAGGGCAGGGGTGCGCCTTGCGGGTGGTTCAGGGCGCGGGAGTTGTCAACTTGACTCAAGTTGCGGGAGGGTGCGGGCAGCGCCGGGAAGGGACGACTTGTGGGGCGCACGCGAGGGCTGCCAACCGCTCGAGGTGCCAGCGCGCCTCGGGTCCCCTGCCCTGCACTCGCGCCGCTGTCACTCGGGCGCCGGGCTCTGCAGCGGAGCTGTGGCCGCGAGTCGGGGCGCTCTCCGCCGGCTCTGAGAGAGCTCCACACACCGCGCTATATAACCAGAGGGAAGCGCCGGCCGCTGCAGTGGCAGCCGCCCTCCCTCCGCTCGGCCCTCCCCGCCTCCGGGCGCACCCCGCCCCCGGCCCACCTCCCCCCCCCACCGCGCCCTCCCTCCGCCCGCTGGCCGCCTCACCAAGCGGGGCAGCCCCTCTCCCACGACCGTGGCCGGAGCGTCCCGCCCTCGTCGCGCTTCTCCTTGCGGCTCACGCCCCCTGCCGTGGGTCGCCGCGGCTGGCTCCTGCCGGGCCCCGCCGTCGCCAGAGCACCCCCCATCCTCCTCGAACCGTCCGGTCATCGCTCTTGCCCGGCTCGCCACTTTCGCCAGCCGAGGGACTGTGGACTCCGCGGCCTGCGATCAGGCGCTGCGGAAGACAGCCCCATTGGCGGGCGAAACGAGGACCTCGGCAGGGCGGCCGGGGTGTGTGTGTGGGGGGGAAGCAGGGCTGCGTGGCCACGGGCGGCAGAGAGCCCGCGGAGGTGGCCGACAGTGACTTCGTATCTCAGCTAGCCGCTGAAGGACGTGAACCCCCAGACTCTAGAGAGCCTCACGGGAATCACCACCGCGAAGGCTGCCCAGAGTCCCGGTCAACGTCGTCCTACAGTCCGGCGGGCTGTGGAGTGATGCATGCTGGGATTTGTAGTTCACATTCATGAAAGTGGCTTTTGGGTCCAACGATCCCGCGGAGTCTGTGCCTAATGTTGTCAACGCAACCTGGAGGAATTAAAGCCTCGAACTGATAAAAGTGTCAGTGTCGTGCTCATTTAAAAATAATGTGCTTAGTGTATTTGTTTTCCCATGAGTTTTACCCTGAAGTTGACTGGCAGTGAGTAGGTCAGACTTGTTAATTTTGCGCCTGCAAAGTGAGCGCTTATTTCCAGATTCTTTTCTGGCTTATCTCAAGACAGCTATAAATCCTGGGGCTTCGCGCTCGCGGACCTTTAAGGGGACAGTGCGCATGCGCCGACTTCCTCTTTTTTTTTCCGCCTGGAACCATGGAGGCTGTGCCGTAAGTAGAGTCTCCCCTTCTCCAGAATCCTCCTCCATCTCCCACACTAGAGGCATTTTTGCCTCACTTTTCCAGTGTCTGACTGTAGCCTGCACCACTGTCTACCTGTCTTAGTGTTTGTGACGCTGCGTGACATTAGGAGGGGGGCACGGGCGGCCCGGGCGCAGAGGCCTCGGGGACGCCGGCAGCAAGCGGCAGAGTGTGCGGAACCCGCCGCACGGGCGGAGGTCCACTTCACGGTGTCATGCGTTTCGAGGGGGCCAGGAATGAAGTTCCTTCTTGGCTAGAGCAGGCTTAGGCATTTGCCGATCGGCCCACACACCTTCGACATGTGGAACTTGAGACTCGAACCAGGATGACATTTAGAGTCCTGGGACCTTGGCCCTACAAGTTACATCCTGTGGTAGCAGTTTCTACAGTGTTTGCCAGCTTTTCCATCAGAGGCCAGGACTGATGACTGGGAATAGGCCTAAGTCTTAATGTCTTAGGTGTTAGCCTTTAAGGCATAAAGGTTCAAAGATGAATATTGTGGACATGGAGGAAATCTAAACTCTGCATCTTCAGCAGAACATTCTAGGACAACGGAGATGCCAGTGGGTGATGGTTTTAACAGCATAGCCCTGAGTACCTGCAGTGTTTGAGACAACATTAAGGTTTTTCAGTTATTAACAGTTCTGTTTGCTAATGACAGGGAGAAGAAAAAGGTTCCTGCTGCACCGGGAACCCAGAAGAAAAAGAAGGTTCCTACTACGCCAGGAACCCTGAAGAAGAAGAAGATTCCTTCTGTGCCAGAAACCCTGAAGAAAAAGCGAAGAAATTTCGCAGAGTTGAAGGTGAAGCGCCTTCGGAAGAAGATTGCCCTGAAGTCGGTAAATAAACGTTGGGGGCCCCTGGTCGGGACTGAGAATGGAGTGAGATGTTAGTAGATTGGTCTGCTTCGTTGTGGTTATTGCTAGGGAGCTTCTGGCAGGTCCTTGTGAGAATCTGTCTTTTAAGAAGTTGTCCCTTACCGTGAGACAGTTTCCTAGAGCTGCCACTGAGCTAAAGTGAGTTAATTGCCGTGGTTTTCAGCTCCGAAGGGCCCAGAGGAAGCTCATCTATGAGAAGGCAAAGTACTATCACAAGGAGTACAGGCAGATGTACCGGACGGAGATTCGCATGGCCAGGATGGCAAGGAAAGCTGGGAACTTCTACGTGCCCGCAGAACCGAAGCTGGCGTTCGTCATCAGAATCCGAGGGTAAGTTCTCAGGAATCCTGTTCTAGGAGCTCTGCTGCAGAGACCTTGACAGTTATCATGAGTGCAGTTAGAAAGGGGGGACCAGAGATTCATTGAGGGTTTATTTGTAAAGACCTGTGCCCGAGCTCTCCACTCTGATAGCACTGTAGGAGTTGTCTGCAGTTGTCTAAAGTTATAATGTGCTATAGTATTTGTAACGAAGATGTCTACAAAAGTAGATTCTTGGTCGTTTTTTTATTGTATAACAGAAATCAAAAAATAGAGAAGGCGGGTTAGTAGTAGTTTTAAGTCTATTTATTGGGACTTGCATGCAGTCTTGTGCTTAATTTCCTGTTACTTGAAATTATGGTAAGAGCTGCAGGAACATTCTTGGTCTCTTTCTGTGGCAGTATCAATGGTGTAAGCCCAAAGGTGCGCAAGGTGTTGCAGCTTCTTCGTCTGCGGCAGATCTTCAATGGCACCTTCGTTAAGCTCAACAAGGCTTCAATCAACATGCTGAGGATTGTGGAACCATACATTGCGTGGGGGTGAGTTTTCCGCTTAGGGGATTAGTTATAGGACAAGATGAACTTAGATACTTTGGCTGTATTTGGATGACCCCTTCCCTGATTTCCCTATTTCAGGTACCCCAATCTGAAGTCAGTAAATGAGCTCATCTACAAGCGCGGCTATGGCAAAATTCATAAGAAGAGAATTGCCTTGACAGATAATTCCTTGATTGCTCGGTCTCTTGGTACGTTATGCTTTTTGGGGGTAGGGGTCGGTGCTCGATCAAGGTCATGCTTTCCAGCCACACTTTACTTTTATTTTGCGTTTTTGTGGGTGGAGGCTATGTCTCACTAGAACCTAGTGTTGCATTCTGAACTGTGCTGTGTTTTCATGTGCTAGGATTACAGGCAGGCAGGCCACCATGCTTTTCTTGGTGTGTGGGGGGAGAAGGGGTTCAGTGTCTCTAAACCCCAGTCCTCGCTCTTGTGCAGCAAGCAGTGTTATCTCCTGAACCATTTTCCCTGTCTGGCCCCTGTGACTTTCCTAAACTCCTTGATGGTTTTAAGAAAAATAAATGCTTTACACACCTTTATTTTTGAGATAAGGTCTCAGTTGTTTCTTTGGCTGGCCAGGAACTCAGATTTGCTGGCCCCTGCCTCCCAGCTAACTGATAGGATTAAAGGTGTGTACCACCGGGCCTGACTAGTCCTTGTTTATTTGATTGATAATATTTAATTCCTCCTTTGTGCTTGTTGAATAGCTAGGCGGTGGTGGCACCGACTTGTTCTAAGGATTTAAGTTTCAGGACAGGCTCCAAAGCTGCACAGAGAAGCCCTGTCTCGAAAATGATAAGTAAATAAAATGGGTGATCTTAGACTCTTTTTTTTTTTCCAGGTAAATACGGCATCATCTGCATGGAGGATCTAATTCATGAGATCTATACAGTTGGAAAACGCTTCAAGGAAGCGAATAACTTCCTGTGGCCCTTCAAATTGTCTTCTCCACGAGGTGGGATGAAGAAAAAGACAACTCATTTTGTGGAAGGTGGAGATGCTGGCAACAGGGAAGACCAGATAAACAGGCTTATTAGACGGATGAACTAAGGTGAGATTGTGTCCTGAGAGAGCTAGTCTTGTTTGGTTTTTGAGACAGGATTTCTACATATTTCTAGCTGTTCTGGAACTTTGTAGATGAGGCTGGCCTAGAACTCAGCTTTTGCTGTGCAGTTTCTGGGATTGAAGCCATGTGTTGCTATGCCTGGCTAAGAACTAGTTTTCGGGGGGGGACGTGTAATCTTGAATGCTTTCTGTTAAATGTTGATTGGGTATATCACTGATTTTTTCTTTTTATTTGTATGAGGGGTTCTGTCTGCCTTTGAAGTATGTTATTTTACAACTGATGTTGACTTGTAGCTTGGAGGGTAGTTTTTAACTTGTGTGCGTTTTTCCTTTTCAGGTGTTGCCCATGGTATTTTTGTAATCTGGTCAGTTAATAAACAGTCACAGCTTGGCAAACTGAACTGTGTTGGAGTCTTTGTTGGCCTGCCTTTGGCCTGTCACTGATAGTAGCAAATCCTAGAATATGAAAAGTTAAATCATATCAACAGCCTGTGACATGCAAAACCAGCTCCAGGGTATGTTATGAAAAACCATTTGTTAGAAGACTTTTCTCTGAAAACAGTCATTTTTTTAACTTAAGTAAATGAGTGAAACCTTGTGAGCATTTGTAATTTCAAGGAAAATGTCAGAAGTTTGGTGTGTTGGACGTTTACTGCTAAAGTACCACGTCTCGGGCTTTGGCTTTCCTGGCAGCCTAACACCTGGATGCATTTTGCTGTGTGTGTGTCTATGTACCACATTGCATATTGCTCACGGAACTGGGATTACCATGTGGGTGTTGAGACTTCCAAACCACTGCTTTTAACTGCTGAGCCATCTCTAGCACTTCCTTCTGTCTTGATCCTTTTAGTTTTTGATTGTGAGTGAATTATACTTTTTAGTGTATATTTTAAACAGATACTTTGAGCATCTAAAGCAGTTGCAGTGAAATTGGTAAGCAAGATTTAAAAGATTTTTTTTCTTATTTTCAAATGTGCAGTGGTGTTTTGCCTGCATGTATATCTGTGTGAGGGTGTTGCATCCCCTGGAACTGGAGTTAAAACAACTGTGAGCTGCCATGTGGGGTGTTGGGAATCGAACCCAGGATCTCTAGAAGAGCAGCCAGTGCTCATAAACTGTTGAGTGATCTCTCAGGCCCCTAAAAGATTTTTTGAAATACGCATGTATGTCTTCTAATCCCTCCTACTGAATCCCTTCATCATGTGTCCTTGCACTTTCGTGTCTTTGTGTGTGTCTTGTCTACTGCATTTAATTCTGTTGCCTGCACGAGTACAGGACGTAGTTGTTTGCCCTGATCAGTTTAAAGGCTATACCACTGAGGGATATGACTGCCCCTCCCCCAGCAACTATTAACTACCTACCTACCTCAGAATGTAACATACAACAGAGTAAATGGTTTTTGGTCTTCATTAGACTTTATTCAAAGTCTTGAGAGTAGCCGGGTGGTGGTGGCGGCCCACGCCTTTAATCCAGCACTCAGGAGGCAGAGGCAAGCGGATCTCTGTGAGTTCGAGACCAGCCTGGTCTACAAGAGCTAGTTCCAGGACAGGCTCCAAAACCACAGAGAACCCTGTCTCGAAAAACCAAAAAAAAAAAAAAGTCTTGAGTATTGTCAAGTAGGTGACTTAAATTTGGGGGCACTGTTGGAGAAATTAATGGTTTGAATAGTTCTCATCTCATGTTCCTGGAAGATAATTTCTCTGAATTGAGAGTTCTGGAGAGAAATCCAGGTTAAGCTGATGTTAATCCCAGCAGTTCAGAGGCAGGTGAATCTTAATTCCGTGCTAGCTAAGGCTACACAGTAAGACCTGGTCTCAAAGAAAAAGTATGTGCTCATCTGGGTACTTGTGAGAGGAGTTAAAAGGCTCTTGTGAGCCACATGGTATAGGTGCTGCACTGGACCTGGATCCTCTACAAGATGACTCCTCGGGGCCATACCTAACCCCTTGCTCGGTGTGTCTGAGCAGGTGGAGCCAGAGTTTATGGTCTGTCTTGTGTCTACTACTTTGAAAAGTCGACACAATACAACTGTTGGTGCCTCCTTGGTTTCCAGGCTTTAGGGAGGGTGATAGATGGTCTCTGAGAGATGAGAGTCGATACAACAGACTACTGGGTGGTGGTCTTTATCAAAGTGTTGGGGCTGTCTTGTGATAGGATCTTAGTTGATAGCCTTTCTTGGAGCATATGTCGTCCAGTGACTGCTTTAACCTGAATTTGTGAGTATGAACAAGTTAGTAAATGAGGAAATCTGAGCAAGTTAGGCATAGGTTAACATGTAGAGAATGACTGCATTCCTTTTGCAGAGGTCCTATACTTTGTGTGTGTGTGTGTTGGGGGGTGGGGTTGCATGTAGAAACCAGACACTCAGTGGGTAAAAGGATGAGAAAGGAACTACAGGAAAATACGAAATTGTGACCAGGATAAGCAGAGAATAAAGTGCTGTCAGGTGTCGAGGGTCTGTTTTCTAGTACATTTTAAAAAGTTTTGTGGTCATAGCTGAATTTTAAATGAGACTTTCTGGGTTCATGCCCCATCTCCACACTGACTTCTGAAGTCTGGGGCCAGGGAGTTGCTGTGTAAAAGAACTTGTGGCACAGCCTTAGCCAGACAACCTGTCAGGAACCCATGTATGCAGTGGGCTACATATGCTAGCACTCTTTAACAAGAAGGGAGTCAACCCCCCAGGAGCTTGTGGACACCTCCCCATGGCCTGGAATGTGCAGCCCAGAGGCAAACAGGACACTTCCTCAAACAGCTGGAGGTGAGGATGGGTCCCTGAGTTCCACATGTGCTGTGGGAAGTTTGCACTCACTGTGCAGATGTAAAGAATAAAGAAGTCTCCCTGTCAAGTGGAGATACTTGTGTTGAGCTTCATAGGATGCTAATGAAGGTGAAGTTTCTGGTTGTCTCAAAAGTGGCTTGGAAGTGTAGCTTGAACACAAATTAGCGTGTCCAACACTGGACAGAAAACAGCTTTTGGTCTTGTACATCCATCCAACAGACCAAGAGGATCTGGTCTGGAGATGGGAAGCCAAGAGTTTGTCTTCTCTCATAAAATAAGTCGTATAGGAGAGGTGACTCAGTGGTTAAGAGCACTGGCTGCTCTTCTAGAGGACCATAGTTAAATTCTCAGCACCCATAGAAAAATCACCTGTGCATATAAATAAAGATTTTAAAATTAAAGTTGCCTTTGTGCTTATGGAGGTACCAGTAATTGAACTTAGGTCATCGGGGTTGGTGGCAAGCAATTTTACCTACTGAGCCTTCTCTTTGGACCCTACTTTTAAGAGCCTTGTGATATCAGGCCACTCTAATAAGCCAAGGTGATTTATCCATCTCAAGGTGTTTAAATACATTTGCAATCTTGCTCTGTATGGTGTTCACAGGTTCCAAAGTTTCACAAAGGGGCGCCCAAATTACCTTGTCAACTGTAATCTTGAGTCTGATACCTTGGGAAGCACCCTCCCCCTTCGCAAACCTGTTTTTTTGAAGCATTTGTCAGTTCTGAAACTTGCTTTTCCTAGCCGCTCAGTGTAAGTCTTGATTCCTAACCCTGTAAAGGAAGGAACATTAGAGTAGCATTAAAGTTCCTGGTGCACACCCTTTTCTATGAATTCATTAACTGGTTTAAAGCTTTTTAATAGATTAACAATCAGTCCAGGAGGTTGTTTTAAGTCAACAAGGAAATTTGACACTAGTCATTTTGGGAACAGGGATTTTCTGTTTTTGAAAAATGCCTCTCCCACAACCAGATTACTGATGGATGGGGGAAGGCCCAGGTCACCGTGGGCAGTGGTCCTGGATGGTTTATATATTTAAAAAGGTGTGCAAGCTGGTAAGCAGCATTCCTCCGTGACCTCTGCATCCGTTCCTGCCTGAAATCCTTTCAGCCCCGTGTTGTCTTTTGTCGTCGTACTTATTACTGCAATAGAAACAAGACAATATACTGCAAATGAAGAGAAAACTTCAGATTGTTCTTAACTGATTCTAAAAGCCAGCCAATATATGTGTTCGTGGCTGTTCATACGCATTCAGTGCCTGTGGCTGGGGCGCTTTCTCCGCACTGTGCACCTACTTCTGTCATATCTGCTTCACTGCGCCACCTGACTCTGTCCAAGCATAGCGTGTTTCGTTTTTAAATTGCCGCTACTGCACTCTACTGCAAGGGTGTTTGACCCACTCCTGGGAAAGCTCAAGTCTTTGATTAAATCACATTGACAGCCTTACATGGTCCAGTTACCTGAGGTTGTTAGGGAAAAAAAATGCCATTTGCTTTCAACACCCCAGAGAGATTTCACAGTGTTCCCTTCGCCCTGTTGGGATGAAGACATGGCTTCAACAGTCCCTTTGCTGCCTAGCCTGAATCTGCACCCCGGAGCCCGCAGTGGAAGGGAGGACCAATTCCTGAGGTCATCC
This sequence comes from Microtus obscurus, assembly GCA_963919715.1. NCBI lineage: Eukaryota > Metazoa > Chordata > Mammalia > Rodentia > Cricetidae > Microtus > Microtus obscurus. The sequence continues at coordinate 142,463 of CAWTZC010000090.1, forward strand.
TCGACCCCCTTGCGCATGGGCACACAGAGAAACGTTTGGGGTTTGGTTTAAAACTTATTACATAGGTGGAAAGATTCCAGCCTCCTGCCTTCAAGTGAACACTAGGTTATTTGTCTCTAGAACAACTTGATAAAGCTGAGTTGCTGAAGCAGTCATCGGTCCCAGTTACCAGTGCCAGCCCTCTAACGTACTTTTTGCCAAGAAAAGCCATTTCCGGTCCCAATATCAAGCCCTGAAGCATCCAGTGTTTCCTTACCTGCCTCTCTCCGTTCATACTCAAGAGTCCTCTGTCTCCATATACTTGAATGCCATCAGGTCTCTCTCAATAGAGGGCCCTAGTATTCCCAGGTCTCTGGCACCTACTGGACAGATCTGTCTGCCCTGGGACTGTCGAACTGAGCACTGCTGAGGCCCCCAGTACCTGCTGGAAATCCAATGAGTCGTCTTTAGAACATAGCATTTGGAATCCCAGGTCTCTGGTTAGCTGGCACAGTGTGGTTGTTGTGGCGCAGGATAAAAGATGGAATATGAAGTGTGCATCTGTGTATATCTGTGTGGGTGCACATACACAACTGTAGGACAAAGTCATATAGGCGTAATGAGACCTAATAATACAACATGTTACAGGAACACAGTTCATATTATATAAACTGGAAAATTTTATAAAGGAAGCTGGAGATATGGATTTATATTAATACTATCTCTAATACATGAGGTGAAATAATTATGAACTGCTTGGGCTTCATGGTGTTTTCCATTAAACCAATTAAGTTTTTAAAATTTCAGTTACTGTGTTAGGCATGCATGTGTGTGCATTCACTGAGTGTATGGTCAGGTGTGTGTTCGCACACATGGATTCATCTGGGGGAAAAGGATGATCTTGAGTTGGTTCTCTCACCTTTGTGAGGGCTCTAGGGAGTGGACTCAGATTAAGCCTGCATCGTAAGCACTTTTACCCATTCGCTGGTCCCTAACTTACTGTTTTACAGTATTGTATTTATTCTGCATATGTGTATGTTCATGTTACCACAGTGCATCTGTGGAGGTCAGAGGAAAACCCCCGGATGCCTTTCCTGCCTTCTTGTGGGATCACAGATGGGTGGAACTTGGGTTATCAGGCCCTGGAAGGTATTTCTACCTAGTGAGCTATCTCACACCTCTAACTTAAAAAAAAAAAAAAAGACAGACAGACAGGCTGCCCCTAACCCAGACTGTCCTTGACCTCACAGGCTGGGATTACAGGTGTGCACCATGAGTCACTCACTTGTTCTCAACATTATATGCTGGCCATTGTTTGGATATTTATACCAGCTGCATGTGGAGAGTTATTAGATACCCTTTACTTTTTAGATAGAATCACTGTTTTGTTTTTAAATGAGAAAAACTTTTTTTTTTGGCTAGAATATAATTGCATTTCTCATTCTGTTAAAAAATCTAGGTAAATATGTGAGTTTGCCACTTTTGTGTGAATTCTTTTCACGTTTGCCCCCTGTCATTTCTTCTGACTGGGATGTGGATGGACTTGTGCTGGGGAGATGGCTCAGTGGGCTAATTACCTGCCCGCTGCCCAAGTGTGAGGTCTGGGAGCCTCAGAAAGCGTGTAAAACCTGGGACATGATGAGTATGCCTGCAATTCTTTGCTCCTGGCGTAGACAATTGTAAACAACACAGACCTTGTCTTAACCAAGGTGGGCAACATCCTGTTTGTTTTCTGACCAAACAAACATGCCTGCATTCAGACACACACACACACATGTGAATTGTGTGCGTGCATGCATGTACACACACAAACACACACTTTTAAAGACTAAGGAGAGACAGTGAAACAGTAAAATAAGGTGGTCACTCTGGGCTTTATCATGTCATTGGCAAATAGTATGGGATCCATTTTTTTGGCTCCCTCTGTTTCTACTGTGTTTTGAATGTTTGTATTCATGTTGAAACAATGCTCAATAACATTAAGAGATACAAGATTATTGGTGGTCAGGTTGAGAGTTTCATGGATGGGATCAGGGCCTTATAAATTGCCTGGGGGCAATATGGCGGCTCTCTTTTTGCCCTCCATATGACATTTGTTTTTCTGGAGCACGTAGTGTTCAAGGTGCCTTCTTGAAAGAAGGTACTGCGTCCTCACCGAGCACTGACCCTGCCTTCCCATTGATCTTGAACTTCTTAGCAGTAGAATTTTTATTTGTTTGTTGTTTTGTTTTTTTGAGACTGGGTTTCTCTGTGGCTTTGGAGCCTGTCCTGGAACCAGACTGGCCTCAAACTCACAGAGATCGTCCTGCCTCTGCCTCCCGAGTGCTAGGATTAAAGGTGTGCGCCACCACCACCCACCTAGCAGTAGAATTTTTTTTAAATATTTATTTATTATGTATACAACATTCTGTCTGCGTGTATGCCTGTAGGCCAGAAGAGGGCACCAGACCCCACCACAGATGGTTGTGAGCCACCATGTGGTAGCCGGGAACTGAACTCAGGACCCCTGGAAGAGCAGGCAATGCTCCCAACCGCTGAGCCATCTCTCCAGCCCCTAGCAGTAGAATTTTAAGAAAACAAATAAACCAGGCAGTGTTGGCACACGCCTTTAATCCCAGCACTTGGAAGCAGAGGTAGGTGGATCTCTGTGAGTTTAAGGCCAGTCTGGGCTATGGAGAGACTACCAAAGCTACACAGAGAAACCCTGTCTCGAAAAACCAAAAGCAAATAAAAGCGTTTAAGGCTGATATTTAGATGCCCAGCAAAAGAACAGCTGGGGAAAGGCAGAGTTGTATGGTGCAGGAGTCAAGAGGGCACGGGGAAGAAACGTTTGAATTCTAGCATATTGTTTAATCCACATAACCTCTTCTATGTGATTCTCTACTTTGCAACTCCAGAACTGAATTTATAATTGGTTTTGAGATTATCTCCAGACATGGTTTCTCTTAATTTCTACCCACTAAATTCTCCACTTAAGGAAGTTAATATGCAGCCCAATCCTATATGTCTCATTATCCTTATTTTTTGTCAAGAATTCTTTTATTTATATAAAGTATACATATTCATGTATTTATTGGAGACAGGATATCACATATTCTAGACTGGCCTTGAACTCACGATTACCTTGAACTGATCCTCCTGCCTCCACCACAGGGTTTGGGGATTACAAGGCGATATGCCACCCTGCCCTCTTTTATGTACTGCTAACCACCAAACCCAGAGCCTGGTGTGTGCAAGGAGACGGATCCGCCATCTAGATGCCCAGATTCACTGACCCTAGTTTCACACGAGGGCTTAGTTTCTCTACCGGGTCTAATCTAAATTAGCTTTCTTAACCAGAGGCCCTGAGGACTGTTATCCTGTGTGTTGAACGGCGAGGCAGGCTGATGCTGAAATTACTGAGTAGCTGCGGGTGCTAGACTTCTTAAGGTAGGAAGGGGACACCCTTTTCACAAAATACTTGAAAGGGTCTAGTTACTTTGAATCTGAAAAATGAGGCTGCTGCCAGCTGATGTGCCAACGGCCTAGGAAGCCAAATTCCACCTTGTCCAACTGTCCATTCTCTCTCCTACCATTGGAAGAGTGTCAGGACTGACTAATGTCAGCCAGCTTGTTTCTGCATAGCTCCGCTCTCAGCAGCGACCCAGAGGTAGCAACAGTGTAAGCGGTCTCCGGGCACTTAAACTAGTTTGGTACCCTGACGCAGGATCCCTTCCCTGCTCTCAGTGTAAGCAGTTTTCCTAACCATCCCAGTATCACTCCGGCCCAGTACCCCGCCCTGCTCTCCTAACCATCCCAGCATCCACTCTGGTGCGGTACCCGATCTCCGGGTCTTTTCGGCTGCTGTACTCTCCGAACTCAGTGGGACGGCCCCAGGCTACCGGCGCCTAGCAACCAACGGCGCACCAGGCAGGCGGGGTCACAGCTGCAAGCGCTCGCTGGCCCGGCTGGACCAGGCCGTGCTGAGCGGCGGCTGCGCTCCGAGCATCGCCGAGCTGCCGGCCGCCGAGCATGCTCGCCCTGAGAGTGGTGCCAGTGCGAGCAGGCTGCAGGCCGCCCCGCCCCGCCGCAGCGGACAGTCCCGCGACACCACCGCCGGCCTGGGCCGAGGGCTCGGGTCCGCGCCAGGCCGTCGCTGGCCCCCGCGCTGCCCGCTGCCCCCGCTGGCCGAGTCGACCTCCTTGGTGCCGTGGGTCCCGGACCTGAAGAAGCCCATCTCTTCGGTGCAGCTGCGGGGACGGTGAGTTCAGGGAACCAGGGCTCCAGGCTGGAGGGGCTTCCTCTAAGGAGAAACTGAATGTTTAGAGAGCCACGTGGGCCACTCCAAAGCTGCTCTCGTGACACTTCGGCCGGATGGCTTGGGCATGGGGACCTGACCAAGCCTACTCCACTTGTGGGTCAAATGGCAGGAAATGGGGATGCAGTCATGAAAATTCTTTCCACACCTGTTAGGTACTGTTCAAGCAAAGCACCCCAGTGTTTACTGGACACACCCTTACAGGTTTGCCCTCCACCTCTCCCAGAGCGGAAGCCTAAGGTTGGGACCAGAGATGCATTTACTTAGCTTGACTTCCATCTGTCTCCCTTTCTCCCACGTAGACTCAGCTAGATGAACCAGAAGCCACTGCGCTGCCAATTCAGCCTTGTTTAATTTTTGATGTGCCCATATTTGTGGGTGCATTTTTTATTTTCACTAGATTCTAATGATACTAGGAACTAATAATGCTGGCCAGGTAGATTGTTTGATGCACTGGTCATCCACACTGGTTGTTCCGCCTTTTTGGAGTCACAACCATCAGGGAAACCATAGGGACAAATGCAAACAACTCTGCAAACAAATGGATTTAGGTCATTGTTCTCCAAGAAGCAAAAGAACCGCAGGTCTTGGGTCATATGCTTGGGCGCATATGTGACTCTGTTAAATGTTAGAATGGTGATTCATAAAACCCTCGTTGTTAAAAAGGTTCTCTGTGTGCTTGTTAAATTACATTATGGCATTTGGGGGCTCCTCGTTGATTTGTGAGCAGGACACAAAGACTTTCCTTACTTCCTACTACTTCCTTTACTTTTAAATACATTTAGTGTTCATGTTTTTCCACCATTTCCTCCTTTGATTTTGGCCACGGATAGTGTAACCTATACAATCCACAGAGAATGGTTCCAGTTTTTCCCGTTTACAAACAACACAACGATGAGCGCCATGCTCACACAATGAAACAGTTCTGTGGAACAAACCCCTTGAAAGAGAACTGCTGAGGTGAGGGTAGGGTCTGTGAGATGGCGGAGTGAAGGCATTTGCAGCACAACCTGATGTCTTGGATTCCAGAACTCCTTAGAGGAGGAAAGAGAGATGATGTGGGAGTGTCATATATCAATCTGTTGATTTCATTGGTTAAAATAAAGAAACTGCTTGGCTGGTTCTGATAGGTTAAAACATAGGTGGGAGGAGTAAACAGAGTAGTATGCTGACAGGAAGAGGAAGTGAGGTCAGAAATCATGCAGCTCCGCTCAGAGAAGCCAGGCTCCTGTCTTGCAGGCAGACGGGATAGCTCTGCTCTCTGAAGGACTCAAGATGAAGCTCCAACCCAGGATGGATGTAGGCTAGAATCTCCCCGGTAAGCGCACCTTGGGGTGCTAACACAGAATATTAGAAATGGGTTAGACCAGGTGCGAGAGTTAGCCCGTAAGAGGCTAGAGCTAGTGGGCCAAGCAGTGTTTAAATGAATACAGTTTGTGTGTTGTTATTTCGGGCATAAGCTAGCCAGGTGACCGGGGTGTTGGGGACGCAACCCCGGCGCCCCCAATTTCAACAGAGAGAACCAACGCCACAGGCTTGTCCTCTGCCCTCCACAAGCAAGATGTGGCATATGTGACCTCTGCCCTCTCCCCATACACACCACGTACAGGAAGGAAAAAGTAAAGAAACAGTACTGAGTCGGATTACGTACATTAAAATTTTTGGTAGAATTTTGCTTTTAAAAAATGTATTGACTTGCCGGGTGGTGATGGCACACGCCTTTAGTCCCAGCACTAGAGAGGCAGGTGGATCTCTGTATCTCTGTGAGTTTGAGGCCGGCCTGGTCTACAGAGGGAGTGCCAGGACAGGCTCCAAAGCTACAGAGAAACCCTGTCTTGAAAAACAACAAAAAAAACAAACAAACAAAACTGTGTTGACTTGCATTTTCTTTTGGTGTGTGTGTGTGTGTGTGTGTGTGTGTGAGAGAGAGAGAGAGAGAGAGAGAGAGAGAGAGAGAGAGAGAGAGAGAGAGAGAGAGATATCATGGCCTCCAGGCTAACTTTGAACTCCCTACACGGCTTGAACTGATCCTCTTCCCATTTGTTCCTAATTATAAGGGCGCCATCAAGCAGGGCATGATTTCCCTTGTCATCGGCAGGTGTGGCGAGGGGAAAATGTTTATTATTATTTAAAAATAGCTTAAATCATAGTTTCTGTTTGCAGAGTGCTGAGCACTTAAAAGTCTTTACAAAATTCAGTTTTTGTCCTCTTATGAGAGTCAGAGGCACGGCCCTATGAGTGTTTGACTATCAGGGGACAAAGTGAAGAACAAATGCAGGCTCTCTTTACTCTGGTGCTGTGCTTCGTGGGCTTTAAAGTCCTGTGCAGTTGTCGGCTGGCAGTCATCTCACGGGTACTGTGAGCAGTATTAATGTCTTTCTCACTAACTCTTGTACACGTGGATATGGCCTCTTGCCTCCGTGATGCTCGGGTTAGCAGTCCGGTCACCCCTCTTTGGCCTCCATGATGCTCGGGTATCTTTTGGCCTTTTCTTCATCTTTGTGCCCCACATATATCTTAAGGGCTCTTCTGGCTTTCTTCTCTTTCTCCAGTCTCTTTTGCCAACTTTAACAAAGTTTCTGGCCTTCTCGTCTGTGAATAGTTTTTAGCATTTTTTTAAATAATTTATTTTTATTTTATTTGCATTGGTATTTTCCCTGCATGTCTATCTGTGTGTGGAGTCAGAGACAGCTGTTAGCTGCCCTATGGGTGCTGGGAACAGAACCCGGGTCCTCTGGAAGAGCAGCAGTTAGTGCTCTTAACCGCTAAGCCATCTCTCCAGCCCCTAGTTTTTAGCTCTTTGTCTTCAAGCCAGTTACTGTACTCAGTTTCTACTGCTTGGATCCAGGTTGTGTATGTCCACTGGATGACCTGCTGGGCTTGTTTTATGGAAAACAATGTTTCTCTGCCTGCCAATCTCCACTCTAGCTCAGTCCCTTTGAACTCTGTGTATCTGTCAGGTTCTCACGCCCAGATAACAGCAGCAGTCACCTTCAACTCGCTCTTCCTTGTCAAGGGTTTCAATATTCAATCCATTGTCGAGCTCATTCTCACTAGACTGTTTTAATAGTCTTTTAGCAGGTCATGGCGGTGCACACCTGTAATCCCAGATGACCCGAGAGACTGAGTTAGAAGTTTGTGAGTTTTCGGCCATCCTGGGCTACATAGTAAGACAGACATTGTATAAAGAAAGAAAAAGTACTTGTTTTAGCAATTTGCCAGCTATAGTGACACGCAGATCCCAATATGCTAGTTCTTTTATATATAGAAGTTGCTCACATTGTAACAATCCCAAGGCAGGTGCATTTACCACCTGGTGGCTTGCTTCCAGTTTTTTCCAGTTTTTAGAAGAACCCAGACTCTGCCTAAATTATCACTTCACTCTTATCCAAATTCAGCTAGCATACAAATGGTGGCGAAGTTTCAAGAGCATTTCCTCAGCGATCCAGCTGGAAACTGTGTTATATTTTTTGACTTAATCTTGGAAGTCATACGGACTTCCTTTGCTTTATTTATTCATCTATTTGTATCTGTTTAATGGCTGAAGACGTTAAATTCAGAGAAAGCGGCACCGATCTCAATACTGAGCACTGACGTCACACAGGAAATGTGACTGAATTTGTACTAGCCCATCCATCTTTGACAAAGACGGTTTCCTAAGTGCCGTGAGAAGACAAATCGCAAACTGCCGGTTGAGCTGTGAAGGCTGCTAGGCTTGCCATCTATCGAGGAGTGAACTGCGAAAGGGCGGAGCTGCTAAGCTAGACCAGCTCAACTCTGGGGCCAGAATTCCCACTGACACCGAGTTAGAGACCGCAGCCCAAGAAGATGACTTGATTGTGCCTGTAACTGTGAATCCCCAGGCCAGGCAGAGACCAGTGGGAAACTTCTCTGTATAGCAAAGTACCCATTGCTTAAGCAACCGTTGACTCCTGGAGGCAGCGCTCTCCCCAAGTCTCGCTTGAATGTTGGAAGTAAATTAACCACAGTTGGGAGCCGCGGCAAATGCAGCTTGTGGAATATTTGTGGACAGCAGCTCCGAGCCCCTCTGGGCCCAGCGACACCCCCGAGAGTAGCAACAGAGAGCCAAAGGAGAGATGGGCAGAGGAGTTGACCCAGGAGTCACCGTAGAGAAAAGGTGTCTTGCAACTGCTCTGAGAACTGCCCAGCGAGGCGCACGTTGCAGTGGGAGCCATCTTGAGAAGTTCCCAGCAAGCCTTGCGGAAAAAGGAAAAGGTGTCCATCCCCCAGCGCGCACGCGTCTTTCCAAGCAGCTCAAAGTCCCAGATGAGGAGGAAGGAGGAAGTCAGACTGGCGGAGAGGGGAATCTCTCCTTCCCTGCATGAGCACTCCTGCAGGGAGGGTCTTTTTTTGTGTGTGTGGGAAATGTATTTGTTTTTTGCGTGTGCTGACTGGTTAACTGGAGTGTGTGTAATTCTATATAAGTGCAAGTATTTTTCATTCTCCTGTTACCTTTCTCTTCCTCCCCCATTCTTCTCCATCCCTCAATCCCTTCTCTTTCCATCTCCCTCCTTCCTCCTCAAGATCAAGCCTTTCACTTTCCACTTTTGTCCTATTTTTATTGGGCATTAGATTTTTTTTTGTTTTGTTTTTCTCCCCTTTTAACAACCTTTTATCATAATAAAATATGATTGTTATAGTAATCATTTGGCTTATACTATTTCTCCAGCAATCCAGGTGCTCTCAGGTTGTGGGTGATGTAGCTGGTTCTTGGTCTTTACTGTACTTTCACTGTTACATGCTGTTATGGTTTTCTCCTTCCCACAGTGTTTGGAGAGTGCTGTGTAGATGTTGAGTGTATGCCGCTGATGGGACACACCCAGCTCAGAATCAGCACATGTTGTCCTACACATAACCTCCCTGGCTCAGACATCAGCAAATACAGAAACTCCAAGAATAGGAGAGGTAAAAATTCCAAGCCAGGGACCAGACTCTAATTAAGGATGGTGTGTGTGTGTTATGGAATTTCTGACCCCTGGGGGGAAAACATAGATTCAATCCAATTATAATTAAAGGATTTATTGATTACTGCTAGCAGAGCAACAGTTTTTGAATTGAGTATGAGACTCAACTAATGACTGCTTGTTCATTTCCTGACTGCTCAGACTCAAATAATCATACACAAACCAAATTAATTACAACATTGGTTGGCCTATTAGCTCTGGCTTCTTATTAACCAACTCTCACATTTTAAATTAACCTATTTCTATTAATCTGAGTATCAGCACGAGGCTGTGGCTTACTGGGAAGGATCCAGTGTGTCTGTCTCCTTTGGCAGCTACATGACATCTACTGATTCTACCTATTCTTTATATCTCTGTTCAGATTTCCCATCTGGCTTTGCTCTGCTAAGCCATCGGCCAAAACAGCGTTATTGCTCAACCAATGAAAACAATACATATACAGAAGGACATCTAACATCAATTTGGCTCTGCCAAGTTTAGGCAACCTGAATGCCTGCACAAGCAGGTTACAAAAAACCAAAAAGCAGTTAGTCACCACATAACCAGTAGATGGTCATAGATGTGCATTTTTGGGTGGGTGGTCACTAAGTAAGAGTTACTGGGAAATTATCTTCCAGGGACTGGAGTCAGAGACAAACATCTAGTTGGCACCAAGATGGATGCCTGTCATAAAACAGAATATATTTTAGCCATCCTCATGGTCAACAATAACAGAGGAAAATGGAAAAGCCTGACAAGTCTATGGACCCTGCTCCTATAAGGACCACAGCACAGGCTGAGCCCACAGCCTTCAGAACACACGTTCTTACCAGGATAGAGGAGTAATTGAAGGAGGAGGGCCCTGTATGTTCCAGTGTCTACATCTTCTGGATCCATTCCTGTGAGGCTTCAGAAAACAGGATCCTCAGCTTTCTAAACAGTGTGCACTGTTTGAAAACACTAACCCCTAACCAAGACATAAGCAGGGAAATTATACTATTAAATCCATTAGGGTATATATCCACCACGTAAACATTCTCATGTCATAGGATGTCTCACCAAGGGAAATCTCTTCCCTGAAAAGGTTGCCACATAAAAATGGAAATATATCCATCCAACATGGAAAGACAAGAAGCGTGGGGAAAAAAACAGGCAAGATGACTCCTTTGAGAATTCATAATTCTCTAGAAACAAGATCCAAAGTTATTGAAATGGGTAAAATGCTGGATTGAAAACCTCAAAATTATGACTCTTTAAAAGACCAATGAAGGCTGGAGAGATGATTCAGCAGGTAAAGGCACTTGCTGCCAAGTCTGACGACATGAGTTTGATTCCTAGAAGCCATGTGGTGGGAGGAGAGACCTGATCCCTGACTTCTTCACACATGTTCCATATGTGCACACACACACACACACACACGAGTAAATAAAAGTAAAACAAAAAAAATCATTGAATTCAGGGGGGGGGCTGAAGTAATTAAGGAAGATAATACAGGATACAAACACGAAGTTCAATAAAGATAGATCTTTGAAAAGAAAACAAACATGCTTTTAGAAATAAAAAACTAAGTAAGTCAAAATTAAAACAACTCAGTGGAAAACTTCACCGACAGTGGAAGTTAAGAAGAGAGAATTTCAGGGCTGGAACATGAGGTTCATGAGCTAAACTATGCAAAGAGGAATAAAGAAAAAGAAACTTCAAGCCTTTGAAGTGACTGAGAAGCTACAGTAGGAAAGTCATAGGCTTGACGCCTACCTGCCTGCAGAACGAGTTCAAGACCAGCTGGGGCAACTTCCCAAGATAAAAGGCAGAGGCTGGCTCAGCACTTAAAGAGTTTACTGCTCTTCCTGAGGATTCAAATCAGGCTTCCTGAACCTCTTTTGGGTGGCTCACAACTTCCTGTCCAGTTCAGAAGAAGAAAACAACAGCCATGAATACACAGGAGAGAATAAATCCCACTAGGAGAAAAGATAAGCAATCAAAAAATTAGAAGAGCACCAATTAGAAAGATAAAAAAATGATAGGAACTAGGACACACATTTATATTATCACCTTAAATGAAAATGGTTTTATTTCTCTAATTAAAAGATACAGACTTCTGGGCTTCAGAGGTGCTGTGTTCAATTCCCAGCACCCACAGGTTGGCTCATGACTCTCTATAGTGGGATCTGATGCCCTCTTCTGGCATAAAGTCCTACACACATGCGAGATAGATAGATAGATAGATAGATAGATAGATAGATAGATGATAGACAGATGATAGATAGGTAGATAGATCTTTACAGAAAGATATAGGCTGGGGGCTGGAGAGATGGCTCAGAGGTTGAGAGCATTGCCTGCTCTTCCGAGGGTCCTGAGTTCAGTTCCCAGCGACCACATGGTGGCTCACAACCATCTGTAATGTGGTCTGGTGCAGTTTTCTGCCTGCAGGCATGCATGCGGACAGAGTATTGTATACATAATAAATAAATAAATATTTTTAAAAAAAGATATAGACTGGCTAATTAGATTGAAAAACAACAATCAACTGTTTGCACCTGTAAGAAACACACCTCACTAACAATGACACATACATAGGCTGAAAGAAATGAAAATTTATATTTCAAGCAATTGTAGTCTGGAAGAAAGCAAAATTAATTGTGTTCATATTTAATAGTGCAGACTTCAAGGCAAAATTAGGAGAAACAAGATCACTTCATATTAGTTCAAGGAATATAAATACATATGCACCTAATGTTGATGTACCCAACTTTATAAAACAAAACAAAACAGGAATTACTGGACATAAAGGGACATGGAGGCTCCAGTATAACTATAGTTGGTTACTTCAATATCTTATCCTCACCAATAGTTTGGGGACCCATAAATATCTCACACACAGAAAAAAAAATCACTGAAGGAACTTCAGAGATGAACTATCTGAAAAATTAATGGATCCAACAGACTCTAAGCTTCATCTAACAACTGCAACATACACATTTTGGATATTTTATGGAAATTTCCTCAAAAATATATCTCTGAAATAGTTATTTTTAAGGCAGAAAGCAAGTATTAAGAAATTTAAAACAGCCAGATGGTGGTGGCGCATGCCTTTAATCCCAGCACTTGGGAGGCAGAGGCAGGCGGATCTCTGTGAATTCGAGACCAGCCTGGTCTACAAGAGCTAGTTCCAGGGCAAGCTCCAAAACCACAGAGAAACCCTGTCTCAAAAAAAAAAAAACCCAACAAACAAACAAACAAACAAACAAAAAAAGCTACAGAGAAACCCTGTCTCAAACAAACAAACAAACAAAAAATTTAAAACACTTGAAATAATTCCTGTCACCTTCTCAGATCATAAAGAAATAAAATTAGAAATCAATAGCAATATATACTACAGAAACCACATAAACATGTAGACCACAACTGTCCTTTTTGGACAGTGAGCAGATCATTGAAGATATAAGGAGAAAAATTTAAAAGCTACTAGAATCAAATTTAAAATGTAGACACAATCTGTTAGAGTATGTGGAATATACCAAAGGCTGTTCCAAGAAACGAATAGCTATGAGAGTCTACATTAAAACAAAACAGAGCTTTCAGCCTGATGATGCATCTCAAGGTCTTCAAGAAAAAAAAAAAGAACAAACCAAAAACCAGTAGAATAAAAGGAGGAATACAGATCAGAGTTGAACTCAGTGCAATGGCAGCCAGAAGGACAATACAAAGACCCAGGCAAACAAGCAGCTGGTTCTGTGAGTAGGTTTGCAAGACTGATAAACCCTTAGCCAGTCTAACCAAAAGAAAGAGAGAAGATATAAATTGTTAGAGAGGCAAAGCAAGATATTATAATATAATGGACAGAGATCCAAGAGAGGTAGCAGGAATTCTTCAATAAACTTAAAACAGAACTGCTATAGTGTCTGCCTTCCAGGGCTTTGGAACTGACCTTACTGGGGTGACAGTGAATGGCACACACAGTCTTACAGGAGAATGGCTGGGGAAGGCTGTGTGAGGCAAACCAGTAGCCTAGTAGCCGAGTAGCATGTACAGCTGGATGAATAGCTTCGCTAGTCTCAGAAGGAGGTCTCTGCACGGAAGTAGTCTCGGGCTTCAGTCATCCTAGAGGAAGTGCTTTCTGCCCACAAGATCAGCATCCACTCAGGGATGCTTGTCATTCCCCGGAGTCCGGCCTGGGGAAGGTCTGCGGTATGAGGGTCCTCGACATGGCCGTGCTCATGTCATGAATGTTCATTCATACAAGGGTACCTTTGCTCCCCAAATCCACCCATACCAGGTGTATGACTGGGGGATTCAAAGCCATCATACACGAGAGATGCCTGCGGTGCCATGTTGATGATGGCGGTATTCATTCAGTCGGGTTACTGAATCAGCCTGGGAGCCTAACAGTGTATGAATGCATAAAGAAAATGTGGCATATCAAAGTATTATCCAGACACACAGAGGGAAGAAATGATGTCATTTGCAGGAAATGGAGGAATAAAGACCATCATATTAAACCTGGGTCAGGTGATTCCAGGTCCTTGGCCTCTTATCCAAGAACTGAACATACTTGGAAAAGTGAGATGACTTACTCAGAGCAAAGGTCATGGTGTAGGTTATAGAAATAAACACTGTCAGGACTGACATGGGACAACTTGAGCGACAAGGGTCCTGATTATTATTATCTTATTTGTTTATTATATATACAGTGTTCTGCCTGCATATATGCCTGTATGCCAGAAGAGGGCGCCTAGATGGTTGTGAGCCACCATGGGTGGTTTCTGGGACTTGAACTCAGCTCCTCTGGAAATCCGTCTCTCCAGCCCAAGGGTCCTGATTATTGTTCTGAGCTTCCTTTTAAGGTTCTCAAGAGAAAGAGTTGGTTACTAAAGGTTTTTTTTTTTAATTTTATTTATTTATTTTTTTAGGGTTATGTAATGATTTCTCCTTTGGGCATGCATCTCACAATGCATCTGATGCACACCCCAGCTATGCATAAGCAGAAGGTGGTACATAGTGGATCCTTCCTATAAAGTTTCTAGAAGACAGTGTTTGCCTTGTGCATGTACCCCAGACCAGTTCAGGCCTGACTGGCTCTTCTATTTCCGTGCCAGATACATTGGGAATACACTTGACTGAACTGCTCAAATTTGAGAACTTCGGAGCTGGGAGTGTGTGTAGTCTAATGCAGGTGAAGGAGGGCAAGGGGCGTCTGGAGCAGCTAGCTGCACTGTTTGGAGAGGGGCGTGTGTGCGCACAGTTATATGCAGGTGAAGTAGTCGGTTATTAACTGTATTATTACAGGAGGGTGTGTGTGCATAACACCAAAGCAAATGGCAATCATAGGGCACTAAACTATTTCCTCTGCTGGCCTGCCTTGGTAGAGATTGTGTTTATGAGAAACACCAGAAAAAGCATTGGGTTTGAGTCCAGTGAGACAGCTTAGCAGAGAAAGATGCCCAATGACCTAAATTTGGTACTAAAGATCCACAAATTAGGAGAGAACCAATTCCCACGGATTTTCCTCTAACCTCCGCATGCGTGGTGTGGAACATTTTGTTTTTGAGATAGGATCTCTCTAAATGGGTCTAGCTGGCCTTGAATTTACAGAGACCCACCTCTGTCTGCTTCCCAAGTGTAGGGATTAAAGATGTAAGCCACCTTTTAAAGCCAAAAAATTGTATTTAAATTTTTTAAAAAAGTTTTTTTTTTTTTTTTCGAGACAGGGTTTCTCTGTGGTTTTGGAGCCTGTCCTGGAACTAGCTCTTGTAGACCAGGCTGGTCTTGAACTCACAGAGATCCGCCTGCCTCTGCCTCCCAAGTGCTGGGATTAAAGGCGTGTGCCACCACCGCCCGGCAAGTTTTTTTTTTTTTAAGACTATCTTATACCACCCAAACAGGCCACAAACTAGTCAAGGATGTTCTTAAAGTCCCCATCCTCCTACCTCCCCACTGCTGGGATTACAGCATCCACCGTGGGGACAGAGTCTCTCTCTCTGTAACCTTGGCTGTCCTGGACCTCCCCATGCAAACTAGTCTGGCTCTGAATCTACCAGCTTGCCTCTACCTCCGAGTGCTGAGATTAAAGCAATTTACCAGAATGCCAGGCTCTCAAATATGGACTTTCAAACAAAATTCTATCATAAAAAATGTAAAATGTAGATTTAAATTTAGAGATTTGTCTTCATGTATTTATCGGGTGGATGGTCTAGAAAAATCCAGCTGTAAGAACATCTTCTGATCCAGCAGGATAAAATGCCCCTAGGAGGCCATTGTGGTCTGAGACACTCAGAAGTCCAGCTGAGTGTCCCTTCTTCCGTCTCCCACTGGCAAGCAGGGTTCAATCTCTGTCTCGCCTGTCCTGGGTCTGTTGAAAGGGAGCAGGAGACTGGCTTAAAGCTGAAAGTTCTCCAGTTATCTCTGCTTCTATAGATAAAAAGGAAGTTCTTAGAATGGAGTCTGGATTATGATTCTAAGAGTCTTTTTTTTTTTTTTTTTTTTGCCAGGGTCTCACTCCTGTGTAGACCAGGCTGGCCTCAAACTCACAGAGATTGTCTTTTCTCTCTCTCCTGAGTGCTGAGATTAAAGGTGCGTGCCAGCATGCCTGGCTAACTAAATGTCTTTTAAGAAACTATCAATTACTTCGTATTTCATTTGCAGTAATTGTTATGACTGCTGTCGCGCAGAGAGTGGTCTTGGTGGGTCTTCACCTCTTTAGCCACAAATCCTATCAAAAATGACATCAAAAGCACTTAGGGTATCAAAATACAGGAAGTGGGTGGCATCTTTCTGTTATCCCAGCTCTGGGGAGGTGGAGGAGGGAAGATGGGAAATTTAAGGCCACCCTTGGAGAGATCTGTATTTAGCCTAGGTTAATTGAAACCCTGTCTCAAAACACCAACCAACTGAAAACATTCATTAAAATGCTTAAAACATAGCAAATTTTATTCTTAAAACTGTCTAGCTTTAAAATTCCAAGGGTATGCTGGGCATTGTAGTGCAAATATTTCTTCCCAGCACTTTAAGGCAGGGGCAGTCATGTCTCTGTGAGTTCAAGTCCAGCCTGGTCTACATAGTGAGTTCCAGGCTACTCAGGTGCTATATAGTGAGACTTTCAATAGGCAAAACAAAACCCCAAGAATGCTTATTTCCACATTATAGTAAATGTGTGTTAATATTTAATCTTCATGGTAACATGAGAAGAGAGAGTTACCAGAAATGCCCGTGTTCTTGCCTTCCCTGCCCCGAAGCAGCGTCTCCTTCTCGTCTGGGGTGTTGAAAGAAGAGAAGACGGCAATGTTCTCTCCTGAGTTCAAATTCGAGGCTTCCAAAGTCAGCAGAAATTCCTTGGACAACCGCTTTCTGTTTGAGAGCAGTTGGAGGAAAGCAGTTTTGGAAACACAGAAGATGAGGAAGGGTAAGTTCATCTTGTTTGTCATCTCTTGGAGAAGCAGAAGGGACGCCTGGAATTTACATGTATTTCCCCCCTAAGCAGTCAAGAGACATCATGTAACTTCTATGACATTTATGGTGGGCTAGTATATTAAGTTTATGGAAAGGGGAAATGGAAGCAAGTTAAGATTAATATTCTTTGAGTGATGCAAACACAGTTTACTTATTTACTTATGTTTTAAATTATTTTATTATGACTTATTTTTAGATTGTTTTGCGACAGTCTCACTATGTTGTCCTGGCTGGCCCGGAAGTTGCCACGCAGTCCAGGCTCACCTTGACTCTTTGAAATCCTCTTGTTTCTGCTTCTCAAGTCTGCACTGCAATGTTCAGCTATCAATTTTTTAAAAATTACCCTTTCCCTCCTATTTTTCTTTCTATCAGGGTTTTACATACCTCAGGCTAGTCTTGAACTTGTAGTTCAGGCTGGCCTTTTAATTTCTCATTTTCTTGCCTCCACCTCCCAAGTGCTAGGATTTTAGGCTTGTGCCACTGTGACCTGGAAGCTTTTAACCTCTCAACCTGCCTTTTCTATTTAATGTCCTTGTTTTTATTTGTTTTTAAGAGG
The DNA here is from genome assembly GCA_963919715.1 of Microtus obscurus. NCBI lineage: Eukaryota > Metazoa > Chordata > Mammalia > Rodentia > Cricetidae > Microtus > Microtus obscurus. The sequence goes on from CAWTZC010000090.1 coordinate 159,705, forward strand.
TGTTTATTATTTTTGTTTTATGAGTGTTTGCCTGCATGCATGTGTGGGTACTAGGTCTCATGGAGACCAGATATAGATGGAACTGCAGTACTAGACTTACCCTGGGGATGAGGAAAGGACTCTGCCGGTAAAGCATTTGCTGAGCAGGCGAGTTTAGGTCCCCAGAACACATGAGCAGGGCAGCCGGCATGGCAGCCCTCCTGTAACCCAGCACGCCAGCCAAGCGGCAGTAATTACCAAGCTGGCCGGCCATCCAGCTTAACTCCACAGCTCTGTGTTCTGGGTTCTGCCTTAATATATGAGGTGAGAAGGATTGATGAAGGTATCTAAGCAAATCTTGGGCCTCCACACAGGCAGACACCTCCACATTCCCACACACATGAGAAAAAAAATGAAAGAAAGCCTGAAGTGGAGAGCGTACTTCCTGTGATTCCAGGATTTGGGAGGCAGGAAAATGGTTGCAAGTTCAAAATCAGCCTGAGCTACATAGGAGACCTTGTCTCAATTAGAACCCCAACCAACCAACCAACCAACCAAGCCCAAAACCCAAACAAAAAGACTTGGCAAAATGTGAAGCCAAATGAAGGCAGTCTGGAAACTTCATGTTGGCTTTTACAGATTTGGTTTGAGTTTTGTGGAGAGAAAATTCAAATCACTGCCAAGGGAAGGGTTTCAGATGATGTCATTTCTACTTTGTGGTTATTCACACAAACGCGGGACAGATTCAGTAGCAGACAATGCAGGTCTTGGAGGTGCTGCTTGTCTAAATGTGGTGCTAATATTCCATGAACTCTGATAAAGAGAACAGCCGAAGACTGGCAAAGCTGCCACTGCTCGAGCTTCCGTTCTTGGGGGAAGGGCCTGCAGGATTCTAGGGATGGAACCTAGAGCCTCTCACACTTAGTGAGCCCTGCTACCGAGCTGCTTCCCAATCTGTGCCTTTTATTTTCAGACCCAGGTCACTAAATGGCCCAGGCTGGCCTTGAACTCACTTAAGGCCCTAGGCTGGCCTTGAACTCAGGACCCTCCTGCCTCAGCTTCCCAAACACTGGGATTGCAGGTGTGAGTCAACACACCCTACTCCTCCCTGTGGTGAGTCTGGCTGCGCTGTGTTCTTCCCTTTGTGGCTGATTTGCTTTCCCACACTGTGTGCTTTAGTATGTGATAGAAGAAGTGTGCATTTAACCAAGACGATTATGATTTTTTTTTATCACTACACACTATAGCATTTGGTCTAGAAGAGCCCAAAGAATGTCTCAAAATGCCATATTTACCAGAACTGCCAAGTTGCCCAAAGAGCTTAAATTCAACTCCGCTAGAGATTCATAAGCACTTGCTTCATGCTGAGACCGAGATCCCTCCGATCAGGTAGGTGGCCTGCTCCTGACTGCCTTTTTTTTTTTTAATATTTATTTATTTATTATGTATACAATATTCTGTCTGTGTGTATGCCTGCAGGCCAGAAGAGGGCATCAGACCCCATTACAGATGGTTGTGAGCCACCATGTGGTTGCTGGGAATTGAACTCAGGACCTTTGGAAGAGCAGGCAATGCTCTTAAATCTCCGAGCCATCTCTCCAGGCCCCTCCTGTCTGCCTTTGTTGACTGTTTATGTCTAAGTAAAGATGCTGAGGTAAAGGGCTTTCTGGGCTGCTTACTGTTCTTGCTTACTGAATTTTTTTTTTCATAAAGGAATGAATTTTTATTTGTATGTTTTTGCATCTAAGTTAGCCATTTCATTCAAGTTGACAAATAGGCGTGTTTCTCTCTTTTCAAGTGGCATTGTCACACACACACACATAAAATTTTGTTTGACTTTGGTGCTAGACCCACCACGCCTGGCACACTTACATTTTTCTATGATCTTTGTGTTGTCCACAGACAGCACACAAGCCTGGAGTTTTATATCTATTCTTTCAATTGTCTATGAGATGGGGGTCTCACTTTGTAGCCCCGACTGTCCTGGAACTCACTCTATAGACCATGCTCGCCTTGAACTCACAGAGATCCACCTGCCTTTGCCTTCCAAGTTCTGGGATTAAAGGTGTGTAGCACCATGCCTGGCACTGTTTCTCTTTGGGCTGCTGGTGATCAAGGCCAGGGCTCTGTGAATGCTAGGCTAGCAACCTACCACTGGGTCCTATCCCCAGCCTTAGGTTTGTTATTTTGTTGGAGACAGGGTCTCCTGTAGCCCAGGCTGGCCTCTCATTCACAGTGTAGCAGAGCATTCTGTAAACTTCCAACATCCTGCCAAGTTTTGGGACCATAGGCATGTGGGTCACGCCTAATTTTATTTCTTTAAAAATGGTTTTATCTTGTGTGTGTGCATGTTTTCCCTTCATGTATGTGTATGTACCACATGCCTTGACTGATGCCTGAAGAATCCAGGAGATGGAGTTGGACCCCCTGGAATTAGAGTTACAGACAGCTGTGAGCTGCCATGTGGTGCTGGGAACTAATTCCAGGTCCTCTTGCAAGAACAGCGAGTGCTCTTAATGGCTGAGCTACCTCTCCAGCTCTCAATTTATTTCTTGAGTTTACCAAATCAGATTGCTGTTGAGTACTCTCAGAATTAACTGTGGTAACATACGTAGGTAACAAGACGATATTAATGAAGAGTCAGCAGTCTCACTGGCTGATGGCTGCCATATTAGAACTCGGGTGAGTCGGGGGAGCTCACTTTTGCTCAGTCACTTAGTGACTAAGATCACAACTAAAATGAATCCATGAAATTGAAGCATAGAAGAAAACCCCCTGTGTTCTTTTTATCCTGCAGAGTCTCCGTAAACTTGAAATTTTCCCCATAATCTGGATAAATATCTTCCACTATTTTTCAATTTATTTATTTATTTGGATATAAGGTTTCCCCATGTCTGATCTGTCAAAGAGCTCACTAAGTGACTGAGCAAAAGTGAGCTCCCCCGACTCACCCGAGTTCTAATATGGCAGCCATCAGCCAGTGAGACTGCTGACTCTTCATTAATATCGTCTTGTTACCTACGTATGTTACCACAGTAATGAGAGCAAATTTCAATGCCAGCCATCCAGTGAGGACACGCTGCGTTGCCGTCCGCATTTTATTCCAGCGAGGACACGCCTAGTTGCTGTCCGCATTTTATTCCCCTCTGCACATCGTTCTGTGAAAGAGCAGTCTTGGCAAAGCGGGGGAGCACTCCATTTGTTTGTGCACAGTTTCGTGCCTCTTTTAGCCCCTCTCCCCACACGTGAATATTTGACTCCAAAACTCTGGTAAATGTCTAATCTTTTCTCAAATTTTCTTAATGGAGATCAGAGATTTTCAGTGTCTCTCACGACACACAAGGGATGTGACTGATAATGGCACCGTAGCCGTAAAGATTGAAGTTTACCTTAGTTCTGTGAAATGCGGAATGCTTACGATGGCTCACTTACCCATTTCCCTAATAATTTGCTATGCCAGATATTCCTTTAGGGACAAGAATGATAGCAAAAATTTAGATCATGGTGACTGACAGAGAAAAAGTACAACAATATGGGATAGGGACATCTACATCTCAGCACACATGCAGACACATCCGTGTGCCTTCCTTCAGCCTGGCTTCTGACTAGTGACGTAGTGACGCTTGGCTACTGTGAAATGTATTCGGAATCAGCCATTGGTTTGGTTCATTCCTACTTCTGCTGGGGTGATTACGGTGGAGCTGTTTCTCTACCATGGTTTTTTTTTTTGTTTGTTTGTTTTTGGTGCCCGTCCCGGAACTAGCTCTTGTAGACCAGGCTGGCCTCGAACTCCCAGAGATCCACCTGCCTCTGCCTCCTGAGTGCTGGGTTTAAAGGCGTGCGCCACCACCGCCCGGCTATACCATGTTTTTTTGTTCCTACGTGATATCATTTGACAAGGTGAGTTTCGCTAGGACCCATCATTTGCTTGCCAGATGCAAGAGTCTGGGCCTTGTCCCCAGCACAGGAACAAATAGAGCCGCACAAATGTAAGAAGCCAGTGGGTGTGACTGAGACTATGCTGTTTGTCTCCCGTGTTCTTCAAAGTCAACTGGTTGATGTATGCCATTTTCTGACCGTCTGTAATCTTTAGGATTAAGAAGACCAAAGAGTCGTGCAGCATGACAGCCCTTCAGGAGAAGTCAAAAGGTACTTCGTGTTCCCTTGCTCTCTCCCCTCACCTTTTCTCTTACTACATAGCCAAGGCTGGCCTTAAGCTCACAGGAATCCCCTGCCCCAGTCTCCTGAGTGAGCGCCTAGTTTGTTAATGCTTCTGTTAAGCTCTTCTTAGTCTACAAATTTAGTGGATTCGAGGTTCATTACATACGGGTCTGTCATCTCAGGACCAAGGCCAGCCTCCAACAGAGCTCCCCTGGGCCTCTAAGCAGCCTTCAAGCCGGCTACCTTATTTTAAATCTCTGAGTTTTAAAACCATTCAACACTGCAACAGAAGCCTGCAGCCTTGACGCCCAGTCACACTGCTCCTCTGTTTAGCAAACACCTGCTCATTACCACGGGCTAAAATGTCAGTGTAGCTCTGAACCCTTTACCGCCTTCCCGGAAAGTTCCATTCTAGCCTTATCTTTTTCTTTTATTTTTAAAAACTATTATTTTATGTGCGTGGTGTTTTGCTTGCATGTGTCTGTGTAGCAGGACTCTGCACCATGTGTGTGTGGTATACTAAGCACCAGAAGAGAACACTGGAGGCTTCCCTGAAGCTGGAGTTAACAGTTGTATGCGGCAGTGTGCTGGGAATCAACCTGGGTCCTCTGGAAGAGCAGCCACCGCCGAGTCACCTCTCCAGCCTCCATCCCCACCTCTTGTTTTTTCTTGTGGATTCTGTGTACTGAACACATTTATCCACTACAGAAACTATCTATACTGTACCTGTTTAGAGCCCCACACTGACTCTTAACTCAGGTTCTTCCTAAGCACCGCTGAGTAGTCCCCCCCGTGTCTGGAGGAGAGCCTGTCCTTGGATGCTTGGACATCAGAAACTCCCAACTTCTCACTTAGGATGTACTTGGTTAGAATTTTGTTCTTTGAAAGTAGACACTAACACCTCTGCTCAGTCAGGGGCCTTACTGACATCTGCAAGATTCTAGAGAACTTTCTCGTAGTTCGGGTGGCTACATTCACTGCCTCATCCCTGACTTGTTAGATTTGGGGGGTGTTGTGTTAGAGGCGATGCATTTGGCATGTGACAGAATTGCATAGCTGGTGTCCGAGCCCTATAATAAAGTAATTTGGCCCAAAGTTAGTGGTAACGTTTCTTGAGCGATATACTCAAAAGTTTCCCATTTTTTAGTTGTTCAGAAGTAGGCACTGGCCTTTCTGGAAAGTTCAAGGTGTGTCTGCGAAGATTCGGTAGTGTTTTGTGGGCACGGGCAGAGCCACGCGTCAGTCATCGTATCAGTGCTGAACCGAGTTGTGAGATTCGCTTTCTCCCCGCAGGTTCTGTCTTCAGTGACCCTTTCTCAGGAGCCCCCTCTCAGTTTCTGCAGAGACTGTCCCGAATGGCCATACTGGAATATGACACTATTCGCCAGGAAACACACGAGAAATCAAGGCGAGGCAAGAAGCGGGATCTCCGAGACTGCTGAGGGTCGCACACCGCGCACCACGCTGTGTTTCTCCCCTGCGCTGTGGTTTACATTCGTCATGTTTCTTTTTCTTTCTTTCATTCTCTTTTGATATGTGATATGATAGACATACAAATGGAAATGTAAATAGCAAATAAATATTTTATGTTATATATGGAATATATTTTTTGTGAATTTTGTGTAACATGGCATTTTTTTTTTTTTACTTTTTTCCTTAAAACGAATATTTTATTATTAAAATTGAATGATTTTACTTTTTAAATAAAAATGGTCCTGGGGATTGAACCCAAATCTCTATGTGTGCTAGGTAAGTGTACTGCCCACTGAGCTATATCCCCATCAAAAAACATTTGAATTATGCAAATATGTGCATAATAGAAATTATATTCCATAAGTTTATGCACACTTATATGTCTTTTGATCTAATTTGACAAATGCTTTTGAGACTTATCTTTGCAATGGACCTCACTACTTGTTCAGAAGGTTCGAGAAGAATCCAGGGATGATGTCATACATCTGAAATCCCATCATTGAGGAGGCTGAGGCTGAGGCAAGAGAAGTTTTGAGTCTGGACTGCAGAGTGAGTGTTGCTCAAAACAACCAAACAATCAAAGAAAACAGTTTAAAGGAAAGTAAGTGCTGTTGGCATTAGAAGGACCAGTAGCTGGAGAACTGGCTCAGCTGGTAGAAACACTCGCTGCTCTCCCAGAGGACCTAAGCCTGGCACTTACACCAGGCTGCTCACAACCACCTGGATCTCCAAGCCCGGGGGATCTGACTCCTTCCAAGGGCAGGCACCTCCACAGCTGTGACACCCAGCCATGTATCAGTTAAAAAATGTTTTTATTTAAAGAGAAGAGAGTTTTTCATGTTTGGAAACTACTGTGAGAGAAATCCAGAGCCAGATGAAGAGGAAAGTACCGACTCAGTTCTCCGATGAGGTCTAGATGGGCAATCCTGCCTTTGTTTCTGAGACAACGACGGACCCTCCAATCCTGAACTTTAGAACGGAGCAAACGAACACACGCAGGTAGTACCCGCTACTCTTGGTCACCTGTAACCTCAGGGCCTTTGCTGCCAGGCAGACAGAGTCTCTCCGTGGCGTAGATAGACTGATCTGTGACGGGGAGGAAGGGGAGAAAAACTTACCCCATCTTCATGAAGTGGAAAGACTGGTTCAAGAGAGAAGCCCTTCCTTCTCCAGGAAGCCTGTGGAACGCCAGACCCATGCTTCCACGAAACCAGCTTCAGTTTGAGCTTCTAATTGTTTTCGGCCCATACATTAATTGACTTCAAGTTAGTTGTTTACACATCGGAAGGTTTTACCTAAAACAGTCTAGGACACTGACAGCTGGCCTTAGAGAGGACAGGACACTGAGTCTCCTGGGAGTTTAGACCAGGCAGTAACCCACAGGCGGAGAGGGTCTTGTGGAGGATAGGCCATTCTAGAAAGCTGAGAAAGCACAAGCAAAGGCGTACTCTACACTTGGGGAGGACACACATGGGGTGCTATGTGCACAGAGCAGGCAGCGTAAGCTCAGTTCTCCACACCCCAAGCCAGTTCCAGGCTTTGTGGCCTCAACAGGCAGAGACCGTAGTAAACCTATCTGAAAGGTCCTGGGCGCCTAGCTTCAGTTTTTTGTGTTATATGAGTTCAAAGTTGCCAGATAGCCCAGCTTTTTAAAAGAAATGAGAATCTGAGTTTTGATGCAGCCTTCCTATCTTTGGGTTTTATTGCTGTGAAGACACCACAGCCACAGCAACTCTTAGGAAAGAAAGAATTTAATCAGGGCTTGCTTAGAGTTTCAGAGGTTTAGTCCATTGTCATCATGGCAGGAAGCATGGTGACACACAGGCCACATGGTGGTGGAGAGGTAGGAGAGAAATCCACCTGCAGCAGGGAGAGAGAGCCACTATGCTCGACTTGGGCATCTGAAACCCCAAAGAGACACACTCCAAGCCTAATCCAAGTGACACCTCCTAACCTCTCTCAGGCAGTTCCATTTCCCTAATGACTAAGCATTCAACTATTTGAGCCTGTGGGAGCCATTCCTACTGAAACCGCCACAATTCCAAAAAGTATATAGAGAGTCTAGTTAGAAAGTGGAAGAACTGGGAATCTACCCAAAGTTCATATACAGAAACTCTTGGGAATAGTAATTTAAAAGTACTTTCAACTTATCATGCCAAAAGATACATCACGACTTCTTTCCAGAGTCATCAGGACCTTCTTTTGACACAACAGATGTAATGAACTATAGAAATAAATATAGCCAAATACAATAATAATGTGGTCAATCAATCAAGCAAACAACCTCAAACTTAGTTGATAATATACATTGTATTAAATATTATAAATATATAAGAAATGTAATCATGGCTTAACCAATTAAAATTTAGGGTAAGCTAGAACATCTATACACAAACCGCGGCTTCAGGTCATGACAGTATGACATCACGGATTGATGTCTGTGGAATGAAAGCTGACGTTGCTTATACAAATATTATGTCTGCCCCACCCTATCTCCCTAGGAAAGAATTCAACTTAAGATAGTTCCAGAGTGGAATATTTGCTTTTATTTATTATGGGGGCTGCGGGGGAGTTATGCCACGTGTAAGCAGGAGTCTTTGGAGGACACAGGAGGCACTGGATCCCCTGGAGCTGGAGTTACGAGTGGTTGTTAGCCATCTGACGTCCTCTTGAAGAGCAGCAAGTCCACTCTTGTCCACCGAGCTGACTCTCCAGTCTCTATTGTTTCTTTTTAACAAACAAGAAGGGCTGATAGTAACTGATCTCTTGTTGAGCCTTAGAGTCCAATTTAGTTTACGATTTTCATTAAATCTTTTCTTGCTGCTTGCTTGTCTTGAGACAAGGTCTCATGTAGCTCAGACTGGCCTCACACTTGAGGAGGATGACCTTGAGTTCCTGATTTTTCTGCCTCCACTTTCCCAAGTGCAGGGGATAATGGCATGTACCATTAGCATCAAGGAAGCAGATTCAGTAAGCTGAAAAAAAAAATCACAGGCTCTACTACTTTAGACCACATTTACCTTCTGTACTTGATAAACAATAAGGAAAACTAGTATGCATTTTGAACACAGAAAGCACAAGGCACCTCCAAGCAGGACAAACCAAGGACTTGGAGAAGGATGAGAACCAACTTTAAAAAAGACTTATGTTTAGTGCATATGAATGTTTTGCCTCCATGTGTATCAGAATATCATCTCTGTGTAGAACCCTAGGAGGCCAGCAAAGGGCATGGGATCCTCTGGAACCGAAGTTACAGGTGGTTGTGAGCCTTTGTATGAGTGCTGGGAACAGAACTCCTGGCCCTCTGTAAGAGCAACAAATGCTCTTCACAGCTGAGCTATCTCTCCACCCCACCCCTGAAAGACCGACTTCTATTATTGCAGTCACCATAAATAGTAATACGAGTTTCATCTTTGTGTTTTGGAAACCTCCTCCAGAGTAAGCAGCACCATTCCCAACCTTAAGGACCTGTACCTTATGATAAACATTTAGGAAGATGGAGTTGAGAAAACAGTTCTTTTAGAGTTTTATTTTAAATATGGTGTGTGTGTGTGTGTGTGTGTGTGTGTGTGTGTGTGTGTGTGTGTTATGCTTATATGAGGTCAGTGCCCAAGGAGACCAGAAGATTGGATTGGATTGGATTTTTGGAGCTGGAGTGACAGACACCTGATGTGGGTGAAAGTCACCTGACATGGGTCTAAGTCACCAAATGTAGGTGCTGGGAACCACACTCTGGTCCTCTGACAGAGTTATGTGCCATTATTGCTCCTACCCAAGAAAAAAATCTTTACAAAGAACTAGTTACTTCATCGGAGGAAATGGTTCTAGTCAACGGCGATTCCAAATTATTTTTTTCTAAGAAGGAAGACTCATTTTCTTTTCCTTATTCCTTTCAAAATCCAACAGCTTTCTTGTATGTAATTTGGGTTTCTCAGTAAACGTATCCACTGAAGATCAATACTTTCTTTAGATGAAATATCTAGGATTTAGAGTGGCTATGTTAATTGAATTTACTACTCTTCCTCCCTCCCTTTCTGCCTGGCTTCCTTCCTTCCTGTTATTCTTTTTGGTCCCTGCCCTAGCCACGCCCACGCCTTTTTAAACCTCTAAACGATCTCTCTTCTCCGCCACCTCTCCTGGTGTACACGCAGGCTCTATCTCTGTCTTTCCCCCTTCTCTCTCTGTCTCTCTCTGTCTCTCTCTCTCTCTCTCTCTCTCCCTTTCTCTCTCCCTCTCTTTCTTAATAAATTCCTTAATGCATATCTTATGTGTTTACGTGTCTGTTACCCTCTGCCACCGTCCCCGAGGCGCGTGTATTTTTAGGAATAATACTTCCCTCCCTCCTTTCTCCCTTTTTCTTAGACAGGGTCTTAAGACCCTGGCTGTCCTGGAACTCGCTTTGTAGATCAGGCTGGCCTTGAACTCAGAGATTAGCCTGCCTCTGCCTCCCAAGTGCTGGGACTAAAGGCGTGTGCCACCACCGGCTAGGTCTTCATTTCTAAAAGATCCTTGCATGAGGCCTTTCAAACTGACACAGGGGTCCAACTCTCCCAGAGAACTTCTCACACTCCAGATTCGTGTGGCACTTGGGATTGATGGTCTGTGATGCTGAAAAGCACCAGGTTCGTGTGGCACTTGGGATTGATGGTCTGTGGTGCTGTAAAGCACCAGGTGATGCTAAGGATGCTGACTGTGGACCACTTCAATAACCCTGCCTTAGCACGTCCTGCGCTCAGGGTGCTGGATGGACTACCCTTTCAGTAAGTAACCTTGCGCCAGCATCTCCTACACTCAGGGACACTGGGTGAAGTTTTGAGAGCTACCCTCATTCAGGCAGCATCCCAGAGTCTGATCCAATGGGGTTAGGGTGCCTTCTTGGGTAATTTTAAAACTCTTCCTGCCCCCGTAATTACCCGTATGTGACCTGCATTCTGAAGAGAACAACCTTTGTATATCCATTTCCTCTCAAGCAGCTGTATCCCTAAATCATCAAACTCTCCCCGCTTCCCTTACTTATTATTTATACATGTATGGACATGTATGGATGTGTGCTGGCATGAGTGTGCACACCGTGTGTATGTAGCTAGGTATGAGAAAACGGAGAATATTTAGAGCCTGAAATAAGCTCCTTTCTTCTCTAACCCTGGTCTCTCCTCCAGAACTCCACGGATGTAGTTTCCTTGTCTTCCAGTGTCGCCAGCTGCTGACTGGGAAATCTGGAGGGAAGCCCCTCGGCTGGCTCCCGGGGGACTGCTGGCTGTCACATAAGTGACTGTTGGGATCCCTGAAGTTGATGTTGATGTTTCTGGTCAGGCTCTCATTGGAAAATTACAAGGAGTCTTAATCTTCAAGGTGCCTTACACTTCTTCCACAACGACAGTGAAGTGCCCTTTTGATTGTTCTGAATTAGAGTCTCTCTCAGTTCCGAGATCTCCCACTAAGACCTCTCAGGGATTTGCCTGCCAGCATAAAACAGCAAGTTCCGCAGTACAAGCCCTCTGCCTCCTTCCTCCAGACGCTGCTTTGAGAGTTAGCTCAGGACTGTCATTTCTCCTGCAGTTGTAAGCCTCCTTTCATTGTTTACTTTCTGGTTGTGCCTGTTAGTTTTGTTTTTGTGTGGAGAGAGAATCTTGCTACGTGGTTCAGACTGACCTTGTACCGTGATCCTCCTGCCTCAGCTTCCCAAGTGCTGGGATTACAGACATTTAACCCCGTCAGACTCCACTTAAGGAGTGAATTATCTCCTCAAATCTATTTGTCACGTCTACCTGGGTGTCTGAGGACTTTCTTGGTTCTTAAGGCTGAATTTGAAATGGTTCACCGTAGCAAAACCCCCTCACTCGCGGCGGACTGTTTCAGGATCCAAACTCAGCCCCCTGACACGACGGACTGCTTTAGGATCCAGACTCAGCCCTCTGACATGGTGGACTGTTTCAGGGCCCAGACTCAGTCCCTGACATATGGCAGACTGTTTCAGGATCCAGTCTCAGTCCCCTGACACGCAGTGGGCTGTTTCAGGGCCTAGACTCAGCCCTCTGACACCAGGCAGACTGTTTCAGGATCCAGTCTCAGTCCCCTGACACGCAGTGGACTGTTTCAGGGCCTAGACTCAGCCCTCTGACACGGCGGACTGTTTCAGGATCCAGTCTCAGTCCCCTGACACCGGTGGACTGTTTCAGGGCCTAGACTCAGCCCTCTGACACCAGGCAGACTGTTTCAGGATCCAGTCTCAGTCCCCTGACACGCGGTGGACTGTTTCAGGGCCTAGACTCAGCCCTCTGACACCAGGCAGACTGTTTCAGGATCCAGTCTCAGTCCCCTGACACGCAGTGGGCTGTTTCAGGGCCCAGACTCAGCCCTTTCTTCATTTGGGGGCATCTTTTCCTGCATCCATGAAATTTTAGCTCTTTCTGTTCTGTGGTTTTAAGGCCTCTTTTCCCCAGGGACACCAAATATCCTGATTTGGGACCATTTTAATCGATTTTAAATATCTGGAGGGGGAGGAAAGGACTTCGTGAATAGTTTTGATTTTCTTTCTGATTGCTTTAATCTGTGGGCTTCTCCATCGCTGGAAGCATTCGTTGTTGATTTTAGCCTTGTTCTAGGTCAGCAGTCCAGCCTCCAGCTCTGCCTCCTTGCTGTTTCTAGTTATTAATTCTGTAATGATATCATTCCTGTTTTCAATTTATGTGTTTTGTAGGTCTGCAATCACTTTTTATCTAATTCTATGTCAGAGATTGGCAGCCTACTCTTTTTGAAGGCCAGACAGTAAGTACTGTGGGCTTGACAAGCCATACAATCTCGATGCAACCACTGAACTCTAACATTGTAGTAAGAGAACTGTTGTAGGTTACCTGTCAACATCACACCTGTAATAGGTATGATGGTGTGCCAATAAAATACTATTTACAAAAGAGGCATTGGCTTACTTATTCCTAACTGTAGAATGGTTTAGCACATGCTGTTCGTTAAGTGATTGTTAGAATGTTCCTCTTCCCCTCGTTTAGCTCAGATTTTAATTCCCCGCCTCGAGGGGTAGCTAACATATTTTCCTGCGGATGCCTCTCCAAAGGCATCTTGATCATCACCAGGTTGATTTAACAAGCACTGTTTCTTCCTTACCTGCTCATTAGGCACAGGACACTGTGCAAAGTGCTCTTCATCTCGTGTCTTACTGAATCTTCACAGCCACCCAGCTGTGTAATCCCTGGTCGTCTCCCTCCTCGCCCCATCCCTACAAACCTCTCCTTCCAGGATTAGGACCCTTCGTGTTTCCTTTCTAAAGCAAAGTCAATGAAAAAGAATTTCTATTTTCCTAAGATAGAGACCACCTGGCCCTGTGCTCGCCTGTGTGTGATCCGTATCTGCTGGAAACACATCTGCTTTTCTAGTTCTCAGCAGCTGCAGTCCTAAACCATCACAGTCTCTTCATCCCCACGAGGGGGTGGCGCACGCCTTTAATCCCAGTGCTCAGGAGGCAGAAGTAGGTGGATCTCTGTGAGTGCGGGGCCAGCCTGCTTGCTCTACAGAGCTAGTTCCAGGACAGACAGGGCTGTTATACAGAGAAACCCTGTCTCTCAAAAAAGCAAATTTAAAAAAAAAAAAAGCAACAAGGGGGCTGGAGAGATGGCTCAGCAGTTAAGAGCATTGCCTGCTCTCCCAAAGGTCCTGAGTTCAATTCCCAGCAACCACGTGGTGGTTCACAACCATCTGTAAGGAGGTCTGGTGCCCTCTTCTGGCCTGCAGGCATACATGCCAGATAGAATATTGTATACATAATAAATAAATATTAAAACAAAAAGCAACAAGAAAAATGTGTGTGTGCGCGCGCATGTGTGTGTGCCTGCATAAGTAAGTGTATGTGTACCGTGTTTGTGCAGAAACCTGTGGAAGCCAGAAGGAACTGGAGTTACAGGGGTGTGTGAACCACCATGTGGGTGCTGGGAGCTGAATTCTGGTCCTCTGCAAGAGCAATAAACACTCTTAACCCATCTCTCCAGTTAATTTTTCTTCTTAGTTATTTCTCCCAGTATAAAAACTCAATGCAAGACCTCCTGTCTTGAGCAAACACACATACACACATACGCACACATACACGCACACACACATGCATACACACACACACACACACGCACATATACACGGCTCCTGTGATGTACTCCTGCATTCATCCTGAGCAAGCACACGCACAGGTCCTGTGAGGCCCTACTGCATCTGTTCACCTTGACAACAAACTCCTCCAATGTGTGGTTGGAACTAGGCTTCTGCTTCTTTGACCCAACCCCCTTTCTCTTTCAACCCATTTCAATCACATCACTGAAACAGCCCTTGTGAAGCTTTCTGATAACCTATTGTAGATAAGCCAGTGAGAACTGTGTTTGTTATCTTACTTGACCAATAAAGGGGTATTTGATATCGCTCTCCCCTTTATGAGAAAAGGGGAGAATGTTTTCAGGCACTATTATTCTCTGTCCACCCTCTTCCTCCCTTCCGGTCAGTTCTCAGATGATTGACAGGGGCTGTGGTCTGTCGGGGATTTGAATGCTCCAAGGCGGACTCTATGCTGTGTTCTCAGTATGTACTATCATGCTTAACCCGTACTGCGGACTGAGAAGAACTTTATTGTTTTCACAGAATGTCAGAGCTGGAAGTCCATTGATGATGACACAGTTAGGTCAGAGACACTGAACTGGGTAACCTGAACACAGGACCAGATAGTGGGTTTTCTGAAGTATGAGGAAGAGATGGGAGGCCCAAGAAGATGAAGTCAGCAGACAGTCTTCGGTTAGTACCTGCCAGAAGGAAACCTAGCCTTGACTGACAGGCGCTGTCTTCAAAGACTAACAGCACGGAGTTGAGGGAGCTTTTTCTGGTCTTCAGTCAGAAGCACATGGTCTGAGGATAGAGTCACCGAAGACCCAGATTCGGAGTTGGAGCTGAGTGGGGGAGGGGAAATGATGAGGCACCAGGACAGCCTTGGGGAAGGGCGATTCACAATTCCACAAGGACCCTGGGGGGGCTAAAAATCTCAGTATTGTCTCATCCTGAAACAAGGAGACTTCATCTATAAAACTGTTCTCCAATTGACACTGATCAATTTTTGGATCATAGGATGTGAACTATTCTTGAGGAGCGGTGGGACCCTGGACAAGGTGGCTGTCTTCTGCGAGAAATTCCCAGAGAGGGATTCTACAGTGAGCACTGTAAGCAATGTGCTCCAGGGAGGTTTCCTGGGAGGAAAATCACCGTATCCACTATACAGGTACACAGAGGAATTGAAAATTCACACAGAGAATGAATCCATGCATCTAAGGGGGGGACAAAGAAAATGTCCTGGAGTGGGTGAGATAGCTCAGTGGCAAAGGTCCCTGTCTCCAAGCCTGATGATCTGAGTTTGACCCTCGGGACAGAGCTCTCGAAAGTTGCTCCATGTGGACACCATGGCACTGTAACATACACACACACACACACACACACACACACACACGCACATGCACACACACACATACACACACGGTAATGAAATATTTTTGAAAAGAAGATGGCTTGGCCATGTTTGGTAAAGCCCATGCTAGGAAATGACTCAGATGTAGAGACTTCATGGACAGAATTAACGAATCATTTAAGATTGGACATATCCAGAGAACAATGAAAAGAAAGTTGTTACTGCTCTCTGGGCCAAAGGGTCAAAGGAAGAGCCAGTATCAGCTGACCCCAGTGGTGCCTGGTGATGTAGAAGAGTGGCCACTTTAAGAGAGCTGCGGTTAGGAGGGCTTGTCGGAGATGGTTATCACTGAGCAGATAAATCCCCAGCTCTTTCTACCTCCCGCCAATGGTTCTCCCCGGCCAGCCCCAGTTGAAAGTCTGTCCATGGTGAAGCCTAGGTGATGAACTCCACAAAAATCAGAACTTAGCATTGGGCTGAGTGCACAGAGAGTTCAAGACCGGCTGCCAGAGAATATCCAGCAAAGAGCACACGTTAGACGCTAGGATGGCAGCCCAACACCACACAACATCAGGTGTGGATGGAATATCTAATTTAATATCTAATGTCATATGTAATTTCCCTGCTCTACTTTCCAGACGGCCAATACTGAGGTGAACTTGGAGTTTGGAGAGGACCAACTCTAGGGTTTCTTGATTTGAAGCCTGGGCACAAAGCTTGAAGGCAAAATTGAGTGATGGGCAAACGGTGGAAGGTCCGAAAGAAATAAAAAAAAATTAAGAAATCAATACAATCGCCCCAGAATTCAGGGCAATGAATGTCCTTTGCCTTCTCCTCCAGCAGGTCTGCTGTGTTTGCTTGCTTCTCACTGACAGAGTTCTGATGGAGGGCCAGCTCTGCCTTTCAAATAGCAAGGGAACTGGAAGTCTCTGCAGCCTTGCTCCCGGTGAGAGGCCTGGAGAGCGAGTTCAGGAAGAGGAGGAACCCTTGAAGTACAGGTGCTGGAGCGAGGTTGGGGGCAGGCTCTGCTCGGAAGGCACAGGGGTGTCGAACAGCGCACACGCGGAGTGTGAAAGATGAAGACACGCCCGTACTCGTGGGTCTCAGCTGACATCTGTGTGGGAAGCCGTCTTCACACTGCCCCCTTTGCTTGCTTTTCTGTAGTCCTAAGCGAGCTCTAGCCCCGGACTAGAACCCTATTGCTGGGAAGACAGACAGACCTTCCAAATTCTTTTCCCTCAGGAGATGAGAAAGGAGCAGCTTGTCTGTAGTTTTTCTTTGGGGATAGATTTGGACTGTTCACGGAAGCATCTGCAAGACAAACGCGCTTGTCCTTAGAGAGAGTGGCCACTCGCCAGGAAGGAAGGAAAAGGGTGGCAGATGTTAAAAAATGATTCATTCCTCAAATTGTCAGTTACTGGGAGGGGGAGGGAAATGGGAGGCTGCGGTGGGGAAAAGACAGAAATCTTAAATAAATAAATAAATTAAAAAAGAAAAAATTGTCAGTTACTCACCAATGGTTCATATACTAGGTGACTGTTCTATGTCAGGTCTATATTAGGTGACAGGATGGGTTGAGTGGTGGCTTTTCCTAAAGACTTCTAGAACTTGTAAGAGAGGCATTAGGAAAAGGGGAATTTTCAGGTGCCAGTGACTAAGGATCTAGAGATGAGACCATTCAGGATTAGTGGGTGGTCCCTAAAGTCAATGTCAACTATCTACAGTCTGTAGAGAAAGGGATGCAGGAGCCAAGGAGGCCAGCTGCAGACAGGGAGGGAAAGACAGAAAGAAGGGAGAGGCAGAAGCTGCCTCTCTGAGAGGGAGACAGGAAAGAGAGAGAGCTTAGGCTGGACGCTGAAGAGCAGCCTGTCTCAGCAGATGGGGGAGGGAGTGGGTGTGGCTTGTCTCTTAAAGAGACAGAACAATCATTACAACTAGTTCAAATTCATCATAAACTATGTAGTAAATCTGAGGTCAGCTTGGACTACAGACATTCTGCTTCCAAAACAAAAAAGAGGTGGGCATGGTGATGCACGCCTTTCTTAGCACTCCATAGGCAGAGGCAGGTAGATCTTTGTGAGTTTCAGAACAGCCAAAGCCACATAGTAAGACAATGTCTCAAGTTAAAAACAAACAAACAAAAAACACAAAACTAAACATAAGCAACCTACAGATTCAATGCAATGCCCATTAAAATCCCAGCGAAATTTTTCAAAGAAACATCGAAAGAAAAAAGAAAGAACGGTACTCAACTTTATTTGGAAAATCAAAAACCTAGGATAGCCAAAACAATCCTGGGCAATAAAAGAACTTCTGGAGGCATCACAATCCCTGACTTCAAACTCTACTATAGACCTACAGTACTGAAAACAGCCTGGTGTTGGTGTAAAACAGACAGGAGGACCAATGGAACCAAATTGAAGAACTGGATATCAATCCACACATCTTCAAACACCTGATCTTTGATAAAGAAGCAAAAAATATCAAATAGAAAAAAAAGCATATTTAACAAGTGGTGCTAGCATAATTGGATATCAACATGTAGAAAAATGAAAATAGACCCATAACTATCACCATGCATAAAACTCAAGTCCAAATGGATCAAAGACCTCAACATAAAGCCAGCCACACTGAACCTTATAGAAGAGAAAGTGGGAAGTACACTTGAACGCATTAGCACAGGGAACCACTTTCTAAATAGAACCCCAGCAGCACAGACACTGAGAGAAACAATTAATAAATGGGACCTCCTGAAACTGAAAAGCTTCTGTAAAGTAAAGGACATGGTCAACAAGACAAAACGACAGCCTACAGAATGGGAAAAAATCTTCACTAATCCCACATCAGACAGAGGTCTGATCTCCAAAATATACAAAGAACTCAATAAATTGGACACCAAAAGATCACATAATCCAATAAAAAAAATGGAGTACAGACCTAAACAAAGAACTGTCAACAGAGGAATCTAAAATGGCTGAAAGACACTTAAGGAAATGTCCAACATCCTTAGTCATCAGAGAAATGCAAATCAAAACAACACTGAGAGTCCATCTTATTATACCTGTAAGAATGGCCAAGATCAAAACCCCTGATGATAACTTATGCTGGAGAGGTTGTGAGGAAAAGGGAACACTTCTGCCTTGGTGGTGGGCATGCAAGCTGGTACAGCCCCTTTGGATGTCAGTGTGGCGATTTCTCAGAAAATTAGGAAACAACCTTCCTCAAGACCTAGTAATACCACTTTTGGGTATATATCCAAAGGATACTCAATTGTGCCACAAGGATATGTGGTCAACTATGTTCATAGCAGCCTTGTTTGTCATAACCAGAACCTGGAAACAACCTAAATGCCCCTCGACCGAAGAATGGGTAAGGAAAATGTAGTACATTTACACAGTGGAGTACTACACAGCAGGAAAAATAACGACAGCTTAAATTTTGCAAGAAAATGGATGGAGTTATAAAACATTATTTTGAGTGAGGTAACCCAGACACAGAAAGACTCATAGGTGGTTTTTTAAACATAAAGCAAAGAAAGCCAGCCTACAAGCCACAATTTCAGAGAACTTACACAACAATGTGGACACTAAGAGAGACTTACACAGATCTAATCTACATGGGAAGTAGAAAGTATAAAAAGACAAGATCTCCTGAGTAAATTGGGAGCATGGAGACCTTGGGGAAAGATTGAAGTGGGGAGGGGAGAGGCAGATAGGGGAGCAGAGAAAAATGTAGAGCTCAATAAATATCAATAAAATAAATAAATAAAAACAAAAACAACCCAAAACAAACCCAAAACCAAAGGCGACCCTCAGGGCCTCATCACCTCTTCAGGGACCACCTCCTAATTCTATCCTCTTGGGCACATCTTCAAACCACAGCACACACAGGACTCTGTGATCCTGAAACACGAGAACACACACAGAGGCGATATTTGGCTGATTCTTTGGATGAGGGGGGCAGAGGGTTCACAGATCAAGGAGAGTCCTGGTGTCCCACAGTGTCTGAGGGTCTGCACCTCACAGCAATTGGTCTTACAGAAGATTTAAAAACCTCCTTTTAGTTCTGTAGGCTCATATAATCAACCTCATAAGTGCAAATTATTAATATTTCTATTTTTTTAAGTCTGAATTTTTCTGTATTTGGAAATAACGAGGGCCTTATTTTCTGCATTTGGAAATAGGAAGAGCTGGTTCCTCCTTGAACAGACTCTGAGTGTTAAACGTTGAGTAACTGATGTCAGGAGACAGTGCCGAGCAGAACTGAGCTAAGACATGCTTTACAATAAATATTTATGATTCCTCCAGTAGTTCTTGCCTTTTAATGTATGGCGTTTTCAAAATGCTTATAGCCTGCACCCTGATGGATGCGTCTGTTTAGAGAACTATAGACACGGCATCGGTACCTGGTGATTCCCACCGGGGCATTAAGCTAAACAAAGAAAATGAATGCGTTCCCAACCACAGGCACGATTTACAGCTCTTGGAATAGAAGCTGACATGGACTGCAGCGAGGTATGTGTTGGGAGGGTGCATTTGGACTCATCCAGAGGCTTTCACTCATGTCAGGTTTTTATCTGAAACTGGAGCCTTCATCTCCCCCTTACTCCACACACCTGAGTAAAAACTTCAGCGCTGTGCACTCAAAAACAGACCCGAGTCTGGCTGTGGTAAGATGA
The DNA here is from genome assembly GCA_963919715.1 of Microtus obscurus. Lineage (NCBI taxonomy): Eukaryota > Metazoa > Chordata > Mammalia > Rodentia > Cricetidae > Microtus > Microtus obscurus. Next base: position 179,441 of record CAWTZC010000090.1, read on the forward strand.
CTCCTCAGGGACCTCAGCCTGAGCTGGTGGCTTCTGATGTGGCAGACAGATTTAAGGCCTGGGCTTATCGGGTATTGTTCTGATGACAACTGAGAAGAGAGAAGAACAGAACAGCACCCTCTTTGGCTCAAGAATAGCCACTTTCATTTAATAGAAATAAATTTCAGCAGATTAAATAATTTTTCAACTTGATTTATAAATTAGACATTTCGTACACGGACTTAAAATAGCTTCAGAAACCTTCTGCTCCAAATATAAATCATGTTTCTGCAATTTTTTTTTATTTGAGAGTGTTTCATATAATCTAGGCTGTCCTTGAACTTACTATGTATCTGAGGATGAACCTTAAACTTTTGATTCTCCAGCCTCTACCTTCCAAGTGCTAAGTTCATGCCACTATAGCTGGTAACCTTGAAAATTTTTATTATGATAATGTATATAAAATATAACATCTATAATCTTAACTATCAATCTGGTTGTTTTAATTAAAAATGTTGGTGGATGGTCAAATGTATGTCTCTGCACCACATGCATGCCTACTTCCTGCAGAGGCCTGCAGTGGGCATCACATTCCCTGGAACTGGAGTTACAGATAGTTGTGAGCCACCATATGGATGCTGAGAACTGAACCCAGACATTCTGTGGGAACAGTTAGTGGTCTTGGCCACTGAGCCACCTCTCCAGTCCCTGGCGTGTGTGTGTGTGTGTGTGTGTGTGTGTGTGTGTGTGTGATTGAGAGAGAAAAGGTCCTCCTGCCTCACCTCCCTATTCTGTAACATCACTAATTGTGTCTTCAAAAATTTATTTTCACGCCAGGAGGTGGTGGTGCACACCTTTAATTCCAGCACTCAGGAGCCAGAGGCAGGTGGATCTCTGTGAGTTCAAGGCCAGCCTGATCTACACAGCGAGTTCCAGGATAGCCAAGGCTACACAGAGAAGCCCTGTTTTTAAAACCAAAAAGCCATAAAGCAAAGAAAGCAGCCTACAAACCACAATCCTAGAGAACTTAGACAACAATGAGGACACTAAGAGAGACTTACATAGATCTAATCTACATGGGAAGTAGAAAGAAAAAGACAAGATCTCCTGAGTAAATTGGGAGCATGGGGACCTTGGGGGAGGACTGAAGAGGGGAGGGGAGAGGTAGAGAGGGGAGCAGAGAAAAATGTAGAGCTCAATAAATATCGAATTAAAAAAATAAAAATAAAAACCAAAAAAGATTTTTTTTTTCACAAGTCAAGATTTTGCTGTGTAGCTCAGGCTGTCCTCCAATTTGTGACAACCTTCCTGTTTCACTCTCTCAAGTGCTAAGATAACAGTCCTCAGCTGCCACACCCTTGTCCATTTTGTGTATGGATACAAATGTGTGTTTGTGTGTGTGTGTGTGTGTGTGTGTGTGTCCAGAGGCCAGAGATGCAATTTGTTAGCACAGGTGAGCTCCTGCTTGTTATGTCTCTTACTGGAAGGCTTATGCTAGGATGACTGTCCTGTGAACACCACCTACACAGGTACACACACACACACACACACACACACACCACCAGAATGAAGTGAATCTATGAAATATAAAAATGACTAATGTAAGGGAATCTGTTATATTTTAATTAAACTTCAAAGTGAGTGAAATTACAGGCTGTGAAGCAATTTAAGAAACCAGAGCTGCCGGTCTAGTCGACGCAAATGCTGGAATGCTCACGACTGTCACTAGCAGGCTCCAGCCCCACCCCTTGGCGGCAGATCCCCTAATCTGAATTCCTCAGCATGGTCCGGGAAGGCCTTGTGGGGTGGCCCGTCAAAGTCTTTGTTATCAGCAGGAACCCATCTTCTTTCATCTCGGAAAATTACATCCTTTCTGCTATGAACGGACACAAAACCACAGCGTGGTAATTGAATCCCGCTCAGCCCTACAGGACTGAGTGAAAGCGGCCCAATCAGCCCCTCTTGAGTTACACTCCTATTCATGTGGCTTTTAAAAATTGTTTTTAGTTCTCACCCTACCTCTGACACTCCACAGGCTTTGTTTGATTCCTGAGAGGTGGGGTAGAGCTATCTCGAAGGGCTTTTATAAACTTAAAAGCCGCTCAGTCAATACCGCATGAAGGGCATCAGTCTGCCAAGACCCCTGAGAAATGGGTGTTACTCGACTGGGTTTTTAATGTCTCCATGTTTCAGATGACCACAGTTCGAGAGCTGGCGATGTTCAGAGGAAGGGTCCTACCTCGATTCTAGTTGACACGACCGGCTTTCCGCGGCACTTTATGAACTGCTCGATTTGAAACTCCCGAGACCCACATGCCGACATCTTCCGTCTCAGTCCAGTTCCTGGTGCTAGAACAAAATACCCGAGGTCAGGACCTTGATAAGGAATAGACACTTTTCTGGCTCACCATTCTGGAGATCAGAAAGGCAGACTGCATATCCGCCTAACCCCTTACAAAAGCTTTCTTATTGCATCCTGACAAGACAGAGAGCGTCACGTGGTGAGACAGCTAGCTCAGAGCCAGCTAGACTTCGATAGTCATCAGGTCTCAAGACAGGAGACGTTCTATTTGGCCGTTTTAAGATTGAGGAAAACCGGACCTTAGAGACAGAAGAACCTTCACTCCCTCCACCCCCGCCTTATGGCTAATGCTTCGGTCCTCCTCCCTGCCAGACCTTGCTGCCTGGGACCTGGACGTCCCTCGGCGCTCACAATCTGTGGCATCTTCTAGGAGAGCTACCTGCGTCAGACCTCTTCCTCCTTATACAAAGCTTCAGGGTCTTTTGTCTGTTTGCTAATTTGTTGGAATTTCAGGGGTAAAGCCAGGAAAAGAAAGGAAAAGAGAAGACAGTTCTAAACAAAACACCAAGATTATAGATGCGAATATAACACACTAACGGTTAACACAGAGGCTGGGGATTGTGCTTGATTGCACATGTGAGGACCCAAGCGGGATCCTCACAGGCAGCACCAAAAAGCAGGACCTGGCAGCATACACTCGCAAGGGAGCAAAATGAGGGAGTTGCTTCTCTGTGTCTACCATGTCGGTCCTGGGGACTGGACAGCCAGCATCTTTATCTGCTGAGTCATCTTTCTGGCCCCCAATTTTTTTTTTTTGAGGTTGGATTTTGCTAAGCAGCGTAGCTGACCTTGAACCCTCAGTCTTGCCCCCACCTTTCAAGCAATAATCTAATCCTGGTCTAGTATTTAACTTTAAACTATAATTTTAATCATACAGCCATAATATTACAGCCTCTCCAGCATGTGGACAGCCCGTATTGGACCATGGAAGCGGATCAAATAAAGAACCCGTGCAATATATATCCACCCTATCAGCTCTGTTTTCTAGAATAGTGGTTCTCAACCTGTGGGTCGCAACCCTGAGCTCAGATTCACAGGGATCTCCTAAGACCATCGGAAAACACGGGTATTTATATTATTGTTCATAGCAGTAGAAATTACAGTTACAAAGTAGTAACAAAGGATCCCATTAGGGAGGTTGAGAACCACGGCTCTAGGAGGCTTTAGCTAACACATCTCCACTAGAGTAGAACCCTAGAGAGTGCTGCTGTTTCTTTTTGCTGTACAGAAGATTGATAATAACTGTGCTGGCTGCTTTAATGTCAACTTGATACAAGATATGGTCGTTTTGGAAGAGGGAAATTCGATTGAGAAAGTGTCGCCCCCAAATGGGCCTGTGGGTAACCCTATGGTACATTTTCTTGATTGATGAGGGCGGTGCTACCTGAGCAGGAGGTCCTGGGTTCTATAAGAGAGCTGGATAAACAAGCCACAGGGAACAAGCCAGCCAGTCAGCAGCACCCTCTGCAGCTTCTGCATCAGCTCCTGCCTCCGGATTCCTGCCCTGCTTGAGGTCCTGCCCTGACTGCCCCCTGTGATGGAGTGTGAACTGAAAATGTAAGATGGAATAAATGCTCTCCTCACAGCAACAGAACCCCAACTGAACAATACCTTACTGTGCTTTCTGAGGCGTTTCTGGTGTGTTTGTCGGAGATCTTTGAACACTACCTTGATCTTGTAAGGGGAGAAATTTTAAAATGCTTCAAGAGAAAGCAAAGATAATAATGGGTACAATCCATAGGGCATTATTTCTTGCTCTGTCCATTCGGGTGATCCCATCAGCAATTGTGTTTGTGCAAAAGAACCTCTTGGATCACTTGGGGTTGAGAAGAGGGTTCAGTCAGTAACGTGCTTAGCTACACAGCATGAGAACCCGAGTTCAGATTCTAAGCCCCCATGGACAAGCTGGCTGTGACAGCACACACGCAGCTCTGGTGCAAGGGGACAGAGAGGCAGGTTTGTGATGCTGGCTGCCAACCCCACCTCGCACAACCAGCGAGCTCCAGATTCATCGAAAACTTTGTCTCAAAACGTAAGTAGAGAGCAGATGGAGAAGACGCTGCTGGATCTTGACATCTGGCCCCCACACTCACAGGTTCACACACACTCATGCACATACATGTACATACACATACAAATCTCACCCCCAGCGCGCGTGTGCGTGCACACACACACACACAAGTACATACACACACACACACACACACAGAAACCACTGATAGATTATTTGCAGCCGTGTTCGACAATGATCTTCATCATAACAACTGAGGAAGACACAGATGTCAATATCTGGCCTCCACATGCGCACGTATTCAAGCACATTTACATCCATATAATGCCTACACAGAGAAACACCTCTCTCTCTCTCTCTCTCTCTCTCTCTCTCTCTCTCTCTCTCTCACACACACACACACACACACACACACACACAGAGTGGGAGATTATTCGCAGCCATGTGTGAGTGCGCTCTTCTTCCTAACTGGCAGATCTTAAATGGATACATAGAACTGTCAAGCATCTGTGATTGCAGGCTGAAATGATTAGGAAGGCTGGTTTTTGGGTCAACACAGCCCAAGGAGGCACAGGGCTGTTCATTAGTTGGAAAGGGAATTTGGTGCTTGCACAGCGCTGGGTGTTTGCAGCCGCTTTGTGGCTCTGGTTTGTCAATGCTCCTCTTTCATACTCTTGATGAGTACACACGGCCGTATTCATTTGACACGGATGACAAATGGCATTTGAATTCACCAGGTTGAAAGGTCAGCCACTGGTCTCTATTAGTCAGTGTGGCTTCCTCAAAGTGTCTCAGTCATGAGGGCACAGCTGGAATCCCTGAGTGCACTGTGCTGCATGCCACTCAGTGTTCACAGATGCTGGATTCTGCATGGCCTTGCCTTGGGTTCCTGGTGCCTGACTCCGTCTGGGTACTGATAGAGGAAACCACATGCTGCCTAGCACACTGGCTTTCATCTGGGAAGGGGTTCATAATAACAGCGCAAGAGTATGAAAAAGATCTATTTCCTGAACCCAAAGAAAAGGGTTCATTCTCCAAGGCATTGTGGTATGAGAACAAGTCCTTTAGCCAAGCATACATCTCGAACTGTTAGCAGGGGCACAAAAACACCTCTTTACTTCTCCTGGAGGAACAGGATCTGGGAATTGTCATGGTAAGATGGATGTTTAATTCAAGTAATGACAGGACCAGCAGCCTCTGCACATCTATGTACCTAGTACAGAAGGCTTTGTTACACTAAGGATTTGTGGGTTTGGGTTGAAGTAATGGTCTGACTCCTAGGTGCTTGGATCTAGGATGCCTTTTTCTGCCTCTGTGTGCTTACAAATGTCATGTTGCATACAGAGAAGCACAAAGGGACCAGAAAACATCAATCCACACTCTATCCACTTTGCAGTTGGTGCCGTTTGCACTATTTCTGATTAGGATTTAATTTTGTTCTATCTGTAATAAAACAAGTCATCACAGATGTTGTTGGTTTTATACTTTCTTTTTGTGTTTTGTTGTTTGAAATAGGGTTTCTTTGTGTATCTTGGAGCCTGTCCTGGGTAGCTCTCTCTCTCTCTTTCTGTTTTTTTTTGTTTTTTCTTTCTTTCTTTCTCTCTCTCTCTCTCTCTTCTTTCTTTCTTTCTTTTTGAGACACGGTTTCTCTGTGTAGCTTTGGAGCCTGTCCTGGAACTTGCTCTGTAGACCAGGCTGGCTTTGAACTCACAGAGATCCTCCTGCCTCTGTATCCTGAGTGCTGGGATTAAAGGTGTGCACTACCACCACTGCCCAGCTAGTTTTCTTTTCTTTTTTTTTTTTTTTTTGAGGGACTCATCATATAATTCAGGTTGGCTTCACCCTTTCGGTCCTCCTGCCTCAGCTTCCTGGGCGCTGGAATCAGAGAGGTGAGCCACCATATCTGGCTCTTTGAAGATCTTCCATATAGTAAAGAAATTAGAAATAAAATATTATAAAAATAAAATGAAGTAACTTTTTATAGACTTCTAAGTACCAACTGACAAAAATAGCTGATAAGCTGATTCAAGAACTAATTCTTCTCACTTGCTAAGGGCCTTTCTAGTCTCTCTTTTGGCTGTATTAAGACCTGTTTCAGCTGAATAATTATCTACTTCCTTTTTTCTGCAAGCTATGACATCGAGTGACCTAAACAAAATGTCTATGGATAATTATGTTGAAAACTATGGTAATTAGTCACATGTACTTTTGTTATAGATATACAATGAAGTCATGAATCTATAATAAAAACTCTACAATCAGATTTTCCCTTTATTAAGTATTTAATGACATGTTATATTATCCATATGTTATATTTACATCTCACTATGTTAGTAAGATGTAAGATGATACTTTGTATCTAATCTAATTTTCCCCGAGACCAGTGAGATAAATGTAAATATGGCATTGATATCGTAGACGTGATTCAGAAAGGTCAGGTTACTTGCACAAGCTCCCACAGCCTGTGAATGGCTGAGCTGGGATTCAGATTCACATCCTCTGGTTCCAAAGTCAGCTCTGAAACTGGTGTACTACATCCATGGCAGAGTAAATCATCCCCTACATCTGAGAGGGCAGGACCTGCTGCTGTACTACATCCATGGCAGAGCAAACCATCCCCTGCATCTGAGAGGGCAGGACCTGCTGCTGGACTACATCCATGGCTGAGCAAACCATCCCCTGCATCTGAGAGGGCAGGACCTGCTGCTGTACTGCATCCATGACAGAGCAAACCATCCCCTGCATCTGAGAGGGCAGGACCTGCTGCTGGGCTGCATCCATGACAGAGTAAACCATCCCCAGCATTGAGAGGGCAGGACCCATAGAGTTTGTATCTATGCTCTGCAGCAGGTGCTCTCCATGAAGTATTCCAGGGAAAACCTCTTCTGGCCTTGCAGGTGCTGGGTGAAGAGAGTTGAGGTTCAAGGCAAAACAAAAGAGGCAGGTAGATTACTCAACAGGTGAAGGCAACTCACGCCAAGCCCAAATAACCAAGTCTGGCTTCCCAGATCCCTATGGTGGAAGATGAGAACCAACTCCAGCGAGTTGTCCTCTGACCCCTACAAGTGGTTCACGACTTGTGTGTCCCCTGTATCCCAACACACGTGTGTGTGCACACACACACACACACACACACACACACACACACACACACAAAGCAAAGTTTGAAAAAAATAAAAAGACCAGCAGAAGGTAATGTCCGCTGCAGGAATGATTTGCCAGCAAACTCATCAGGCAGATCCTGATCTCATTGAGACATGAGACTGTGGAACAGAAATCCAGATGCTGTTTGCTCATGTGGGAATGAGGGGACTCTGGCTGAGAGACTCCACATCTGTTCGTCATACATCAATGGAAGAGTGGAACTTTCCAGTGATGTGCGTGCTGAAAAACAAGTGTAAACCACAAATAACTTTAAAAATGTGCACTTAGTCTGGCAGTGGTGGCACACACCTCTAATCCGGGAGGCAGAGACAGGCAGATCTCTGTGAGTGCAAGGCCAGCTTGGTCTACAGAGTGAGTTCTAGGACAGGTAGGGCTACACAGAGAAACTCTGTCTTGGGAAAGAAAACAAAAACATGTGCATTAGTTCTTTCTGAAGAACCTGTGGATGATGACTCTGGGCAATTTTGAATTGACCTCAGTCTGTTTTCTATACACAAAGTGCATCCTACACACAAAGATGCTAGAGATTCAGTTCAGCACAGTTCTCTGCATTTTACTTTTCAAATTAAACCAAAGTAGAAAATCTTAACACTCTTTTGATTTTGAAGAAATTCTCTCTCTCTCTCTTCCCCTCACTCTCCCTCCCTCCCCCCTCTCCCTTCCTCTCTCTCCCTCTCTCTCGTGTGTGTGTGTGTGTGTGTGTGTGTGTGATGCTGTTTGTTTGTTTGAGACAGGGGTTCTCTGTGCATCCTTGGCTGTCCTGGAACTTGCTCTGTAGACCAAACTGGACTAGACCACATAGATATCCTCTTGCTTATGCCTATCTATTCTTTCTTTGACTTTGAGTAAATTTTGTTTTAAAATTGCCTTGAGACTCCATCTCACTCAGTCAGAATTGTCATCAAGAGACAAATGACTGCTCCAGCTGGTCGTCTATGGGGTAGATGCTGGGGGAGCCAGCCGGATGGTGTGGGGGGACTGGTCCTGTGGAACTGTAATTAGGATCTCCATGACTCAGGGCATCAGCAGGATATCCAAGAGGAGTTTGGTAAGGGCCCAGGATTGATGGTGTACCAGAAGCCAGAGGCCTTGAACCAGACCTTGAACCTTTAGCAGGGCAATGAACATTTGCAGGTAAATCTGTTTGGACAAAAGAGCATACTGCATGTCTACTGAAGCTCCCAATACCAGCAAGACAAATGAAGAGGGGATTAAAAGGCAGGAAAGACAGATAATCAAAGTGTTTTTAATTAATATTTTCATTTTCTTGGGGGGAGCACTGCCAGGATGAAGGGCAGAGATGGAGGGTTTTAATACAGTGAAAGAAACAAAGCCTGGCTATTAGGCTAAAAGATCGAATACAGAGAGAATAGAATTTGTTGAGCATCTGGGTATGGCAATTAGAATGTGGGCTGTAAAGTGAGAATGTCTTGTGTTGTGTGAGAGGGACCCAGGCTTCCGAGAGCCTCATCAGTTCAGCCATTTCCCTTGGAAATATTGGAATTGTTCGTTTGGTGCTATGGCCTCTAGCAGGCAATAATACGGTCTGAGTTGGTTATGGATTCTCCTTTTGTTGTTACTAGCCCGTGCTTCTTCCACATAGCCACATGTAACTGGAGAATGTGAAAGCATGCTTGGATTCTGTATAAAGGTTTAGGGGTTATCCCTCTGCTAGTTGAAAGGTGTGAGTAAGAACTATTATTTCGGTCTGTTGGTTTGTGGTTTGGGCTGGAAGGGCCGGTGCCTCAACCACTAGAGTGTCTGAAATGACAGCATATCCTGCTTTGCATGCGACTTCATGTATGGAAGGAGCTGTCATCTCTGTACCATGTATAGGTGTGGCGAGGTAGCCCTCATGCATGTGTCTAGGATACGGTAATACCTCCTTTAGGGTCTCAATCAAGAGCAAGAAGGGAACTATTCCAGGATTGGTCAGGGGAGAAGACTTGAAATGTTAAGAGGTGGACATGGCTGAAAGGTAAGTGTTGCGTCCTCTACTAACACTATCTGAAGTGAGAAAACTCTGGAGGGAGGTAATGTTTGGAGATCCTTGTATATTAGAAGGTGGAACAGGTGGTGAGAAGAGAGGATAATAGGTGACCCAAAGGTTAAGTTCTTTGATACACATATGAGAAGTTCAGCTTGAGCAAGAGCTCATAGACAAGGTTTAAATTATGTTTAAAAAAAAAAAGAAAACAAAACCAATCAAATGGCAATAAATGCTGAGAAAAAAACCCCACTTCTTCACTGCTGGTGGAAGTGTGAACTTGAGCAGACACTATGGAAATCAGTATGAACATTTCTCAAGAAGCTAAAAATGGGACTGCCATACACTAGTCAGGAAATTGTCCAGCTCAACACTGGTGTTGGGAACACAAAGGTCCTTGCCCCCTCAGAGCAATAAACACATAGAGGTCTCTTCTCAAATGAGGAACACCCATCTTCCACCTAAAAGGCTGGGAGTGGATATTGTTAATGACCTATTGACCTCTTTTGCTCTCTGTGGCAGCAGACCCTACCCACCTTTTGCTGTAGAGACAGACTTCACCCAAATTCCCCAGAATGTTTATTTCAGACTCCTCCTTCCTAGACTTTTATCGTTAGCTCCCAGTTAATAGCATCCATCCTTTGGGGAGATGTCATGCACTTTATAGCCGGGTGACCTCTATGCTATCATGGTCAGAGACCACACCAGATTTTAGGCCTTTTAGCTATAGAATCCACCCTCATGGTCACATGTTCTTTGCAAAGGAGTTTCTATGTGGTCACCCCTAAGCTTTATTGTGCACCTGGAGCTGGGATGATTGTTGCCTGGAAATGTTCCCCAAAATTGTACTATTTTAAACATGCTGGCAATGAACCTCCTGACACCAGACTCCCAAGTCTGATCCAGGTTGATGAAGTCAACCTGAACTCTGATTTTATTCTCAAGTCTTTGTGGTTTGCTCCCATGTCCTGAACATCTGCAAAGTCCCTATAACATAACATAACATAACATTAACATAACATAACATAATCAATAAAATATCGGATTTTATTCAATCATAAAGAAAAATGAAATCATGACAAAGAATAGACTAGAAATCATTATGTAGGATGAAATAAGATAGAGAATCATGTGTTCTCACTTACATGCAGAATTTAGATTTAAAATTTTCTCTCTCTCTCTCTCTCTCTCTCTCTCTGTGTGTGTGTGTGTGTGTGTGTGTGTGTATGTGTAGGTTATGAAGGTAGAAAGGAGATTATAGTAGGGGTTGGGGAGAAGAAAGAGCAATAGAATAAAAGTTACACAAAAGCAGAGTGGGGAGCAATCTATGGGAAGGAAGGGAGCCAACTGGGGCTTGAGAGGAGGAAGAATTAGACATTAGAATTGATCATGAGGAGAACAAGCTGCCAGATCTTGATGATAAGGAACAGAGATTGATACATTTGATGAAAACGAGCAAAGGCAGCAGGTGACTCAGCACTCACAGGGGCTGCTGAGCAAGCTTGGTGACCTGAGTTAGAGCTCCAGGTCCCACATATGTAGCTCACATCTGTAATCCCAGAATTCCTGCCAAGAGAGGCAGGGACAGGAGAATTTCCCAGAAGCTCACAGACCAGATGGTCTGGAGCACACAGAGAAGCAAAACCAGAAGGGGCACTGTTTCAAGGATGGAAGCAGAAAACTGGGTTCTCAAATTGTGCACTGAACCCCACACATGAGCTGTGGGTACATACCTGCTCCATACAATACAGTAATAATATAGTAAACAACAAACAAAACCCCCAAATGAATGGAACATGAAAAAATTTGAGGATGCCACCAAAGACCAAACTGATGAATTATGGTCATAAAAGAAAGAAAAGAACTTCAAGCTAAAGGCATAGAAAATATTTTCAATATTAGCAAAAATTCTCAAAATTGAGGTCCAAGAACAGGAGTCACTCAAAGCACCAAATAGACAGGACTAGAAAGAAACTTCTGTCTTAGTTACTCTTCTGGTGCTGTGCAGAGACACCATGAATAAGGCAGCTCTTAGAGAGTATTTAGTAGGGGGCTTGCTTACAGTTTTAGAGGGCTAATTGATGGCTGTCTTGGGAAGGAATGTGGCTGCAAGCAGGCAGGCATGATGCTGGACAGTAGTTAAGAACTTATATCCTGATGAGAAAGTTGCAGGCAGAGAGAAAGACAGGCACACACACACACACACACACACACACACACACACACACACACACACACAGAGAGAGAGAGAGAGAGAGAGAGAGAGAGAGAGAGAGAAACAGAGACAAAGGCAGAGAGACAGAGAGAGAGATAGAAAGATAGAGAGACAGTGCCTGCCATGGGCTTTTGAAACCTCAAAGCCCAGCTCACTGGCACACCTCCTTCAACAAGGCCTTATCTCCTAATCCTTCTCAGTTTTGCTAACTGGGGACCAAGTGTTCAAATCTATGAGCCTGCGGGGCCAACTAAAGTAAATGTTACTTTAGTTGGGCTTCAGGTCTGACTGTCCCACAGAAAAGGCTCCTTGGCCTCTGACTCCTGCCTGTGTCTTTCCTAGGAGCCTCTGAGAGAGGCCAATGGAGAGGAACCTTCAGCTGAGCACACCTCCAACCTCTTCCATCTGGGGACTCTACTCATTTCAAACTGACACCACCTGACACGGGCTTTTTTGTTGAGCCAGAACAGTGCCTCTTGCCTTTAATCCTAGCATTTAGGAGGCTGAGGCAGGAGGGTGCCATTATTCTCAGATTTAGTGAGTTTTAGGGCAGCCTGGACTAGCAATTCTCTGTCTTGAAATATATACAAGCAAGCAGAAAAACAACAACAACAACAAAAAAAAAACCCAACCCAGTAAATTTTAAATCATTCTCCCTTGCATTCTGTACACACAAAAGATAAAATGATATTCGAGTCCCCTCTCTTAGGCATGCCAGCCTTTGGAGCTCAGGGTACTTGGTTGCCTTGTGACTTCAATGGTTTGGTGAGTTCTGAGAAGAGCCATGATTGTGCAGATGCCTGCTTTTGTTTTCTTCTTCCACTGTGTGGATCTGTTTTCTCTGATGGCATCCAACAACCTAAGTGGAAACAGAACCTGCTGGAAGGCTTCAAACCACAAAAGGACATTATCTGATTCACATTTTCAACAGCCTCTGGCTGTTTCATGGAAAATGCATTCTAGGGAGGCCTGAGTGGAAGGAGGAGTCATCAAGGAAGGAGTTTGGTCACGACAAGATGGCAGCCTGGACTAGACGGTACAAGCGAGAGGAGAAGGGAAGATTTGGGACATGTTTGATTTTATTTATTGAGACAGGGTCTCCTGTATCCTAGGCTAGCCTTGAACTTGTTAGGTAGGCATGAGTGGCCTTGAATTCCTGACATTAGGATGACACATGGACATTACCCCTCCTGGTTTGTGAGGTACCAGGGACCAATCCAGGGCTTTGTGCATGGCAGGCAAGCATTCTACAACCAAGTTGCTTCCCCGGTGCTTAAAAGCAAACTAAGAGACTTAATGAGGAATTAATGAAAGGAATGAGTGGCAGGAAAAGCTAATGACTCTTGGGAGAGGGGCTGAATATTATCATTTTCCGATAGGAGAACAGACCTGGAGAGGATGCGGAGCCGAGGTTCTAGGCTGGATGCGCGGGATGGCTAGTTATAACTCTTAGTTTTGACATGACAAAAGAGAACCTTAGTGAGGAACCTTCTAGATCAGTGTGATCTGGTTAGTTTTGTCAACATGATCACAAGTTAGATGGGATGAGTAACCTTAGCTGAGAAAACACCAGCAGGTTTCCTGTAGACAAGTCTGTGGGCATTTTCTTGTTTCCTGATTGGTGTGAGTGGTAGTGCTACCCACAGGAAGGTGGTCCTGTATTGTATGAAAAAAGATGGCTGAAAAAAATCAAAGCAACTTTGAGATTTCATCTTATTCTAGGCAGAATGATAGAGATAACAAAACAACGGGTAGCAAACTCTGGAGGAAAGGGAACCCCATTCACATTGGTGGGAAAAATTACGTAGTTATATATATATTTTTTATTTTTTTTTAACTAATTTTATTTCTTTATTTTTTAAATATTTATTTATTTATTATGTATACAATATTCTGTCTGTGTGTATGTCTGCAGGCCAGAAGAGGGCACCAGACCTCATCCTAGATGGTTGTGAGCCACCATGTGGTTGCCGGGAATTGAACTCAGGACCTTTGGAAGAGCAGGCAATGCTCTTAACCACTGAGCCATCTCTCCAGCCCCCCTATATTTTAATTTCAGAAAATAAAAAAAATATTAATTAAAAGTATAGGAAGCAGGCTGAGCAAGCTAGTAAGCAGTGTTCCTGCACACCCCGCCTGAGTTCCTGCCTTGAGTTCTTGTGCTGATTTTCCTTCGTGAGGGACTTTGAGACAGAAGGAAAAATACGCCTTTCCCTCCAAGTTGCTTTTGGTCATGGTGTTTATCACTGCAATAGAAAGCAAACTTAAGACCATGGGGCTTGCTCGCGAGGAGCTGTCTTGACTGCTTTAGCTGAGATGGGAAGACCACCCCTCGGGTTGGATCCTGGACTATATTGAGGGGTGGGTCTAGCACAAGTGAGCACACAAGAGTTTATTTCCTTCTGCTGCTGACTGAGGATGGCACGTGATTGGATGCTTCAGGTTTCTGCCCTAACTTTCCCACCACGATGGATTGTGAACTGTGAACTAAAACAAACCCTTTCTTCCGTAAGGGTCGGGTGTTATTGCAGCAGTGGAAATGACGCTACTACAAAATGCGAAGTTCTAGATCAAGGCCCAGGGCACAGGGAAATTCTGATTTGACCATTTCCCTGTGAAAGTTCAATATGGCAGCCTGGGGTTGGATGGGATTGACAAGGGAAGGGATATAAACAGAGCACTGTTCACGATTGAGTCTGGGGACAGTTACCACTGCACATAGGATGGACAAGAAAGCACAAAGGAGACACAGAAACGTGGTCAAGGACAGAGAAGAAGACTCTCTTATTGGTCCCTTGAAGGTGATTTTAATCTATATTTGGTAGTTATCAGCTATTAGCCATTTGTCATGTGACTGTGATAGACTACTTGAAAAAGAAAACCAAGGAAGGAAGGGTTGCTTTGGGCACAGTTCCAGTGGCGAAGTCCCCCAGGGTGGGGAAGGTGTGGCAGCAGGAGCGTGATGTTTCTGGTCACCTTATACCAACAGAGAGTGCCAAGTGCCCATGCCCAGCCTGCTTTCTCCTTTGTGTTTGGTCTGGGACCCCAATCCATAGAACGGTGGCACCCACATTCAAAGCGGGTCTTCCCAACTCACTAGACAACCCCTCCCAGGCACACCTGAAGTTTCTCTCCTAGATGACTTGAGATTCTGTAAAGCTGAAAACATTAGCCACCATGGGTAACCATCCACAAGTAACGCAACACTGTATTTTGTCCAAACTTTAACTTGAGATAATGAAACTCTACTTTCTCTTTGACGATTAAGAGAGTAGAATTTCTAGTTGCTTCTAGAATCTGAGGCCAGGCTCTTTCTCTGATGCCAAGTAGAAGCCTGCTACTGCTAGAGAGGGGCAAAAAGATCTCGTTTTCATAAGAGTTAAATTTCTGGAAGGAAGTTCTGATGTTCCTATTCCATAAGATGAGAATGAGCCCCCCTGAGAAGGTGACATGGTGTCTTGCTGCTGTGTTGTGTGCAGGGACATCTCACTGAAATCTTATCAAGCTTTTCAGTGTGTGTGTGTGTGTGTGTGTGTGTGTGTGTGTGTGTGTGAGAGAGAGAGAGAGAGAGAGAGAGAGAGAGAGAGAGAGAGAGGACCTGCTGTTTCTCTCGAAGTCACACCTCTCCTCTGATGCATTCAGTCCTGGCCTGCTGGGTACCGGCTGCCATGGACAGTTCTGCTTTGCTTTCTGCATGTGTTATTGTGAAAGAGGAGATTCGCTCTGTTGAGTAAGAGAAATGCGGCTAAAGAAGCAGGGTAGCAAGGTTCATCAGCCTCCTCCGTGGGTAGTGACCTTCTTCCTTAACCCCGGTAATGTGTTGTTTTGGGTTTTAAAAACAAACCACAAATCTCACAGTTCTTTCATTTGGCTTTTGAATTGTACATAGACTTAAACTCACTAAGAGACTTTAGAAGTTAAAAAAAAAAATACTGTCGTGTTTGGTCTTTTAAAAAAATTCAGGAAATCAAGAATGCTATTGTAAGGGCTGGGGATACAGTTCAGGTGATAGAGTCTTGCATGTAGCCTGGATTTCGTCTCCAGTCCCTGACAAGCTGCAAGTTGTGGTGCTGGTTAATAAACTCATCCCTTGGGAGGTGGAGGAAGGATGATGGATGCTCAGGACCATCCTGGTCTACATGACACCCTGTTTCAAAACAAAACAAAACAAAACAAAACAAAACAAAACAAAACAAAACAAAGTAGTGTTTTATTGGAAATGAGAGAATGGACATGGAGGAGGGGGTTAGTTTTACCAAAGTAGCAAACACCATCATCTACTGTGCTACTGTTTCCTAGCAACCTTAAAGGACCATGGGCTTCAACACAACCTAAAACACAGCACTACTACCCAAAAATCTATCACGAAAACTTAAGAAATGAACTCTGCTAGGATTCAGGTCACCGCTGAGTTTCCAAACTATAACTTTTCCCTCTCCTAAAACACACAAATCTGAAACCCATCTTGATCATTCTCTTTGGAACCAAGAACAGCATTTAGATTAAGATAGCTACTTTTCTTATTTCAGGCACTTCTCTCTTCTTGTGCTGTCTTAAGGATCTTGATTCTCTGTCAAACCCCAGACAGTGGGCTACTAGGACAGCCCATGGCAGGTGGTCCCATGCAGTTGTCAACAACCACAGAATCTTTTCCTTGTTCTGTCCTTCCACCCCCATCCAGAGAGGGGAGATAGTGGTAGGAACAGAACATTGGCCCCAAACTGAGAAGTCTTTTCCCTTTTGTGGAGTGGAACTCCAGCTGTTTGCTGGTATACACCTATAATCTCAGCCCTTCAGACGCTGAGGTGGGAAGATTGTGTGTTCTGAAGCCAGTGTGGGTTATATAGCAAGACTATGTCTCAAAAACTAGAGCAACAAAAGTATCCATGGCTCTTTCTCCTTACACATTGCCTCTCTTTAAGTTACATTGTTTTTGTCCATTCATGCCCTTGCTTCATTTGAGAGAGTAGAAATAATTAAAATCACCATGGGATCCCCAGCAAACTTGTTTCCTATGGCTCTACTTCAAAGTATGTTCGCTCAGCTCACTTCATAGGATGTGGCCTGCAAATGTATAAGAAAAATAGTGGTTTGGATTTTAGAGACTTCATATTTCCAAGTTGGCGAGGAGTGCCACTCTCCCTCTCCTTTTCTGAAGACCTCTTTGACTATGACCTGATTATTGCAGAGAACTAGTTCCTGCCTCACAGCTGGGCAAATTTCTTGGGCAACCATGGAATTGCTTTGCTTTTGCGTGGCATCTAGCTCCACTCCTCACAGCTGTGCAGATTCCCTGGGGAGCCACAGAATGGCTTGCTTTTGTGTGGCACTCCTTGATGACTGGTCCAATCTGTGAACTGTCTTGCCATCTATTCCAGTTAGTTAGTTAGTTAGTTAGTGTTTGATTTTTTAGTCAGAGTCTCTCTGTGGTGTTCTTGGCTGTCCTGGAACTTGCTATGTAGACAAGACTAGCCTCAGGTTCACAGACTTCTGCCTGCCTCAACCTCTCAACTGCTGGGGTTAAAGGTGTGTGCTACCATACCCCACTTGGCAATTATTATCTCTATTCTAAGTTATGCCAACCCTCACATGGAACTTAGCCCTGTTCTTTAGTTAAGGTATGTTCATACATGTGTTCACACATACATGCACAAGTGCACAACCACTTGGATGAGTTGTGGGTGTTACAGACTGAGTGTTCTTGAGAAAGTAAAGTGGAAACACCTGTTTTACAGGTCAGAGTTCCCAGAGGAGCAGAGCTAAGGGCGTGTTTGTATCTTTGACATTCTTTTTTAGGAGTGTGTGTTGGGGGGAGGAGGGGGGAGGGAGAGCAGTGTCTTACCTGTCTCAGGCTGGCCTTAAACTTGCTACATTGGTGAGGATGGCCTTGAACTTCTGATCCTCTTGCCCCCACCTCCCAAGGGCTGGCATTACAGAAGTGGGCCATGGTGCCCAATTCGGTTTGTTTGTATAATCAGAAGCACGTGGGGATGGGGGGAGGAGAAGGAGACAGAAAGAGGAAAAAGGAGAGGGAGAGAGGGAAAGGGCAGTGAAGATTGAAAATAGAAATTTTAAAAGAATCTGTTTGGGGGGAGATGCCTCTACTCCAGCCAGCCGCTGGCAAGTCCCTGTGGCTAGTGGTGCTGGGCCTGAGGATGTGTAAACCTTGGGCTTGAAGCAGGACAGCCCAGAGGCAGAGACCACCAGCCCCTTCCCACCCTGCTCATAGAGACTTGATGTGGGAGTGTCATATATCAATCTGTTGATTTCATTGGATAAGCAATAAATAAACTGCTTGGCCCGATTGGTTAGAACATAGGTGGGTGGAGTAAACAGAAGAAAATGCTGGGCGGAAGAGGAAGTGAGGTCAGAAATCATGCAGCTCCTCTCAGAGACGCCAGGCTCCTGTCTCGCGGGCAGACGGGATAGCTCTGCTCTCTGAGGCACACTCGCGATGGAGCTCCGACCCAAGATGGACGTAGGCTAGAATCTTCCCGGTAAGCACACCTTGGGGTGCTACACAGAATATAAGAAATGGGCTAGTCCAGGTGCGAGAGTTAGCCGAGAAGAAGCTAGAAATAATGGGTCAAGCAGTGTTTAAATGAATACAGTTTGTGTGTTGTTATTTCGGGCATAAGCTAGCCAGGCGATCAGGGTGTTGGGGACGCAACCCCGACGCCCCTATTTCAACAGAAACTCCAGGTTGACAACATGCAATCACACCATGCCTGCCTTTTTCTTCCCCACGTGCTCCTGAGAAGGTGCAAAGCTGTCAAATTTCATGCATTATCTTAAGTTAAATGTGCAAGGAAATTTTCCTCTTGTCAGACCCTTTACAACTATCCATAATAAAATATAAACTCTTGTAATTCTGTCCAATATTGCTGATTATTTACCCAGTTTCTTAAAATATGGCACCTGTCTTAGTCGGTGTTCTAGTGCTGTGAAGAGACATCATGACCAAGGCAACTCTTTAAAGAAAATGTTTAGTTGGGAGCTTGCTTACAGTTTCAGAGGCTTAGCCCACGATCATTACGGCAAGAAGTGGACAGGCACGACCCTGGAGCAGTAGCTGAGAGCTTTACTTCCTGACCCAAAGACAGGCAGACACTGGGCCTGATGTGGACTTTTTAAACCCTGAGGCTCCCCTCCCCTGCATACTAGTGAGACACCTCCTTCAGCAAGGTCATTCTAATCCTTCCAAAGCAGTTCTACTAGGATCATGCATTCAAACATTCAAGGCTGTGGGGGTCATTCTCATTTAAATCACTACAGCATCTTATGAAGATGACTTTACACACATACACACACACATACACACACATGCACACACAATGGACTAATATTCAGTCATGAAGGAGGAATCATGCCTTCTGCAGAAAAAAATATAGGTCAAACTGAAGAGCATCGTGAAATAAGGTAGGCTGAAAGACAAATATCTGGGTTTATTTTTTATGTTCAGAATCTGGATTCTGAAATAAAGACATGAACTGAGCATGGTGACACATGCCTGTAGTCTAGTATTCAATAGGCTGAGACAGAAAGATGTCAGGCTTGACGATGCAGGGAGACCCTGTCTCAAACAAACAAAAACATGACCTGACTGGGAAGTTGAAAAATATTAAAACAGAAGTGGGACTATTAGGGAAGACAAAACAGAGCAGTGGGAGGGGTAAGGGGAAGTGATGGAGGCCAGCAGCAAAATTGCACTATATTAGCATATGAAATGTCATTGTTTTATATAATTAATATACACTAATAACTTTGGGTGTGGTGGTTTATGTCTACAACCAAGCATCTTGGAGGTTCAAGCAGAGGACTGGTGAAACTTTGAGGCCAGCCTGAGCTCTAGAGTAGCATACACACACATACCCCTCTGGGACTGGAGAAATGCCTTATCAGTTAAGAGCACTTGCTGTTCTTTCAGAAGACCTGAATTGGTTCTGTCCCACATGGACAGTCCACAACCACCTGTAACTCCAGTTCTAGGGCCTCTGACATTGTCTCTGGCCTCCTCAGGAGCCTACACACATGTGTACTTATACACACACTCCGATCCATATATATACATACACAAATTTTTAAAAAAATTTATTTATATTTTATGTTTGAGTGTTCGATATGTATACCTGCGTGGCAGATGAGGGCATCCAATCCTATTATAGATGATTGTGAGTCACCATGTGGCTGCTGGGAATTGAACTCAGGACCTCTGGAAGAGCAGCTAAGGCCCTTAACCCCTGAGCCATCTCTCTAGCACCTAGGTCAGGTTGTTCACAGCTTCCTTTAACTCCAGTTCCAGGAGACCTGAGGACTTGAGGGCACCTGCACACATGTCCACAAACACACAGATGTACACCTGCTTCCAACAAAATAAAACATTAAAGCTAAAGACATCCTGAGTTTCATACTGGAAAACCTTCATAATGTCTGCAGAGAGGAGGAAGAGTCATGACTGAGGCTCACTACCAAGGGGCTCAGTGTGGCCTGTGTGGAACTCCAACACCTTCTGGACCCTGCTGAGGACAGCTGCTAAGGCATCTGTTGAATGTGTTTCACAGACAACATTTGGGGAGCATTGGGGCTGGAGAGATAGCTCAGTGGTTAAGAGCACCAACTGCTCTTCCAGAGGACCCAGGTTCAATTCCCAGCACCTACATGGCAGCTAACATTTGGGGAGCATCTAATTTGGGAAGAATCCCATTTGGGGCTTGAGAGCCACATCTCTTTGTCCTGGTGATAAACACTGGCCGTCACAGGGGCAGGATCTTGGCATTGAGGACTGCAGGGTACAGTGGCAGTGGTGGCATGCCATTGCCAAGAGGTGCTGGTGGCCAAGTGTAAATAAAGTTAGAAACCGCTGCTCTGACATGGTCGCGGGCACCACAGGGCAGACAGTGGAGCAAGGCCACCAGGGCCTTGGAAGTGTCAGTGAGGGAGGTACCCGCCCTATGGCTGTACCTTACCTCATAAGCCTGTTTGCTTGTCATTCAGGTCATATACATGATGGCAGAGCCGAAAGGAGGGGGGAACGGGCTAAAGGGAAGGGATGGGAGAAGGGATGAAGGGAAGAAAGAAGTGGTAAGATTTCTGTAGAAGGTTTATTACTGAGAGAAAGTGGGTGTGGGGCTCTAAATGATTCGTGCAACTTCTTGACTCTACGATCATATAAAAAAGAAATGACAAAGGAACGGGTAATCTCACGATTACTGCCACTGGTTGCGATATGCGTCTTTGGTTACTGTTGGAGACTCGCCACTCCAGATGGAAACCGAGTCACTTGTGGGCCACCACAGGTTATCAACATGCATGTACCTGTGTGTTCATGTGTGTGTCTGTGCTTGTATGTGTATAATCTGCAGTAATTGACAAGGTACAGTAACTGAGTGAGAGCTACTACAGAGTGGAAGCCGATCATTCTTACCGGATGTTTTGTATCTGTGTGAACTCTCCAACTGCTCATAAATAAAGCTGTAAATGGCCCTGAACTACAGCACACAGGTACTGTTACTCCAGACAGACGCCCCGAAAGCAGCCTAGACGATACTTCTGCTTTAAGGATATTACTGGTGTCCCCTAGAATAAAAACCTCCACACTGGCTTTAGACACTTACCCTGAATCAACAGTCTGTCCTATACAGAAGTAACTGGAAGGGCCAGAGAACAATGATCCGGTACAAAGACTGGACTGCGGGTTAGGGAGCTGGTGCAGTTGGCCCAGGGCCTGGGCTTGGGTCCTCAGCACCCATGTAAAACGCCCAACATGGCAGCAGGCATCCTTAAATTCAGGGCTGAGGAAGCAGTGAGTGATAGGAAGGTCCCAAGGATCGCTCACCAGTCAGGCTAGCCAACTGGAAAGCTCCAGATTGGGTCAGGGACGATCAGAAGTCAGGTGGAGAGTGTTGTTGGAAGATTCCCAGTGTCCACCTCAGATCTCTGCGCACTAGCCAGTGCAACCTCATATATACAGACATGTACAGACACAGGCATGTACAGAGAGAGAGAGAGAGAGAGAGAGAGAGAGAGAGAGAGAGAGAGAGAGAGAGAGAAAGCTGGAGGAAAGGTGGACGAGAAACCCAGATTCCCACAGAGCAGAAAAAGGAGCACAGTGAGGTAAGTGGCATCAAGGACCTAACATTTAAATCAATATTAACTTGGTGCTGACCTGGAAGTCCGAAGCCTCCACCAATAGCCTGGCTGTACGGCGTTCTTTCCATCTATCCGGATGGAGAGGCGCGAGACCAGTCAGAAGACCACAGGTCCTGCTTCTCCCCAAGGATCAGGCTTCAAGTCCCACCATCCTACGCAATTACACAAACATGACTATCCCATCCTCCCCTGAGAACCGGGGCACCCCACCCTCTTGCTCCTTCAACGCCTGCCTCCCGCAGTGAGTACCAGATGGCTCTGTCCCCAAGCGCAGCCTTCTTTCCCGGGCTGCGAGACGGCGTTATTAATAAACTGCAGTTGATCTCACCTGCCCACTGATGGGTGGGACTGCCTTCATCACCACGTGAAGAGGAGGCGATCAAACCGTGTGGGTGCGGCGTCAGCTGCTGGAGATGCCCTCTGAGGAGCTGCGCGCCCTGGGCGATGGCTTGTCTTCGTGTGTGCAGTCCAAGCCTCAACGCAGAAGCTGTTGGGGCAGTTGAGGTACTTGTTTGCCTTGATTTACTTACATTTCCTCTTTTTGGAAGAATTCTTGTCAACAACCTGAATTTTGCCTTTCAGGGCCAGCTCTGTTAGCGCGGAAACAACTGCTTACCAGCACAGCTGTGGGCTCCTGGCTGAACAGGAAGAGCGGGGCCATCGTCTCCACGTGTTCCCACGTGATTGCTAGTGAGTTTTTTTTTTTAATTTTATTTATTTATTATGTATACAACATTCTGCCTCCTTGTATGCCTGCACGCCAGAGGAGGGCACCAGATCTCATTACAGATGGTTGTGAGCCACCATGTGGTTGCTGGGAATTGAACTCAGGACCTCTGGAAGAGCAGCCAGTGCTCTTATCCTCTGAGCCATCTCTCCAGCCCCGCTAGTGAGTTTTTACAACATCAAACGAGGCTGGAGTGGAGGGAAGGATGTATACTCTTAGTCGTGCTGTTGAGGTCTTATTTGCATATTTGGAGAATTTGGAGCAGTCTGTGTGTATCCAATGAAACAATAAAACAAAGGACCGGTTAGGAACCAAGATATCTTCCCTTCAGGAAACCCGGAAGTAAATGAGTGCACTGAAGACAGCATCCTCCTGATGTGTGGGGGTCCTAATTCCTATCTTTGTAAAAGGGCACATCATGACAGTCCTGTGAGCTGGGGCAGCAGTGTGACATTTACTGAATGTCATTTTCAGTTGGAGACGAGGGTATAATTAGAGGGGATTAGAACACGTGCTTTTTTTACCACCTCCGTGCAAGGGTCTCACCAGTGCAACTTGGTGAAAACCTGAAAGAAAATACCGTGGGATTTTGGAGTGAGAACTTCTTTTTCTTCTTCACTGTTGTGCTTCGAAAAAGTTTCAAATTTACTGAAAATTTTTAATACAAACTTACAGAACTTTTGCCTGTTGACGGTGTGTGTGTCTGTATGTGTGTGTGTGTGTGTCTGTGTGTGTGTGTCTGTGTGTGTGTGTGTGTGTCTAGGCCAGAGGTTGACGCCAGGTCTCCTCCACATTTTCCTTTTAAGACTGTCTCTCCCTGAACCTGGAGCACACCACCTGGCCTCGGCTGGCTGGCTCCAGAGCTCTGCCTGTCTCGGCTTTCCCAATGCTGGAACTCTACACACATGTAGGAGTGAGTTTTCACATGTGTGCTGGGAATTTAAACTCCAGTCTTCACACTGCATGGTCAACACTTGACCCCCCCCTCCCCATTTCTGTGGACAACATTTTATAAGTAAAACATTAAACCATGTGTGGACAACATTTTAAAACAAGTTTGATGTGTTTCCCACCTACCCCATACCTTTAAAAAAGTGTATTTATTCCTATGCAATTTCATATACATATGTGTATATAATTTACATTGATCATATCATCCTTTTATCTGCTCTCACCCTTCTGAGTTCTGATGAACCAGTTCTTTTCCTTAGGAAACCCCCCCCCCCACCTTCCTACATGTTTGTTTGTTTGTTTGTCTGCAGCCCGGCTGATCTACTTGGCTCGCTTTGATGAGCATGGATGGGCATTATTTACTTGGGCAGGTACAAATTACCAGTGTTTACATCTTTGAGGAATATGACTTGTCTCCACCAGCTGCCATTAACAGCCTACAGCTCCCCAGGGAGCAGTGGGGATATCAGGAGCCTCTCCCGCACTTCTGATGGACTGTTGATGGGTTTGGGCTTGCGCAGGTAGCTACGGCTGCTGTGAATTCATGGGTCAATAGCCATGCTATGTCCAGAATAGATCATTTCATGAAGCTTCCCCTCCTCCAGATCGCAGATTCTCTCTAGTCCCTCTTCCACGATGTTCCTTATTTCTATAGTTGTTTGTGTTTCGTTGTTGTTTTGAGACAGGGACTCGCTCTGATTTGTGACTGGTCTGGAACTCATTATGTTGCCCTAGCTGTCCTGGAACTCACTCAGTAGACTAGGCTGACCTTGAAGTACAGCGAGCCATCTGCCTCTGCTTTCTGAGTGCTAGGATTAGAGTCATGGACCACTACAATTAACATCCTTTTCTGTTTAAAATGCTTTGGTTTATCTGCTTGCTTGTTGGATCACACGAAAGGGTTGAAGACGTCCACTTTGCTCGCAGACAGCCCAGTGTGAGTCTTTTAAGGACAGAGAGTTCACACAGCACCTGAGACAGCTTGATCTCTGCCACTAATTGTCTTAGTTCCTTTTTATCCCTGTGACAAAGCACCAAAGAAAGCATTTGGCTGGCTTACAGTTTTAGAGGCTTAGAGTCCGTTGTGGTAGAGCAAAGGCAGCTCACGTCCTGATCTGCAAGTAAGAGACAGAGGGAAGCACACTAGGAATGGTGTGAGTCTTTTAAAGCTTACCTCAAGTGACACCTCTAACAAGACCATACCTCCCAGTCCTTCATGTATAGTTCCACTAACTGGGGATCAAGAATTCAAACATGGGGCTGGAGATTAGGCTCAGCGGTTAAGATCACTGGCTGTTCTTCCAGAGGTCCTGAGTTCAATTCCCAGCAACCACATGGTGGCTCACAACCATCTGTAATGAGATCTGGTGCCCTCTTCTGCCCTGCAGGTAAACGTGCAGACAGAACACTGTATATATAATAAATACATCTTTTTTAAAAAAAAGAATTCAAACATATGAGCCTATGGGGACCATTCTCATTCAAACCATCACACACACGCACATGCACACACACACACACACGTGCACACACACGGAAAGAGAGAGAGAGGGAGAGAGAAAGAGAGAGAGGGGGAGAGAGGGAAAGAGAGAGAGAGAGAGAACTGTTTGTTTCTGGGGGGACATGAACAAACAAATACTCATTCCAAATAGTGAACCAATGGCAAAAGTACAGATTCTACGATGATCTGGCCACAAAGTTCAGCTTGGTGAAACAATTAGTTTTTTTTTTTTTTGTCACTTACAGGAATGTGGAGAAAGGATTACCTACAGGAACAGAAATCACTTGAAAATAGCTGTATCACTCAAAGCTACCCGAGCACGGGAGACATGTCATATGATGGGGAATTGGAGAGTACTGCACAACTTGCAAGCAAGACTGACCTACTGGAGAAGGTTGAAGAAGACTGGTCTAGGCCTCTGCAAAGTAGCTCAGCTTCTCTGAGAGATTTTTTGGGGAGCTCAGATAGTTTGAAGGTTTTCTAGGCAGTCCAGCCTATCTGACTGTCTTCTTGGCAGCTCCCCTGGTGAAAGCCTGTCTCCCTGTAGTCTTGACTGCATATATATTCTTGAGAAGGGAGGGGCTGGTGAATCTGATCAGTTTCAGGGACTTCCTAAAGTCTCCTAGTTGTTTACCTTCTCAGTACCTTCCCTATAGGATGGACTGTTTCACCTCCCTTTAGAACAGTGAGAGAGAAAGAGAGAGAGATCTTCCTACTGCTGTGACCCTTTTAATTTGTTTCCTCATGTTGTAGTGACCCCCAATCATAAAAGTATTTTTTTTCCTACTTAACTGTAATTTTGCTACTGTTATGAATTGTAACATCTGTGTTTCCTGATGGTCCTAGATGACCCTTTTAAAATGGTCTGGGGTTGAGAGCTGATGCTTTAGAACACCCTGTGTCTTAATGAGCTCTCCCCTAAGACCCAGGTTGCTCTTTGGTAGAAAATTGCTATACACACACACACACACACACACACACACACACACACACACACACACACAGAGCATTTTTTGTAGGACATCCCATCATCACACCCAAGAACTTTGGCACTGCTTTGCTAGCATCTTCTAATACACTGCTCAACTTCAAGTTCCTTTTTTTTTTTTTTTTTGTAAGAAATGAGCCAGGTGGTAGCAGCACGTGCCTTTAATCTCAGCACTCAGGAGGCAAAGGCAGGCGGATCTCCGAGTTTGAGGCCATCCTGGTCTACAGAGTTGAATTTTAGGACAACCAGGACCACACAGGGAAATCCTATCTCAGAAAAGCAAAACAAAAAAGAAAGGAAGGGGGCTGGAGATGGCTCAGAGGCTAAGAGCATTGGCTGTACTTCCAAAGGTCCTGAGTTCAATTCCCAGCAACCATATGGTGGCTCACAACCATCTATAATGAGACCTGGTGCCCTCTTCTGGCCTGCAGGGATACATGCAGTCAGACCACTTTATGCTCAATAAATAAATAAATCTTTAATAGGAAGGAAGGAAGGAAGGAAGGAAAGAAGAAGGAAGGAAGGAAGGAAGGAAGGAAGGAAGGAAGAAGGAAGGAAGAAAGAAAGAAATGCCACATTACCAACATTGTTTTAAAATACAGACTGAGTTTTTGAGTCTAAGAGATTCACAGGAACCAGACACTGAAAATGTCATTGCCATCTCATTTCTTTTGGGAGAGACTCTAGCCAGCCCAAGTGCGGCAAACACGGCTCTGGAAGGCCTTGTAGTTCTCCTGTATTCTTTCTGCCCTGCTAAAAGCCATTAGATTGCATTCCTAAAGCTAGCCACCAACATCTATTCCCTTATTTGGCCACTTCCTCCTCCTAAGGCTGACTCTCAAGGTCCAGCTATCAATGTGTTAAAATGCAGCAATTAAATGCCCCCTTTGACTCACTTAATTAACATGCCCCATTAAAATTAAACACCTCATCCATGGGGTTTCCTCTTGTACCATTATAAACCGCCAATCTCCTACGTGCCATGTCTGTCTCCTTTCTATCCAGAAGCAGTCCTTTGTCCCACTCCCGGGTAAATAGCCCTCCCCACTCTCTCTCATTCCCGTCCCCTTCTCCTTTGCCCTCTGTCCCCTGTCTTTGTCTCATATTTTCTGCCCTTTGTCCCTCTGGGGCATTAAATCGCTTTGTGCTGAGAACTTGGTCTTGGGGTGTCCTGAGTCCATACGTGTTCTTTTCACTTTCACTTTTCATCATTTACAAGTTTCTAAAAGAGTCTAAGTGACTAAAAATTTAAGTGATGTGACTGCCTTCTGTTATAACCCAATGGCTATATTGCTTTTTTCTTTGTAGTACATAAAATAACAGCACATCTTACATATGACAACATATTCTAGGCGGCTGTCGTTCCAGAGCCGAGAAGAAAATAAGCCGGTATGTGAATCTTGTTAAGAGTCCTGAAGTGTGACTGTGTGCCTGGCTTGCTTTCTCTCCTGGACTCATCTCTCTGGAGACAGCCTGACTCTCATGGTCCTTCCTGTTCAAGACTCCAGGCCAGTTGAGGCCAGGTATTGTAGAGAATGTGTCACCCTAAACAGATCACTTTAGCATAGGGACTTTTGTGAGTTGAAAACATTTCGTAGAAGCAGGCACAAGAATTGTTGGGAAGCTTCACCCAACCGGCTCCTCCCATTCCAGACCCCCACCCCCGAGAAAGCCTGCTGTCTGTGGCTCCTCCTCCTGGAGGAAACTTAAAGACTCCTTGTGTTTTCTCCTGGTGTTTTCTCTTCCTCCCTTGGAAGCACCCGGGAATGCTTTAATCAGATTAATCCTGGACTTATTAATTTGGCCTGATCTGATTTATTACATTTGCAGAGAGACTTAATACCCGAGTACAGAAATCTTTCAAGAATAACTGTCTACCTTTCTATAGTGGTTTGAATAAGAATGGCCCCTGTTGAGCCCAGGTTGGGGAGACCCCAAGAAGACCATCAGAGACACAGACTCACAAAAAATGCAAAAGCAAGCTTTAATCATGCAGTACAAACTGCGGTAGGGACCTTGTCTCTCACACTCATGCGGGGGTGGGGGGACATAGGAGGTGCCCCACCGTTCTTAGGCAGGGTTTATAAAGGCAAAAAAACCCCACAAATCTTCAGCTATGGGCATAAGGGATGCGGGTTGCAGGTGACTCTCTAATTGTCTCCAGTCTAGGGGACTTTTTCACTTTGCTGAAAGTACCCACCTTGAGCAGCTGGGCTGCAGTCTAGGGAACTTCCCTCTCTGCTGATAACTGCCTTGGGGTCTAGCACAAAATAGAGTTGGTTTTGTCCCTTCAGCCCCCATAGGCTCATATATCTGAGTGCTTGGGCTGAGTGCTGGTAGGATCAAGATTGAGGCCATGCTGGAGGAAATGTGTCACTGGGGGTGGGCTTTGAGATTACAAAAGCGCATGGCAAGCTTTGGCTCTTTCTCACCACTTGTGGATCAGGATGGAGAACTCTCTGTTCTTCTCCAACACCACGTGTGCCCAGTGCTGCCATACTCCCTACCGTGACGATGACGGACTAACCTCTGTAACTTTGAGCGAGGACCAGCTAAAAACTTTTTTTATGAGTTGTCTTGGTTGTGGTCTTCGCAGCAATATCAGTGACTAAGACACCTTTCTTATTTGCCCAAAAGCAGATACAATTTGACCAGGGCCAACATGTTCCATTTCCCTCTCTCTACCATGAAGAATAAAATTTGAATCCTCAAGTTAACTTTAGACTCATGTCAGCCCGGAAAAACACCACAGGCTTCTATGTGACAAAACCCCATTTGTTGGCCTTCCTGGAAATTGCCACCTCTAGAGAATCAGAGTCCTTCCCTTTTATCTCTCCTTGTCTCTAAAAGAATGCTGTCCTTGCTGGGCGATGGTGACACACACCTTTAATCCTAGCCCTCAGGAGGCAGAGGCGGGTGGATTTCTGGGAGTTCAAGGCCAGCCTGGTCTACAAAAGTGAGTTCCAGGACAGCCAGGGCTGTTACACAGGGAAACCTTGTCTTCTAGAACAAAAACAAAAACGTATTGTGCTCATCATGATGTAAGCCAAGAGTTCTAAGGTATTTCTTTGAATTTCTTAGGATCGCTTATGCATGTGTGAAAAATATGGGCTATAAATATTCCATTTATTTTTTTTTTAATAATGATCTACCTTTGTTAATCTGACCCAAGTGAAAACCCAGGAGTTGAGAGGGAACTGACTTTTGCTCCCCTGTACCGCAGTCACCTTCTTTAGCGCTGACTACTCTGGGTGACCGACTGCCTTTGCTTAGATATTCCTCAGCTGATTCTGAGCCCCTTGGACCTTCTCTCAGCCCTTCTACTGACTGATCACGGGCTGTTTTGAGTTTTTCCTTCTTCATCTGCTCCTGCAGGACAGTCATATTCCTGCTTTCAGGAACGTTCATGATCAGAGTCTGGTTCTGGCTGCTAGTGTGTCTCTGCCGATCTGTTCTGCCCTGGATGATTGAGAGCTGAAGTTTTCTGGTCCCTCCCCAGTTTGTCCCAGCAGTTAAGTCCAGGAATATTCCTGTTGGGCATTTGCCTTTGATATCTTACCTCACACCTAACTCCAAAACCTTCTCTCCAGGAAGAAAGAGGAACTTCCCATACAACATGGAACTTCCTTCCCCTATCAAAAGTCCTCTGAACAATTGATTCACAAAAGGTATGTGGTGGTAGCTGGACAGAATCTGAAAAGGAGGGGGAGGAAGAAAGTTTTTTTTTTTTTCTAGAAATCCTCAGAAACCATGGAAACCTTTGTTAGTGGATGGAAGCATCTTGTTTGATAAATCCAGGAGCTTTAAATTAGACCTCAAGATTGCTCTAGGAAAAACAAAATAAAAACAAACCTACTGTTTAGGGTCTGGGAAGATGGCTCAGTGCGTAAAATGCTTGTTATATAAGCATAAGAACATGAGTACAGACCCTAGAACCCTCATAAAAATGGGTGTGGAGTGCACACCTGAAATCTCAGCGGTGGCCAGCAGATCTAGCATAACTGTGATCCCCAGGGTCAGTGTAAAAGAGAGACTCTGCCTCAAAAACAAAGGAAGAGATGGATACAGGAATGCACCTGATGCCAACTTCTCTCTCTCTCTCACATACACACGCGCATGCACGCACGCATGCACACAAACTACCATCTGAATGCTTAAATAATTGCCTTCATTACCAAAGTCACATTAAACAAACAACAAACCCCCAACCAGTTATAAAAAGTCTCATAGCTGTTTGTCTTAGCAGATTTCCTTCTATCTTTCTATTTTGGGTAGCAGAATCCCAGACTTTGCCATAAAGGACTGGGCACATGGCCTGGACAAGCAAACTGAAGGATCCTGACCTAACAAGTTAGTGCCTCTCACTCTGATGTCGTCAGCCTCGCTTCCACGGCATTGGGGACAAAGCTTTCTTAACAGGGGAGTTGCTTAATGTGGTGTATGTATGTAGTACAAGGGTGCCAGCACTCAAAGAGGGGAGGGGAGGGAAGGGGTGTGGGGGAGGGGATGCTGGAGCTGCAGAATTAAGCCAGAAGAGAAGGAGAGAGAGTCAAGCAGAGTGGGGAGCGGGGAAGGTGGGTGGCAGTAGGTTCTCTGTTTCTCTCTTCCTCTGATATTGGATGGGCTCCCTAGGGGCCCTTCACTCCCTTATTTTAACCTAATCTGCTTCGAGTTTCTGCCAACTGCTGTCAAAGGCATTGCAAGTCACACCCATCCTCCAAGTTGCGAAATGGCCCCTAAGCAAGATGTCAGGGAACCTTGGCTGCGGTTTCTCTTTGCTTACGAGCTGTGTTTTCTGTGCTTCCAAAGGCTTTTGCTCAGGAAATACATTGCTACAGGGAAACAAAACAACAGCTAAACAAACAAACAAAATAATAAAAAATGAACAAACAAGAAGCCATGGAAAGGAACTCAGCTTCTGGACAGCATTTCACCCCAGTCATGGTTGGCTCTTTCATCAATGTATACAACTTGACACTCAGACTAATGGCACACCCCCAACTCTGGCACACCAAGTCTTCTTCAAAGATTTCAAAGTGAAATAATTACAGAGTGAAGGCAGTAATGGCAGATGGATGAGGGGTGCCAGTATTACGGTAATCCGATACACTGTAGAAGGGCTGGGGCGGGCTGAGGGGAAACCTCTGCCAGAAGGCAGCCACTTTCGAACTTACACAACAGCAGCAAGGCTTGTGTGGATCAAAGCAGACACAACCACCGCCTTCCCTGAGGCTGAACTTTGGCTCCTTCTGCTCCACAGACAACTGGCCTGGAAGGCCTGTCAGGAGTAATTAGAGTGCTAAGGACTAGTTGCCCTCAAGCTAGCTAAGGGAAGGAAGACCCTTGGCCTGCAAAGGTGTGATAGGGCAATATACCAGACACATGAGATAGATACACAGATATACCAGACACATGAGATAGATACACAGATATACCAGACACATGAGATGTATACACAGATATACCAGACACATGAGATATATACACAGATATACCAGACACATGAGATAGATATACACACAGATATACCAGACACATGAGATAGATACACAGATATACCAGACACATGAGATAGATATACACACAGATATACCAGACACATGAGATGTATACACAGATATACCAGACACATGAGATGTATACACAGATATACCAGACACATGAGATGTATACACAGATATACCAGACACATGAGATGTATACACAGATATACCAGACACATGAGATAGATACACAGATATACCAGACACATGAGATAGATACACAGATATACCAGACACATGAGATAGATATATACACAGATATACCAGACACATGAGATGTATACACAGATATACCAGACACATGAGATGTATACACAGATATACCAGACACATGAGATATATACACAGATATACCAGACACATGAGATAGATATACACACAGATATACCAGACACATGAGATATATACACAGATATACCAGACACATGAGATAGATATTGTGATAGGGCAATTTGCTTGAACACAGATATACCAGACACATGAGATATATACACAGATATACCAGACACATGAGCTAGATATACACACAGATATACCAGACACATGAGATAGATATACACACAGATATACCAGACATGTGAGAACTGGAACAGACAGAGCTGGGAGCAAGGACACCTCATTTCTCATTACAGGCTTAAAACTAAACTTCAATTTGGAGAGAAATGTGACTGGTGGCTGCCAGGATGTCAGACATTCCTGACCTTGATTAGAGAAGGTGTGTATTGAAGGTGAGGTCATGTCCAAGAGTAGCTGGCTGAGCTTGGTTCTTGAGCAAAGACTACAGACTACAGTATGTCTGCCTGTGTGCAGCCTGTGCTTCTCCCCATGTAGTAGAGATTCCGGGATTTCACGGAGTTTCTTTCTGTTTGTTTGTTTGTTTTTCCCATCTGATAGAAGATAGGAACTTTGCTTAGGGTGGGTGTATGCATATGTGAGTGTTGTATGTATATGTGAGTGTGTGTATATGCAAGTGTGTACCTTGTCTGATTTCAGCTGGGCCAGATCAGACCTGATCTCCCGTCTGCGTTGTGGTGAGTGGTCCTTTCTCTTCCTGGCTCTCTTCTACCCCTGTCCTTATTCATGTTCTGTGACCACTTGGTGTAAGACAAATAGTTCCTTCTACTTTAAGACAGCCTGAATATCCTGTCCCCTTAAGCGTCCAGCAGTGCCATTGTCATTGTCTTGTTCCCCTGGGAACCTTCTGTAGCTCCCCATTGTCTTCTGTCCTGGGAGAACTGGTTTCTCTGAATCTTGTCTGTGACTGAAGCCTGGTACGGTGTCAGCCTGATTAAAAGTAAAGATAATTTCCATAACCTCTGGACGGATTGCCAGGCCAGGCACAGAATACACATGCAGCAAGACTGTTGTTCCTCCTATGCTAAAGTTTGCTGAGTCAGTGCCATTACCATAGCATCCCAGGGACCCCAACTTCCTTAAGAATTTCCCTTACGTCCTCTGCATCCCTGGTTGCACCAGGTCAAGCTCACTGAGATGTGTGTCAGGAAACTGGGAAGTGAGGAGACTGCCATCTAGAAGGGTCCAAGTGTAGTAATAGGAGCAGCGGGGCTGCATCCCCGGCACCCCGGCCGCCTACTCGCCTGGCTAGCTTAGGCCCCGAAATAACAACACACAAACTGTATTCTTTTAAACACTGCTTGACCCATCATATCTAGCCTCTTCTCAGCTAACTCTCGCACTTGGACTAGCCCATTTCTAATAATGTGTGTTAGCACCCCAAGGTGTGCTTCCAGGGAAGATTCTAGCCTATGTCCATCCTGGGTTGGAGCTGAATCGCATCTGGCTCTGAGAGGAGCTGCATGACTTCTGACCTCACTTCCTCTTCCTCCCAGCATTTTGTTCTGTTTACTCCACCCACCTATGTTCTTACCTATCAGGGCCAAGGCAGTTTATTGAACCAATGACCTTCCTCCATCATCCAAGTATTTTGGCCTTTAAACATGTACCATGAGCTTGGTTCTCCCGGCCTCTGCAGTCACCAGCAGGCTATTGCCTACACCTCCACATTGTCCCCCAGGCAGCAAGTATTCTCAGTTCAGCTCAGGACACTTCCACATAACGTTCAGGCTTGTTATTTGACCATAAGGACCAGTGGACCCCTTACCTTGTTTACACGAGACAGGGCTTGGAAACTGAATATGAGAGATTAGACATCCCCAAGTCTGGATTTGTATCCACGCATCCCAGCTGTGGGCTGGCTTCCTGGGTACCAACACACGTGTGTGCATTCTTTAGTTACAAGGAAGAGAAGTGCTACACCTTGATATAGTAGGCACACAGCCTCCAGGCCACTCAGATGTGCAGCATAGGCTTTGAGACTCACGATCTGACTGTTCCCTGTCTCTGGAGTTCCGTTGCCTTTTTTACTGCGTGCACTCTCCTAACAGCACACACCTGGCATGCTGCAGGCACAGGCTTACGCTGATTGTAAATCAATGTCTTCTGCTCGAGCTGCGTTTGAATTCTGTAGGCTCTTAGTTATGGTCTTCTCGTGTGCTTAGAGGCCTTTCTAGAATGTTCCCTGCCTCTTTCTTATTAACTCCAGCCCTGCACTTGGGATTCCTCGTCAGGGGCTTTAATGGGTTTTGCCCTGATTGCAAGCCTACTTGGAAGCATCTGTCATGTGTGCACAGCTCGTGACCCACTGGAAGCTCTCGCCACTGTCCACCAGCAGTTGGCACATTTATTTCCTGGGCTATATTTCGTGTACTGTGGTATCATCATGTGTTGTTGAAGCTAAAAATGTTTCCTGAGCCGGACGATGGTGGCGCACATCTTAATCCTAGTACTTGGGAGGTAGAGGCAGGGGGATTTCTGTGAGTTCAAGGCCAGTCTAGTCTACAGTGAGAGAGTTTTGGGACAGCCAGGGCTACACAAAGAGAAACTCTGTCATGAAACAACCAACCAACCAAAGAAGTTTCTTGAATGAATAAAGGAGTGTATTTCTTCCCAAATAGGTCCCTGTTGCAGAATCACGTGCATGAACTTGGAATATGAGCACGAGTTTGTTTGTTTTTATTTTTTTGACGCAGGGTCTCAGGTACCCTAGCCTGGCCTCAAAAATGTGTAGCTGAGGACAAGCTACTGCACGTTCATAGGGTCATCCTTTGACCTCACTCACCTTCGGGGCAAGGGACAGCTCAACTCATCCATGGTCATTCCCGTGAGTTAAGATGTCAGTTGACAGAATGTGCTGAACCAGGGCCCACGTAAGCCTTTTCAGGAGTCAGTTCCAAACCAGTGTGTTTCAAGTGTAATCTTGGCCATTGTGACTGGGAACTCTGAGTAGAGAAATCAAGGCGAGGTGTATTATGGTCCTCCAAGCGCAGCTCAAAGCAAGCCTCGCCTTTGAATGGGTTTTTATGTGGGTACCCTCTCCCCGTTATGGTCTTCAGTCCCCCTCCCCCACATGCCAGAACTGAGTTATTGGCAGTGGCGTGATTACTTGCCTCCAGGGGATAAGCTTTTAATCACCTAAAAGAGCTGTTGGCCTCCTCTAAAAACACTTCAATAAAGTAGAATTCGGCCCTTGTCAGTCCTAGGCTTTTTTGTGCCAAGATGCATTGAAGCCAGAAACCAGGGTCAAAAAGTTACTGAGAACTGACCTAGTTCAGACGCCAGCTACTATGGTATGTACTTCTTAAAATGTTTGTGCGTTTTAGCTGCTCCTTCTCTTAGTGATATTGGTATCTGTTCTTCTCTGCCTAGTTTGGCCAGGGCAGCTGTCATGAAGGACGGACAGGCTGAATCATCACTCTTGGCTCACATTGGAATTCCTGGTGTCTGAGATGGTTCGTGTGGAAGATGCAAATCAGGGAAGCTGGGATCTGTAATCACCAGGGAACCGGCTTGGAAAAACAGGACCTTTAAGGCTGTGTGCCTTTGCGGAGGCTGTATTCAGTGTCCACTAGATGGCGCATTGACATAGGCACACGCCATGTGTCTTCTGGACTCTTAAGAGACTCAATCATGACTTACCTATCCCGAACAAAACTGGGGAGTTGCTTGCTAGTGAAAGTGTATGCAGGGGTGGCAAATGAATCTGTTTCTTAAATCTCCACGTACATATTATGAAAATTGTATGAAAAAATTTTATGTTTGGCTAATACTGAGCAGGCTTAGAAATGGGAAGGTACCCCTCTGTCAGGTGAGAAAACACCATTCAAAGCACTGTCATTACCTCTGGTATTTAGAAATTGTATCCTATCCTAGGATTTAGGCAGAACATATGCCACGCAGCTTTTATGCCTTTCCAGGTGTGGTCCTCCTGGGCCTCCATCCATTTCTTTATCCTTGCAGGGATGTAGGAGGTAAGGGCTATTTGATGTGTACATTTGTCCTTCTGCAGCCATTAAAGGACTGTTATTCGAACCACGACACATATGACATCCAAGGATGCTCCAGTTCCTTATGGAATATTTATCTATTATTTGCCTGAACTCACGTGATATTTACAACACCCACTGTGAGCAAATGCTGTGTGACTTGTCATGCTATGTTGTTTAGGCACTAATGACAATCTCTACCGAGTCAGCGCCCATTGTCAGTCTGCTTTAACCTAAGGTTCATTGCAAATACTGCAGACAGAAAAACCTGAGTAATGGAGAAGCTGAGTTATTTGTCTCAAGACAGAGCCAGTGAGTGCTGGAGCTGAGACTCAAACCTAGAGAGCTTGGTTCTCTCTGAAGTCCATGCTCTCCGGGTCTGTGCTAAAACACATCGTGGAAGTCCAGGAGTGTGGTTGCAAAGACAGCTTTGATGCTTTCTCATGGCCAGCAACGAAGTTCTAATTCTTGGTTTCTTCATCCCCAGCCGCCCCGCCCACATTGGTCTCACTACACTGGGATGGCCGTGTTCCTCAGAGTTCTCCATCCCTCATCTTCTAGTTTCAGAGTGAATGGCGCCACCCCCACAGAGATAGTGCTGGGCCGCATGGTGATTTATCTGCTGGAAGAGATTTCCTAGGAGCGGATGGTGCAGCTCAGTGGGCAGAGCTCTCCTCTAGCGTGCACAGAGCCCTTGGTTCGGTCCCCACAACTGCATAAACCAGACGTGGTGACTCATAACCTCTAATCTCAGCACTTGGGAGGTGCAGACAGAAGGATCAGAAGTTCACCTTAATCTTCAGCGACACCATGAGTTCAAGGCTACCCTGGGATATAGATCTGTCTTAAACAAAAATCTCCTTTATCGATTAGGAAAATTAACACATCAAATCCTTCTGCCTCGGGTTCGAGAGTCTTAGAACTCCAAGCATATGCCACCATTCTTAACTTTATGATTTTTTTTTAAAAAATCAACTTTTTTTTTTTAAAGTTTAAAGTCCACTGTGTATTTTGCATTTGAGGGTTTCCCCCAGATTGACTGAAACACCTTGAGATTCCAGCAGGTGGTCATCAGATTCCAGCCCTGTGCTGCTGGCTTTCGGAGGAACCAGAGAGAACGTGTTTCTCTGGTAGGTGGAGAGATAGAAACGGCTGGAGCCAGCTCAGGCTTGTATTTATTTTAAAATGGCATAAATATTTAAAATATGATGTGTAAACTTGCTGTCAGGTCACTTTTCACTTCAAGGGGCCTTGAGAGTTCCCTGTTAAGTCTGTCTAGGGGGCAGAGGAGGCTCCCTGGGTGTTCCCTGGAAGGAGTCAGCAAAGGGAGGTGCTTGTTACTCGGGTAGCCCTTTGCTCTTCAGCAAAATGATGAAGGAAGGGAAAGGCAGTCAGGCCA
Source organism: Microtus obscurus (assembly GCA_963919715.1). Lineage (NCBI taxonomy): Eukaryota > Metazoa > Chordata > Mammalia > Rodentia > Cricetidae > Microtus > Microtus obscurus. The sequence continues at coordinate 216,761 of CAWTZC010000090.1, forward strand.
GCACAGGAGGCTGCTATGTAGGAGATCCCTTATTCCTCTAACATCAGCAATAGGCAACCCCAGAATCCTAGCAGCTCCAACCAATGCTGTCATTTCTCCATTTTGCATATATGAGCATCAGGTTAGCCGTAGCTTTGTGGAGCTGCTTCTCATGTACTTGCAAAGCTAGTTCTGGGGCACACGCAATCTAAAGCATGTATCCTACGGCAAGGGCAAGGCAAGGCCAGGCAGCTGCATTCCAGTAGCTGCCTATCCGTCTCCTGTGGACCCAGGAGGTCACATGGACAAACCCAAAGTCATTGGAGATAAGGCTATATTATAAGGAAGGAGAAAATAAACTGTAGTTAATCATTCACTCCTTGTGTATCTGCCAACGCTGGGACAGCATTGCTCCAGAAATTGTTCTGGTTTCTCCTTCAAGGAGACCACGACTCAGGGCAGGGTGCAAATGATCAGAGCAGCAACTGTAACGGAGCTGAACTTGATCCAACATTTCTGCAGTCTCACAACAGTTCCGGGACAGCAGAGTCAAAAAATGACAGCCATGAAGTCCAGTGATGAATGAGCCCAGAATGTTTTCATAGCAAAAGCCTGAACAGCATTCTTCTACAGATAGGGTGGGATGTGATGAAGGAATTCTGTTTATGGAAATTCATCTCAGGTTCCTGGCCTTCTGATGCCGGCTACTCTGCTGAGGCAGAGCCAAGCCTTTGCATGTTTATCTGACCTGAGATCCTTGTCTCCACCTTCCCTCTGCAAACCTAGCCCCCTCTCCTTCCTAGACCTGTCAAGTCCTGAGGGATAAAAACTTAAATAGATCCAGCTCTGTATAAGGGGTGGAGGATCAAGATACCCTTGGGTATTTGTCTCCATGACCAGATGCTCCAATTTTGAAAACAGAATTTCTGTTGTATTCGTAAGTTTTCTTTACAACCTCCCAAACTGCCGCTACTGCTCCCATCTACCTCCCCTCCCCCGATGGCCCCTCTTATGCCTTCTGCACTCCCAGTTCTAGGGCTAAGAGCCTCCAACAATCCTCGCATGTCTGCACAGAAGGGCACCTCTCAGAAGGATCTTCTCCTGGGTACCACTTCTATAGCTGTCTTGAATAATGTTTGATTTGACCAGGAGAGCAGATATTCTGCTTATTTCCCTGATATGACATCTGTCTTCCTCTAAAAGAAAGAAATCTTGGTTTATACCTAGATGATATTGATACTCGTACATTGATATTCAGGGAGGCCCTTTGATAGAAGGTGGCTGTGCTGCTTTCCGAATTTACTGCTCTTTAAAACCAACTACGGCAAAAGTGTTGGGGACAAAGTGCATGTTGATGATGGCCATGGAGGGGATGACTGTGCATGATGGCAGACCATAAATTTTAATCAATGATTTGTTGGCATTTATGTTCTCACATGAGTTCTTGGAGCCAAGAATAGTGACCCTGGGCACTGGGATCCAAGGCTGCAGGAAAATATGCACCCTAGGTTCTAATGGAGTTTATGTAGGGAAGGCTGCAAAACCAGGCATCCAAGTGCAGAAGCAGCTCAAGTGTCCCATCTGCATGGCTTTACAAAGATTTATTTGGGAAGTTATGGATAATCTTTCCTAAGGTGAATCTTCAGATTTCCATACTCCGATTCCAAGGACTCTGAGGTCTTTATAACAGCCATCATTGAGTTCTTTCTCTTTGTAAGGAGATTAATTAGGTAAATTTCATTAGAGTAACACCAGCGTTCTTGGAAAGAAATTATCCAGCTTGAGAATGACTTTGAGTTTATATCTGGAAACTAAGCAATGTGAATGTTTACAGTGGAGAATGTGAAACCTTAGGCTTTAATAGATGTTGATGTCATTCTTGGCATCTTGCAAATGATATAAACGCTTCTATGAAGAGGTAACACATTGTTAAATGTAACCAAAATGCAAAGAAAGAAGTGAAATGTATACACACACTGTTCAACCCTGCCTCCCACTTCCCCACCCTGCACTCACCTTCTGAGCTGAAACAGAAAACAGCAGGTGACAGGCACGATCTATCAACCTTGTCTAGATAGAAACCGGGAGTGACTACAACATGACATATTGGTTTGATGCTCCTATAGTTTAAAGGAGGCAAAATGGCCAAGGAGAGAGGTCGGTCTTGGTACTGGTTCTGCTAGTTCTTCCTGGATCTTGGACCAGTCCCTTTGGTCTGAGAAACTTATAATCTGGCTTCCAATGATGAACATAAAAATCTTTTCCTTGGAGGGAATACTTTCCCCACTGTCTGGATATACTTTTGCAACCTCTAGTCATCTGATGTCACTCACCCAATTCCAGAGGGAATCTGGAAATGTGGGCACCGACTCTTTAAACATGCCCAGATGAGTTTTTCAGTTAAGTTGTGGATTATTCTATGGCCTTGATAACAGGAATACATCAATTCTGAGCCTTCCTTAGAGACAGAACCGGACAACTTCACTCTTGGACCCTTTTCCACACTTCTATATCATTCTACATCATCCCCATTCAAAGAGTTACTCCAATGTTTTCTCATTCTCTCATTTCTATGAGGTGCATAGCCAAGACTCTTGTAATTGCTACATGAACACCAAACCAGTTATATAGGTTGGAAACTTAGACTACAGTGTAGAATTTGTTCTACAGCCCTCTCTGGAGAGCAGCACCTCTCTGTGATTCCTTAGCTTCTCTAAAGTCATGCCCCACAAGAGCTGAATTTAATTATCGGAGTGTTTTGGTAGGAGTTTGACAAGCCTCACCAGGGCATGTAAATTATAGTTAATTGGGTTCATTCTAGGGGCTCTAGGGCCAGGTCAAACTCTTAGTAGTTCTTTTAACTACTTAGTGACTCTGACTTCTGCCCAAGGATCTACTGAGCACATCTCTGAGGTACCTCCACCACCTTTGTACCAGCTGCTTTCTTGTTGCTGGACCAAACACCTGAAGCAGCTTAGGAGAGGAAGGGTTTGTTCTGGCTCACAGTTTGAAGAAACATAGTCCAGCATGGAAGAAAAGACAGGAAAGCAGGCAGCTCTGTGGAGGCAAGGATGTACAACTGAGACTCTTCATTTTTTCACATCTTAGTGGGAGGTAAAAAGAGAGAAGACAGGAAGTGGGACTGGCTATAAACCCTCCCCCGAGTGACCCATGCCCTCCAGTGAGGTTTTCCCTTCTATAGATTCTATAGCCTTTCCAAAGAGCACCAGGAGATCAAACATATGAATCTATGGGAAGCATTCCATGTTCAAATCCCAGCAACTTTAAAAGTCAAATGTATATTGGACTCAGCATCAAAGACATTTGCTTTGGCCTGGAGAATCCAGAGGATCCTGGAATGCTCTCAAATGTTTGCACCTTCAAAGAAAGCAGGAATATAGAATGTATTCTGCATACTGACCATAAAAGCTCTCAAAATTGTGTTCCCTGTTTTGGACTCAAGAACTCAAAATCAGCATAAGAAATAAGGTATGATTTTAAGATAATGAATAGATTAGTAAATGTTGGTTTTGCAGGAAGTTAGAAAAACTTGGATAAGTTCCCTTTGGGGTGAGAGTGGAGGAGAGTTTTTGTGATACTCTTTTAAATATACAGGAAACATTTTACAAAGATTATAGTTTATTTGTCTTCCATGCATGAGGTCAAGAACAAGAAGTCTCACACTCAGGGATCCATGGGTTCAATTAGTGAGAGGGATGCTGTATCAGTCAGGGTTCTCTAGGGTCATAGAACTTATGAAATGAATCTCTATCCATCTATCAACTTATCTGTCTATCTATCCATCTATTTATCTACCCATCCATCCGTCTATCTACCTACCTACTCACCTATCTATCTGTCTATCCATCTAAAAATTTATTGGAATGCCTTACAGGATGCAGCCCAACAATTGCTAGTTGTGAATGGAAAGTCACTCAGTCTCATGAGGCTGAATGTCCCAGCTGAACTTCTGTATATGCTGGGATCCTGAAAAAGTAGATTCCAATGCCAGTGAAGGAGTGGATTTGCTGGCAAGGTGAGAGTAAGCAGGTGAGGAATGAACACACCCCATTCCTTCTTCCATTGTCTTCCAACAGAAGGTGTGGTCCATATAAGATGAGCCTTCCAATCTCAAGGTCTGGATTAAAGGTGTGTGTTATATAGCCTCAAGATCTGGATCACAATGCCCTCCGTTTCTGAATTATAATTCATTTTAGATATAGTCAATTTGACAACCAACCATAGCCATTACAATGTGTGGATTCAAACCCCACCCCTGGTACCAACTCCTGTCTTAGGGTTATGTTGCTGTGAAAAATATACCATGATCACTGCAGCTCTTATAAAGGAAGCATTTAATTGGGGTGGCTTGCTTACAGTTTCAGAGGTTCAGTCCATTATCATCATGTTGAGGAACATGGCAGCATTCAGGCAGATGCAGTGCTGGAGTAGTTAAGAGTCCTACATCTTCCATGTAATAGGAAGTAGACTGAGACACTGTGCTATCTTGAGCATAGGAAACCTCAAAGCCCACCCTCACAACGACACACTTCCTCCAACAAAGCCATACATACCCACTTCCACAAAGCCACACTTCCTAATAGATTGTGGGGACCAATTACATTCAAACTACCACAGATGCTATTTTGTCAAAGCAGCGAGGCCCTGAGATGAATCTAAGAAAGTTGCAAAGTGCTCTTCTCCAGCTCCTGTGGAAGCAGGGACCTTTTCCTTCTTGCTGGTGAGTTCCCTGACAGTAGCAGAGAGACTAAATCAAACATTTAACTATTAACACTTTGGTGATACTAATTTTCACCAAAGACAAAATCCATCCACAGATCTGTAAGAAATACCTTCGAAGAGTCTGAATGTCAGGAGGAGTCCATGTTAACTGTCAATGCCAGGCGTTGCAACCGTGAGGGCTGCCACCCAGGCTGGAACCCCAGAGCTTGCTTCCTAGACACATTTCTGAAACCATTTCCAGGGTGGAATGAGCTGTTCTCTCAGGTTTCCAGGACTCTGGGGTTAGAGCAGTGCTTCTGAAAAGGGGATATTTCGAATGTACCTGTAGATGATAAAGGAACGAATCACTCTGCTCCATCGGTAACTCGGGGCTTGAAAACAGAAATGGGAAATGGCCAATGGTAAGGTTCCATTTTGTTGAGTTGCTTGATAAATAGATAATGAGTTTTCATGTGTGTTTGTTACGTGAAAATAACAGTTTCACCTAGAGCTGTGTTTCCCATTGTAGGCTTTTTCTTCATGTCTTGTGTCAGCAGGGCACCTTGGGAGAACAGCCAATGGACCAGGGGATTTCCTTGGCCTTTATATCTATTATCCATGAGAGACTGGATCTGGAATCTCCACAGATGGTGTAAATTTGTATATAACTCTTCCATGCTTCTTTCCAGATTACCTACAATCATGCATAAAACATGCTGTGTAAATCACTCCTATATTGTATGATGTCAAGAAGAAAATCTGTACATGTCTGAAGCTGATGCAATTATATTCTCAATATTTTCAGTCTTCTACTGGTTGAACTTGTGGCCATATGACTCACAGAAGAAGGGAATGACTCCTCATTCTGTTTTCCTCATGAGGGACCAACTATGTGCTCTCAAACTCCTTAGAGAGTTCTGGTCTACCTTCTAAGACGATGCTCTCAGGATAGCTCCAAGTATCAGGCAGCTGTGGTTAAGCATTCAAGCCTCACCTTCCAAATGTTGCCTGGGCTTACATAGTAACTTTTCTCTTTACATTGACTGCCTGTTCATTATATACATTTGTTTAAAAGGTAACTCTATATCTTATATGCTGTCTATAAATAGAAATTAGATGTGAAAGTGAACGCAATGAACGTGTTATTAGGCTCTAGCTAGTGAGCGCTGCCTGCCAAAGACTACGAGACTGAGACTTATGCTCTCTTTATTAAAAAGAGACACTAGCAGTGTTAGAAGAGTGTCAAAGATATATTATTCCCAAACCAACACGTTCTCTCACATAATTACAAGAGTTGAAAGAAACCTGTAAGACTTCTTTTTTCCTGGATATTTTTTTTCTTTCTTCTTCTATTTTTTTTTACACCTTTTTTTCTTGTTTTGGAATTATCTCAAACTTGGAGAAAAGTGGTAAAAAATAGCATAAAGGAACCCCGTATATTTCTTTTCACCTGGGCTTAATAGGTTTGGTTTGGTTTTGTCGGCAAACATTAAGCCACTGTGCTGTACTTTGAAGCAGCTGGGCTCAAGTTTCTGGATGGGGATAGAAAGACAGTCATGAAACAAGGGCTCCATGGCTAGGGGAGCTAAGCCAGGGTGAGGATGCCAGAATCAGACCAAAAGTGCACACCCACTAGTCACTGTGCACCTCAACTAGCTAAAATTTAAACGAGCTTAGATTTATTTAGAATGTCTAGGATATCTTTTCAGAATCCTTATCAATAAAGATCAGGTTTTATTTCACAGTGTTCTGTTTTGAAACACCTCCCAAACAGACACACACTGTGGAGTTGAAGAGATGCTCAGTTGACAAATCTCTTGCTACGCGAGCATGTAGAACTGATGTGTAAAGTTGGTGTGATGGTATGAACCCAGCTCTTGGGAGGCAGAGACAAGAAGACCCCTGGGGATCTCTGGCCAGTTAGCCTAGTCTAATTGGTGGTACCTGTTCCAAAAAACAAGGAGGACAGCTCCTGAGAACAACACGTAAGGTTGGCCAGTGTGCACATAGGCAACTTCTTAACACACACATAAAGATTGAAATATACCTACGATGTAGTTATAGAAGCTAAATATAATTAATCATTACACAATCACCTCACATAGTTATACTTTTTTGTTGTTGAGAATACTTACTATCTGTCTTGCCAGCAGTTTTTGTAACTATAAACATTGCCATTGTTTTTTTTTAAAATTATTTATTTATTTATTATGATACAATATTCTTTCTGTGCATATGCCTGAAGGCCAGAAGAGGGCACTAGCCCTCATTACAGATGGTTGTGAGCCACCATGTGGTTGCTGGGAATTGAACTCAGGACCTTTGGAAGAGCAGGCGATGCTCTTAACCGCTGAGCCATCTCTCCAGCCCAACCATTGCCATTGTTATAGGCATCATTATTTTACAATAGATCTCTTGAGCTTATTCCTTCCATCTAATCGAAATTTCAAATCCTCTGGTCAACATGCGCCAACTCCTTTCTGTAGGCCCTGGTAACCACACTTTATTCTCTACTCATTTGAATTAAATTTTTTTTTTGTATTCTACATATGAGCAAGATCATGTAATATTTATCTTTATGTGCCCGGATTATTTCTCTTAACATAATATCCAGGCTAGTTCATAATTTTTCAGATGACAAGGCTTCTTTTTTATTCCTTTTTGGTATTACTGAAGATGCAGGACAGGAGAAGAAGCTCTAACACTGAGCCCCGCTCCTGTCTCTGTACTTCTTTTGAAGACTGGATACTATTCCATTAGGTATAGACCATATTTTCTGTATCCCATGTGTTGATGGACACCTGGAAGGATTCCCTGACGTGGCTGTTGTGAGCAGTGACTGCGGCAGTGAAGGCTGAGGACCAATGTCTCTTCATCACTGATTCTATCTCCTGCGCTCGCGCATCCAGTAGGGATGCTGGGAGTTCTATACTTCACTGTGTGAGGTGCTTCCATGCTGGGTTCCGCAATGGCTGTGTGACTTCATATCCTTCCAGTAGCTTTATCAGTTTTGTACATGGACTTCATTTGCTTCTTCATTTTACAAATACTGAACGTGGTTTGGAAGCACTGAGAATGCAATGCTATGCCATTATCGCCCCGGTACGCATCTTTCAAGAGCAAAGATAACTGATTTTATGGTTGCAATACAATGGTAACACCAGGGAAGCTTGGTAGTATGGGATACTCCCACCTGACTGCAGTCTATAGTTCAATTTTTTAGGGGACCCAAGAATGCTGTTTGTAGCATAATTTCCTGGTGTAGAACCACTTCTGATTCTATTCTGTGTCTAATGGTCTTGTCTAGTCAATCTTTTTAAATAAGTACAAGGCCTCGGCTTTCTTTGGCCTCTATGGTGCTGACAGGATTTGAAGAATGCAGGCTGGCTACTTCTACAGGTTGACCCCAAATTCCTGTGTGTCTGATGCTTTATTCTGATTAAGATCAGGAAAGGATGACATACGTATGATTCAGTGCCATTTAATACTGCACCCATGTCCCAACGGGATCCTTTCTTTCAAAGCAGTGAGAGCCACCACCCTTGGCTGACACCGAGAGAAGGAATGTCCATAGTACCTGTTAGTGCATGTCAGTTTATATTCCCAAAGAAAATCCAAACACTAATATTAACCAAGCCACACTACCTACACTAAATCACACTGTGTACAATCTTTCATATAGTTTCTGGTCCTGCCAGGTATTGTATAGACAGCTTTGAACGGGAAAGTGCTCTTTTTGCATGCCTCTGTCTGGGAGAAGGATCGATGATAGCAGCATCAGTAAATGCAGAGAGAGATGTCTGAGTTATATGCAGAGTGGGTGGTTACAGCTCCAGTCCCTGCTCCTGACACCCCTGAGATGAACAGGAATGGAAAATAAATACTAGGGGCGAGATGGTCGCTGGTGAGCTGTCTGGTTCAGATCAGAAGTCTCCACATGAGGCTATAGAAGCAGGAGGAGGTTCTGGAAGCCTTCTGCTATATGAAGTGTTTTTATAGTTTAGAGATTTAAAATCAGTTCAAACTAGGCAAAAAGAATTTATTGGTTCATTTTAGGCTTCAGGGATGGCTAAATCTGGAGGCTGATGTGGACCACCATCAGATGGCTTCCCAGTGCTGATTTCCCTCTGTGCACGCTCCTCACCTCCGTCTGCTTAGAAAAACAATGCTTCCTTTAATTAATAAAGCTCGCTGTTTCAGAAGGAGGGAACTGGTTTCCCATATTAGTTCCAAAAATTGGTCTCTGAATGACCTTGTCAGGGACAAAAGCCCCTCCTTGCCACTAGATCATCGCCATGCTTAGGGAGAAGAGCTTCTCTGATTGATTAGCCTGGCCCCCCCATCTCACACTCACTGGGGAATCAGCGGCATTTGCCCAGTGGAAAACATGCTAATGAGGGTGACGATAAATATTCAGCCCAGCTATGGTGCAGTGCGAAGGCGGGGTTAATGAATTCTCTGGTCCTGCATGGAGAATTGGCGGTTATGAGTCTAAGACTCCAGGTTTCCTGTCTAACTCTTGTCTTGCTCTGTGGCATGGTGGTTTTCTACCAGTTTGAATCTCTTCAGCTCTAAGGTGGAGAAAGCAAATAATACTGTGTCAGCAGGAGTTTTACTCGCAAACAAAAATTCATTTTATTTCAAAGTGTCTCAGAAAGACTTGTCAGGGGACATTAGATGGTTTGTAGAACTCCCAGAGGGTCTAAAACACCAGATGTTGGGGTAAGTTTCCAGGATTAACTTCCGGAGTCATCGACAGCTGGCCCAGTCGAGGAATGTCTCTGAACCATCATTCTAGCTTCAATATTTTAGAAACTGCTCTAGCACCTACCTGAGAAGCCTATCACCCCACTGTCAATCATGTGGGCAAAGAATACATCCCCATCACAGCTGCTTCTAAATACAGTTGGCTTCTAAATCAAACTCTGGCACAGGTATGTCTGATCAAAAGACCTGTGGTCAATGCAGTGACGGCTTCAGGACATGCAACCTGGTGGTGCCTCTCTTCATATGTTAATCCCGAGATGTTACTGCAGTCTCACCATTTTTTCAATAATAATAATTTTATTTTATGTCTCCATTTGTGCCCAAGTGTTGACTGTGTACCGTGTGTCTACAGGAGACCTCAGAGCTCAGAAGAGGCCTCAGATATTGGAGTTACAAATCCTCAGATCAAAACTAGAGTTGCAGATGGTTGTGAGCCACTGTACGGGTGCTGGGACTGGAACCCGGCTTATCACTGAGGCACCTCTCCAGCCCCCAAATCTTGAAACCATAGGTGCTTTGTCTTTTGAATTGTGTTTGCCTGTGAAGTCTGATGTGACAATGGGACACATATGTGCGGGAGTGGCACACTGAATTGTAGACATGAATATATAGGCTCCGGCTTCTAATCATGAGGGCACTGAGTGCAGCAAAGGGCTTTATCCAGATGAAAATTTGGATTGGCTAGGGGCAGCTTTCTTAGCATTGGTGACCCTGAGTTCCAGAGGCTTATGATCTGGGCTTCTAAACTCAGAAGCTTATACTTCTAAGACTTGAGAACTGGGGCCAATGGCTTCAAAGTAGGGGCTCACTGTTCTAGGATCAGAGTGCCAACAGCCCACCATGACTGTACTAGTTTTGACCCTTCAACCCTTGGAGATTGTTAAACTCACCTAGAAATTGGAGCTTTGATGTAGGATTCCCCCTGTATGCTGTGAATACCATTGGTTAATAAAGAAACTGTCTTGGCCTGTGATAGGGCTAAAGAGTAGAGCTAGGCAGGGAAAACTAAACTGAATTCTGGGAGAAAGAAGGCAGAGTCAGGAGATGTCATGTCGCCACCTCCAGGAACAGACATGTTGGAACTTTGCCAGTAAGCCACAGCCACATGGTGATACACAGATGAATAGAAATGGGTTAAATTAAGATGTAAGAGTTAGCCAGCTGGGCGATGGTGGTGCACGCCTTTAATCCCAGCACTCGGGAGGCAGAGGCAGGCAGATCTCTGTGAGTCCAAGACCAGCCTGGTCTACAGAGCTAGTTCCAGGACAGGCTCCAAAGCCACAGAGAAACCCTGTCTCGAAAAAACCAAAAAAAAAAAAAAAAAAAAACCAAAAAAAAAAAGTTAGTCAATAAGAAGCTAGAGCTAATGGGCCAAGCAGTGATTTAATTAATACAGTTTCTGTGTGGTTGTTTCAGGGCTGAGCAGCTGGGAACAAACAAACAGCCTTCCTACAACAGAGCTTCTAGCCCTTGTGGTTTTTAGTTCCCACCTCGAGTTTTCTCTACCTTAAATCTCCACACTCTGTTTTCCCATAATCCCTCGGTTTTGAGTATTCTCTTCATCCTTCTATGTAGTGAAGTTCCTAGGAAGAAGCCACACCCACGTTAAGCAGCCTACAAGAATGGCTGACTGGTTAGAACATCAGTGACGGTAGAGAGTGGGTATGCTGCAGGTCCAGAGCTGAATTTCTCGAGCTACCTTAGCTTTCCCCTAACAGATATCATTGATTTGCTACCTCTGCATGTAACCTAACATCTTTGTGTCTTTTAGGGGAATCTTTTTAGAATTAGCCTATATACCCCTATATCAATCCAAAGTCTAATAATGTCATCGGATAGCATCTGAGGCCCATAGCAGTGACTTCCTGCTTTGCTATAGTTCGTTTATAAATGTCCACTCTATTTCAAAAGTGGCCTGATTTATGATTGTCTTTTTTCCATGGTATTTAGGGTAACTTGAATCTGTGCGATCAGATCATGGCCCCCTGGTGTTTGGATCCAGGCTCAGCTTTCTTCTGAACACCTTTACCCACTGAGCCATCTTCCTGGCCCCTCTAGAGAACCCCAGCTTCTGTTCTTATAGTTTGGAGCTCTGGGGATTGAGGCTCTTCAGTCTCAGTGGCTCTCAGGGATTCTACAGTCACCTTCTTGCTGCCACTGTTACTGCCAGGCCTGGAAGCCTAAAATTAAAAAAAATATTTTTTTTTCTTAGCAGATGTTAGTTAAACTTAATAATGGGCTTCATTATGAGTTTGTGCAGGTACACAATGTGCTTTGATAATTGCCATTCACTCCCTGGACTCCTTTCTTGTCCCCCCAACTTCTGCTGACCCTTTTCTTCTTCCCAAGCAGCCCCTCTTCCAGTTTGCTGACTATCTCTCTCTCAGTCTGTGTGTGAAAGCCAGTGAGTTATACCGTTCTCAGAAGCCCACCCCCTTTCTCTGCCTCTTGCATTCTCTGACTTTTTCTGCAGCATTCCCTGAGCCCAGAGTGGGTGATAATGATATTCCGTTTATGGATGAGCTTTCAGCAAACATTCTCAGTACTCTGACAAATCAGGAGATACCAATGACAGTTGCAAAAAAGAACCCTCTCGGACCAAAACTGAGAGCAGAACTAATCTATGAGTGTAAACATTACGAGGAGCAATTTTATAGGCACATCATGTCCACTCAGCAAAAGAGCAGTAGCTTTCCCTTTGGGGCTCAAGACATTTCCAGCTTAAAAAAATATTTTGGATTTATTTTTTATTTTTTTTTTATGTATACAATATTCTGTCTGTGTGTATGCCTGCAGGCCAGAAGAGGGCACCAGACCCCATTGCAGATGGTTGTGAGCCACCATGTGGTTGCTGGGAATTGAACTCAGGACCTCTAGGAAGAGAGGCAATGTCTTAACCTCTGAGCCATCTCTCCAGCCCATATTTTGGATTTATTATATTATTATATATGAATGTTTTGCCTACAGGCATCTACGTATACATATGTGCTTGGTGCCTGTAGAGGTCAGAAGAGGGTGCTGGATCCCCTAGAACTGGAGTTATGGATAGCTATGTAGGTGCTGGGAACCAAACTCATGTCTTCTGGAAGAGCTACAAGTGAAAGGACCAGAGCTGGCACAGGACACACTAAGACCAAGTACTGTCCCTCCATCCACGCATTCCCAATCCATGGACTTTCAAATGGGTTTACTGTGTCAGATGTGAATTCTTGTCTATGAAGCAGCTTAAAATTCAACTAGGTAGTGGTTGGTTACCCCTACAACAAATCTGGCATGGTTGCACCAGTAAGTACATCTTGGCTAGCCAGTTGGTAGTGCTGCAGGCAGCGCCCACAGCTGAGTACTGCTGCTGGTGACAAACGTACTGCAGCAACCTGCACAGCGTCTTCCCTGACCAGTAGGTCATAGTTACATGGCAAACCTCTACACTGTGGAAGCCTCAGATTTTGTCTGCTCTTTATAAAACTAGCCCCACCTACTCTAATCATGATAGAGACCACAAGTTAGCAATAGACCATTTGGAAGAAGCCTACATTAACTTTAATATTGCAATATAACGGAGAGGATTCTGTCATAACTAACCTGAAAAATAAGGGAAATAGCCCACTTGTATAGTCAGAAGAGGGGTGTGGCGTGCTTAGGTTTGTGTGGTAATTCCACTAATCATGGCCTTGAATGTACATGGTGTATAGTTCCATCAATCATACACCCTACAGATGAGCCAATCATAGGCTCCTCTTGTGTATCGTTAACAGGCCTCATGCAGATATGCCTCTTGTCTGCCCATCACAAGCTTCTTGCTAGGTTACTAGGAGAAGTGCTCATCTTTACCCTGAGTGATAATAGCATCAGGGTCATCTAGAGTTTACTGAGACTTTTCTTGCCCAGAATAGAGTCTTCCAAAGCCAGTGCAAGCTACCTGCAGTGGTCACGGCTGAGCAAAGTCTCAAACAGGAGTTGTGACTCCAGCAATATCCATGGCTGCACTCGTCCTCATAGATGAAGTGCAGCCTTCTCAGCACGGTCACTGAGCGTGCAACACAGATGGACTTCCTGTGATACCCTGGCCATTTGCCAAGGAAGTGGTAATTCTCCACTCAAGGCACAGGGGGAAGGGTGGGCGATCTGTCAATCAGATAGCTGAGCAACTTGACCATGACAGCTCATTCCAAAGGAAAAACAGCAAATACACCCGGAATAGAGGCTTATCACAGAATCAGCATGGTTGACAGTACTTAATAGTGCGTGACCCATAGCTAAAAACCCTTAGGGAGAACTCAGTTCCTCTGATTTGCCTCACAATCAGCATCTGGTTTGAATGGCCAGTGTTGAATCCCTTACCTGGGAATGTCCAGGGAATCCAGATGATGGTCTACAGGGCTCTGGGCTCAGATCTGTGACATTGTTGTCAACAACAGCATCAGAAGAAGAATGAGGAAGGAAAGGAAGGGAAGGAAAAAGAGGAGAAGAAGGAGGAGGAGACAAAGAAAGCCTCAGCTGTGTGAGATGTATCTATGAGACACAGGGACTTGCTGTGCTTACGCTGGTCCTGCCTCAGCTGTGTGAGACAGACCTAGGAGACGCATGAGCCTGCCGCGGTTAGGCTGGTCCGGCTTCCTCTTGTTTCCCCAAAGCTGCTCCTGCTGGTGCTGTGTTTATATCTCAAGCCTGTATACTCAGGTGCTGCGACATCTCCAGTGCCAGCTGGGGTGTCTGAAATCACTGCCTCTGCTGGACAGTGGGGACCAGAAGGTGCTTCCATGAACAGCCTGTTTCCATGAGTACTCGTATACAGCAGACAGGCTGCATGTCTTTCCCTTCCGTGTCATCAGCTTCCATAGAAGCAGCCTGGGGAGCTCCAAGGTCTCTGTAAGCTCACGGCCTCTTCCAAGGGCATCGCAACCACTTGTAGCTGGCTCAGCAACATGACACTTGGTATTGGCAGCCTGGGGCTGATAGATCCAAAATCCATTTTTATCATTTCTGTGGTAGATACATGATTATATCTCTTTATTTTGATAACCCAGGGGAAAAATTCACTTTAAAAGATGCATTGATTATGTTTGATCTGAAGTTATCTCTGTACCTTGAATCCCCTTTTAACATCTAAGAAAGAACATTTTTTTTTTTTCGAGACAGGGTTTCTCTGTGGCTTTGGTTCCTGTCCTGGAACTAGCTCTGTAGACCAGGCTGGACTCAAACTCACAGAGATCCGCCTGCCTCTGCCTCCCGAGTGCTGGGATTAAAGGCGTGCGCCACCACTGCCCGGCAAGAAAGGACATTTTTGTTTCTAACATTGGCTGTGTCTCCTCCAGTCCTAGCGGCCCATTGATCAGACAACGTCCAAATAAGGCAAGTGCCCTGTTTATAACAAATCAGGTTACTTGCGACTGTCACCCACAAACAGCCTGCCCAGGGAGCTCTCTGAGCTGGTAATGATTCTCAGGTGTTTCTGCATTCATGATACAGTCATTGCTCAGTGGACCCCTTAAGAGTGAATGGTATCAAGTTTTCTTTCAGTACAGAAACTCCCCCCTGTGCAGATGTCACTGAGACTTTCCCAGAGATGTATCCTACACGCCCTTGGTGACGACAGGGTGACAGAGTCGCCACTTGCGGCTTTGCGCTGTGCTAGCTCTCTGTTGCTCCTCCACACCCTGGTCACCACACCTTGTCATCTGCTCTGCGTTCCCCAGGCCTCCCCGGCTCATGGACGAGCTGCGGTTCTGGAGGGGGCACCACCACTCAACTCAGCCCTTGGGCGACAGCGGGGAAGATGCTGTGCCTAGGTCCAGGTTGCAGTAGCCGAGGGTGAGAGGACGTAGAAGGCTTTTCAGACGTCCCCATCCCCGCTCCCAGGCATCCAGTAAGCCTATGCCTCTGCTGTTCTTTTTTTTTGGTTTTTCGAGACAGGGTTTCTCTGTGGCTTTGGAGCCTGTCCTGGAACTAGCTCTGTAGACCAGGCTGGTCTCGAACTCACAGAGATCCGCCTGCCTCTGCCTCCCGAGTGCTGGGATTAAAGGCGTGCGCCACCATCGCCCTGCGACTCCGCTGTTCTTTACTCTGAGCAGCCGTCCAGAACTGTTGTCTTCTTCCCGAGGAAGTATGCACACTATGCTCTCTGGGTTCATCTCACACTCATGGAAAGAGGCCATTGGAACACACGTGGCCATCTCACGGAGCCCAAGGCCTGTTGATGAGAGCTCTGTGCCCAGGAACCTCCCTTGTGGGTTAGGGGCAGAGTTGGTGTCCTGGGTCCTGAATTAGGGCTTATCCGCTTCTCTTCATGGCTGAGACAAGAAGCAGGTATCTCAGGGATGCCATTTAATGAGTTCTCAGTTAAGTGGCAACTTCTGAGCCTGAGGCTCTCGGGCCAGGCCAAGTTAGAGTTCTAACTGGAATAATTTGGGTGCGATGGAAAAGGGACAAAGGTTACACTGTTGCTTCAGATTGAGATCAGGAATGGAAAGAAGTCTGGATGCCTTTTGTAGAAGAGAAAAGAAACATACCCGGCTTTGGTAATTCATGAGCACACGGATGAGTGGGAATGTGTTTTGCTGAGTATTGGCTGTAGGATCTGGCTAATCAAGTCATTGTCATCAGATCCTAAGTTATAAAATACAGTTGATTTCTGTAGTCAATTAATAGGGACACTGTGAGCATTAAATGAGACTCTTTATGCAAAAATTTTGAAGTAGCACCTGGCACCCAGTGATTGTCTCATAAATATGTGCTATTGTCTCATCTGACCGCCAGGGAGCTATACTTTCCTGGCTGCTGCGTTTTCTGGGACTCTGCTACCAAGTTTCTCATCTTCTGTCCAAAGCTAATGCCCATCTGTCTCGACTGCGTTCTCACCTCCTGCCGCTTAGAAAGGCACAAGTTCACTCACCATAACCTCTTGTCCCTGGCTGCCTGGTTCCCTCACCCCCCATTGATGCTGACAGGAGTTTGATGTGCACAGGTATTTTCTAACCATGGCTTGTCTGCCCATCTCTAGGTGGTTCTTCCCTAGGGAAGACCCCTAAGGTCACAGTACTTGACTTAAGACAGTTTGCTTTGGAGGGTTTTGTACCCAAGAACGAGAAAGCATATCCTCAAAGTCATTGTGCTTACACCCAATGTCGCTCAGTAAAGTATCTGAGGGAGTCAATTCTTATTATAAAGTAGGCGTTAGATGAGGTGGTTTTGCCAAACCTCTGGCTAGTGGGAGTGTTCTGGGCATGACTGAATAGGCGAGGGTCAACTAAGGGGTTTGCTAAGTCAGGTGCGCATATCAAACACACCTTTGATTTAAAGAGGTATTTGTCTTCCAATGGGGTTATGCGGATGTAACCTCATCTGCACACTGAATCACTGCTGCCAGGGCCTATTCTTTTGCACTCCTCAGCCTGAGCAGCTACCCACAACTCTTCCCCTTCCTCCTAAGGAAGCGGTCTCCTGGCTTCCTGGGAAAGTAGGGTTGGTAAAAAGGGAAGAAAGACCCGTCTCATCTACCCTTGTCCATAGCCTGTTAGTTCGGCTTCTGTGGAGAACCCTGAGTAAGATCGGAATCCGGTCTCTGACTATTACCCTCTTGAGGACTTTAGGACTTTATTAAACTTTAGTTTTTGTTTTAGGAGACAGGGTCTCACTATGTAGTCCAGGTTCGGCTGGCCTTGAATTTATAATTCTACCCACTTGGTTTCCAAATTGCTGAGATTATAGACAAGCATCACCGTGCCTGGTTTATTTCTGTAGAAAATGAGTTGGTTTTTTTTTTTAAATCTAAGATTTTATCTTTTCTTTTTTTTTTTTTGCACGTTAGTTGCATAAATAATGGGTTTCATTGTGATTTTTCAGAAATGCACACATTAAACAATTTTGATTGCTATTTCTGGATATAAAGTCACATTATGGGAAATGCAGAAAATATAAACAAACAGAACAAAGATGGCCACTATACCCGCCTTGAAGAGTCCTTTCTTTTTCATAGTGCATAGACAGAAAGACGCCAGAGAATCTTGACTCTGTCTCTTTCCTAATGAGACAATAAGCATTTCTTAAGACATCATTAAAAACATAAAGATATTGGCAACTGCCCACTAGTCTGTTTTTGTTGAAAATTTAGGTTATTCCCTGTTTTGGGTTATTATAAATAGCTCTGCAATGGAAGTTTTTGTACATAAATCAGCCTTGCTGATTCTTTCCTTAGCAAAGATTCTTGAAAGGAGAATTACAGAGAGCTTTGACCTCACAAATGATATTTATAAAAAAGGAAGGGGAAAACACAATAAATTAAAGAAACCTCATTGCTTGACTCATTTTCACTGGGCGAGTAAGAAACACCCGAGTCCTGCAGGGCGGCAGCGGCTGCCCCCAGTGTCCTGGGGAGGCGGTTAGGCACCATATCAAAGGGACCAGATCAGGAGCCAGATGTTGGGTTCTGGACCCACCTTGTATCTTCACAGCTGGAGAAGTGTTGACCTGTTTTGTTCTCTGTTTATCTGTGACAGGGAGAGAGCAGCTGCCCATCTGCTTGGCAAGAGTTCCTAGAAGGCCACTGCTACACTGTGTGTGACCTGTGCCCCTGCCCTCTTGACCTGGGCTCCTGATCTATAGGAGGTACAATCCAGCTGCTTCTGAGAAGGCCGTCTGCCTTAACTTTCCAAGAATACATCTGTAGCCCCTTCTCTAATAGTTTCCTAGCACACAAAATGTAGACTCCTAACGCTCAGTTCCTGGAGCTAGCCTGAGCCTTCCTCACGGGCGTTTACCTCGGTCCTTAGTGCAGTGGAAAGCATGCAAGCGGTGCCTAACTAATGGGCTTAAAAACCTCAGTGCTGAGTGAGCGTGACACTGTGACAACATTTATTAAGCACCAACTGTATGTCTCGGAGGTGCTCACACCACAGAATCCGCAAAGTGCTTGACGCATTGGGCAGGAGCATGCTAGGCAGGAGTTTAGGACCATGTATCAGCTGAGAGAAATTCTCTCTCTGGTAGCCTCTCTGTTCCCCTCTGGGTTCATTTGTGACAAGGAGTGTAAAACAATCATTTGCTTAGCATTTTGGCTGCATGGAGCCTTTTACCATGCGGGCGTAGGTTCTTCTGGCTCTCTTCTTTCCCCTCCTCTATAATCCAGATAGGTCTTAAACTTGAGATTCCTCTGCCTCTGCCTCCCAAGTGCTACAGAGAACCTTCCCGAGGACTGTGGTGGCCAGTGCGGCCTCTACCTAAATCAGCCTCCAAATCGCTGACCTTAGATAGGGAACGACTCTAAAGATGTGACCTCAGGAAGAGGACCTCCCAAGTGGCCTACTGTGTGGTCTATGGTGGCAGTTCTATAAAGCCCGGTCCGTGAGGGGTTGGAGAGCACAGTTCAGCTTTACAGACCTCGTGACATCTGTCTGTTCTTAAGGATACTATTTCATTTTTAATTTTTTTATAATTTAATTTTTATTCCATATGCCTTTGCATTTTGTGTGCATGTATATTTGTGTAAAGGTGTTGAATCATCTGGAATTGGAGTTACAGAAAGTTGTGAGTTGCCATGTGGGTGCTGGGAACTGAACCCAGGTCCTCTGGAAGAGCAGCCAGTGCTCTTAACCACTGAGCCATCTCTCCAGCCCAAGACTGTTTCTTGTGTCTGTGAAAAGGGCACTGTCCAGTCAACCCAGCTGGAGTATCTCGTTGTCCCAGCAGGGTCCGAATGTGGTATAGACGTACTTGAACTGAATTTCTCCTTGCTGTGTGGCCCTGTGTGGGCCTTTTGCTGACTGGAATAGCTTTTACAAGTGACATGAAACTGAGGGACCCCATGTGACTTCACATACAGCTTTTAAAGACACACATGACATGGCCTAAACTTTATTTTGTGTCAGAGTTGCTGAAGACTGAAAATCAGGAGTTACAGCACGTTACCTCAAAGACGTCAGTCATTTGCCAAATCCATGAAACAACGTGTTTGTCAGTCAGCATCCAAAAGGTCAGAGGAAGCAGCTTAGAAGGAGGTATGTTTTATTTTGCTCACAGGTTTCAGGACAAAGCTGGCTTCATTTCTTTTCAGTCTGTAACAAAGCAGGGGCATCATGGAGGAAGGGTGTGGCTAAGGAGTGCTGTTCTTTTCAGGTCAGTGAGTACAAGGCACTGAGCAGGAGAAGCTTTCCTCAAGGCACACCTCCAGTGGCCTGCTACTTCCAGCTTGTCCCTAACCCTGGCAGTCCTTCAACTGTCCACTCACCGTGGACTGATCCCTTGGTCTCTCAGTAGCACCATCGGTTGAGACCCAACTTTCAACCCGGGAGTCTCTGAGACACACCAGATTCCAACCGTCACATGCGTGATGTTCCTTTGGGTTTTACTTTAGAAGACTCAGACTTGCCTTCAGGGATGTCCTTACGTCATAGATGGATGATTTTCAAACAGCATCAGTTGAATTATGAATAGTGGGGATTCTTCTTTTATTGAAGCTAATAAAGGTGGATAATATAGCAGTTTGATTCTTTCACAAACACGATATCCACACTTAGGTGGTCCAGCATTTGTATGTTGACTCCGTCATCACTAATCTGTTGCCTTCTATTTCTTCCACTTACATAGACGCCTAGAACACAGACAGTTACGACTTGTTCCAAGGGTAAGTAGGAAATATCCTGCAGCTGAAAATCAGTGTGCTGTCTACAAGACAGTTCCTGTGAAACAGGACAGGACAGAGTTCCTGCAAAACCTATGCTTGACTGTACCTGTTCATCATTCTTGATAAACTGTAGAAATCAAAGAAATAGTATAAATGAGTGAAAGATGCAAAAATGTCATTCTTAGGATGAAACTGCCTTCTGAAATTTCAGATGCTAAAATCAGAAGTGTTAGAGCATGAAGTCAGGCATAGTGGCGCGGGTCTTTAATCCCAGCACTAGGGAGGCAAAAGCAGGAGCAGCTCTGTGAGTTTGAGGCCAGCCTGGTTTGCAAAGTGAAATCCAGGGCAGCCAGAACTACAAAGTAGAGAGACTGTGTCTCAACAAACACAACACAACACAACAAAAGCAGTTATAGCTTTACTATATCTAGTACGTTAGCCTAATAAATTTATTGCACAGTGTATATATAATATATGTCTATATAAAAATATACATTTATAAAATATTAAAAGGTATTTTTAAATTTTAAATTAGATAGCAACATTTAAATAAGGCATATTCAATTACTTATAATTACCATCTAATTGTATTTTTTCAGGTCCAATTTTTTTTTAGTCTTTTTATTGTGAGCTCCAATATGTAAATGGGAAATGCATAAAGCATAAGTGTAACTTATTTTTTTGGGGGGGGGACAACAGGGGTTTGCCACAAGATCTTGCTGCGTAGCCCAGTCTAGTCTTGAACTCACAACCCTCCTGCCCCTTCTCTAGAGGGATGGGATTACTGGCCAGTACTGACATACTGACTATGAGCTTTGGGTATTTTCTACGTCATTACTCAGCTTGACCTCAGCAGCTCGGTGAAGAGGAAAGGAAAAACACAGGTACCATCACCCACGTGTCCTAAATGAAGACCAAGGGAGAGTGGGTGACTTTCCCTAGGCTCCAAGTCAGCGTGATTCAGAACTAAACTCTGCCTTCTGCATTCGGATTGCTGGTGTTTTTTCCCTGCTGCCTTTCTCAGACAGGATGAGAATCCTGTGAAACTTGGCAGAGTCAGAAGGAGGTGAGTCGACGTGAAAGTGGAGGGAAGAGACCACTAGGCACCGGCGCACTTAAAAAGAAGATATCAGCATAGCCGCGCTGTAAATGCCGCATGAATCACCGCTGGGAGTAAACAGTGAGAGGAACATGCAAAACTGCTCCGAAATAAAGTCTCTCTCTCTCTCTCTCTCTCTCTCTCTCTCTTGTGTGTGTGTGTGTGTGTGTGTGTGTTGGGGGGGGGGGCATGCTTAGCAACCCTTTCTTCTTGTCACTATTTTTGGTTCAACATCTGAAGAAAGTTTTAAAGATTTCCTTATAAGGAAAAAAGAAAAAAAAATCACGCGGTGACCTTGCGACCTCAGCAGCAGCGACTTTGCGAACCCCCCTCAGCTTTTAGCAGCTGGAAAGAACTGGTGTCAGACTGTAAAAGCTCCCCCACCCCCGCAAATGGCAGAACAGTTGAAATCGGCTCAACAGGCTTAGAAAGTCGTTCCTTTCTGAAAGGGACATTTCCGAAACGGAAAACCCTGGGGGCTGGAAGGTGGCACTGCCCTAAGTGGGAGGCCTCCTTCCTTAAGTGGGCGTCAGATCCCAGCCCTTAGGAAAAGGCTTGGTGAGGAGGATTTGGTCCTTATAAACCCATTCATCTATGGAACTTGTAACTGGTGGAAAGAGAGAAGCAGTAAAACGACCCATCACCCTGCACTTGCAGATCAGTTATGGTGGTATGCACGGACGAACTCAATTCTGCAGCAGATCCTGTTCGCGACTCTGCTCAAGTGAAAACCCAGGGTGTTTTGGGTGCCAGGTCCAAAGGCTTTTTGAATAGCAATTCATTTACTATTCCTAAGCCCCTCACGGGGAGGTATTACACACACGAAGTAACTGGGGCTTATTCAGTTTCCCTGAGAGACCTAAGTCAGGGAGCTTGCGGATGGATGCAGATTCACACCCGGGCCACGGCATAGCGGTTTCTCATGTTCCTGTACATGCAGTCCTGATGCATGTTTGAGGGGGAATGATTTGGGAACACGGGTTAAAATATCTTGTTTATTAGCTGGTGTACAGACGGCAGCGCATTCATCTCGCGCTTTCCTGAGGGAAAGGCTACAAAAGTGGGAAGGGGTAGGAAGGGGTCCAGGACTTCTTTCAAAAGATTCTGTCTTCCGTGTCATTTCCTCATAAGAGCGGTCACGCCAGCGTGCCTTTATGAGAGATCATTCACTTATAAATTAACTCCAACGAAGCCTTTGTGGGAGTTAATGCTCATTATAAAGTTTACTGAATTTGGAGTCACCTGGGAGGTGCCATCTCTGGGGCTTGTCTGTGGGGACTTCTTCAGGAGGGAAAATCTATCCTAAATATAGGGCGGGGTGGGGAGCGGACTGAATAAAAGAGGAAGAAGGAAGCGAGCTCAGTGCCAGCGTTCATGTTTTTCTACTTCTCGACTGCACATGTAATCTGACCGGCTGCCTTACTTTCCTGGTGCGGCAGCCAAACC
Organism: Microtus obscurus; assembly: GCA_963919715.1. Taxonomy (NCBI): domain Eukaryota; kingdom Metazoa; phylum Chordata; class Mammalia; order Rodentia; family Cricetidae; genus Microtus; species Microtus obscurus. Next base: position 239,392 of record CAWTZC010000090.1, read on the forward strand.
CACTCTCCCCGCCACGCCTTCCCTGCCAAGACGGATGCTCCTCACGCTGTGACCCACTACCCACCCTTTCTCCTTTGGTTGCTGTTGTTAAGTGTTTTGTCTCAGCACCGAGAAAGGCAACTAATGGATTATTGTACCGCCCGCCTGTACTATGTGACAATACAGTACTACTGTATTGCGGTAATGCACTACAGGACCATTCGCGAGCCTCGGGCAAGGGCCTGGAGATTGAAACACACAAAGACTCACAGACAGAGACACAGGTCGTCCTTGACGCCAGAATGCCCCCTTTATTGTGTACTAGAGCTGCTTATATCTGGATCCTTAACTGATAGCCACGACCCAGCCAAACCCACCAGAAACTACTCTCCCGCCATCAGGAACTCTTGAGGGTCTCGTGCTCAGAGCAGCTGCAGGCTGTCTCAGAACAGAGGAAAACAAGTTGTTTACAAGAAATTCAGGATCTGGGGGTTCACGGATCCCAACAGATTATGTCAGAACACCCCATGAAAGCCTTTTCATATATGATCAAGAAGTTTTAAAATATTATGATTCAACCAACTTGCAATTTTTTGTTTTTTTTTTAACATTTCCTTATTCCATGTTTTCTTTGACTTGGGAGTGGTGGTGGGAAAATATAAAAAAGACGAGCACAGCTAAAAACTCTCTCGTTCCTCAGAAGTCGTTAGAGTCAGCTAATCACCTCCTTCCATTTGGCTAAACATTCCTAATGCTGTACACGGCTGGCTCCAAGTGTGAAGCACTCATCACGATAATAACAGCTTTATGTAGGAAGCTCCCTCTGAATGGCGTTTATCCAAAATCATAAGCTGCACTAATCCTCGAGGCTTCAAAATGTTTTATTGGCCTGCAGATGTTCACACCTCCGGTTTATTATGGAAATCGGGGTGGTACGACTTGTGAATACCTGCTACCAGCAGCAACAGCATTCTTTGCGTGAGGCTTCATGACTTTAGGGCCCCTGCTACTATAGCTGGGCTCATGGAATCATGGAATAGGGACTCCTTCCTTTGCAGTGTCTTCTCTCTCTCTCTCTCTCTCTCTCTCTCTCTCTCTCTCTCTCTCTCTCTCTCTCGGGCAGGGGTTAGAACCCTTTGGGAGGGCTAAGTGGGGAAGACCATATGGGTACGGGTGGTAGTTATCACAGGTCTGTTTATTTTCAGTTCACCTGGGTACTCCTCAGGTATCACAAACCCAATGTTTCCAAAATTGAGCCCATCCTCTTGAGCCTTCTCTTTCTCCGTTCCTAGTTCCCTGACTGGCACCATCTACTTGCTGTCCTGGGAGTCTCACATGCCACTCCTCCACCCCACCACCACGCCCCTCAGAAGAGCCAAGGTCACTGTCCCATCTGTCTGTCTCCTTACAGCCACCATCACACCTTGCCTTCAACTGTCTTCCATATTATGCTACAGATATTCTCTTCAGCATACATCTGTTTAATTTCAGGGGTTTATCTATTGCAGAGGATTCAAGCTGATGAAATAACTGCCTTCCCTTCCAGTGGTCTCTGTGTTAAAGTTGCCATTGGAAGGCAATAGAACTCTTAAGAGCAGGGATCTAAGATGTGGGTGTGGATCAGTGGTACAGTCTGTGTTTGACTCACACAGGTTATGGGTTCAACCCCCAGCACCGCAGAAACACACACACACAACAACATCACATACACATACACCACAAAACACCAAACACCACACAAAAAACAAACACACACACACCATATACACACACACACACACAACACACACACACACACACACACACACACACACACACACACACACACACACACACACACACTCCCCAAAGTGGGGGTAGTGGTCGGAAAGTGAACCACCCCTCTGAGGTCCATGCATTTGGTTGCCCCAGTTGTGCTATTCTGGAGAGTTGTGGCACCGTGGTAGCATTCTCCTGGAGGAAGTGGATAGCTGTGGGAGGGCCCAGAGGTTTTTACAGCTTAGCCCCACTTCCTGTCCTCCCTCTGTCCCCCCCTCTCCCAGGACTTCACGTGACCAGCTTCCTCACTTCCCTGATCCCACACCTCCTCTGCCGACCCTTCCCCACCTAAGCTGCTTTTCGTCAAGCATCAGGCGTTGTCATAATAATGAGCAAAGTAATGAATGAATTCAGAGATCATGGAGATCATGCCCTCGAAGGGGATTATGGGTCCCCAGGCCCTTTCTTCTCTTCTGCTTCCTGGTCACAAAGTGAGCACTTTTGTACGGCACACATTTCGGCTAGGATATGCTGCCACTGGCCCAAATCCACAGGACTGGACTGAGGACCCTAAACCGTGAGCCCAGACTTTTCTTCCGTATCAGTCAATTCTCTCCTGTAGTGGGTGACGGTTCCTAGGACGGCAGGGTGGTTCCTCGTGATCTGCTTCCTGTCCATCATCACCCCGAGAAACTGTGGCTCCTCCTACTGACGCCACCTCCTCCGACTTTCTTGCACATGTGTACACCTAGTCACACTGGTTGCTGGTCTACTGCAGCTCTCCCGGTTGTCAAATTCTCACCCTAGAGCATCTGGGCTCCCAGACTGCTGAAATATCCTCCTTGAAGCATCACAGGGACCAATCAAAGCCCTCACCAGGTCCTACTTTGTTGACTTGGCCATCATCTCTCCCACCTTGGTCAGAGAATCTTAAATGGCCTTGTATTTCCCACCTATGGCAAAGAATAATGTAAAAGACAATGTTTTTTTCTTTTGGTTTTTTGAGACAGAGCTTCTCTGTGTAGCTTTGGAGTCCGTCCTGGAACTCGCTCTGTAGACCAGGCTGGCCTCAAATTCACAGAGATCCACCTGCCTCAGCCTCCCGAGTGCTGGGATTAAAGGCGCATGCCACCACTGCCCAGCTCAAACAGACATTATTTTTTACTTTTTAAAAAAGTTTTTTTTGTGATATCCCTAAAATTTTTAAAGACCCCCCCCCTTTCTGATATACACCACGGAGGCTGCTCCTCAGCAGTGCATATGTGCATCATAGAAACCTGATGATGTTGTTGTAAAAAGATTTTTTTATTCTGAGCAATGAGGCTTTTCATAACGCTTGGGTCTGAGTCAACCCCAGGAGCTTATTTTTATTAGTATTGCACAATTTGCAGAGAGAAACACTAGGCCCAGGAGCCTGGATAATTTTCTCTAATGAACGTCTCCCCACCGTTTATAGAATAATACACCAGATTAACAGCTGAGCAGACTGCAGGGCCCAAAACAAACTGTGTCCCATAGATTAAAGCAGCATTCTCTGTGCTGCGTGCTCTAAGATGAAAGTTACAGTCCAGAAAAGATGTAATCATCCTTCAGGACCGTCCTACAGAGGCATCACCCCAGGAACGCATGTCTGTCTTCCATCCCTGCTGAAAGCACAGCGAGGGCCATGCCCCAAAGAGTACAAACACACACTTTCCTCCTTGGACAAGTCCGTGTTCTCTGTGAGGCAGGGGCCAATGCAATGAAAACCCCTGTCCTGTCCCTCTCTGTTGATGATTAGTTCCTGCTATAAGCTGTGCTCCCATGATAGCAAATCAAAATCTGGCACTCGGGAGGCAGAAGCAGGTAGATTTCTGTGAGTTCTAGGTCAGCCTGGTCTGAAGAGTGAGTTCCAGGACAGCCAGGGCTACACAGAGAAATCCTGTCTTGAAAAGAAAAAAAAAAAAGAAGAAAAAAAACAAGCAAACTAATTCTAACTATTTTTTTTAACCCAAACAAATTATTTATGTCTTCTTTTCTCCTTAGTTAGCCAGGCTATTGTATTTGAAAAATAGGGGGGTTTTCCACCATAAGTGTTTTTTTCCTTTCTCTCTCCCTTCTCTCCCCTTCCTTCCCTCTTCATGTGCTTTGACAAACCTTGTGTGCCTATTGTGTTGTATAATTGAGTGGATGCTAGAGATGAAAAGAAAGAAATTCAGACATAATCCTACAGAAGAAGATGGCAGGGTGGGTGGGCAAGGCCAACAGGTACCCTGAAAATTCCGACTGTGTAAGCACAGGACTGAGTCGCCCAGTGGGTGTGGATAGAATGGGACAAGAATTCAAGGCTGGTATTGTGTGGAAGTGAAGCTCTTCCACGAGCTGGTAAATGTGGGTGTGGGCATGAGGGACGAGTGCTCAAGGTTTCTAGTTGTGCATAGGAGTCTGGAAGAGCAAAGCAGGGTCAGGGGGAGGAAGTGGAACAGAGTCGTCGGAGGGGAAAGTATGGCAGAGGGGATGCCAAACAATGATGACCGACAGTGATCAGAGTAACTCTAACCAAACAAGTGGAAGACTTGTATGACAAGAACTTTAAATCTTTGAAGAAAGAAGTTGAAGAAGACACCAGAAAGTGGAAGTATCTCCCATGCTCTTGGGTAGGTAGAATTAACATAGTAAAAATGGCAATCTTATCAAAAGTAATCTACAGATTCAATGTAATACCCATCAAAATCCCACCACAATACTTCACAGACCTTGAAAGAATAGCACTCAACTTTGTATGGAAAAGCAAAAACCCAGGATAACCAAAACAATCTTGTACAGTAAAAGAACTTCTGGAGGCATCACAATTCCTGACTTCAAACTCTACTACAGAGTTGCAGTACTGCAAACAGTCTGGTATTGGCATAAAAAGAGACAAGAGGACCAATGGTACCAAATCAAAGACCCAGATATTAATCCACACACCTTCAAAACACCTGATTTTTGACAAAGAAGTAAAATATATCAAATGAAAAAAAGAAAGCATATTTAACAAATGGTGCTGGTGTAACTGGATATCAACATGTAGAAGAATAAAAATAGATCCATATCTATCACCATGCACAAAAGTCAAGTCCAAATGGATCAAAGACCTCAACATAAAGCCAGCCACATTGAACCTCATAGAAGAGAAAGTGGAAAGTGTACTTGAATGCATTGGCACAGGAGACCACTTCTTAAATACAACCCTAGTAGCGCACACTGAGAAAAACAATTAATAAATGGGACCTCCTGAAACTGAAAAGCTTCTGTAAAGCAAAGGACATGGTCAATAATACAAAATGGCAATCTACAGAATGGGAAAAAAAATCTTCACCAACCCTACATCAGACAGAGGTCTGATCTCAAAAATATACAAAGAACTCAAGAAATTGGTCATCAAAAGAACAAATAATTCAATAAAAAAAAATGGAGTACAGACCTAAACAGAGAATTCTCAACAGAGGAATCTAAAATGTCTGAAAGTCACTTAAGGAAATGCCCAACATCCTTAGTCATCAGAGAAATGCAAATCAAAATAACTCTGAGATTCCATCTAACACCTATAAGAATGGCCAAGATAAAAAATATTGATGACAACTTATGCTGGAGAGGTTGTGGGGTAATGGAAACACTCCTCCATTGCTGATGGGAATGTAAGCTGGTACAGCCCCTTTGGGTGTCAGTGTGATGATTTCTCAGAAAATTAGGAAGCAACCTTCCTCAAGACCCAGTAATACCACTTTTGGGTATATAGTCAAAGGGTGCTCAATCGTGCCACAAGGACATGCGCTCAGCTATATTCATAGCAGCATTGTTTGTCATAGCCAGAACTGGAAACAACTTAAATGTCCCTCGACTGAAGAATGGATAAGGAAAAAATAACACAGCAGAAAAAAATAACATCTTGAATTTTTTAGGCAAATAGATGGACCTAGAAAACATATTGAGTGAGGTAACCCAGACCCAGAAAGACAAATATCATATGCACTCACTTATAAGTGGTTTTTAAACATAAAGCAAAGAAAACCAGCTTACAAATCACAATTCCAGAGAGCCTAGACAACAATGAGGACTCTAAGAGAGACATACATGGATCTAATCTACATGGGTAGTAGAAAAAGACAAGATCTCCTGAGTAAATTGGGAACATGGGACGTTGGGAGAGGACTGAAGGGGAGGGGAGAGGCAGGGAGGGAAGCAGAGAAAAATGTAGAGCTCAATAAAAATCAAGAAAACAAACAAACAAGCAAAAACAAACAAAACAACAACAAAAAAAATCCAAAAAAGTTAAAGTGTATATCTTGTGGCAAATGAATACATAGACTGTTCACAAACTCAATGAAAGAAACTGACGTTTCCATTTACACTGAAGCTGTTGGAAGAGGATTTTGCAGAAAGTAGCCTTCACATTTCTGAAAGCAGAGATTCAGTACACACCGCAGTACCCGGAGCTCCCCTTTTCCAGAAAGGTCCAGTCTTCTGGAGTATGGCAGCTAGGGATGCCTTGACCTAAGCACTCTAGGACCTTCTAGAGCAGGGTCCTCTGGCAGGCATGGCTCTCCTTTGGTGCGGGTAGCTGCCTGTGTTTGCTTCCCATAACCTGGAGAGAGCAGCTACCAAGGGGGAGGGAAACTTGGGGAACTTTTTGTTGTTGGCTGTTGTGTATGGAATACAAGTAAATGACATTCCTGGTTGACTGCCCAGCACCCAGCTCCCTCTGAACAACTGCTCCCTGGTAAAGAATGCAGGTTGGCTTCAAAGTCAAAATAAAAGTCCTTATTTTCTTCTGCCAAGTCTTCCCCCACCTTACTGATCCCTAAAGTCCGTTGTAAAATTCGGTCTTGATATAAATCTATTTCTGTGTTGGATTCACATTTCAGAGGAGTTTGTCACTTTCAAATTTGCTCTGGATGAACTCTCTTCTCACTATGTTTTTATTTATTTATTTATTTATTTATATTTATTATGCATACCATATTCTGTCTGTGTGTATTCCTGCAGGCCAGAAGAGGGCACCAGACCTCATTACAGATGGTTGTGAGCCACCATGTGGTTGCCGGGAATTGAACTCAGGACCTTTGGAAGAGCAGGCAATGCTCTTAACCACTGAGCCATCTCTCCAGCCCCCTCACTATGTTCTTGTGCCCTAGTTTAGATTTGGGGAAAGTCCTAAACCTCCTGCATCGGCTGGAGTCTGCTCTGGGTGGGTATTAGGGCAATGGTCATCACCTTTTGTACTGAGCTGGTGGAAAAACTTCGCTCCTCTCTTAACAGAAGCAACAATACCACGTTTTCCCAAGAGCGCTCCCTTCCTTGTAGGCAGGCTTCCTGGCAATGCGGGGAACTTTGGGAGAACACTGCCTGCCACCCCCATTACTTTGAAAGCTCAATTTATAGCCTTTTAGCTGATTTCAAACTCAGAGTAAATTAACACCGTAGATGCGGGGGTTTGAGGACTATTCCTTTAAACAAGTGATATTTAAGACTGCAAAACTTGTGAAGCTGTTGGTGCAGTTTGATTTCTCAGAGAGCATCCTTTAGAGGCCTCAGGGGGGCACATCTGTAATATTGCCAACTGTGTGACTTTAATTTCAAGATCTTACTTTACATTGCTAAATGCTCCCCCTATTCATTTGCCTGGACAGACAGGGGCTCCCAAGTTCCAGTCTCCTCCTCTTTAATTATATGTCTTCATTAGAGTTCACCCGCTTTTTGCAAAAAAACAAACAAAACAAACAAAAAACCTTACCATTCTGAACATTTGAAACCTTTTCAAGTAAGTAAAGAGAGCAGGAGGGCTCTTTAGAACAGGTGATAGTCTGCTGCAATTGTTCTCCTGAGCTGAGATGTTCTCATTTAAACAGTTTAGCCAGGCATTTATAACCCTCACACTTAGGAGGCAGAGGCCAGGGAATTAACACAAATTTGAGGCCAGCTTGTAACTACATGGTAAGATTCTGTCTCGAATGTTCAAACTCTCCAAAAACCAAACCTCTCCAAACTCATTTAGTCTTTGTGGAACTAGAAAACTCAGTTCAACCCTGATCCTGAAAACAAGCAATACATCCACAAACACAAGCCTGGTGTGGTGCATGTTTTTAATCCCAGCTCTGGGGCAGAGGCAGGCAGATCTCTGAGTTCAAGGCCAGCCTGGCCTACAGAGTGAGTTCCAGGACAGCTAGGACTACACAGAGAAACAAACAAAACAACCAACCACAAACACAGCTACATGGAGCTTGTTCAGTCTGTGTCTTGGTATTTGAAGGGTCTGTCTAGATTCACTATTTCTGAGAGTCACCTGCAGCTGTGTTGTTTAACAACAGGGGTGCATCTGAGCCCCACACTGGCAACCCATTAATTAGTCCCTTGTCTTATTTCTGCGATAAAATGCGTTGGAAAAGGTAGTTTATGACAGAAAGGGTTTGTTCTTGCTCACAGTTCAAGGGTACTGTTTAGCACGATGAGGCAATCACGGCAGCAGGAGCTTGAAGCAGCTGGTCACACTGCATCTCCAGTCCAGTCCAGGATACAATGAGTGCTGGTGCTCAGCTCACTTTCTGTTGTTTATTCAGACTGATAACTCAGCACATGGAGAGGTGCCACCCACAGTTAAGGCGGGGCTTTCCGTCTGAGTTAACCTATTTAAGATAACCCCTGACAGGCACGCCCTCTGGCTCACCTTCTGGGTGATTCCAGTTCTTGTAACAGTGATAATCTGTTTTAACCATCACAGTAGGTGACACTGTCATTGTGTGGCCATCACAGAGTGATGCAAACCCACAAGGTATAGATGTGGCCTTGGTGCAATCAAGAGGCATGGTGAGCTCAAGCTATGCCAGAATGCTGCTGTCATAGCGTGGCACACCGTTTGCAGGAAATTATTTCCCTGTAAGTGTATCGCTCCAACATAGTGACAGGAAGTATAATAAAGTTAGGTGTACGTGCTGGTGTCTGCCTTTAATCCCAATAGGCTGAAGATGGAGGATTATAAATTCAAGCCCAGCCTAAGCTGTGTAGTCAGACTGACGCAGGAGAAACAAAACAATAAAAACTATTGTATAATTTATATATAATATATATTGCCACTGTAAAGTGTCTGTACTGTAGATAATGGTATATGCTTGCCCTTTCTATGCTTAAATAGAATAAAGTTCATCAAAATCCTTTGGCTATGCCATCTGCTTTCTGTGTTCATGGTGACTTGTCTTTTAGATACCTGGCCACCTAAAATCAATTTCTAAAGAAGAGATAATAAAAAAAAGCACATTATTATGTATTTTGCTTGTTTAAAACATTTTATTTATCTAATAATAACAATAGTATTTTTATGAGTCTTCTCTTTTACACACACATACATGTAGATACTAAGAAAGTGGGTCATCTAGAGAATGAGTAGGATGTCATGACATGACTGTTACACACATAAACTCACAGCTGTTGTGCTTACCTGCACAAAATCAAACAGGATAAAAGTTCTAGGATGGATGGAGGAGGAGCCCCTGAGGTCCCATCCCTAGTGGAGGAATTAGGGGCAGTTGATGACTGTGGGGAAGGGAGAGTCATTTTTCTCTGGGAGGTGCACACCGGTAGGCTGCCCATGTTTCAGTGGGTGACCCTACAGCTGTGTATCTATGAGAATATAAACAGCACTAATTGAACTTTCTATGCTATGGGGAGAGAAGAGGAGAGAAGTTGGGAGAGAGATCTGGTGGGGGAGCACAGGGAGGGAATTTGAGGGAGGGGATACGGGTGGATATGATCAAGACAGATTGTTCACATACAGGAGATTTTCAGGGTAATAACATCGTGGCTTGTAAACCCTGTCCACCATGTTAGCAGAAGCAAACAACAGATGTGGAATTGACTGCTAAGAGTCCTTGAAGGATCTGTGTAACATGAAGGGCTGGCTTGTTGGGGGTTTCTGTCCTGCCTGGTTCCCACAGCTGTTTAGCCCCAAAGAAAATCACACAGAGATCTCAATAAGTTATAAAGCTGATTGGCCCATTAGCTTAGGCTACTTATTAGCTCTTATAGCTTACATTAACCCATTATTCTGATCTATTTTTGCCATACGGCTCAGTACCTTTTTCAGCAGGGCAACTCACATCTTGCTTCTTCGGAGTCTGGGCAGGAGTAGGGGGAATCAACTTCCTTCTTCCCAGAATTCTCCTGTTCTCATTACATCATTTCTACTTCCTGTCTGGTTTTCCCACCTATACTTTCTGCCTGGCCAAACAGTGTTTATTTAAAACATGATTGACAGAATACAGACAATTCTCCCGCACCAGCTCTGCTTATCTAATGGAATGACTCTTGACTTCCAAGAATGGAAAGATTCCAGAGGGGTTTATATCAGCAGAAACAATTCCAGTCCAGCCTGAAAAGAACAGAATGGTCACAAAGTGACAGATCCCTTCAAACTTTGGGTAAGAGGCTGCCCGGTTTCCTTTTATGAAGACAAGGATGACCCAGAAACCAGAGTAGGGAGCTACAAAGGCTGACTCCCAGGTCCTAAGCCTAATCAAATTTTGTTCAGCTGGATTTTAACATTAATTAGTAATTGCTCTTTTCCTTTCTAATTTCTCCTGGATTATGGGGTGAGGATGGTGTATGCACACATAGACAAGTGGATGCCAAAGGTCAGGTGACTCCCTCTATTACTGTCCACCTTACTTTTTGAGAGATAGCCTCTCACTGAACATGGAATTCACCATTTCAGCCAGTGGCAGACAGAAGAGTTTTTGGGATCCACCTGGATTTGTCCTGAGAGACTAGGAGGTAGACAGACTCCCTAGTAGGCAGACAGACAGGGAGAGGAGCCATGGCTAGGTGGATTTCCAAGATGATCAGCTTCTTCCTCACTTTCCTGACATGACTGTAGTGGCATTTCATTTGTATTTTAATACATAAAGCTTGCCTGAAGATCAGAGAGTAAAACAGCCCCTTTGGTCTGTCTTACAGGCCAGGCAGAGGTGACACACACCTTTAATCCCAGTAGCCACACTAGTTTGCCATATAAACCATGTGGTGCATGTCCTTGATCCCAGTGGTGCACACCTTTAATCCCAGAATTAGAGAAGATTATAAAACAGGAGGAGACAGCTCTCAGCCTCAGTCTCCTTCTGAGATTCCTGGGGGCAGGATCGCCATTTTCAGACTGGGGTCAAGGTAAGAGCCAATGACTGGCTGTTTTGCTTTTCTGGTCTTCATGTTGAATCCCAATATCTGTCTCTGAGTTTTTATTAATAGTGCTTCATGAGACAAAAGCCTGGCAGCGTCTTATGAAGGCTTTGTTGGCTTCTGTCTTCCACCAGCAGACCCTGCTGAGGGACTGGCTCAATGAGGTCCAGGCCTGCTCAGGACGAGTCACACAACAGCTTCAGCCAGTCCTTGTTACTATTCTATGGTTGTGAAGACACTATGACCAAGGCAACTCTTATAAAAGAAACCTATAACTGGGGACTTGCTTACAGTTTCAGAGGGGCTTGTTTAGCTGGCAGGCATATTACCTGAGATATATAACTGAGATATATAACTATATATATATCTATATAGCTATATTCTGATGCGCAGGGAGTGGAGAGGGGGAGGTGGGGTGGGGGAGGGAGCATGATGACACCACCTGGCATGTGATTTTGAAACTCCCAAATTTACTTCCAATGACACGCCTCCTCCAACAGGCCACACCTACTAATCCTTTCCATATAATTTGTTAACTGGGACTAAGTATGAAATATATGAGCCTATGGGAGTCATTTTCATTCAAACCAGTACATGGGCCATGAACCATCTTATCATTCTTCAAACTGACTGTATTAGGATTCTAGAGACATGGAACTGATAGAATGAATATATATCTGTATCGATATCTATCTATAGATAGATACACCATCTTTATGATTTATTTAGTAAATAAATAAATACACAACACACATACACCTCTCTCTCTCTCTCTCTCTCTCTGTGTGTGTGTGTGTGTGTGTGTGTGTGATTTAGTAGAATGACTTACAGACAGTGGTCCAGCTAGTTCAACAATAGACACCAAAGCAAGGTTCACGAATCCTGTGGTTGTTCAGTCCCTAAGGCTGGGCGTCAGTATATGCTGGAATCCTGAAGAAGCAGGCTGTAATGCCAGGGAGAGCGAGAGCAAGCAGCAAAGAGAACAAGCAAGCTTCCTTCTTACCTGGCCTTTATATAAGCTTCCAGCACAAGGTGGGGCACAGATGAAAGGCAGATCTTCCCTCCTCAAAAGATCCAGATTAAAAATGGGTCTTCCCACTTTAAATGACTTAATTAAGAAAAATCCATCACAATTGTATCCAGCCACTTGGATTTTTTTCTTGTTTAACAGACATCTATTACTTTAGTTGAATAACCTCTATGCACAATGATTTGTTTTGCTGAATATTAAAGAATTCTAGGTCTCCAGATTTTAAGTCTACTATTTACTGGAAATTAATAAAACCATCCTATAAAGATCTGAAGAGAAAAAAACAGTTTAAGAAAAGCATGAGTTTGGTTTTTCTTGTCAAGCCCGCTAGTCCAGGTCTGTGCAAAGGGCAATGCCATCTGTTTCCGCCACACTCAAAGGCACTGTGGGGAACTAGTCCGTGGCAGGGCACAAACAAACAAACCGCTGCTGTGTCTGTGTAGCTTTTGTGGACGGTCAGCAACCTCCAGGCAATATATCAAGGGCAAGTAACCCCAGCCACTGCCTAAGGAAAGACTATAAACATTGAAGTCAGACTTCCAGCTGGCCTTTCTTACCCCAAGATGAACTGACTGGCCTAGGCTTGATCTTTAAATACCCAGCCATCTTTCTTGATGGTTGCGTGCTAACTTGATCACAACTTTTTTATGCTCACTTGGTTGGTATTAACGTGAACCCCACATGGCGCCCATCACTAATTTACCCTAAGGGGAATAATCTGCCATGCGCCATCCAAAATTCAATCCCCTTCAATTTCAAAATACACAGGTGTCAACACTGATTACGGGACATCAAGCCTGTACTCCAGAGATCCAACAGAACGAGAAACCTCTTCCAGTTTTACCTGGTTCTTCTAAAAAATATGACACTGGATTCGATTTTAAAAATGTGGATTGTAGTTGACCTCCCTTTTCTGGGCATGCTCACAGAGCAGGTGGGAAAGCTTGTCTTCCTACACTTTTCTAAGCAAAATTCAGCTCTAAAGTTTGTACTCATCAAACTCCCAAGCAAACAGCCACTTGAGTGAACGAGAAGACGGCATCATCCCAAGAAATCTGTAGGTTCTATCACATGCACCAAACCCATCTCCAGGGCAAGTCCTAGGGCTCCCCTTTTACAGGATTTTACACATAGAATGCCACGGGGTGTAAAGGCCACACGCTTAACCCCCTACGTAGGTAACTCAAGACAGAAAGGTTATCAGAAAACAAGATAGAACTGCCTCTTCCTCCATAGCTCCTGGATGTATTTGTAGGCGCCCACAGTGGCTCACCTGATGGCTGCTGCCAGAGGCAAGGCCAGCCACCTGGATTTTAATTAATTCCACATGTGCCGAGAATAGCCATCGCAAGTACACCCTTTGCCAACCTGAAACACAGCACATCTCCTTACGCCATGCTTAATTTCCAAATAAAAACATTAACTAGGTCATAATTATGCCTAATGATATAACAATACCTCATATAACCATAAACACATAAATTTAGAATAGGCCAAAAAAAATGCTTGCTGGGCAGTAGTGGTGCATGCCTTTAATCCTAGCACTTGACGGTGGAGGCAGGAGGCTCTTCCGTGAGTTCAAGGCCAGCCTGGTCTACAAGAGATAGTTCTAGAATAGCTAGGACTGTTTCACAGAGAAACCCTGCCTCAAAAAGAAAGAAAGAAAGAAAGAGAGAGAGAGAGAGAGAGAGAGAGAGAGAGAAGAGAAAGAAGGAAGGAAGGAAAGAAAGAAAGAAAGAAGGAAAGAAAGAAAGAAAGAAAGAAAGAAAGAAAGAAAGAAAGAAAGAACAAAAAAAATTAGAACAGGCAGTAACGTATCTTGAGGGACATTTCTTTAGTATCTCAAACTTAAATATGATAACTACTGATATTCTCTTAATTGATATTACATTACATAATAAAGAAATTAGGAAAGAAACACAAATAATCATACAAACACTTTCTTAACAAAGTATGACAGAAACACCCATGTCAATTATAGTCCTTGTTTCTGCAACTGGTCACGTGACTTTAGCTGGTATTTATAACTCATTTCTTCAAGTACCCATTCTATATTTCTTCGACCTTCTCCAGGAAAAGAGCCAAGACATGCTGAGGTATTTGCTGAAGAGGCTGCCTGGCAACAGAATGGGTCGCCCTAGCTACTTGATCTCTGAACTCCTCCTCAGCTATAGTCGCCTTTGATGAGCGTTTCCATGGGATGCAAGTATCTTCACATCTTTGCCCGTTTGGAGTGATCTATCCACGTACTTCTTCCCCAGATGCCTTTCTCATCCACCTTCCAATCATCCTCTCTCCAACTCCCTGACCACTGGGAAATTTGGCTACAGCTCGCGAGTCAGTTAACAATCACACGTCTGCTCCTTTCTCCTTCCAAACAAACTGCCCAAAGTTCTGCCCACTGACGATTTCTCTCTGCCTGTCTATATCAGGGTTGTCCCAGAAAGAGGGCACAGCTGTCCACGTCTGGGCGGTGCTGCACAAAAGGCAGGACAACAGAAAGCTGATGCAAATGCAAACTGAATAAGTACCCAGTTCCAGCCCCGTCCAACAACAGAAACCGGCAGATTGGGCAAGGTGGTTCTGGCTTTAGAGTCAAGTATACAAGACAGGACTTGTGGAATCTCCCTCTGTAGCTAAGGAAAGCTGCTGAGGTTAGGTGTGTGTCAGGGGCTCCCTGAATGGAGGCCCAGAGATGCTACTGAAGGAAGATGCTAAGGTGAGACATTTACTTTATTAGAAATCCCAAAACGTTGGAGTTCTAGAGTCGGTGGATATCTGCCAAGTGAAGGTGCAGACTGGGTGTGGAACCAGGCCTGGAGAGAGAGAAGCACGCTGCAGTCAACATGACAGGAAGCTGGCATCTAGAGCGCTTTGACATCAGACACGGAGATGCAGAATTTGGAGTTTGCCCGTCTGGTTCTCAGTTTTGCTTTGGTCCTCACTGTGCTCCCTTTCCTCCCTGTTTGCATGGTGATGTGTATCCTGTGCCACTGTATGTTGGAAATATGTGATCTGATTTTTTTTAAATTTTATTTTTATTGGGGATTACAATTGAGTGACTGTCTTGAGTCTCAGCAGAGAATTTGGATTTTCAAACAGCGTCGAGACGGAAAGGCTATGGGAACTTTTGAAGTCGGACTGAACGCATCTTGTTTTATGATACGGCTGTAAGCCTATAGTGGTAGGGGAGTGGAATGGGATGGTTTGAATAAGAATGGCGCTCATAAGCTCATATATTTGAATGGTTAGTCATGAGGGAGTGGCACCATTTGAGAAGGATTAGAAAGACTGGGAGCTATGGCCTTGTTGGAGTAGGTGTGGCCTTGCTGGAGCCCAAGTGTCACTGAATTGGGCTTTGAGGTTTCAAAGTCCACATTAGGTTCATCTTCTCTCTGTCTATGGCTCAGGATGTCACTCTCAGCTACCGCTCCGGTGTCTGCCTCTATGCTGTCATTCTCCCCACCATGATAACAGACTAAACCTCTTGAACTGTAAGCCAGCTCCCGGTTAGATGCTTTCTCTTGCAAGAGTTGCCTTGGCCATGGTCTCTTCACAACGACAGAACACTGACGAAGCCGGATGCTGGAAACAGGGAGTAGGGCACTGCTGCGAGAGGCAGGACCACATGGTCCGTGTGGCTGGAATGTGGACTCTGGGGCCTTAGATAAGAAAGCAGTTGTCCAGATTTTAAGTGGGTGCTGGGGAATCCCAGCCCAGGTCCTCATGTTGTCACAGCAAAACACCTTACCTACTAAGTCATCTCCCCAGATCTCATCTTCTCTGGTTTTCAATGGAAATGCCTAACACTTAGTAGCCTCTGATTGCCTTGCCACTGATGTTAAGAGCCATCACTTCTGATAACTGCTGTTTCTTTAGTATTCAAGTCCATAGGTGGGGAGGAATTGTGCCTCCGGTTGGACTATCCCTAGAAGTTAGATGATGACAACAGAGACTTTTTGAGTTGATGAAGTTTGGCACATTGAGCTGAGACTTTGTGGGAGCTGGGATCAAGCTAATTATTATGCTTATGGGGCAGATACAAACTTTGGGGGCCATAGTGTGAAGTCTAACTAGTATGTAGACATTACATGTTCCGGTCCTCATACTCAAGACCTGGGAGCAAGCTACGTGGCTCAGCCAAATGAATGGCGGTTGGAAATGCACTTGAGATTGCTAATTGGCTGACAATGAGACAGTCTAGGTTACATCAGTGGTCCAGCTTAACCTGTGAGTCTTTAGAAGTGGGGGAAGGGGCTTCCGAATGTGATGGTCACTGAAGTAGTTACACCATCTCATGCAAGTGTTCCTAAGAATACTGTAAAGTGCTCAGATGATCTCAGGGAAAAATAGTT
Source organism: Microtus obscurus (assembly GCA_963919715.1). Lineage (NCBI taxonomy): Eukaryota > Metazoa > Chordata > Mammalia > Rodentia > Cricetidae > Microtus > Microtus obscurus. The sequence goes on from CAWTZC010000090.1 coordinate 255,700, forward strand.
TCTGGTCACCAAGACCAGCTGCTGTGGGATAATGCTCTTGTACACTGTAAAGGTTTTTTACTCGTATTAGTTTAGTAAAACGCTAATTGGCCAGTAGCCAGGCAGGAAGTCTAGGTGGGGCAGCCAGAGGAGGAGAATTCTGGCAAGAGGAAAGGCAGAGATATGGTTGCTAGCCAGACACAGAGGAAGCAAGATGAGGAGGCCTTACTGATAAAGGTACCAAGCCACATGGCTAAACAGATAATTATTATGGGTTAATTTACATTGTAAGAACTAGTTAATAATAAACCTGAGCTAATAGGCCAAACAGTTTATAATTGTTATAAGCCTCTGTGTGTTTCTTTGAGACTGAATGGCTGCGGAACTGGGCAGGTCAGAAACTTCTGCCTACAACCAGCTATAAATTTCTAAGGTAAACTGGTCTCTGGATCAGCCATAAATTCCTACACAATGTGTCCCTGGCCTAAAGGTTAAATGTCTGCCCATTTAACTGCTATCTCTGTACGTCTAGGACTGATCACTTGCTGCAGATATCCACAGCTGCATTTCCGTATACGTCACAATTGTGGGTTTTGCCATTAAAAACCCAGACAAACTAGAGGTCAGGGCTGCTTTCCACTACTCCGGGACAGCCCTGCCAGGGATGAACAAAGACTTCAGGCATCTCAGGAGCCGAATGTGGCATCTTGGATAGCACAGGGTCCACCGTTGGGAGTGAGAGGATGGAGAAAGCAGTTCAGAGCAGTGAATGCAGGTACCCGGAAGAGCTGGGAGAGTCAAGGAAACACTCTCTGGGAGCTTACAGACAGGAATGTGGCTCTGGCAATGCCCGTTCAAGCTCTGTGAGACCCTCAGAGCACTGCCAAGCCTCAGAGCTGCAGGGTAACATGTCAGTGTAGAGACATGGTGATTTCTCTCAGGGATGATGAAATACAAATGCACTTAACATATATCAGACATGCCTGGAAGGTGTGCTAAGCCATGAACTTATGTGCTGGCTAGCTTTATATCAACTTGACACATGGTAAAGTCATCCAAGAGAAGGGACCCTCTATTGAGAAAATGCCTCTGTAAGATCTACCTGTAGGTCATTGTCTTAATTAGTAATGGACAGGGAGGGCCCAGTTCATCATTCTCCCCTGGGCTGGTGGTCCTGAGATCTGTAACAAATCAGGCTGAGCAAGCTAGGGAGAAGACGCCAGTAAGCAGTACTCCTCTATGGCCTCTGCACCAGTTCCTGCCTTGAGTTTCCTGCCCTACTTGAGTTCCTGTGCTGATTTCCTGTGACAAAGAACAGTGATGTGGAAGTGTTAGCCAAATAAACTCTTTCCTTCCCAAGCTGCTTTGGTCATGGCGTTTATCACAGAAACAGAGGATTGTGGGGGAAGCAGGTGGATCTCTATGAGTTTGAGGTCAACCTGTTCTATGGCAGCAAGCCTACATAGAGAGACACTGTCTCAAAGGAAAATAAATGAAGTTTTCAAAAGAAGAAAGGAAGGAAGGAAGGAAGGAAGGAAGGAAGGAAGGAAGGAAGGAAGGAAGGAAGGAGCTGAGCAGCAAGCCGGAGAGAGCAAGACAGTGAGCACCATCTCTCCAGGGCCTCTGTGTCAGCTCTGCTTTGAGTTTCCTGGCCTGCTTGAGTTCCTGTCCGGACTTCCTTTGGTGAAAAGTGGCATGGAAGTGATGTGAATGAGCTCGCTCTCCTCAGGTTGCTTTGGTCGTGATGTTTCGTCCCAGTAACTCTAATTAGGACAACTGGGAAAGCTAAATTATGAAATGTCTGACGTGGCCGACTGCTTGCCTAACGTGTATGAAGACCTGGGTTTGATCACTAGACAAAAATCTTTAAAGTAGGTTTTTGTCCTCCCTCTTCCTCTTCCCCTCCCCTCATCCTCCCAAGAATGTGGTAGATCTTGGGAAGGTCCCGAAACTTGCACTTCTAATGGGCATCAATCAGGAGATGCTGATGCTGGTAGATTGGTGAGCACACTGGGAGACTCTGCCTCACTTAAGCCCTCGACGGCCACTGCTGCTGATGTGACCTATTTTGCTTGTTTAACTCCTCTGCGTGTGCTTTGGCTTGAAATGCCCACAAAGGAACAGGCTCGAATGCCTGGGTACCTTGAGCAATGAACTCGCGTTTAGCAGAGCCCCCCTTTCTTCACTGCAGCTTGTTTCTATAGGGATGGGCCCCTATCGGAGGCATCAAGCACTGGCCCACTCAGGAATGTAGCTGGAGATAAGGGCGTCTATCTGTGGTTCTGTTTCAGGGCTTCAGGCTGGCCTCAGTGGCACATGTCACTCAGCATGGCAGCAGTCCTTGGCATGGAGCTAAATGGAACAGTGGTTTTGGAATGACAACATTGATCTCGATTTTTAACTGATCTCGGGAGTCTCTGTGTTCTCAGGTTTCACGGCATGCCTAGTATCACACACATTCTTTAGGGTTTCTGGCTATAAATGGGCCTTTTTAGGCTACAAAGAGGTCTTCACGCTGAGAGGACCTAGTGCCAGGTACAGCGTGGAAGAACAGTGCGGATTTCTTGCTGTCGTGAGGCAGCCTCAATTGCACTCTGAGAGTAGGCGCTTGGGAAGAGCAGACAATGGTACTCTGTTTCACTTTTCAAAGAACATTCGTGTCTTTCATCTCATGCTGCCTGTAACAGATATTAATGGCAAAGCCAGGAAGAGACTCCAGGTTTTCTGAACCTTAGTCGCATGTTCTGCCGGCCCCGAGTTTCTGCAATGCTTTGATCTCTCCTCCAGAGCAGCATCCAGAATGTTCTTCCATCTGCGGGGGCCGGAGGAGAGCTGAGACAGACAAAGGACAGAAACAGAGAGAGAACAGAAGGAAGAGAACAAGGAAAGAACACAAAACACAAGGGGAGAAAAAGGAAGAAAAGGAGAAAAAAGGAAGGAAGAAAGGAAATGCACTCGGTAGCCTCTCTTAAAGGGCAATTTAGAGTCATAACCTTCTAGAGCAGTGTGCAGGAAGAGTAATGTAATTTCTCTGAGGTAAAAACACCATCTTAAGAGAGAAGCCAGGTATGGCTACACTGAGAGCGAGGCTGTGCCTTCCCTTCCCACGGGCTCTGTCCCATCCCAGGAGGGTCTCTCCTTGGCTCTGCTTTTCTAACCTTCTCTTTCTCATTGAACAGTCTGTGAGAGGAGAGAGGAGAGGCTCCCCGTCTGCAGGTCCCCTTGTGCTGTCCTTGCCTGGCCTAGGAAATGGCAGAACCCAAAACTCACCCCTCGACTGCAGGAGTGCCACCCCATGAGTGATGCTCCGGGCCCAGAATCCTTTTTGGTGACAGCAGACAGAACAGAAACTGGGGAAGAATCATGGCGTTCAAAGTGTTCTCTTGGCAAATGCCAGATTTAGACTGTCAAACTTTTTTTTTTTAAGATTTATTTATTTATTTATTACATATACAGTGTTCTGCTTGCACGTATGGTTGCAGGCCAGAAGAGGGCACCAGATCTCATTACAGATGGTTGTGAGCCACCATGTGGTTGCTGGGAATTGAACTCAGGACCTCTGGAAAAACTGTCAGTGCTCTTAACCTCTGAGCCATCTCTCCAGCCCCACCGTCAAACTTTTTGACAAGAACATGGGTCACTGGGTTCAGCTCAAAATGAAACATGGTATGTTTAAGACCATATCACGGAAACAAAATCATTCATGGAAGTACAGTGAACAACTGTCCAATTGCATGGCAGGTTAGGGGACGATGGGACCCTAGACAGGAAATGCCAGTCACATGCCTGGCCTCTCTGCATCCAGAGCCACCTCACTTTGTTTGAGTTTTCTTTCCTATTTCTCACATATTCTTTTACACTTTGGACCATGTTATATTCCTCAAGGTAACCAGGCCCTGGCCATATGGATGCTCAGTAAGGAGTAGAGATGCTGGAGACAGGGGCTTTACCACATGGGGGCATGTGGAAATTGTTAGAAGAGTAGAGATGTGGAGAAGGGGTAATGGTGCTAGAGGAGAGAGATGCTGAAGACAGGGGCTTTACCACATGGTGCAGAAGGAGCAGAGATGCTGGAGACAAACTTCATGGTGGGAGAGAGAGCGGAGACAGAAATTACATGGGTGCTCAGTAAGGAGAGAGCTGAAGACAGGGACTTTACCACATGGGTCTCAGGGGCGAGGGAGAACTTCACATGCTCAGTAAGGAGTAGAGATGCTGGAGACAGGGACTTTACCCTTCAGTAGAGCTCAAAGAGGGGTCACACACACCCTCATTTGGCAGAGGAGTGGTGTGGGAGGTCCTTCTATGTGTTGCTTTTATTGGTTAATGAATAAAGCTGCTTCAGCCAGTGACTTAGCAGAATAGGGCAAGGTGGGAATCCCAAGCAGATAGAGGAGGAGAGAGTAGGCCATGTGGCCACTGCAGGAAACAGAATTTCTGGAACCTTGCCAGTAGGCCACGACCTCGTGGTTATGCACAGATTAATAGAGTTGGGTTAGTTTAGGATATAAGAGCTAGCTAGAAATACATTTAAGCTACTGGCCAAAGAGTATTGCAAATAATATAGTTTCTGTGTGATTATTTTGGGTCTAGGTGACCAGGAACAAACAGCCTTCGACTACAGAGGAGGATTCAGGAAGAAGGTGTGGCTGGATTCAATGGACATAGGATTCCTCAAAACCCAATTCTGGCTTCAGAAACGCCAATGCTTGTATCTGAAAGGATGCTCTCACCAGAGATTTATATTGTTATACCAGAGGCATATAAACAACACATGCTTGGCTTTATCATGTGTCCAAAGTTTTCATATTTTCACCAGCTTAGATTCTATTTTTATAAGAAAACCAGAAAGCAAGGTTGATGGTGGATGGTCATATGTCTATTGGTTAATAAAGAAACTGCCTTGGCCTTTAATAGGACAGAAAATTAGGTAGGCAGAGTAAACAGAACAGAATGCAGGGAGAAAGAAGCCGAGTCAGGCAGTCGCCATGATTCTCCCACCCGAGACAGACACAGGTTAAGATCTTTCCTGGTAAGCCACTTCGTGGTGCTACACAGATTATTAGAAATGGGTTAAGAGGCTGAAACTAATGGGCCAGGCAGTGTTTAAAAGAAAACAGTTTCCGTGTAATTATTTTGGGTAAAGCTAGCCAGGTGGTGGGTCCACCACTCCTACTACACAAGGTTCTCGTGACTCTTGGTATTGTGGTTTGTATGAACTTAAAGGTAGAAGTTTGCTGAATTCCTAAGGAAGGCTAATTGCGTCCAGTAGAGCAATGTCCTGGGTCCTGGTATGAAGATATCAAGCACATCACAGGAATTTTGGCACACGGAAGTCAAACTCCTCCAGGACTATCCAGAGATGTCTGTGTGGGCTGCCCCTACTGTGGGCTTGGGGGACTGCAGGGCTGGCCCTCCTCAGGGAAGGAGGTTCCTAGAGGAAGGATATGTCTGTGAGAAGCCCACAAGCTGCAGGGGGACCACCATTGCAGAGCTGGCCTTTCTTGGTGTTCAGCAGTGCTTCACAGTGTCTTTAAGATGGACTGCTGACTGGAACATTTCTACAAGGAGGGACAGCCTGTCACTTCCTGAGCCCTGCCTCACTGACGCTGAGGTTAAGATGGTATACCTCCGACCACATTGCATCTTATTAAGGACTTTTATTTAAAACTTTAAGGTCAAATTTTATCAGGCCTTTATAGATACGTTCTAATTTATAGGAAATATAGCAGTGAAAACATCTAGCCAGACAACGGCTTATAGAGGCCTTAGAAAGATCTGGAATGTGAAACTCCATCTGCAAAACACTGGTCCCATGCTTCTAGAAGTCGGGGGGCTAGGGAAGATGGCATGTGTGCTGATAAGGGAAAGCTGGGGGAGCTTGTGAGGCCAAGGATAGAAAACAAGCAATACCATGTATGGATTTAACTAGCTCCTGCTGGTTGAACATCATTGTGAACAAACATAGGGGAATGACTGTGAATTAGGAAAGCAGGTGATAACATAGAGGTCTTGTCATACTGTGTTAGATGTGATGCTAGTTTAGTGGCTGTAAGAACTCTCCCTGACGCTTAGGGTGGTAAAGCAAACTAGCGATAAGATGGCCTTTAAGACACTTTAACACATTTTTGTGTGGATACGAGACTCAATAAATTCAAGACACAAGGAATCACTTTCCAGAGATGGGTCTTGGGTGGGCATCCAGGGTTGGGATCTGATACAGGGCTGCCCACAGACACGTAATGACCCACAGAGTGCTGGCTACTCTCCTTAACACGCAGAGGACAGAAGCTAAGGGTTCCCCTGAGAAAGTTTTCTCGCATCTGACAAGGTAATTATGTTTACTGACCACTTTAAAAATGGGAAAATGCATTTTTCACCAGAAATAGTAACACATGCTTATAAATTCAGCACTTGAGAGATGAGGCAGGAGAGCCAAGAAGCTGACAACCTGGGCTAAATAGTGAGAGCCTTTCCCCAGTAAATAAGAGAGTAAGAACTCCTAATTTGTGTGTGTGCGAGCGTGTGTGTATGTGTGCGTGTGTGTGTGTGTGTGTCTATGCGTGAAGTTCTGAGGATCAAACCCAAGGCTTTGCAAACAATAGGCAAGCATTCTACCAAAAAGCTACATCCCCAACCCTTTCTAGGGTTTATTTTTTTAATTAATTAATTCATTTTGCATCCCAACTACAGTCCCCCCCCCACTTGCAGTCTCTCCAACTGCTCTCTGCCTCACCCCCCTTCACTCCTGCATTTTTATCCAGAAAGGGAGGGCCTCCCACGGATATCAACAAAACATGGCTTATCAAGTTGTTATAAGACTGAGTACCTTGCCTTGTGCTAAGGCTGGACAAGAAGGCCAAGTATGAGGAACAGGGCCCCAGAAGTTAGCCAAAGAGTCAGAGACAGCCCTTTTCCTACTGCTAGGAGTCCCATAAGAAGACCAAGCTACACAACCGTCACATATACGCAGGGGGCCTAGGTCAGTCCCCTGCAGGGTTTCTCATCTTCAATGTACATTTGTATTTATTTAGTGTGTTAGTTAGGGTTTATATTGCTGGGACAAAACACCATGACCAAAAGGCAAGTTGAAAAGGAAAGGTTTATTAGGCTTACACTTCAGCATTGCTGTTCATCACTGAAGGAAGTCAGGACAAGAACTTGAACAGGGCAGGATCCTGGAGGCAGGAGTAGATACAGTAGCCACGGAGGGGTGCTGCTTACTGACTTGCTCCCATGGCTTTCTCAGCCTGCTTTATTATAGAACCCAGGACCAACAGCACCACCCACCATGGACTGGGCCCTTCGACATTGATCACCAATTGAGAAAATGTCTTTTAACTGGATCTCATGGCGGCATTTCCTCAGCTGAGGCTCCTTCCTCTGATGACTCTAGTTTGTGTCAAGTTGACGCACAAAACCAGCCAGTACTTTTAGCCAGTTTGTGAATGAGCTTTTCCAACAGCATCTCACGTGGCTCAGGCTTGCTTCTTACTTGCTATGTAGCTAAGGTGGCCTTGAACTCGTGGTCTCCCTGTCTTTCCCTCCGGAGTGCTAGGGCTGTAAACATGGACCAGCACAACTGGTGCTACCATTACTTAATCTGAGTTCTTAAATATGTTCTGGGAGCTTGTGCTTGAGATTATATACCAGATGGCATTGCAGACAAACACACACGAACAAAAAAATAGCCCTACATGGATGTACTAATAGCTTTCCTCCGATTATTGTAGAAACTTCAAGATCCAAGAACCCTGAAGCGTCTCGTCCCCAGCGTTGCTATAGAGCAGCCTCCCCACACTGTTTAGGGACACCTCCATGGGTGCTCCTGACTCCAGATCTAAACTTCTCGCACGCCAGTCATGGCTCTCTGCACAGCTGCGTGCCCTCTTTCTTCGTGAATACACGCTTGGCTATCTGCTCTCATTCCTCCGTCAAAAGAGAACTCTTACACGTTAGTGTTTACCCTTCTGTGATTTCTCTTCCACCATTGTCATCTAAGCTCCTTCACCCAAAGTGGACGAGGTGCAGGGTTGCAGTAGCTTCCCAAAGCCTAAGGCCTCCTAGTGCCCACCTCTGTTCCACCAGATTGGCAGGCTCCTTTTGAACGTTTCCTTTGGCTTAACAACCCACCGCATGATTAAATGTTTAAACAAATTCCACAAAGCACATCAATTATTACTAATGAATTCCAAATCAAATCATCCAGAACTACAAAGGCCAGCCAGATGTTTCAGGGCCTGCCAGATGATGTTTCAGGCAAGGAGAAAAGAGTGGGTGGGAGGCGTGGGGAGAAGAGAGATTCCTTCCCACCGCTCCATTAACTCAGATCTGAGAGCTATAATTTATCACGCACCCAATACAAGGAGGCATCACATTGAATAGATGACTTGGAGACTGTCCTACCATTAATTTGATTGTAGAATATTAGTTTGCATTGGTATCATACATAATGATAACTTTTCAGACCTCTGACTATTGCCAGAAGAAAGAATTCCAATGGATGTAAAGGTCTTAATTGCCTTTCATTTGTGACCCTGAACTGTGGCAACACCTTATCCTAATGACTAGAGCGGGTGTTCCCACGAGCTCAGCAGAAACGGAGATGGGAAACTGCTTTCCTGTTAAGGCATAGGCCCTTCCTTATCACAGCCCCCAAGATGGGCTTGTTTGAAGTTGTGGAATTCTTATTAGTTCAGATAAACAGCTTGGGAATTCTTCAAAGGGCAGATAAACAGCCCAGTTTCGGCTCTGTGGTGTGGGACTCGGCACAAATGATTCGACTTAGTTGGTCTTAGTTCAAGAGCTCAGAACCACACCAGTCAATAGTGACTTTTAAAATTTGCTAACAGCGCTGGGGAGACTTACTCAGTCAACAAAGCTCTCAGCTTGTAAGCAAGAAGACTTGAGCTAAATGTTCCAGAAACGGTGTTTAAAAAGCCAGGTGTGGTGGTGGGTGCTTGTGATTCCAGTGCTGCGAGTGTTGATGAGATGGAGTCCCTAGGGATCAACCATGCTAGCCTATGCTATGAGTTCTAGGCCAATGAAAGACACTGCGACCAGAAACGAACAAATGAAAATCCTCATAGCGCCTGATGAATGACCCTGGAAGTTCCCTCTTGCTTCCATATGCATGCACACACATGTCCCTACACACGTGTGTACCTAAATGTATCTTACGTACTTGAATACATTTGAGAATACCCATGTATGCACATGCAAAATTTACTAACACACACACTCTTCTATACACACGTATATGTAACCTTAAGCAATAATTTTCATGGTTTTTTATTTTTTTGAGCAACTGTTTTCCATTTTCAGGTGCATAAAGGAAGGCACGCAGCAAAAGAAATGTTTGCATGCGTGTGCTCTAAGTAATAGGGCTATTTTTAGAAAACAGTTGTTTTAAGATTCTTTTTTGGTCGCTGATATCTTCAAACAGCCAGTGAGCTACTGGGCATAAAATGAACATTTCCAAAGGCTAGAGCTCCAAGGACCCGGATGAGAGTTGTGATGTGCTTTAAGCGACATCTGTCTGAGATATAGCAGGAGCTGAAGTCCACAGTGCTGAGCTTGTGTGGGGCCGGGTGCAAGTGTCAGGCTAGCCACAAGCACTTGCTAGTCCTCAGAGGCTGGGGGAACAGGGAGCACAGGCTACCACCAGCAAGGACATGAGAACGGTTTTCTGCCATTGGTGTGGTATCAACTGATCGATAATCATTCTGAGCAAATCACAGCGCATCTGACTCTCCTCCCAGCAGGAAGGTTTCTCCATTATCAGACAGAAGTGAAGACATTCTGAGGCCCTCATGTCTAGAACAAACTCTAGCACATGGCTGGAGCATTGCTGGAAGTAGGGGTCACTGATGAAGTTATTAGCAGGTCTGAGAAAGAGAAGGGTTTGATGGCACTCAGGTGGGACTGGACACACGTGGTTCCCCCTGTTCATCTCAGGTTCATCCTGTATCAGAGAAGGAGCCTCTTTCTCAGACATGGAGGTGATCTCCTGCTAATGACTTAGTTTTTTTCTACTTGTCTTCATCTTTAAAAAAATATTTTAAGGGGGCTGGAGAGATGGCTCAGTGGTTGGGAGCGTTGCCTGCTATTCCAAAGGTCCTGAGTTCAGTTCCCAGCAACCACATGGTGGCTCACAACCATCTGTGATGAGGTCTGGTGCCCTCTTCTGTTGTCAGGAATACACACAGACAGAACATTGTATACGTAATAAATGAATAAATATTTATTTAAAAAAAAAGAAAAAAAATATTTTAAACGTGTGGTGGTGGTGGTGGTGGTTTCTGAGAGAGGGAGGGAGGGAGGGAGGGAGGGAGGGAGGGAGAGAGAGAGAGAGAGAGAGAGAGAGAGAGAGAGAGAGAGAGAGAGACAGACGTGAGAGGAAATCAGAAGACATTAGATCTCTCCGGGCTGTAGTTATAGGGGTTGTGAGTCAACTGATAGGGGTTCTGGGAACCAAACTGAGGTCCTCAGCAAGAGAAGCAAGTGCTTTTAACTGCTGAGCCTCTCTCCAGTCCCCTTCTCGTCTTTATGCTCATGTTAAATGGCCATATATCTTTATGGATCTCATCATTAAAGCTGTGCTCATAGATGTTGGAATGAAGAAGAATTCAGTGATGGATTTTTCTCTCTCCTATAATATTTGTTCAAAATACCAGGCTGTCTTTAAATGTAGACTTGCAGTTTTTTAGAAGAAGACACAGTAGCTACCTCAGGAAAGCCCTGCAGAGGGAAGGTCTCGTGGCCACAGCTTGTGCTGTGGAAAGTCAGCAGGGTGAAGTTGTGTGTTTACTGGTGGCTACGCTTTGTGCTGTACAATAGCCTTACAATAGGTCTGACTTATAGACCCTAAAAATAAGACATAGTTTAGAGAGAGATGTAGGTTGGTCGTAGAGAAAATAATGGAATCAACAATGCCTCCCAACCATGAATATTCCAGAGCTGTTTTTCAGAGAGATTATTAAGCCAGCAGCAACAAAATGGATGCTCTTTAATTTGTGCTATGCAAATCAAGGCAAAAATTCTACTCTCTAACATGAGAACGCATTATGGGTTAGTTTTTTTGCTATTGTTGTTCACACTTCTAAGATCAAGTCTCCAACAACATATATGTTTTAGAAACTTTAGTAAGACAGTCAGGCATATACCTCCCTTCTTTTTTACTCCTCACCCTCTTTACTGTATTTAAATTAATTTTACTGAAAAGTTACCATTATAAACATGCACAATGCACTTCAGATGTTTATTAATTATTAATACTTTGATTTTCAAGTGTAAGAAATTAGGAGTCTGAGTCTGTAGATCAATGGGAAAGCCTTTGGCTAACATAGGTCTTGGGTTCGATTCCAAGTGCTGCATAAATCCAAAAACCTAGCCAACCACCACCCCAAGGATAAATTCAAGAAAAAGTGTATTTCTTCGTCAAGTTGCCTCCACCAAATACTACAGTTTTCTTCCTGTGCCCAAGTGCCATACTCAGAGTAACTGAAACCCAGTGTTTCCATAACACTGCGGCTTTGAAGGACTTGTTCCTTGAGGAAGGAGTGCTGAGTGAAGGCCCCAGTCAGAACTCCCGACCCATCAGAACCTTGACCTGGAGGCCAACTTTCTCATAACGTAGTCACTCAACAAACCCTTACCGAGAGTCAGGCACCATCCTGGAGGTGGGTTTCAAGAATGAGACAGCCCCTGCCTTGGGAGACGTCCCATTCTACAGAGGAGATGGGAGAATGCTCAGTGTACTCTCTTATAACCAGACAGGAAGAAGAGGCAACGGTCATAACAGCCCACAATTATAAAATGGTTGCTGAGGGCATGTGTAGAAGAGATGCCGTGCCCCAGGGTGGGCTGTCAGGGAAACAGAGCATTTTATTATGTATGAAAACGAAGCAACTCCCACCCAGTGACTCACACGTCATGGAAGAAACGCGGCAATGTGGTGCAGGAGAAAGGGCCAAAGCAGGCTGATTGAATGTTGCTTTGTTTTACCGCCTCATAAAACCCAAAATGACAGATATTTTTGTGTCTCTCTTCCTCATTTCACCCCAGAACCTCCTTTTTTTTTTTCATTTTTACTTAGGCAGAGATATGAGATTGAGAATAGGCCAGAATGTTGTTAGTTAAACAAAACCCAAGCATTCAATGCCCTCCTGTCTTCCACAGCAAGATGCTTCTGGGCCCGAGTTCACAGCATCACAGCATCATGGCTTCAAGTCTGCGCAGCTGGGTTCTGATCTGGCCCGTCCCTCCAAAGGGCTGGGCCAGCAGAGCAGCCACGTAACTGTGTTTGAGTTTTCCTCTCAGAACACAGACTGGGAATGTCTGACTTGCAGGGCTGACTTAGAAATAAAATAAGAAATTAATGAAGTGCAGGACCTAGCATGTGACACCACAAATAGAAAACTATTGTCATTATTCTGTTAGCCTCACTTGGATCCAACACACAGGCACCCAAGAAGACTTGGAAACATTAATAAATTTAACATGCAAGTGTGTGTGTGTGTGTGTGTGTGTGTGTGTGTGTGTGTGTGTAACAGAGGGCAGGAGTGGGAAGGGAGAGAGGGGATAAAGAGGGAGGAAGTGATAGAGACAAAGAGAGAATGGTGTGCTTCCCTCCTTGTTGGGAATCATGGCGGAGATGGGTACGATCATTTATTGAACCTGTGTGAAGGCAAACTGTATGGAAAGCTTCCAATGTCCTACGTAGATGGCCCTCCTGGCTCACTCCTCATCTGCAGAAGCAAATATCAAAGCAAGGGCTGGAGAGATGGCTCAGAGGTTAAGAGCATTGCCTGCTCTTCCAAAGGTCCTGAGTTCAATTCCCAGCCATCATATGGTGGCTCACAACCACCTGTAATGAGGTCTGGTGCCCTCTTCTGGCCTGCAGACATGCAGAAAGAATGTTGTATGCATAAAAATAAATAAATATTTTAAAAAAAATATCAAAGCAAAAGCATGCTTCTGAGGACATACCATGCTAAAGTTACCTGTGGGTTTTTATCCAGGCTCTTACCGACACATCCTTCCTTTTCTGTATATGTATTTAGTGTGTGTGTGTGTGTGTGTGTGTGTGTTTATATGTGGTATGCATTGAAACTCGCATGCCTAGGTGTGTGTGTGTGGAGTCAGAGGACAGCCTGAATGGTTAGCTCTCTCCTGCCTTCTGAGTGCAGGTCGTCTGGCTGTCAATCAGGCAGCAAGCAGTTCTACCCGCTGAGTCATCTTGGTCCTCTTCCCTTGTGTGTTCTCTGACACTACCACATTCTTGTCTCACTCACCTCTATGCTGATGTTTTGTTTGTGATCTAACACATAAAACTTGCTTGAAGATCAGAGTGCGGAGCTAAGTCACTAGTTACCCAGAGAGGCCAGGCTGTGGTTGCACACATCTTTAATCCCAGCAGTTCAAGGCTACCCTGGGCTACATGAGATCGGTCCAGTCTAAAAGAGGAACAGAGACAGTTAGTTGGTGGTGGCTCACACCTTTAATCCCAGCACCAGGAAGGTGGAGACAGGAAGGGATATGGCTGGGCAGAGAGAGGAATATAAGGCAGAAGGAGACAGGAGCCCTGAGGACTTGGTAGAGTTAAGAACTAGTGGCTGGCTGCTCTGCTTCTCTGATCTTTCAGTATTTACTCCTATATCTGACTCAGATTTTTTTTAAAATATTTTATTTATTTAATATGTATACAATATTCTGTCTGTGTGTATGCTTGCAGACCAAAAGAGGGCACCAGACCCCATTAGAGATGGTTGTGAGCCACCATGTGGTTGCTGGGAATTGAACTCAGGACCTTTGGAAGAGCAGGCAATGCTCTTAACCTCTGAGCCATCTCTCCAGCCCTTCAGATTTTTTTTTTTTTTTAATTAAAACCAATTAGAATTTGTGCTACAGACCTTAGAGGACCCCCTCCTCTTTTTTTTTTTTCTTTCCAGGAAGACATACTCTTGACTTCCTTCTTGTTCCTCAGGGCGCGCATTTCCTGCTGCCATGCTAATTGAGAGCCTCTACTTCCTTTCTGTCCACCAAACCTTCTCTATGGCCCCATCTCTTTTTCACAGAGCACGTTCCAAGCCCAGCTCCTTGAGGACCTCAGAGCTTTGTTCTCTCTTGAATCTTCCCCAAGATCATCGCTACTGACCCTTGAGAGCAGCATCATTCAATTACTTGCCCAATGGAATAACAAGTGATTTTGTTAAGCTCAAGAAAAAAATCTTACTGGTTTCTGCTTCCTTTTATTCCTTTCCTTTTTTGTTCAATAGACTTTTTTGTTTATTTCAGGAGTAAAATAAAAATAAAATGTTAACTGAAAACCAACCAAAATATAGAGACTCATTCATAAGGGAGGAAAATAAGATAAAAGATTCTTGTAGCTCAGTCAGTAGAGTAGTTGAACTGCTTACATGAAGGACTAAGTTGGTCCATTCCTAGTACTGCAGTGAAACTGGGCATGCTGGCACAAGGCTATAATCCCAGCACTTGGGAGTTGAAGACAGGAGGATCAGAAGTTCAAGATCATCCTCAATACATGGCTAGGGTTTTTGTTTGCTTTCGGTGTATGAGTGAGTATATGAGTATGTAATGAGAGTGGGGGTAGTATGTGTTGGGGGTATGTGCTTGTGTGTACCAGGGAGGCCAGAAGAAAACACTGGGTGTCCTGCTCAATAGTCTCCACCTTATTCCCTTGGAACAGAAGCTGGGTTGACAGTTAGCAAGTCTCAATGATCCTCCTCACAGTGCCAGGACTACAAGGGCATATGGCTGTGCAGAGCCTTTTACATGGATATGGGGATTTGTGGTCGGGTCCTCTTGTATGCACAACAAGCACCCTTACTTGTTGAGACACCATTCTAATCATATTTGGTGAGTTAGAAAAGATTTTGTGTCAAATAAAACAAAACAAAACAGCTTTCTGCTCTCTCTCAAGGGAGATTGAACCAATGAAGAAATATTTACATCCAATAAAGTCTCACATTCTTATCTAATTTCCAGCAAAATCCTGAAGTTCTTCTGGAAAAATGGATATGAAAAAAAATAGTCATGGAAAATCTGATTGTAACTTCCACCTTACAGGACTGAATTTCAAAGCTGCTTCTTGCATTTATGCTGGCCACAAACTGTACCCTCTATGCCTACTGAAAAAAATTTCAAAGTCTATGCATAGATGGTTGTTTCCAAGGACTATTTAATATCAGACATGGATGACAAAGCCAATCTTGTACCCCAGGGCAGTTTGCTCTTTCCCCGTATGTTGCTAATGTCACTCTCTGCTCCAAATCAGTCTCGTTTTCTAAATTTCTTCCCTCTTTTTTGTATTCCTGTCATTTAGCTGCCCAGCTCCTATACTAATTTCTAGCTATAAGGTTACAAGGAATTTAGGAGGCAAAGGCAGGTTAAAAGAAAGCCTTAAATAAATGAAGGAATAGACGCGGAAAGAGACGACTCAGGCTCTGCAGAATGTGATGTCTCTCAGGCCTAAGATCCGGCTTTGTACAGACACGTTCACGGCCTTGCTTTATCGTACGGACATTTATTCCTGAGACAATAGCATTATCAAAGGCTTCTCTGCATATTTGCGGGAGTATTTTAGACACACCCTGTACTTAATGAGTCCAGTATTTTTTTTAAGAACCTTACTCAGGGCATTTGGAATGGCTTTTTTTTTTTCTCTTCTGTGTTAAAATAAAGACTACACCACTGAGCTTTTATCTGTTAAAAAAAAAATCCACTGGTGAACATGTTGGTGCCCTGGTTTTCATTAAGTTTGCATATGGTGATACATCTACGAGTCATCAGCATGAAGAGATGAAGAGTCCCCGGGATGGCTTTATGGAGAACTTGACCTCGGCACTCTGAGGGCTGCCTGCCCCCTTTCCATCATCGACACCATTCATTAGTGGAAACTCATACGGCGTTTTGCTGAAACTTGTCTATTCCCCCGGCCAGGGGGCCATACTGTCGTCAACCCCCTTTCCGTGTTTGTGGGCAATCTTTTAACACTCTCAGTTGACCTGGAACACGGTTCATTTCTGCAGAAAGCAGCTCCTCTCCCTGTTCCGACAGCTTCACAGAGTCCTCACATAAACTGCCCCAAAAACCACCTGGTAGAGCTCAACCGAGGCTCACCCAAGAGCAGACTCACACCTGAGCCCTGGACCACTTCAAGCCAATCCTATCTGACATTTCCCAGTGTCCATCCAGCTTTGGGTTTAGGGAAATGCCAGCTCTCCCATTTTCTGGTTTGTGCGACTTGGGGATGGAGCCAGGTGGTGGTTTTCTTCTGTATGAAATGCGTTTCATTGCTTTATCACCAGGGTTCGATAAATTAATCAGTAGAAACTACTTAAAGCTGTAAGTAGTAAGCACATCGTGAGGGTTCAATGATACTTCTGGTAGTGTCAGAATTGTGTTAGAAAACAGACCCACAGGGAAGATCTTAACATTTCTGTTGTAATAGTCGGTGGGAAGAAAGACTGAGGTGGGACGCTGAGTGGCTTTGTCACCACCCTTAGAAAACACCACCAACAGAGCTCGGTGGATGCTTCAGTTGGTTAGGAAAGTTCCCCGTGAGAAGAAGCTGGTGTGGTGATATATGGCTCCAACCAGAATGACGGGAAATGGTGCTCAGGAAAGTTCCAGATCTTGCTGGCTGGCCAGTCTAGCCAAATCGGTGAGTTCCATTCAGTGAGAAGCCCTGTGTCCAAAGTAAGGTGTCTGCTAGAGTTCTGATAGGAGGTCCAAGAAGAAAGAGAAGTGAAGACAGAGCTATAGCGGAGTGGTAGAGTGCTTGCCTGACGTGCATGGGGAAAACCCCAGCACTTCCCAAAGAAATAAGTCCCGCTGGGGAGGGATCAGGAAAGACCCCCTGACCACAGCACATATACACCTCCCTCCCCATGAGTGTGTGAGTATACACACATAACACACAACACCCTTACATCCTTCCTTCCTTCCTCCCTTCCTTCCTTCCTTCCTTCCTTCCTTCCTTCCTTCTTTCCTTCCTTCCTTCCTTTCTTCCTTCCTTCCTTTTGTTCTTTTTTGGGTTTTTTGTGTGTGACATGGTCTCTCTATGTAGCCTTGGCTGTCCTAGAACTCATTCTGTAGACCAGGCTGACCTCAAACTCACAGTGATCCATCTTTGCCTGCCTCTGTCTCCTGAGTATTGGTATTAAAGGCAAGTGTCACCACTGTCCAGTCACACATACACACACACACACACACACACACACACACAAACACGAACAGTTTGGTGAACAAATATCACTTTTTAGAGTAATTTGCAACCAGTTTAATTAAAAAGTGAGCAAAAGACGTGGACAGATTTTTTAAAAGGTAGATAAATGTCCACACCACAAGGTATTCAACACGGAAATCAAAATCACAATAAGATGCCCAGCCAGACTCACCAGGATAGCTACCATAATTCAATAATGGCAAATTGCTGCCAAGAACAGAACATGGGGCTGCCGAGATGGAAAAGAGATTAGCAGTTCCTTCAAAGTTAAAAATGTGGTGTATCTATGCAATGAAGTATTTCACAAGAAACAAAAAGGAAGAAAATCAAGAGAATGAACTACTGACACACATGATAATGTGCTAAAAAATTAGGCTAAAGAGACACAAGTCAACAACCGAACATAACAGGTCACGTGATTCTTTTCCTATGAAATAGCTGAAGGAGTGAATGCTCAGAGACAGAGGCTGGAGGAAAGTCGGGAGTCGTGGCGCTTTCTTTCTGGGGCGGGGTGTGTGAAAACGCTTCAGAACTAGATGGGAGTGATGGTTGCACAATGTTACGAATGCATTAAGTCCCGTCACTGCCCAGCTTTTATTACCTACTGTAGCCTCGAGTACTCTGGTAGCGATTAAATCTGTTCATTTCCTTTATTATCAGCCTAGCTCAGTGAGAACAAGTTGCATTGAGTCTGTCTTTGATGCCACTTAGCTGAATCATTCTTGCTAACATGGAAAATTCCATGTTACGTGAATTCCACCTCAATTAAAGAAAAAAAAATATGAGTTGAATCACACCCGCTTGCCAGGGAGGACGATTTTTCAGGGCGTTTGATACTTCAGTGAAGAAGAAAGTGTAGGGAGGGTCTTTTCCTAAGCATAGCCATGCACTGATTAACAATAGGCACACAGTCTAGAAACTGTGCTATTCAGAGATTTTGTGCATGGGCACCGTAGAGTATGCTGGCAGACACTAAGATGGCCAGGGCGTTCTATGTGATCTCAAGTGGCCACTGTCTGATATGCAGTCCATCATAGACCTGATCATAATTTGACACATGATTATTTCAACAACTTTAAAAAAAACTGAGGAAATGGTCTATTTAGAAATCAAAAGTCCCACATGAAATTGGTAGCCAAGCCTGCCTTTCAGAATCAAAAGCATTCTTTTTTCACAGGAGAACAGCCTAGTCAGCCCCCCCTGCTGTGGGAGCCATCCTAGCTGTCTGTGGTGGTTGGTGAAGTAGGAAGACAGGATGCCCAAGTAGAGCCCAGGTCAGACAAAGCTCGCCAGGCAGAGTGGGGGATCCTGGTACCACGGAGAAGAGGGAAACAAGGCTGATACTCTGACTAGAGTCTTCCAGCATGTTCTCTGGGAAAACACTGCAACAGACACATTGTCCTAACCTGGAAATATAATCGGTGTGGAGAACAGGGACACCACGGTGGGTTAGAAGAGGACAGCATTCGGGAGGGTGGCTCTTTCGGTTCATTTTGTACGGAATGTACGACACTTACCATGTCCCTGGCACAGACATTCCTATGAAAGAGAACTGACCTCTGCGCAATTGTGTAGCAGTTCTAAGTGTCCCATTTTCACTGCCAGCGTAGAACTTAGGAGAACCCCATGAAGCCGGTGGCCTCAACCGTATAAAACTTTCAGCTGTCCCTTGTTATTTGCCATGGTGACCCATCTCCACCCATGTGCTCTGTTTAACTGCCCGTGAGCATATCGCGCTCAATCTCCCGTCTTAGTTCTCTTGTTGTCCAGCTTTTATCACGCTATGCAGCCCAAATACTCCTGTGGTGACTAACTGTTCTTTTCTTTGTCATTATCTGTCCAACTAATGAAACCCCATTGCCCTGCACCTGGCTTTGATGCCGGCTGACGGCCTTCTTTCCAGCTTAATTGTTGAAGAACCTGTCTTAGTATTCAGTATTAATTATTCTTTGTGGATTTCAGTGGGAAAATAGTCCCAGGATGGGATGTGACACAGGAGCAGGTCCAAACCCCGAACACCCTTCCAGAGAGACAGTGCCCAGAGCTCTTTGGTGCTGGGAGGCACAGTGCTGCAGTACTGTGGGTGCCTTTAGAAGCACAAAGACATTGATACATCAAGAGATTACCAGGAACTCATAAAAGGAAGGAGAGTACAAGGCACAGGGAGGCAGGAGTAATAAGAAGGCAGAGATACTCAGACCAGTACCTCTAACCTGTTATAGTATTAATATGGGGGTCATAAGTGGTCACCTTCCATTGTGTGCTTCTGGGAGGCACCATAGTTAAAGCCATGGATGTGGGAATTAGAGGAGTGTGGGTTTCAAGTCAAGCTCTGCCCATTACACTGATGATCTATAGGTAGGCTGCATGGCCACTATACACTCAGTTTCCTCTTGAGGAGAAAATGAATAGCAAATCACATTAGTTATCACGATTCCCCACTTCTGCCTTCCCTTTCAAAACTGTGTCTTCTCTACTATATGAGGCTCAGGCTGAGTTCTGAGAGGCATGGCTAGAAAGGATGATGGGATAAGACTGACCCTCAGAAAGCAGCTAGGCAGCCAACCAAAAGCACAGTAATGTAGCAGGATACAAGATTAACTCAAAAGATTCAGTAGCCCTCCTGTACACAGATAAATGAGCTGAGAAAGAAATCAGAGAAACCTCACCCTTCACAATAGCCACAAATAGCATAAAATATCTCAGAGTAACTCTAACCAAACAAGTGGAAGACTTGTATGACAAGAACTTTAAATCTTCGAAGAAAGAAATTGAAGAAGATGCCAGAAAGTGAAAGATCTCTCGTACTCTTGTGTAGGTAGAATTTACATAGTAAAAATGGCAATCTTACCAAAGCAGTCTACAGATTCAATGCAATACCCAGCAAAATTCTCAAAAAAAAAAAAAGGTACTCAACTTCATATGGAAAAGCAAGAAAGCCAGTATAGCCAAAACAATCCTGTACAATAAAAGAATTTCTGGAGGCATCACAATCCCTGACTTCAAGCTCTGCTACAGAGCTACAGTACTGAAAACAACCTAGTACTGGCATAAGAACTGACAGGAGGACTAGTGGAATCGAATTGAAGATCCAGATATCAATCCACACATCTTCAAACACCTGATCTTTGACAAAGAAGCAAAAAAAAAAATCAAATGGTAAAAAGGAAGCATATTTAAGTGGTGCTGGCATAACTGGATATCAACATGTAGAAGAATGAAAATAGATCCATATCTATTACCAGCCACATAACTCAAGTCCAAATGGATCAAAGACCTCAACATAAAGCCAGCCACACTGAACCTCATAGAAGAGAAAGTGGGAAGTACATTTGAACATATTCTTAATGTGGCCACAGGAGACCACTTCCTAAATAGAACCCCAGAAGCACAGACACTGAGAGAAACAATCAATAAATGGGACCTCCTGAAACTGAAAAGCTTCTGTAAAGCAAAGAACATGATCAACAAGACAAAATGACAGCCTACAGAATGGGAAAAGATCTTCACTAACCCCACACCAGACAGAGGTATAATCTCCAAAATATACCAAGAACTCAAGACATTTGTCATCAAAAGAACAATAAAAAAAATGGAATATAGATCCAATAAAAAAAAATGGAATATAGACCTAAACAGAGAACTCTCAACAGAGGAATCTAAAATGGCTGAAAGACACTTAAGGAAATGCTCAACATTCTTAGTCATCAGAGAAATGCAAATCTCGAGCAAAACTTATGCTCGAGAGGTTGTGGGGAAAAGGGAACACTTCTGTCTTGCTGGTGGGCAACCCCTTTGGATGTCAGTGTAGTGATTTCTCAGAAAATTAGGAAACGTCCTTCCTCAAGACCCAATAATACCACTTTTGGGTATATATCCAAAGGATGCTGAATCATACCACAAGGACATGTGCTCAACTATGTTCATAGCAGCTTTGTTTGTCACAGACAGAATCTAGAAACAACCTAAATGCTTCTCTCATTCTTTTTGAGCCTAGATTTTTCCTTGTATTTATTTTCTCTGCCTGCCAGCCCCACCTATCCCTCTTCTGCCTAGCTATTGACCTTTCGGCCTTTTATTCGACCAATCAGGTGCCTTAGGTAGGCAAGGGAAAACAGCAGCTCATCTTTTCCTAATCAAACAAATGCAGCAGACACAAACGTAGCATGTCTTACAGTGGTAAAATAATGTTCGTCAGCATGAACAGCTGGAATTCATTTTTGCCTAGCTAAAGTAATATTCCACAACCATTGTTTCCACTGTCAGATGAAGCAACGAGCTCTCTAATTCAGAGACCATCAAAATGCTTACTTCAGAAAATTTGGAAAATTTTGCACCCTTCATACTTAAAGTTTTTAGCATTTCCCTTTGTGTCATTGATGTGATGCAATGCGCCTTCTGCCATATTATAAACACTGGCACCTAACACCATGCATTGCCCCTAAACCTATCCATTAGCTACAAATAGCATGGGTATTTTATACCCACTATCATCAACAAGTTGGTTGCCAAACTGTCAGCTAGCCAACTAGGAATGTGTTTGTAGTTGTTTCCTGACGGTGAGAACGTCTGTAGCCTTCTGTTGTCTCCTCGGCCCTGAAATTCCGTCTCACCTCTCCCAGAGAGTTTTATCCCATTATCTTGTTATGCTTGCAAGTTTTTTTTTTTAACCAGTCATTCAAACATAATTTCTTATAATAAAAATACCCACATAAAAGTAAATATTTTCATTTCCTACTTTTCTGAGACTGCTAAGTATTTAGTCCTGGACTGAATTCTCAAATTCTACTAGAAGCCACTTGATCAAAGTGATGAACATAGGTTAAGCTTTGGACAAGTAATTGTCAGAGATAAAATATGAAAGTTTGCTGGAAATCTGTTTTTGGAGGGCAGCCTCTCTGGAGAGCCATCGTCACCAAGGTTGGGCTGACACCAGGAAGGCAGAGCCCAGGAGAGGAGCTGAGCCAGAAGCTGGCCAAACAGCTGCACTTCAATCGTCTCCCAGTTGGCTACCTTCTTCCAAAGGTCGAGGGTCCTTAGCTTCTTTTATCTTTGTTTCCTGTCTTGTAAACTGCAGTTAATGTAATGTGTCCTGCTTCCGTATGAGGGTTGTACAAAGTTTCACCCTCAGTAATGTAAAATGAAGGGTGTGAGATTAGCTCAGTGGTAAAAGCACTTGTCAAGTATACAGGAGACCCTGGGTTGAGTAGGATCGTGTAAAAACGATCTGTGCGCATTGACAAGAAAGTAAAACTGTGCTGATATGCAGTAGCGAGGATAGAAGGAAATGGCCTCTCTGAAATGTGTCTGGAATAGTATGATCTTTACACTTAATTCATACCCCTAGTATTATAAGAAAACTGAAACAAATTCGTTTAAAAAAGAAAAAGAAAAACATTAAGGTCCTTAGGGATCTTTGAAGTAATCTTCAAAATGGAATTGAAAGATTCTTAATAAACCTAAAAGATCTAATCATGAAGATATTTCTAGGTAGGCTTCCAGCTTGGGAGCACAGCCCAGGGAAAACCATCCACCGACTAGTCACTTGGAAATGAGTTTGGGAATCATAGACTCACACTCTGTGTCTGCACAGTGGCAGCTTCTGGTTCAGGAGCCTTTTGTTTTGGGCTTTGAGGGCTGGGCACTGAGGTATGTGTTGTTCTGGGCTTTTGAGGGTGTGCACTGAGGTGTGTGTCTGTGTGTGTGGTCCTGGGCTTTTGAGGGTGTGCACTGGGGTGTGTGTCTGTGTGTGTCCGTGTGTGTCATCCTGGGCTTTTGAGGGTGTGCACTGGGGTGTGTGTCTGTGTGTGTTCTTCTGGGCTTTTGTGGGTGTGCACTGAGGTGTGTGTCTGTGTGTGTGTTCCTGGGCTTTTGAGGGCTATGCACTGAGGTGTGTGTCTGTGTGTGTCGTCCTGGGCTTTTGAGGGTGTGCACTGAGGTGTGTGTCTGTGTGTGTCGTCCTGGGCTTTTGTGGGTGTGCACTGAGGTGTGTGTCTGTGTGTGTGGTCCTGGGCTTTTGTGGGTGTGCACTGAGGTGTGTGTCTGTGTGTGTGGTCCTGGGCTTTTGAGGGCTGTGCACTGAGGTGTGTGTCTGTGTGTGTTGTCCTGGGCTTTTGAGGGTGTGCACTGAGGGTGTGTGTCCGTGTGTGTCGTCCTGGGCTTTTGAGGGTGTGCACTGAGGTGTGTGTCTGTGTGTGTTGTCCTGGGCTTTTGAGGGTGTGCACTGAGGTGTGTGTCTGTGTGTGTTGTTCTGGGTTTTTGTGGGTGTGCACTGAGGTGTGTGTTTGTGTGTGTCGTCCTGGGCTTTTGAGGGTGTGCACTGGGGTGTGTGTCCGTGTGCATCTCTAGAGTAAACAAATATGAAGGAAGTGGCAAGGGTGGGAGGAGAGAACAGGAAAACAGGACGATGCCGCGTGTTTGAAGTCTCCCCATCTTGACTCCATCAGTCCAATCCCCTGGAGAACCAACAAAGTGAGCTGGCTTGTTTGCAGCGAGGCCGGGTGGGCCTCTGCCAAAAGTGGAGGTGTGGCAGCTCTCCCCCACGGCTGCACCTCAGCTGGGCTTTGAAGTTGACCTGAACAATTGTCTCATTGAGTGTTCAATATTGCTGTGGCTATAATTTAAACTTGAATCAGGAACAAAGTGTTTTACTATTGAGTAAGTCCTCTGTGAGGAGGCTCTCTGTATACATATGGCTTCCCTCTGTTTCCCCCTTCTAGGTGGTGCAGACATCTACATGCACAGACATATACATACACACAGAAAGACATATGTACACACACACACACACACACACACACACACTTTGAAACCATTTCTAAGCAGAGCTGGTCAGTGGACCATCTGTGATGCCAGGGCTCATTGCAAGGGCCTCACAGTGACAGAGCAATTAAAAAATAGTTATTCAGTCTCCCTCCCTCCCTTCCTTTCTCCCTCCCTCCCTCCTCATAGTTTTCCCCCTTTCTTGCTTCCTTTTTTTCTTCTTTCTTTGAAAAATGACTGATTACCCTTACTCCTCTTCCCCTGTCCTCTGAGGATAGACTTGAACTTACAATCTAGCCGAGTATGGCTCTGTAGTCCCGCCTCTGTCTGAAGTGCTGGAGTTACAGGCACGCTTGTGACAGCGGGCCCAGTTTGGGGTGGAACCCAGGGCATCATGTATCTAACATAAACATTCTGCCGGTGGCCTAACCTTGTTAGCTCTCCTTTGTCTTCTTCAAACACAAGCACTGTGGGGTTATAAGTGTAATGTCCATTATAAACTATTAAGAGATACAAAGATAAGCGAAAACTCAACAAATAAAAGGAAAATATGTGAGTTATTTCATTCAAATTAATTAATTAATTAATTTCAGTTAACATTCTGCTTATCCAGAATTCCCACACATCTACCTCTCTCTGTTATCTCGTGTGGTGTGTGTGTGTGAGAGAGAGAGACAGACAGACAGAGACAGAGAGAGAGAGAGGAGGGAGAGAGAGACAGAGAGAAAGAGGACTCTCACTTCCCCCAACTTGATTTAACTCTAAATTCTGAATCGAATCTTTCCGTCTCCTTCACTGGTTGATGCTTTGGTTTTGCTCATACAAGCTCAGGCTGTGGAATACAATGTAGTTGTCGGGCCAGCATCATCGCAAATCAACCCTAAAGTCTATGTCTGAGAAGGCGACATGGGGTTAACAGTTCGCAGTTAGTATCTGCTGCTGTGGGTGCCATCTGAGCAGGCTTGTCTTCTCTCTCCTGACAAAGTGTGATTGAGGAATGGAGTTAGCCTCCTCCCAGGGCCAGCAGGAGCTTCCCTCCTCGGTTTCCTCTGCTCTCACTCTCCAGGGTAGTGGGGTCGGCTCCTGCACAGCACACAGATGCTTAGCGGGTACTTAGGAATGTACCAACTAGCTTTAGAGAGTTCTGGGAGAGAGAAAAGTGTTGATAAAGGGTTGGGATGTGGGGCGAGAGGATGAAAAAGAATTACAAAAGAGAAAGCTAAGGAATGATTCTGAGCTGTGCACTTAATCTAACCTTATGGGTTCTAGTCACAAGGGATATAAACCAACCCGTCTCAGTGCACATGTAAATATGCCCACACAGAGGGAGGGTGAGGGAAATGGCCATCATGGGACCTGAAGTAAGGCACAGTAACTTGGTGCAGTCGAGAGCTTGGAGTCTTCCTGCTCTGTCACTCTGTCTCTTCAGTTCCTCTTTCTCCCATTCCACATCTTTGAATCACCCTCTGGCAATTGTCCCTAGAAGCTTTAATGTCATGACAGCCCTGTTCTGGCCACCAGATCTGAGAATTGTTTCTATCTTATTTTGGATTTGTAAAATGGCTCCTAGTGAGCCAGTCTGGGCATGAAAAAATAGAAGATCCCATTAAAAAGAGTCGTACCCTTGATAATTCAGTCTTAATATCTGAAGGGACAGATGGAAGGAGGGAGGGAAGAAAGGAGGTGAGAGAAAGAGAGAGGGGGGGAGGGAGGGAGAAGAGAGAGAGAGAGAGAGAGAGAGAGAGAGAGAGAGAGAGAGAGAGAACAAGCACGCATAGCCAGTGCATGGCTAGACCTCTGTCTGTACAGTCTGTTACAGCCGACTGGTTGCCCTTGGGTCTAGCCTCCACCCGAGGACTCGGAGCATGGTTTGGGTGGACGGACTTTAACAGTCGCATGGGGACACTTCAGGAATGTGATCAGGTTTGTGTGCTCCCTTCAGTCCAGCCTTTGTCACCAGAGAATATTAAAAAATGTATTAACTTAATTGCTCTATCCATCTTTAAGCCCTTCAGTTGGTTCCTTATCTTATTAATAAATCCTTCACATGGTTCACGTGTGAAGGTCGGGAAGGTGTGAGCAGGGAAAAATAGACCAGTGAACACCAACAGCAAAGCAAATTCTGGGGGCCCTGGATTCCGCTTTGCCGGTCATGTCACGTCTGTGGCCTCAGCTTCTGCTCTAAAAACACTGTTCAGTGAACTCTCTTTTATTCTGCTCTCACATCCTCAAGTTTTTTGGTTCCTCACTGTGATACTGGGGACAAAAATCCATTCCAAGTGAGGGATTCAGTTGGGGCAACATGAGTCCTAAATTTTGTGCTGTCCAGCTTTCTTTAACAAAATAGCCGAATTAAGTCACAAATAGAAAAGGTATCCTTTGCCTCTTGGCTTTAGTGGTTCCAGCCTGTGATCAGGAGGACCCATTGGATGCTGATGGCATTGACTGGGAGCCTGTGATGGAGAAAACTACTCCTCTCATGGACCGGAAACAAAGGAGGAAGAGGAAGAGGTCAGAGTCCTCCATCTCCTTCAAGTGTGAAGAGGTCAGGGTTCCCCATCTCCTTCAAGTGCATGCCCCCAATGACCTAGGGACTATCCCTACCAGCCGGATGAGAACGGGGGTCCCTGATCAACCTTGGGGAGAGGAATGAAGGGGCAAGAGACACGAGAAATGACGGCAAGGCAGGATTTCTGATCAAGCCGTCCAGTTTATTATTTCTTCAGAAGCTGTTATATAGCAAACGGGCAAAGGGGGGGAAGGGAAGGGTGTGTGGGGGGAGGGAAGGGTGTCAGGAAACTCAGGTCTGCTGGAATTCAGGTCTGGAGACGTCCCTAGCTGATGAATTAAATACTGAGGGTCTGTGATTGTTGACTAACAAAGGAAAATGCTAACTGATTCCGGAGCCTGGTGCCTGCAGGTCTCTGGTAGGAGTTAAGATGCCAGGTTGATTTCCTAGACCCTGCACAGGGGATAGAGGTAAAAAGGCCCCAACTACTAGATCTTACTACCTCCTAGTAGCATTGGGCACATGTGCCTTTGGGGGACATTAATCAAAACTAAAGAAAATATGAGTGGCGAGACGGTTCAGCTATTAAGAGCATTTGCTGCCCTCGCAGGGAGCACAGGTTCTATTTCTAGACATCCACACAGTGGCTCCCAACTGTCATCTGTAACCAACTGTCTGTAATGGTTCCAGGGGCCTGACACCTTTTTTCACATAAAAAAGCTCTTGTACCCGTGTGGTGCACATACATACACACACACACAGCCGTCCCCCCACCGATTATAATATGCAAACTTACCTCCTGTTAATGGCTAAGAAGTAAAATTGAGAAAACAGCAGCAGTTGAGAGGGTTCTCTGTAGAAAGTCCGGGTCAAATCTGACACTGTAAACAAACAAACGGAACAACACACCAACACGCCCTTCTAGTGTTTGACAATAATCAAATGGGTCCAGGAGGATTTTGAAGTTGGTTTTTTTTAATTTATTTATTTATTATGTATACAATATTTTGTCTACGTGTATGCCTGCAGACCAGAAGAGGGCACCAGACCTTATTACAGATGGTTGTGAACCACCATGTGGTTGCTGGGAATAGAACTCGACCTTTGGAAGAGCAGACAATGCTCTTAACCGCTGAGCCATCTCTCCAGCGCCCCCCCCCTTTTTTAAAGAATAATTCCAAGGCCTACTTCTAAGTCTATTCCATCTTTACCTTCATGAGTGAACGGCAAGTGCTAAAAGAATTTCAGCTCCAAACAAACTTCAGGAACTGCTGCAAGTAGACATGACGTGAGACTAAGCTCCGAGGAGAGATCAACCATTTCCGTGGTGGATGGCCCCCAAGCAGCCCACAACAGTCATCGGGAGGGAAGATGAAGTAGGGTGTCAACAATTCGCTGGCCGGATGATTACCATGGCTTCAGCTTGCGAGGCTCAGGTTGCAGGTTTAGAAGCCCTTCATCCACTTGCACCGAACAATGTGGGTGTCCCTGAGGACGTAACAGGCGGCATCTATCATCTTAACACAGCTGAGCCTTTAACAAACTCCAACTCCTCCGCAGGAGCAGACTGGAGTTTGCGGCTAGGTGAAAGACTGCTTGCACTAGCTGGTTTTTGTGTCAATGACACAAGCAAGAGTCTTTTAAGAGAGGAACCTCAATTGAGAAAATGCCTCCCTAAGATTTGGCTATAGGCAAGCCTGTACGATATTTTAATTGGTGATTGATGGGAGAGGGTCTAGCCCTTTGTGAGTGATGCCATCCCTGGGCTGTGGCGAGCTGCGTGGAGTCACACCTGATGGAGATGTATAATCAACTCCTGAGATGGCTAAGGCCTGACCTATGCTATGATCACGCAATGATCATCAGCTGCCTGCATATGCGTGGGCCTATGGGCAGTGCCCCGGGATTGGCAGCCCATGCCTACTTAAGGGCTGGGAGAGGTTTGCCCGGGGAGAAAGAGAGAGGGGGAAGAGAGAGAGAAGGTGAATAAAGTCCTGGAATAAACTGCAGTGAGAAGAGCTCCGCGTGTGTCGCGCGTCATCCTTGCTGGACGAGGCGGGGTGTGACACTGGGCTGCCCATCTTGGGCGCTATGAGAAAGCAGGCTGGGCAAACCACGGGGAGCAATCCAGCCAGCAGCACGGCTCCATGGTCTCTGCATCAGCTAGCTCCTGCTTCCAGGTTCCTGTCCTGACTTCCCTCAGTGAGGGAGTGTGACTTGAGAGCTGTGACTTGGTTTTTGTCATGGCATTTCATCGCAGCAATAGGAACCTTATCCAAGACGCTGCTCAAAGGTTCTTTCATGTCATATACACTCGCTTGCCCCATCTGCCCTCTGGTCCACTTCAATGCTGGCAAGCTTTATTTTCTGTAGGATTGCCTTTTCTCTCTTCTCATGCAACACACTAGGAAGCCGGGCCTCCCTAACAAAGGCTGTTCTTTATTAGAGGGATTGCTGATAATGTGTAACCCCTGTATCCTCTGTTTCCAGATCTCTCTCACGAGTTGCACTCTGACCTCTACACATGATATGCCACACACACACATACACACACACACACAAAATACATAAATAAAATAAATTGGAATAATTCTTTTGAGAGTAGAATCCCATATCATAAGTGATTTTAGGGGTTGCACACACCTCTGTCTAGCTGTGGTTAAATTTCAAAGCATATGGCCTCCTTGCCTCTTTTTGCGTATTCTTACTGTGGAGTGATTAGGCCCTAACACAGGTAGGTAGACAAAAAGCAGAGGCACAATAAAAATAAAAGATAAGTCAGTATGTGTGTGGTTTGGAAGAAGATGAAATGAAGTTGCTGTGGCTTGAATTGCCTTTCCTCCAGATTCGTATGTTGAGGTTCTTACCCCCATCACCTCATCGTGTGGCCTTATGAGGTCATTTGAGAAGATCATAATCCAAGAGGGTGGTCACCCTAATAAAAAAGGAAAATCTGGACCTAGCTACATGGAGCAAATCCTCCCCTCTGAGAGCTATCTCTGGCTCTCAGACTCCCGCCTCCGGACCGGCGACAAAACCGTGTGAGCCGTCTTATCTGCGGTGCTTTGTCATGGATGCCCTAGTAGATGAAAAGAGGAGTAGAAGAGATCTGGGAACACGTGAGATCACGACTTCCAGAGATGAAGTCAGGTGAGAGGGCATTGAGTTAGCTCCCAGCGCCAGCCAGCAGGTGGGGCTATTGATTGGAACAGTCTTCTGTGGAAGAAGGCAAAAAAGTTCGTCTGGGTGGATCTTTCCAACCTGTCAAGCGTTCTCAGGTGAGAACAAAGGAGCCGGGATGCATTACTGCGGAGCATGCAGACTGTTGCGAAGCTGTGGTCCAGCAGCCCTTTGTGATTCCTGGAAGGCTGGAAAAGCAGGGGGAGAATTTAAACGTTTGCCTTCTCCAGCTACAATGCAAGCCGCTAAAGGGTTTGTAGCCAGATGCGCTGTTCTGTCTGCACAGCATCCTAGATAAGGTTGGGGAATGGTCTTTCTGCCTTGGCCTGGTGGCACAGGGCTGTGATCTTAGTCCTCGGAAAGGCAGGGGAAAGGATTGCATACCTGAGGCCTGCTTAGGCTGCATGGCAAATGTCTGCATGCATTGTTTCTTCCTTTAAAGGGGCAATAACTTTATCTTTTTAAGCTCACTCAAAAGAAATATGCTGCATTTTCTAAGCCAAAGTATGTAGAAAGTTTACATTTAAATCTCCCAGGGATGGAGAAATGACTCGGTGAATAGAGAATTTGCAGTGCGAGTGTGGGGAGCTGAGCTCAAATCCTCCAAAGCCTCAGGCCCAGGGCCCAGGGTCCTCACTGCTACATACAGCTGTAGCCCTCAGAGCACACACACGGCCCAGGCACTCACTGATGCACACAGCTGTAGCTCCAGCGCTCCTACAAGAAGGGAAATGGAGACAGAAGAAGCCCGAGGGTCAGTGAATCTGGCACATACGGAGTGCAGAAGAACAGAAGCCCGTCTCAAACAAGGCAGGAGGTGAGGACTGAGGACAAGAGCAGTCCTCTGATCGCCACACACACACAACACACACACACACACACACCATGCACAACAAACACACATACCACCCTTAAGAAGTTTTTTGAGGTTATCTAAGTGAGGCGCCTGTATTTTAGCCAGGATGCTGAAACAGGAGGATTTGTGCATTCAAGGCTCATCTGAGCCACACGGCAGTCTTCTGCCTCAACCGTTCAATCAGTTGCCTCTTACACACGTATGTTCCTATTTGTCTGAAGTTATAAACATCCGAATGAGAACAGATCTTAATAATATAAGGATACTAGCAGTGACAAGTCGTAATAACGCTTATAAAGAACTGTCCGAGAGATGATTTCATTCCCTCAAGATCTGATGTTCTCGTTTTGAGATAGGTTTTGTCGTCCCTTTTTCTTCTTTTGGTTTTTCAAGACAGGGTTTCTCTGTAACTTTGGAGCCTGTCCTGGAACTAGCTCTTGTAGACCAGGCTGGTCTTGAACTCACAGAGATCTTCCTGCCTCTGCCTCCTGAGTGCTGGGATTAAAGATGTGTGCCACTACCGCCGGCCGTGTCCCTTCTTTACAATGTAGAAAACTGTCTTGCAGTTTGCTAAATGTCCCAGCTAACAGTCAAAGGCAGCAGCAGAGTCAACTTTAGAAGCCTCTTCTCCCACCCTTCAACTCCTTCTTCTCTATCTTTAGACCTTAAGAAACAGTTGTGCCCGAGGAAGTCAGAAGAGGGCGTTGGGTCCCCTGGGATTGGAGCTGCAGATGGTTGTGAGCCATAGTGTGGGTGATGCGAATCGAACCTAGGACCTGCACAAGAACTAGTGCTTGTAACCTCTTAGCCATCCCTCCAGGTACCATTTTTTTTTTTGACAAGGTATCACCATGCAGCCCCAGCTAGTCCAGACTCACTATGTGGATCAAGTTGTCCCCAAACTCAGAGATCCACCTGTCTCTGCCTCCTCAGTGCTGGAAATAGACATGGTGCCTCTGTGCCCTACTGGTCCATGAAATGTTAACACATAGCAAGTCATTAATTATACAGTTAGTTTTGTGTGTAGAAGGCGCACGCCTTTAATCCCAGCACTCGGGAGGAGAAG
Organism: Microtus obscurus; assembly: GCA_963919715.1. Lineage (NCBI taxonomy): Eukaryota > Metazoa > Chordata > Mammalia > Rodentia > Cricetidae > Microtus > Microtus obscurus. Next base: position 287,303 of record CAWTZC010000090.1, read on the forward strand.
CGAGACCAGCCTCTAAAGAGCTAGTTCCAGGACAGGCTCCAAAACCACAGAGAAACCCTGTCTCGAAAAACCAAAAAAAAAAAGAAGACCTCTTAAGGTGACACAGAACTGATTTGAGTGTCTCTAATCTGGACATTAATGTAATGAGAACGTCATCAAATTACAACCGCCTCTGCTATGAAGACTCTACCAGATAGCTCCAGATGTACCCAGTAAGAGCTAATGTAGATGGGCCTTAAGAAAGAGGAGCTTGGTTATTCCCCAGCAAATGAGAATATTTGGAGGCTTAACGTGCCACGAATATGTTTTCTCTCAAGCAAATGTCTAGGTTCAAGATCACAGCTATGAACTGCCTCCACGCCCACGCAGGGTTGCCCGCTCGGTCAGGGAGTGCCCTCCCTTCCCACTTGCCTGTTGGAAATAAATGGAGTGGGAACATTCCTCTCCAGAATGGGGCACATTTCTTGCTGGCTCATTCTGCCCCCTCCTAGGGCTCGGTGCCCTTTGCTGACACAGAGTTTGCGTGTAGGAAGAAAGAACAATCTGCTGTAAAGATTCCTGGTGTGGATCAGAGGCTATTTTACCGTAAAAGGAGCAAAATTATGAGTCTTCTTTAATGTCAACCAGATGATTTTCTCCTTTGCATTTTTCAGCTTTTGCTTATAATTCCAAAGAATTTTCGAGCAGCACAGGAGAATTCTTGGCACTGTCCACAGCTTTGCCATAGTTGACAGTGTTTGCTGGCACGGGGATTCTGGCTGCACCTTTTTACATGTCAGGATTTGCTTTCCTGTAAACCCCTTACCCGTGGATAAAGGCCCCATAGCTTGCAAACTGTGGCATGTGTGCTACTACCGGATTTTTAGGCTGGGTGTCTTGACCAGGGCCAACAGACTGTGTCTGTAAAGGCTGAGGTGGTTTCAGTTAGTCTGAGGGTCTCATAGCTGTCGTTGCTGCAGCGACTCGGATCTGCCCCTGGAGCATGAGAGGAAGGGTAGCTGATCCTGGCCCATGCTCTGGTGTGCGTGTGTTCCCCAACAGTTCCAACACAGCATCTTAACAGGTCTGACATTTGGGATGACCCAGATCCCGAAGACCCTTCATGGAGCAATGAACCAATGGGGAATCGCAGAATGACTTTGTTGTAAAATGAGCTTTCTATCTCTCTTGCTCTGCTCCATGGTCCAATGTGTTCCTCCAGGTTATGGGGCAGCTGAGCAGATGGGGGAGGGAGGCTCTCCGCTCATGGACTTCCCAGGCCTGTGAGCAAAGGAAGCATCTATTCTTTTTTTCTTTCTTTTTGGTTTTTTGAGACAGGGTTTCTTTGTAACTTTGAAGCCTGTCCTGGAACTAGTTCTTGCAGACCAGGTTGGCCTTGAACTCACAGAGATCTCAGCCTCCCAGGGATTATAGGTGTGCACCACCACCGCCCGGGCTCGGCATCCATTCATTATGGATATCATTATTAAACCACCCAGTCTGAATTTCACTTCTAGTAACAGAAGACAGGACAAGATGGCATACTGTGTTTCAATAAAATGTCATGATTTCTAGGCTCACAGGGACCTGCACACAGGCCTGTGGATGCTAGAAGCATCTCATAGCAGAGAGGTCTTTCTGCACAGAGATTTATAGCCTCACCCAACTTTAACCCCATCAACTTCTGTTGAGCCTATGAACCACAGTGAAAGCCCCAAGTCGTCACACTTACTGAGCATCTTGTAGGTGGACAAGCCCATGGAAACCTGGGAGCTGTGTTTGTCGTGTATGTAGAGTGTTGGTTTGGAATTGAAAGAGCTCATTTTCCAGACTGATACTTGCTGTTGCTCTTTGACACTGAAGCTATTTTGACGTGTGGGTCCGAATGAACTCTTAATGACATGTGCGGTCGTGTGATTAAAAGGTTACAAGAACAGCAGCTTACCCAATTCCAGCTGGAAACGTTTCCATTCTTTTGTTCTTTATTTCTCTCAAAAGACACTGACCTTGGCACTGGGTGAGCCTCTGTGTGACCTGGGCAGCAAAACCGGAAGACAGTCTTGCTTCTTGTCATCACCTGCCCACGGAGAAAAATTCTCCATGGGCTTCAGTTAGGCTTAGGGCTGATTTGGGAGGGTCGGGGGTGGATATGAAGTGTGTGTGTGTGTGTGAACACACATGTGGAGGCCAGGGTGATTGGCATCAGGCGTCTTCCCCTACCTTATTTTGAGGAGTGTCTCACTGTCTCACCAGCTAGGCTAGACTAACCAGCCAGCGAAACCTGCCTATCTCCACCCTATCCCCAGGACTGGGATAATGTATGTATGTCACTATGCGTGGCCCTTTTGTGGGTGCTTGGGAACCAAATTCCGGTCCCTGTGCCTGCATGGCAAGCACTGTACAACTGAGCCATCTCCTCTAGACCTTGGGGTTGACTAAATTAGGGAACACCATTTGAAGGGTCTGCTGTTAGGTGGTTTACACACCTCCTTCCTTTTTCCGGAGTCATGTGGGCACTGGTGTATGTATGAGTCTACTTATGGCCATTAGGATAAAACTTGGGATGTTCTGACTGATCTAAAGGTCCTGCTATTCAGAGAAAACACCAAGCAAGGGCTCTGTGGTTTCAGTGTTGTCTACCACAGCTCCAGCTACCGGAGCCCTCTGACTGTTGGCTTTGTACTGTAGATACCCACAGACCTCAGAAGCTCACTTCCAACTGAATCATAAGAGTAATCATTTTTAAAGGGACTGTCCTCTGGACTTGTGGGAAGAAACAGAGACAGATGGGACACATACCAGAGCAATAGAATAGAAAGAGAGAACAAACCTGGCGTGGCAGGGTGTGCACAGTTTACAGTACTCAGGAGACAGAGGCAGAAAATGACAAGTTCCAGGTGAGCCTAAGCCACACAATGACATGCTGTATGAATTAAAATCAAGCAAACAAACTCCCCCTTCCCTCCCCCCCCAAAAAAGTCTGCAAAGGCTAGGAGCCAGTTAGAAGGCCGAGTAGGTAAGGACACTTTCTACCAAGCCTGACAACTTGAGTTCAATCCTCTGGATCCTCATGGTGGCCAGAGAGAAGAGATGTCACACGTGGCTCGTCTTGCTACCTCCATGCATGTGCCGTAGGCGTGTTCCCCTGACTGACACAAACACGCATAAAACAAACACTTAATATAGGAAAAGCAAAGGCCAGGGGTGTATCTCAGTGGTAGAGAGCTCGGGCCTGTGTTTGAGCCCCAGTATGTTAAAAATATTAACCGATTGAGCTGGACGGTGGTGGTGCCTGCATTTAATCTCAGCACTCGGGAGGAAGAGGCAGGGGAACTCTGTGTGTCTGAGGCCAGCCTGTTGTACAGAGCGAGTTCCAGGGCAGTCAGAGCTACACACAGAGAAACCCTGTCTCAAGCACCCAAATATATGTTAACCAATTGAGCTCTCTCTGGAATGCCTGCTTCAGCTGCACACGTCCTAAAATCAAAATGAGACAGATCGCTCTGACGTGCAAACACAGGAAGCATTTTGTTCTTTCCTGGTGCTGGGGAACACGCATATCCACGTGAAGAAGAATAAAAATAGATCCAGATCTCTGACCCTGAATAAAAGTTAATTTAATTAAAAATGGACCACAGACCTTTATGTGAGGTTTGCATATGTTAAACTGATAGAGGGAGATGGCAAGCACAAGATATGGATGCAGGGTGCTCGAAAGGACCCCAATAGCTTGGGAGATAATAGGAAGAATTATGTCTGGCATGATGGTGTTCGCCTGTGATGCCAGCATTTGGTAGGCAAAGGGCTGAGAGACAACACAAATTTGGAGCTGGCATGACCTCCATACTGAGATCCAGACCTGGCTCCATGGTAAAACTATGTGTTAGAGAAAGTGTGGTGTGTGTGTGTGTGCGTCTGTGTGTGTGTGTGTGTGTGTGATCTTCATGATGTTATAAAGCTTCCAAGCCAGGTGTGGTGCCTTATGTCTACTGACCCTGTAGTTGGAGAGTTGGGCAGGAGGGCTGGCAGGAGTGTGAGCCCAGGCTGGACTCTACAGTAAGTTCCAGACTAGCCTGGGCTACAATGAAGCACTGTTTTAGAACACAAAGCAAGCAAAACAAAAACCTTAAATTACCAAACCAAACAAAACTCATCATCATCATCATCAACAACAACAACAATACTTCACAGTAAAGGAAACTAGCCAGGAAATGGTTGCCTTCAGAAGGGAAGTCTCTGACAGTTATGTGATTAACATTGATACCTAAGAATATACATCATCTCTGAAGCTATGATTTGTGTGCATCATAATTTAATTGGTAATTGATAGTGAGTTGGGTGCCTATTTTTGGTTTTGTATTTGTTTTGTCTTAGGTGACAAAACAAAACAAAACCCCCTGAATCCCACAACTTATGGTCAAAGACATCTGGTATTCAATAAAATATGTTACAGAACCCCATGAAGTGTTGTGCCCTGACAAACGGCCCGGAACTACGTCAGCTATCCTACTGACACCCGCCTCAAGAGGTTTCCTTACATCTCTCATAGCGCCCTGGCTGCTGTCAATAAAAGTATTTAGTCAGTTTTCACATGAAAATTCAAACCTTTTATTTTTTGCCTCGGTGTGTGCGTGTGTGTGTGCGCGCGCACGTGTGCATGTGTGTGTGTATGTGTGCATGTGTGTACATGTGTGTGCAAGTGTGTGTGCACGTGTGTGCAAGCCTGAAGTTGACAGTGAGTGGATTCCCTACCTGCTGAGCCATCTCTTCAGTCCCTAGACTTACATTTCAAATACATTCCAGCCTCTTGGGCAATTACTGGTATTCTGATTTCCATATCCCAATTACAGTATTCAGGAAATACTTCCTAATATCTCCCGGCTTTATTTTTCCATTACCCTCTTTTCTTTACTCTCCCATCCAACGAGCTGTAAGTTATGAAAGAGCCTTGCAAAGGAGATGTTTGGTTCCTGGCCTGTTAGTCACTAATTAGCCGCTCGCCTAACATGTCTCTCCATTCTTAGATGGGGGAGGTACTTGCTTCCCAGTCAGACATGATCAAGTGGGACCATGCAGGCGGAGGTCCCTTACAATTCCTGCGACCACGCAGGCAGAGGTCCCTTACGATTCCTGCGAACATGCAGGTGGAGGTCCCTTACAATTCTGATAGAATAGCTAGGGCTCAGTTTCCCTCTGTGATTTTCCCAGTCTAGAATAACCCCCAAGGACAACAGACAGGAAGTCCTGAGAGGTGCAGGTGATTACTTCCTGTTCATCCACAGGATGCTCAGGGTGAGGTCTATCCTTCACATATCTGCACTGCATGGAGAACAAAGCAGGTCGCTTTTATGTCTGACTGCACGCAGTTTCCAGGCGAGGTGAGCACCTTAGCTTTAAAGGTCGCTGTCCCCTCACTTTGCCCTGCGGAAGCTGCTGTGTTGGCTGTGGCTTCCCAGAGTAGGCATGTGTTGACTGACGCCTTCAAGGCAGCACCAGCTTGGACTTGATACCGTGAGATTCTTTAAGTGTCACCAGAGACAAGCTCCCTTTCGTTTGCTTTATGTAATGATCATTTAAATACTTGTGGTTTTCTTCCTTTTTTTTTTTAAATTGTAAACTTTGTGCTTTCTTGGGTGCTACACACCAACCAAGCTGCATTTGTGTTGTACTCGCCTTTAACCTCCAAGCAGGGCCGGGAGTGGACATTGTCACTAGTAGTTTCTTGGCCCCCACTTTGTGCCCGGTTTACACCTGTCACGGGGTTTCCTGTAGGCTTCTCATGGAATCTGATTAGGCTTCTGTGTGAGATGAATACGCTGAGGTGATGGCGGGACCAAAGTCCGACCGGATTCCTTTCTGCATTCAAAGACCATATCTCTAGTGTGAACTCTAAGCTTGTGGAGGCGGGGCACTGCTGCGGAGAGACTCCCAGCCTCGTTCATGAGACAATCAAGAGCTCTGACCCCCCGCGACAGCTCCAGTCCATGTCTAACCGTTTTCCATTCAATTTTTGCTTTTGTCTGTGCACAAGCAAAAAACTGAGTGAAGACGTGGTATTTGGGCAAGGATTTGGACGCTATGCTTTTTGCTTCTCTGTTTTAGTTTTTACGTGTGTGCGGCGCATGCGCGTGCTTCCTCTGTGGCCAGAAGAGGGCGCCTCATCCTCTGGCACTGGAGCTGCAGGCAGTTGTCAATCACAAGGTAGTGCTGAGAACCAAACCCGGGTCCTCAGGAAGAACAGCAAGCGCTCTTCCTGGCTCAGCCAGCTCCCAGCTCCATTTTTCAGGGTCTCCTTTCTGTTACCGTTTCATCTCAGTTTTACTCTGGAAAACGAACCAGTGTGTTGGTTGCTTTTTCCACCTTCCTGGCACTATTCCAGATTCTTATGGCATTACAGAAGTATCTGCCCAGAGGCATCCCGTGGAGAAGACAGACAGAATAGAGAGGGCTCAAGGATAAATTACACGAATGTGTTGCTACAGAACTGCTAATAAAACCTGCAACAGGAGGAAAGCAGAGGGTGTAATTTGTTGGCAAGACAATTTAGCCCCAACTATCAAGAACTAAAACCACAAAGGAGTACATATTATTTCTTTAAACTGTAAAAGGCAGGGAGACTTGCCAGAAAGGAAAACAAAAAAGTTTTCCAGTGCTGAGAACTTTCTTGTACAAACTCACAAAGAAAGATTTTTTTTTTCTTTAGAGTATATTTTCTTTGGACAATCAAAGAAGATTGCATTCTACACTGGTCAAAGTAATCTAAGATTAGGGCTTATCAGATACAGCCCTGACAATGTGGTTGTTTTTTTCCATTTCACAGCACGCTTGATTTTTATACTTGGCTGCTGAATTGCTTTACCACTTTGGTAGCGAAGTTTAAAATGTTTACTTCCAATACTTTTCTCTCCAACAAGATAAATTCCTCTTTGAAAAGACTGTGTATAAAGAATTAGACTCCGACTTTAATTTGATTCCTTAAGTTCTCAGATGTGGAAAATGTTTCTTTTCAAAAACTGTGCTAATTAAATGATTTAGGATGGCAAAGGAAAGTGGAATTTTCAGGATAAATCTTGATGAATAAAGAATAAAGTGTGTAAAATTTAATATATTTAGAGAAAAAGTTGGGGGTGAAGCCAGGTGTAGTGATTCCAGCACTTGGGAGGCAGAGGCAAGCGGATCTCCGTGAGTTCAAGGCCAGCCGAATCGACATAGTAATTTCCATGACAGCCAGAGTTAAATTCGTGGGCAATGTTGCTCGGAGGTAGAGTCTTGTGTTAGACATGGTCTGGATTCCTTCCTCAGCACCGCAAGTACAAGCGAGCAGCGCAAACAAATAAAAACGTCCAAAGTTGGACAACAATTTTAGAGTGAAAAGTTATTTAAAAAAAAACATTATTGGTGAGGGTTCCCTTTAGGAAATCGGCTTTAACAGAAAGCAGAGCGGTTTCTACTCCGTTTCCTTCATATTCATCTATTTGTCCCGTAAGTGGAGCAAAGTAGCATTTTCCTGGGGGAGAAAAGGCCACTATAAAATGGGCAGAAAGATACTGCTGGCTCCTGTGTGCCCGGCAGAACCTGCGAGAGTTGGCGAAGCAGTGGTTTGGGAAAAGCCTCCCGACGGCTTTCTATAGCGAGCTGGGACGCCCGGGTGCAGCGGAGCGCCATTTATCCGACGGCTTTTGGGCACAAATACGCACTGGCTCCCGCGCCCCGAAAACGTTGGGAGGCAGAGTTTGGAGACAGGAAAAGGGGCCGAAGGGGCGGGCTGCGCGAGCGAGCACCTGCTTGGCTGCTCTCTGGGCGGTCCGGGGCGGGCTGGGTGCGGCGGGCTGGCGGCCTGGAGGAGAGGCTCTTCCCACCTGGGCCCGAGCGCCACCCGCCCAGAGCCCGCCGGGCGTGCAGCCAGGGCGGCCGAGGGGCGGCGCGGAAGGGCGGAGGGCCGGGGCCGGGGGCGGGGGCTGCGGCTGTCGCGGGGTGTGGAGCGCGGCCCGGAGACTCTGGCTGGGTCGGGTCGCAGGTGTCACCGCAGCTCTGGCCATGAGGACCCTGTGGATGGTGCTGTGCGCGTTGGCACGACTGTGGCCTGGGGCCCTGGCTGGCTGCGCAGAGGCCGGGCGCTGCTGCCCTGGTCGGGACCCAGCCTGCTTCGCCCGCGGCTGGAGGCTGGACAGGGTCTATGGAACGTGCTTCTGCGATCAAGCCTGCCGTCTCACCGGGGACTGCTGCTTCGACTACGACCGGGCGTGTCCAGGTGGGTGGCTGGGCCCGGGGTGGGGCCGCCAACCATGCAACCCCAGACGTCTGGGAGAGGGCAGGGCGCTGGGCCGCTAGAAGCCAGGAGGGAGTCTTCTGGTTGCTTCTAGTCCAGTCCAGTCTTAGACTCCCAATCCCAGCTCAAGCCCTGGGTTTCATTAACATCTTCGAAGCACCCTTCCTGGACGTTTGTGGGCCACCTCTGGGCATGAATTTTGGAGCTGCGTAGTCACCTGGGGCCTAGAAGGACGGCGCTGACAGCTTTCGAGGGTGTGTCTCTGGGCCAGTTACTCAGTCAAGTTCATTTAACGCGTTGGGGGAAGGAAAACCGTGCTGTGGGCAGGAAGGTGTGACTAGCCCACTTTGGGCTATGCTTGTCCTTGGGAGAGAGGTGGAGCATAAAGTTCTCAGAGGTCTGTGGTTGTGTTCGCAGTGGGCTCCAACAGAGACCACAGTTGCTTCCCGTGAGGTTTTCCGCGCTCTCCAGAGCTATCCTTAGGCCTCTACCGTGTTGTCATTCGGACCCGAGGTCTTTCCTCATTTAAATTTCCCTTAGCATCTCGGTTCTTTATCCGTTTGTAGGGTTCAGTCAACAGTGCCGCTTTAATTCAATTTTGAGGAAAAGGAAGAAATGGGAAGCGTAATCCTGAAAACCAAACTGAAAGCAACTGTGCTTGCTGCTAATCACATCAGTCCAAAGCCGCACATTGGATAGGGTTGGAACTCAGTCCCGTCTCAGGTCCATCCTCAGCATCTCCTGGGGAGAGGACCCACAGGGTCCAGCAGGGACAAGGCCGCTCTTGCCTCTTCGCTCAGAGCCTGTAAGCCCCTAGGCAGGTCTGTCACCCAGGCCTGATACTGGAAGAGCAACCCGAAAAACTGGACGATTTACCGACTGTCTAAGAACTAATTACTTACCTCTGAATAGGAATGCTCTTTTTCATTTTTTTTCCTGTTCCAGGACCTCTTGCCTCAGACTAAAGGAAGCTGAAAAGGTCAATTACTCAGGAAATGTAGTGACTCTGAGTCATGTGTCCCCACCCCTGACAGCACCCTAAACTGTGCGTCTCAGCTACTTGAATACCTCAGGAACACCTCCTAACCAGGATTTGGTTCTGAAACCACTCTTCCGTTATAGAATTCCTGCAGCCTAGGGATGTGGGAAGCACAAAGATGGACCAACAGTGACGGTGCAATCTCTGCTCCCTAAGAAGTCACCAAGAAGCATACAAGCAGGCACAGGCAACAGTAGAGCAAGTGCCCTTTTCTCTTCAGAGACCCTTTCCACCACGGGTTGCCCGGCACTGTGATTTGCGTCTTTTTCCTCTGTGTCCTTTCATAAGGGGCTGGGCTTCACCTGTCCCTTTCACGCTCTGTGCGCTAGCCCTTTCCTATTTTCACTTTTGCACTTCATGGCTCTGTTTAAGTGAACTAAATCTCCGTAACATCACCGCAGTGGATCTGATCGCTGCGAGGGCCACCGCGTGGCTGGTGGGCAGGCAGGCGCACGCACGATGCAGGAAGCCATGAGTCATGTTCTGATGAAGCACAGCAGCGGAGCGGTGTGAGAGGCTCCTCACGGTGTCGTTGTTCGGACCTGCATACGAGGGATGCTATTGTCTCCGGGATTTTCCACTTAATGCTTTCTGAGATCCTAGACAGAGAAACTAGGTGAGGGGAGGGGATTATATCTAAAACAGGTGATCTGGAAGAAACACTAGAAGACATGTAGGAAGCCTCATGTCTCTGTTCTGCTGCCTGCCGCCTGCCAGGCCCTGAAGCTAACAGAGTAAACGTGGCAGATTGTGGACACAGCCGGATATAGAGGTCAGGCTCTCCAGAGGCAGGGGAGTAGAGGGGAGGATAGTGAGAGGAACTTCTTTCTTTGCTTGGAACTTGCTGTGTAAACAAGGCTGGCCTCGAGTTCCGAGAGATTTGCCTGCCTCTGCCTCCAGAGTGCTGGTTAAAGGTGTGTGCCACCACACCTGGCTGCGATTGGTTTCTAGGAGACGTGACAGTGCCAGGCTGAAACACACACACACACACACACACACACACACACACACCCTCCCATCTTAATCTGACCACAAAGAAATAAAATACCCTTGTTTTGGCCTGGGATGTAGAAATAGTAAAATCAATGATTTTGGACTGGTTATTTATTGGGTAAACCCAGGAGAGTAAGTGAATTTATCATCTTGTGAGGAACTCTAAAGGAAGTCACAGAAATTGCATGCCTGGTGGAGGAACTAAAGTCAGAACAGGGAGTGTGGTGGAATTTAAAAGCCTGTCTGTCTGCCAGTCCTGAATGCACATTCCCAGGTCAACAGAGTGCTTGTAGGCTGAAGAGGAGCTGACTTGACAGTAGTAAGGCCGCCTGCTGGTGCACTGGTGCATGCTCTAGTCTGAAGGTTCCTGTGAAGAGAAGAAGGAAAATAGAGACCGCTAGAAGCTGGCCACTTGGTGAGACCGAGCCTGCTTCTGCATTTCAGCTAAGGATAAGAGCCAAGGGCAGGGTGGAGCTGAGAAACACAGCCTTCTCTGCCCCCAGCAAGCCGGCTGACCCTACGTCAGGGCTGCTGTGGGCCTGCCTCCACTGGCCGGAGTGAAAACTGCAGCTAGAACTGCCTGTGAGCGCCACTCTTTGGCAGAATGCCTCTATTCTTATGGAATTTTCCCACCAAACAGTTGTTATTTGTTTGTGATTGCCTCCAATCTGAAATAACCATAATGCCACGATTTTGTCCTCAGACTTGAGGAATGTCAGGTTTAACCTTTACCCTGTCTACTGCTCTTATGGTTTTGGAGAATGAATGCTAGTCTCTTGGGGCTCAGCGTATCTCATGTGTAAAAGGAAAATGACAAGACCAAAACAGGGGGCTGTCAAGTGATTGCTAGAAGGTGATACCTAGAAAGCCCAGAACTTGGTACATGGCAGGCTCTTATGAAGCAAGTGTTCCGTCCTCAGCCCTTGGCCACGGTGGACATTGCATATTTCAATTAATTAAACATTTAACACTAGAACTTCAGGAGTATATAGTCTAGTTATTCCTATTTGTTATTATTAAGTCACAAGTGTCTACACAGACATGGTGGCAAACACTTAAACCCCAGCACTCAGGAGGCTGAAACAGGAGGGTCAGAAGCCCAAGGCCTGCTGGATCTATGGAGTAAATTTGAGACCCATGTGAGTAAATTAGTTCAGAATCACATTCTCGGGCTGTGACTTGATGGCAGAGCCTTTGCCCAGTGTGAGCAGGTCTTGAGTCTGATCACCAGCACCACAATTTGTTTTCCTCTTTTGCAAAAATCTACCCAAACCCTGGGGGAGAGAAGGCACCCAAAATAAAGTAGATGTGTTACTATTTATCTTACTTACATCTGCTTAAGATCAGAGAAATTCTGTTGGGGAAAGTATGGCTGCCCTGTGTTACCATTTTACAAATGCCAAAGCTGAGGAATGCAAGGGCTCCCATCACCCACGTTCACACAAATGAGGGTAGAGCGGAGGCTGGAAACACAGGGCTTTCTGACCTCAGGTTACAACCTGCACCTTTTGAGTGAAATTTGTAGTGACTCCATACACATTCCTGAATCCTGCAAGTCCCCGTAGTCTAGAGTCCCAGGTTGCTCAGCAATCAGAGCCATCTAACCTTTCATAGTCTCCTTGCCCAAGGTTTGCCCTCTCCTTGCTTTGAAGCCCTTTGATCTGACAGTATGTCTGACGTCGTCAAACGTGTAACCGTGTCTGTATGAGTCAGCATGCTGAGTTTTCCATCCTCGCAACACATTTGGGGAAAGTGTCACAAAGAGATGGAATACTGGCATTTTGTTATCTAAGTTGAAAGGTTTTGTTTTTCAAAGTTGAAAGGTTTATTTTTCCTCTTATGTAATAATAAAACATATATTAACCCCAGAGATCCTTAGATAAAAGAATTATCTTTATTGGGCAGATAAAATAAAAATAAAAATATTATTTCACCTATAGAATAACTTGAGTTGCCAAAGAAATTTATGCTGAAATGAATTATTTCAAAAGATAGCATTTTGGGGATGGCATGAGTTTAACACCAATAATATATCATACGTCTCCTACAAAGAAAAAATTAAGTAGAAAACAAAACAGCTTTTTTGCTGGGTGGTGGTTGTACACACCTTTGATCCCAACATTTAGGAGGCAGAGGCAGGCAGAAGCAACAGACCCAGATGTAAGTCACTGCCTGGAATGACTTAGTAGAAGTCTTGCTTGCCCAGTGCCTCTCCCAAGTCGCTAACTCAGGTTCCTATGGACTTTGTGCTAAGGCCACAGAAACAGTGGGCTGTATTAGATCCTTCACAGCAACAGGGAAAAGACAGAACTATGCTTAGCATTTATTGACTCACAAGACAGGGCAAAGCTGAGTAGTCCCTGTGTCTCCTGGATCTCCAGGAAGTCCAGGGAACAAACTGCCCCAACTCCAATGGGAAAGGAGGGTACCTTGAGCTTATGACCAGGGGCTCACAACCAACCAAGAAGAAGGATGGCTCAGATCCTGAGAACGGAGAAAGCTGAAGCTTCTTGACCAGAGCCAGCACAGCCTGAGGGGCAGCCCGAGGGGCAGCAGGAGGGGCAGCAGGAGAGGCAGCCCAAGGGGCAGCCTGGAGCTAGCAGTGGTGGCCTAGAGTTAAGGAGGGGGATGTAGGTAACACCCAGGTGACTTTACCCTAGATCAGCACCCCCCCACACACTTACCCCTGGGTCAGCATTCCCCCCCCCCGCCAACTCCTACCCCTGGGTCAGCACCCCCTCACACACACACTCCGACCCCTGGGTCAGCACCCCCCCCCCCGACACTCTTACCCCTGGGTCAGCACCCCCCACACACACTCCGACCCCTGGGTCAGCACCCCCGACACTCCGACCCCCCAGCACAACTACTTTCCAGCTACTCTCTCACACGATATCACGACCACTGAATTATGCTCCCTTTTTGTCTCATATAAGGGAGGAAGATAATATAGAAAGGCTAGGTAACTGTCTGAAGGGTCTCCACTCACAGGTGATGGAGCAGGATTTGAACCCATGAAGTCTGGATCCAGAGCTCACAGTTTCTAAAGATTCTCTTGTGCTGTCTCTAAGAAGTAGGGATGTATGGGAAGCCGAGTACTGGGCAGGGTAAGACCCCGACACTGGAGAGTGAGTGAGTCTTCTGGCGTCTGACTCTGTGCTCTTGGGGGGCTCTGGGTCCTGGTCTTTGTTATTCCTCTACACTCACCAGCCCCAATTACGGTGCTTAGGCTGAACCCCCCCAAACCCACCCATGCTAAGAACAGACTTTACTACTCAGTCCCACAAAGCTTTCTCCATAGACACCTGATCCAACTCAATGTCTCAAGTGCATGTGTGGTTACCACCCCTGGGTGTTATCCATGGTTTCGGAAAGTACTGCTATTGGAACACACAAATATTTGCTTTTAAAAATGTTTCCTGACAGGCATGGTGTGCAAACCTTTAGTCCCAGAACTGGGAGGCGGAGGCAGGCTGATCGCAATGAGTATGAGGCCTGTCTGTTCTACTTAGGAAGCTCCAGGCCAGTTAGAGATACCTAGTGAGAGCTGCTCTCTGTCTCTGCCCTCCTGTGCTCACACACACACATACACACACACGCACACGCGCACACACACACACACACACACACAAAGAGAAAGAGAGAGAGAGAGACAGACAGAGAGAGAGAGAGAGACAGAGACAGAACAAAAAAGAAAGGCTGCTTTTCTTTCTTCCTGGACTCTAGGCTCTAATCTGTTGAGAGGAATTTGGAAAGTACAGAAATAGAAACAAAGGGGGCTGCAGATGTCGCTTGGTGGCAGAGCTCTTGCCTAGTGTGTATGAGGCTCTGGGTTTGTTCTCCAGCATTGCGGAAAGGGCGAAGGACCCAGAAGTGCATACAGGAGCACAGCTCTCCCGGAAATGCTACCCAGGAGAAGGCATCCTTGACTTTCTGTTTCTGTTGTACCCCTCCCCCAAGTTTCCATGATCTCTAAAATCCTGCTTGTTTTACGAAGTAGCTTATGCCATTGTTTTGCTACCATTTTATAAACTAGTCTACCTGATGTCGCAAAAGATTGTTTTAAAACCTATGGAGGAAGATGACAGTTGTTATGAGAGGAAAACAATAAAAGCTGAGTTTTTTTTTGCGGTACAAATAGTCCCTTGGTCAATGTGGTTTTATCTGAGTCTCAGAAAGGGCTTTGACAAGACTGCCCAGAAGAGGATGTACATGCCTGGAAAGAAACAGGAAGGTGACAGGCATGTAACATAACACGAGTTGTGCCTGCCTTTGGTGTGCTGGCTAAGGGAGCCATTCTGTATTCCTTCTATAGACCGTCAAGAAGCGATAGCTGTGAACAAATGGGTATTGCCGCAACGTGCGCAGAGAATATTCTGTAGGGGTGTTAGGATGTCTGAACTCGGTGTGCGGGAGAAAGCACTTAGACTCTGGCTTTAAATGACCAAGAGTAGCCGGCAGGGCTGGGGGCCAGAAGAGGACTTGCGTCTGCGTGATGAACCTGGGAGAGATTGCTGTATGAGGGCAAGATCAAGACGCTACAGCAGAGAAGACAGCCCTCAATAGTACTCAAGATCAAGACGCTACAGCAGAGAAGACAGCCCTCAATAGTACTCAAGATCAAGACGCTACAGCAGAGAAGACAGCCCTCAATAGTACTGATAAAATGAAGGTCTCTTCCCTTGCTAGCAGTTTAATTTGTGACGTGGTGGTGGCGTGTGCTCACTTGAGAGAGTCACGAAAAACAGATTTTTTTTTTTTTTGAGATAGGTTGTCAAGTAGCCCATGATGGCACTGAATTCACCATGTAGTTGAGGGTGCCCGTGAGCTTCTGACTGTCCTGCCTCCAACTCCCAGGTGTTAGAATTGCAGACTTATACCACAAGCCATGACTGGGAAAAAAAATTAAATTATTTTTGAAGACATCGCGTTCAAAGGAGGAGGATTGTCATTTTAAGCCAGTTTGAGCTAGATAATGAGTTCGAGGTCATCTTGACTGTACGTTGAGGTCTTGTCTCAAAACATAACCAACAAAACAACAAATTTTTTTAAAAACTACTCTTGGGAACCTAGAGACCAAGCATGCTTATTTGGCATAACCCACAAAGGTGTGGCTGACTTAGAGAAAGACCATGATAGCCCAAGATAGGAGGTGTCTTCTCTGTAGAAAGAGAAACCCGGAACTGTGATACTCAATGGAACCATGAGGGGCACAGGCAAGAAACATTTTTTCCATATATGCCAAAATTCTTGAGTGAGAAAAATTGGGATCAAATAAAATGAAATACCATTTCAAGTCACAGGTGATAAAATTGAAGGAGTTCTTTACTTCCGAGACGAGCTGTGTTGTTTATCTTCAGCACAGTGGCTGTACCTTAATCTACTGCTATCTCAGTCAGCAATTCCCAGCCGGCTGCTCTGACACTGGCTGGCCTCTCAGGCTGCAGCCTAGTGGGGATTCTGTCCCCACAGACACTGGCTCTGGCACTGCCTCTAAAGGTAGCTCTGACTAAATTTCTCTCAGTCTATTTATAAATAAGACTGGAGACTCAAAGGCTGGAGTGAAAATCTGCTAACTCAGAGAGGTTGAGTAGCAACTAGATAACCTTCTCTTCTGGGGTCTCCCCAAAAGCCATGCCCCTTCACTCTGCCAAGACAAAAAAGCTGCAGCACTCAGCATGCCTCCCTACTGCTTCCGGTGCATCTCTCTGTGTCTTCCAGGTGCCCTCCGATACTCTACGATTACTTTCTGACAGCTAGCTGCTAACTCAGCCTCCTGACCCAAGGTTCATTTTATTTAATTAACACAAATGCAAACTTGGGATTCACAGTATGATCAAATATTCCCCAATGGAGGCACTGGCAAGAGATGTAAATGGGTTAGAAAGGATTAAGACTCCTGGCTGCCAGCCGAGGCCAGATCTCCTGAACTTTAAGGCGCAGAGAGAAAGGACTCTAACAATGAACCCGTTTGACTGAGACTATAGGATGAGCAGTGCTTGGCTCTACTTAGTACAGGAAGAAACTAAAAACAAAGTGAAAATGTGGGTAGGAACCCTAGAGTCTGCGCATGCTCACCGTGTTTAGGGATGAAAGAGGCAGTGTAGCAGAAGTTTGGTGCCAAGGTGGGATGTGTGTGTGTGTGTATGTGCGTGTGTATGTGCGTGTATATGTGTATGTACGCATGTGTCTGCATGTGTGCATGCGTGTGCGTGCATATGTGTTTGTGTATGTGTCCGTGTGTGCGTGTATGTGTGTTTGTGTATGTGTGCGTGCGTGTGTGCGTGTGTTGGGGAGGTTGGATTTTGTCTCATATGAAATGAGGGTAGCCTGGATAGAAACGTTCCCCATAGGCTTGTATATTTGGACCCTTGGTCACCCTGGTGATGCTGGAAGAGGCTAGGAAGCGTTGGATGTGGAGCCTTGCTGGAGAGACTGTGTCACTGGGCACAGACGTTGAAGGTTTATAGCTCCACCTAACTTCTGGCTTCTTCTCTTTGTTTACTGTGTGCAGTTAAGATACCCTCTTTTAGCTTTTCAGCTGCTGCGCCAGAACCTTCCTGCCATGATGGACTCGCCAGCTCTGAAACCACGAGTCAAATAAACATTTTCTTCCTTAACTTGTTTTTGGTTGTATCAGTCTACCACAACTAAAACCAAACAACAACAACAAAACAAACAAACAAACAAAAGAGAAACCAGATGTGGCAGCCCACACCTTTAATCTCAGCACTTGGACAAATCTCTGAGAGTTCAAGAACAGCATGGTCTACAAAGCAAATTCAGGACCACTTGGGACTGAATGGCGAGGCTGTCTCAAAGCAACAACAACCAAAACAAACAGTGACACAATTTTTTTTTTTATAATTTTGTTTTAGGCTTTATCATAATAAAAAGAAATGAACATTGCTTCAAAATACAGATGTAATATTTAATATTAAGGGATTTGTTGTTTTTTATTTTATTTATTTATTTATTAAAGATTTCTGTCTCTTCCCCACCGCCGCCTCCCATTTCCCTCCCCCTCCCCCAATCAAGTCCCCCTCCCTCGTCAGCCCAAAGAGCAATCAGGGTTCCCTGCCCTGTGGGAAGTCCAAGGACCACCCACCTCCATCCAGGTCTAGTAAGGTGAGCATCCAAACTGCCTAGGCTCCCACAAAGCCAATACGTGCAGTAGGATCAAAAACCCATTGCCATTGTTCTTGAGTTCTCAGTAGTTCTCATTGTCTCTATGTTTTTTCCCAAGACCGGTTTTATCCCAGGCTTTTTCAGACCCAGGTCAGCTGGCCTTGGTGAGTTCCCGATACCTTCTTCTCTGCAGCTCATGGAACCTTCTCAAAAATTGACCACATACTCGGAAACAAAGGAAACCTCCAGATACAAAAAAATATCAGTGTCCACCTGTGTCTTATCAGATCACCACGGACTAAAGCTAGAAGGCAATAACAATGCTACCCCCAGAAAGCCGACAAACTCATGGAAACTGAACAGTCAACTACTGAACCACACATGGGTCAAGGAAGAAATTAAGAAAGAAATTAAAGTCTTCCTTGAATTTAATGAAAATAAAGAGACAACATACTCAAACCTATGGGACAAGTTGAAAGCAGTGCTAAGAGGAAAGTTCATAGCACCAAGTGCCCACTTAAAGAAAACAGAGAAAGCATACATTGAGGACTTAACAGCACACCTGAAAGCTCTAGAAAAAAAAGAAGCAGATGCGCCCAGGAGGAGTAGAAGACTGGAAATAATCAAACTGAGGGCAAAAATCAACAAAATAGAAACACAGAAAACAGTCCAAAGAATCAGTGACACAATTTTTAAGGTTCTTGCACTTGGCTATGACTGGCTTTCCCTATCAGAACATGTAAACATGTATCTTATGCTTGTTTACAGTGTAACTACTTTTCTCTTCTTGGTCATTCTGCACCTGGAGGTACGGATATCTGGGGCCAATTAACCAATAAGAACTCCATCATTCCTAACTTTCTGGATGATTCATTACCCTCCTTCTCCAGTGGGGTGAGAGTCGGAGGTATGCTGGGCCAACAGTAGGAACACAGATGTGTATTCTGTGTCTATTCTCCTCTGCTCCCTTATGATGTTTAGTGGAATCACTTTCCAAATCAAGGCTTTGCATGCAAGTCCACGCCCCATAGGTTGCTTATGGAGAAACCCAACCTGAATATTGGGTTGAGTTTAAACAAAGAAGAGAAAGACGTCACCGAATTTCCTGTACCCATTAAATCTAGGCTTCCTTCCTCAAAAGGGAGTGAGTGGGATGATGTCATCAAACCCTAGCTGTTAAGCAGCTGACCAGCATGGAGTCCGGGGCCTTGTGCACCAGCTTATGAGGTAACGAGCGACAGACCCCATTAGCAGCTGGTAAAAGCAGATATGAAGAATGAGAAGATCGAATCTGAAGAAAAATATTTTAGCATGTTGTCTGTAAAGATAAAGTTTAGTGGGAAAGGGGCAGGGCTGCTAATAAAAGTTCAAAAGGAAACACATGTCACACAGCTCTAATATATGGATGTAATAAATCTGTCAGAAGTTCCTGTACTCCTAACTCCTGGGACCAGTGATCTCGTGTGGTTCCAACTCAATCAAAAGTTCACAAGAGAACTACAGTGGAAGAGAAATAAACATCCCAGACTAATCCTCTAGCCCAAAATCTATGGAACACGTTTTTATTCCTATAATTATATTTCAACCCCTCTTCCATTTTGTCTTAGAATAAAACCATGGAGACATTGTCTTGGAACCTAGAACTTCTGTTTGTCTTTATGAGACTTTTATTTTATTTATCTATTTATTTATTTTGAGATGATTACAATAAAATCTTCCTAGGCTATGGATGAACTCCTGGGCTCCAGTTATTCTCCTTGCTCAGTACTTGAGTATCTGGGACTCCAGGTATACCCTGTTACTCAGGTACTCAGCTCTTTACAGGGATATGAAAGTAAGATTGGAAAAATAGCAAATGACATTGTTTTTTGTCAAGGAAAAATCTTAGGCAATAAGAACAACAGTTGACACAGAGATTCTGTGACTCTTGAATACTACAGTCATGGTACCAAATCAACCAAAGAAATGCTGGGCATGAGGCCGAGTTTTCAAGAATTCCCGAGAGGCTAAATTCTATCAGAAAATACTCCCCAGTGTCATCTGTTATACACAGCTAAGTCAAACTCAAGGCCACGTTACTAAATTCTAAGCTAAAGACATGGTCAGCATTTATGCTATAGTATTGTGCAAAATTTAAAATTGGAAATAAATTCATTTTAGAATCCAAATATTAAGTCCTGTTCAAGGTCAACACATAGAAGGCACAGGGAAGGAAGTCCAGGGAGGAAATAAGGTAAAGAAAGAATGAAGAGCAGAGGCGTCCTTCCCAATTGGTTACCAGCCTGTGATTCTCTTCAGAATGACTGCTGAGGAGTTGCTTTCCTTGATTGCTTGATGACATGATATGAGCTGCTCTGGTTGACCACACTTGTCCCACTATATAGGTGGAAACCTCTGAAACAAGATTCACTATCTAACCAAAACTGGCCAGGATTTCACAGTTCCCTGCTTCATCCTTCAAATGCTGAGAAGGTAGCTGTGTGCCACCACACCTGGCTAATGGCCAGTTCCAACAAGGGTGCTAAGGTAACAAGAAGGAGAAAGGATGGTCTCTAAAGTGGTGCCAGGAAAACTGGATATCCGAATGCAAACGAACAAGGATGAAAGCTTATTTCCACAGACAAATCTTAAAGCTAATAAAAGATCCAACAAATTATAAACTTGTAAGAGAAACCATTGGGGAAATTCTTCAAGATGTTGGAGTTGCATGTCAAAATACACCCCTGTGCTGAGCCCAAAGCACAGGCAACACCAGCAACAAAAATAGATGAACTAATAATCTTCACTGGATTACAAAAACATTCTTTCTAGTTGCATGAAAAGACACCATCAAGAAAGAAAAAAATCCAGACCACAGGGATGGGGAAAATATGTGAACTTTGTCAATTTGACAAGGAGTTACTATTCACTCTACAACTTCAGAACAACAGAAAGCTAAAAACTCAATTCCAAAATGGGCAAAGGGCTTGAATAGACAATTTTAAGTGGTCCACAGATTGCTCAATGTCTTCGTGACAATGATGAGGCCATCAATATACAATCTACGGAGCTTCCTCCTATAGATACATTATTCAAGTGGAGAGGGATCATCAGAGATGAACGGAGCAAGAAGTGACATGTTGTGATTTCCCAAAGGGCTATCGTGGCTATGGAAGAGAAGACCAACATAGCTCATCTTATGCCGGAAGGCGGTTGACATATTTGGTACCAATGGGTTTTTAGATCATAAATGAAATATACTTTAAAATAGTATAAAGTTTTTTGAACTTTGGATTGTATGTACACTTTTCATACTAGGGATAAGGTGTATGTCATTAAATATGTCTTCTCAACTATGACTTCTCAACTAGAACACCCTGGGAAACAAAGAAGTTTTTAGGTATGAACTATCAGAAGTTTTCAAAAGTCAGGGGGATTATATGTAAAAAGCACTATGGACTTGAGTGTGAGGGCAATAGGGAAAGGGGTTTACTTTGTAGAAAAGAAAGTTTTGGCATCCGTCTCAGGGACACATCTTTAATACCAGGATTTCAGAGGCTCAGGTGGGGGCCAGTGGTGTGGTGGCGCACGCCTTTAATCACAGCACTCGGGAGGCAGAGGCAGGCGGATTTCTGCGGGTTTGGGGGGCAGCTTTGTTTGCAGAATAAGTTCCAGGACAGCCAGGGCTATGTAGAGAGACCCTGCTTCAACAAAACAAAACAGAAAAGAGGACCAGGGAAAAGGTGTGCCCTAGCTTAGGAGTTGGAGACGGCCCATGAGCGCTGAAGCTGGATAAAACGACCATTCTATTTTTTAAGTTTTTGAAGGAACCGCCACACTGATTTCCACGGTGGCTCTGCCAGTTCACACGCTAGCGACAAGAGTGAATAGGGGTTGCCCCTCCCCCACGGTCCTGTCCTCATTTGTTTCCTCAGTAATAGCCATTCTTACTGGAGTATAGTGGAATCTCAAAGTATTTTCAATTTGCATTTCTCTGATGGGAATGTCAAACACTCTACAAAGTATTTATTAGTCATTTGTGCTTCTTTTGAGAACTCCAGTTATTTATTTATTTATTTATTTATTTAAGATTTCTGTCTTTTCCCCACCGCAGCCTCCCATTTCCCTCCCCCTCCCCCAGTCAAGTCCCCCTCCCTCTTCAGCCCAAAGAGCTTTCAGGGTTCCCTGCCCTGTGGGAAGTCCATGGACCACCCACCTCCATCCAGGTCTAGTAAGGTGAGCATCCAAACTGCCTAGGCTCCCACAAAGCCAATACGTGCATGGAAATAGAGAACACTATCCTGAGTGAGGTAAGCCAGACCCAAAAAGAGGAACATGGGATGTACTCACTCATATTTGGTTTCTAGACATAAACAAAGGACATTGAGCCTCTAATACGTGATCTTAGAGAAGCTAAATAAGAAGGAGAACCCAAAGAAAAACATATAGGCATCCTCCTGAATATTAACCTTCATCAGGCGATGAAAGGAGACAGAGACAGAGAGAACTCCGGTTTTATAAGCCGTTTTATTTATTTATTTAGCCCAAGATCCATAACATTTATTTAATGGCGGGGGCGGGGAGTTGTGTGTGCAAAGGTAAACAGTGGGGACAGGACATAGAAAGGCAGAGGAAGACTGGGTGATGCATAAAACAAGCTCCTGTTTCCTCTCTGCTGCTCCTAGTGATGCAGACGGTGCATAGACCGTCTCTTAGGGCTTTTATTTGCTATCTTGGTGGTTTGTTTTCTAGGCACTGATTCCGTCAGATGTGTAACTGGCAAAGATCGTCTCCTGTTTTGTAGGCCGCCTCTTCACTGTGTTAACAGGTTTCTTTTGCAGTGCAAAAGCCCTTAAAATCCGCGAGTTCTCACTTTGTCAGTTTTGGCCTTATTTCCTGAAGTCCCACTCGGAAAGTCCTTGTGTGCCCATAATTTTGGGCACATCCACTTCTTTACCTTGTAGCAGTTTCAGAGTTTCAGGGACAACACTGAGATCTTTGATCCTCTTGGAATTGATTTTTATCTGGGATGAGAGTTAAGGATCCTGTTTCATTCTTCTCTACACAGACATCCAATTTGCCCAGAATCATTTGAAGAGCAGAACGATAACAATGCGAGATGTTATATGACAGCCAGCGGGTGGGGATGAGAGCTGACACAGGCTGTCTCAGCTGATCCATTCTTGGTGCCCTTGCCAGATGGAGTTGGGGGAAGGTTACGGGTGGTTTCTGGTTATGGGTGGCCTGTTTACCCAATAACAACCCTTCTGTTTATGCAGCCAGAGCCACTGTTTAGGACAGTGTCACCAGCATTGCCATTTCAGGGGAAAGGACTTAGCAGTTGTCTTTTCTTCAGTGTGTACTTCTGCCTTCTTTGTAAAATACCAGGTGGCTGTTGTGCAGACTTACAGCAGGGCTCTCTGCTCTGTCCCACGGATCTCTGTGTCTGTTTTATTTATATCACCTCTGAGTCCCAGCATCGTTATCCTTACATTTCCTAAAAGAATTGATCAGTAAGTACTGGGATTATGACTGGGCGAGGTACATTTTGCTTCTATAATTATTTTTCCCATTTTGTTTTTTTACAGTGAATGTATATTACTGTTACTAATGTTCTGGGAAGGGAGGGAGGAGGGGGATGGAGAAAGGATGGCTAAGGGCTTGTGGTGCAGTTAGGAGAAATAACTCCCAATGCTCTATAGCACAGCGGGGTGACTGTGGCTGTTAACCAGAATGGCTACCAGTGCCCCATAGAGGAAATGCTCCGTGTTTAAGAAAACTGATTTACCAATGGCTAATCTGATCAGTCCACACTATATGTGTGCGTTGAAATAGCACACCAGCTTCCATAAATAGGGAAGAGTGAAAATATAATCTGGAAAGAAAATCAAGCTATGATTGGGGGCAGTGCTGAAGGTTACTATTAAGAAAAAAGAAGGAAGGAAGGAAGAAAAAGAAAGAAAAAAAAGAAAAGAAAGGGAAAAAAAGAAAAAAGAAAAAGAGCAAGTTTTGTAAGCCCAGGAGCCTGAGGAAGAATCCTGCAGCGATTTACCTGGAATGTGTCCCTGACCAACTGTGGGATTCCTGGACCTCCTCAGGAGTGCCTAATCATCCGTGACCCATCAGGGTGGGTGGAGCCCATGTCTCTGGGACTTGCTGTGTTTCCAGATGCAGGTCATGACTGAGTTTATGAAGTTGACACAAGCTAGATAGACTCCGTCTTTGCATGGGCAGGATCAACCTGGCAGGCTGGGTTTACTCAGGTGAGCATGCTCTCCTTCTGTCTTCCAGCTCGCCCGTGCTTCGTGGGAGAATGGAGTCCCTGGAGTGGCTGTGCTGGTCAATGCCAGCCCACCACGCGTGTGCGCAGGCGTTCGGTGCAGCAGGAGCCGCTGAACGGAGGGGCACCCTGCCCACCCCTGGAAGAGCGGGCCGGCTGCCTGGAGTACACCTCATCGCAGGGCCGGAACTGCGGGCATTCCTTTGGTACTGAGTTTCATGGTTGCTGCCTTTGTTGCCTTTGATGACTTTTGGCCACTTCCTGAAAGGTCATGCTCTGTGCAGGGAAAGTTCCATGAGGTGGAGGGCGCAGTCTGCTTAAAGCAGATAGGAAGCTCAGGAAGCGCTTATCAAAGGGATCAATAGTCTCTCTCTCTCTCTCTCTCTCTCTCTCTCTCTCTCTCTCTCTCTCTCTCTCCCTCCCTCCCTCCCTCCCTCCCTCCCTCCCTCCCTCCCTCCCTCCCTTCTCTCTCTCTCTCTCTCTCTCTCTCTCTCTCTCTCTCTCTCTCTCTCTTTCTCGGATGGTCCCTCCAGCTTTTCATGGGGCTCACTAATAAACCACACGAGTATACGCCGAGCTGACCAACCCTCACCCCTTTTACTGAACTTACACTTAAGTAAATATTCTACCCCCACCCTAGCGCCACTCCAGCGCTCCCACACATGCGTGTGGGGTTTACTGTAGCGCTCCCACGCACGCGTGTGGTGTTCACTCCAGCGCTCACGTGCATGCATTCGGTTTTCAGCAAATCAATCAAGCTGGTGACAAAGGACATCAGACGGTGATCCTTCACACAGGTTAGCAGTCATCTAGCCAGGGTAGCCCACTTCATGTAGCGTGTGAGTTCTGGTTAAACCAATTTAGATGCTAACAAATATGAGCAATGAAAGCAAAGTGATACAATAATTTTTTTTTTTTAAATTTTCCGAAACAGGGTTTTTCTGTGTAGCCCTAGCTGTCCTGGATGTAGCTCTCTAGACCAGGCTGACCTTGAATTTACAGAGATCCGCCTGTCTCTGCCTCCCAAGTGCTGGGATTAAAGGTGTGCACCACCACCACCACCACCACCACCACCACCACCAGACTGATAAAATGATCTTTTGAAACACTCACCTCTCTTATGCTGACGAGACTGAGGCTGAAGTGTTCTGATTTGTGAGTCAGTTGAAAAGGTGATTTTGTCCAGGTGGCAGTGGCAGGCACATGTACTCCAAAATACTGCAGGGCAGAAAGCAGAAAGATCACTACATCAAAGAGTCCAGGGCCACCTTGGGCAGCATAATCAGAGCCCATCTCAAAAAAAGAAAGAAAGATAGAGAGAGAGAGAGAGAGAGAGAGAGAGAGAGAGAGAGAGAGAGAGAGAGATGTGATGTAACTCATGAGGGGAGCTAGGAACCTGGTTCACTAAGGCACCAGGAACCGTGTGAGGCTCACAGAGAAATAAACAGAGGCCAGCACCAATGTGCTGATCTGGGCTGAATCCAGTAGGGCAAAATGTTGGCTTTCCTGGGTAGAAAAGACCATATGTTTTTCATAAGAACCTGGAAAATTTTTACATCAACATAATTTTTATCACGCAATTTCATTAGTTTTTTTCCATATATAAGTACTTATTTGCTTAGAGTCAACTTGGTGCCAGACGCGGGCCGTACGTTGGCGTTATGGTGGGGAGGAAAGTTGACGTGAGGCCCAGAGTCTCAGAGACTTCAGGTTGGTGGAGGGACATAATCATCGGATGTCCCCGGGAAGTTAATCCTAAAAATCTAGATCTGGTAATTTGTCCAACTGAAGCAATGGACATGCAAGAACCTGTAAGCAGGAGTGATATGGTAATTTCCTCTAATCTTGAGGGGTGGGGTTTCCTTGGGGATAAGGCCAAGAAATCCTGAGCTGCCCAGAAGAGAGACCAGTGTGCTTAAACCTGATGGTCAGCTGTAGACAGTTTGAAGGGCTGACATGGGGCAACATGGGACCGTGAGAGACGATCTTGAAAGGGCAGTGCCGGGGCAGAGTACGAGGGGGACATCCTCACGGTGCTGCAGACCTTGTCCTGGGATGGTGGGCTGCTATCTAGAGGGGAGGAGGGCACAGCAGCGCCCAAGGTAGAAGGGCTGGACAGTGCTCTTAGTGAGGGGATTCCACACCCCTCTGAGGGGCCTCCGGGTGAGGGAAGTATGAAGGGCAGTGGCAGCCCAGAGTCTACAAATGGATGACCAGTGGATTCGAGGTGCAATGCCACAGGTAGGCAAGTAAGCAATCAAGAAAGCCCTAAATGGCTAACAGGCTGCTTGTCTGACTGTTTAAGGTGTGTGCCTTCATGTGTTCGGGTGCCTATGAATGTGCATGTATGTGAACATGTGTGCACGTGTGTGCAAGCCTGTGAAGGTCACAGGACTACCTCAGAGGTCATCCCTCAGGTACCGGTTTTTCTTGTTCTTTAAGTAAGATCTCTCACTGGCCTGGAACTGATCAAATGAACAAGGCAGACTAGCCATTGAGCCCCAGGGGTCGACTTCTCTATACTTCCCCAGTGCTGCAACCCCCCCCCCCCCCCCATGTCTGGCTGTTTTTATGTGGTTTCTGGGGATCAACTCAAATCCTCAAGCACTCTGTTTACTGAGATATCCCTCAAGCCCTTGTTGAGCTATTAAAAAATGGATGTGGAAAATTTGGGGGATTGGGGCCAGCAAGCTTTGAACTAGAGAGGATTCTAATTTTAGATTCTAGTCTTTTCCTGAAGAGCCTAGGAAAGCTGCTGAGGTATTTTCTGTAGGGACCATTGTGACCAGATCTGTGATCACAAAGGATCGCTGTGGAGGGGTGCAGTGGAGGGGCGCAGTGGAAGGATGCAGTGGAGGGCGGGTGCAGTGGAGGGCTGCAGTGGAGGGGTCCAGTGGAGGGGCGCAGTGGAGGGCTGCAGTGGAGGGCTGCAGTGGAGGGCTCCCCCTGATGTACTAGTCACATTCAGCTCAAGGAGAAATAATTACGCACCTCCAAAGGGGTGGCTCACAGAAGCAATCGTGGTTCATACTCGGTCCAGGCCATCTGTCATAAGCCGTCACATTGGGGTGACATCCAGTGGGGTCCATCTCAACGAGTTCATATGTTGTGGGGTAGGGGCGTGTGGATTAGAAATGTCTGTGTTCCTCCACAGCCCTCTGCAAAAAACACAACACGACAGGCACCCCTACATGGCTGATGTATGACTCTTGGGTTTAGGTGGTTCTTATGACCCAGAGTCTACTTCACAGGAAGGGCATCTGCTCTATTCATGGTATTTGGCTGCTAGAAGGGTTTCTTCAACACCAGGCTGTTGTGTACCACTTCCCAGTCTGCAGTCCTGGCAAGAAAGTTAAGAAAACATTATGGGCAATGAGATGCAAGCACCAGGACGTGTGATCATCATACACCCAGGGACAGTGTGTCCCCTGGATGGCGGCCACTCGGACCCCTGGACAGCCTCTTTTCCTCCTGGAGGTGCCTATTCCTCTGTCCAGCAGCTCCAGATGTTCCTTCCCTAATACCCTTATCCACTTGGTCCCAAATGTTCCTTCTCACAGCTCCTGACACCACACCCCACTAAGGATTTGACGCAACTGTCTTTTCTCTTGCGTCTTAAAGCTGCCCTTGGCCTTGTTTAAACACTTGTGTAGACTTTGTGTTACACTCCCTTCCTAAACTCATAAATAACAACCTCATAGTTTGCAAAGAAGAGGGCAGTCGTCGCATTTTTAGTCTCAACTTTGGTCCTCAAGCCCCCCCCCCCCCCCGTGAATTGTAGTGACAACTGCACTTAGGCTGTCTGGGGAGCATGGAGCCACCGAATATTACACTGTGGTGGTTGCTAACACCAGATCCTGGACCAGGAATCTCTGGATCACTTAGAAACTCCCTAGAAATACAAGTTCCTGCGGCCTGACCCAGACCCTGGGATCAGAATTCCTGGAGTGGGTCCAGAATTCTGTCTGAGTTGTAATAAACCCTTCTGGAGTATCTAATGCTCACTAGAGTTTCAGAATATCTCAAACATGGCCTCACACCTCTGCCTGCGTCATGGCTGGCAACAGTTTCCCAAGCTTATCTTCTTCTGTGATAACAATGTGAACAGAGGGAGCTGTTTCTCTACCAAAGAACTTTTCAGAACGGACGACGATCGAGACATCTTCACTCTGCAAAGTGGGAGATAGAATGTGCACCCCCCTCCCAACACACTACCCCAGAAGAAACTCAGTAAAATCACTAGTGTTCACGAAGTACACATGAAAAGATAGACAACTCGGAGGAAAGAGGGACGCGAAACAGTAATGTGAGCATTCGGTCTGAAGGGTTCTTCAGGGTTTGTTTGACTCTCTGAGCTGGTGCGGAGGTCCCAGCAGGGGAGCACAGCAGCTCTCACAGCCTTGAAGACCGATCCTCCTCCATCAGGAGAGGTCCTCCTCTTCAGCTAAGCACACAGCTAAAGAAAGGATGCTCACGGAGTGAGTGTTGAGGGAGGAACAGGATGCCTGCTTGGCAGAGCCAGACAAGCTGGACCAATCCTAGTGATCAAGGGGCTGACGCATGTCATAGCCAGATCTCTCTCGCATTCTCATTCAGTTGGTAACACCGAGCACCTGTGCATGCCACGACTGTGGTGGGTTTTAGAGATTCGAACCCAGACAGCAAGCGCATCCATCACAGCCCATTGCAGTTCCGTGATGAGCACTGTGCTAAAAGGTTCTCCAGCTGGAGGACAGTCTCTGGAGCCCACACAGGAGAAGGAGAGAGCCAGCTCCTGCCAGTTCTCCTCTAACCCTCACAACATACACTCTGGCGTGCACCCACCGCTACCCCCAATAAATAAATCCGTGCACACACTCTGGCATGCACCCACCACTGTTATAGTAAGGTTCTCAGGTTGATGTGGGAGCGCGGAAGAGAGCCCACCTCGGTGTAGTAAGTGCATTTGTCCTGCTACACGGTCACATGTGTACCCATTGCTACTTCCCACCTCTA
This sequence comes from Microtus obscurus, assembly GCA_963919715.1. Taxonomy (NCBI): domain Eukaryota; kingdom Metazoa; phylum Chordata; class Mammalia; order Rodentia; family Cricetidae; genus Microtus; species Microtus obscurus. The sequence goes on from CAWTZC010000090.1 coordinate 315,965, forward strand.
CCAGTGTTCCTGTACACAGTGCATAAGCCTTAGCTCAAGGTGTAGTTATACCTTACTTTTAAATGGCACAAATTTTTGTTTGTTTTTATGAGGTTGGATCATGATTATGTAGCCCAGGCTGGCTTCAAACTCAATTTGTAGCTGAGGATAACCTTGAACTTCTGATCCTCCTGTCATTACCTCCCAAGGGTGGGGATTACAGACTCGCACATGCACGTGTGCACACACACACACACACACACACACACACACACACACACGTGCACACACACATGCACCAAGTTCAGAGAGATTTCATAAGCAGTCTTGAGTCAGTCTTCATAGGCGTGCTCCGAGGATCATATTCATGCCCATGGCTACTGTAACAAATCTCCAGAAACTTCATGCCTTAATATGACACATATGTCTTCTAGTTCTGAGGGACAGAATTCAGCGCAGGGCTGTCTGGACTGAAACAAGTGAAGGCTCTTCAGGAAAGTCATTCCTGGCTTGCCGTGGATGAAAGGGTATTCCTGAGACACAGGAGCAGAAAGGGTGGCGGTGTATCGTCCAGTTACGTGGGAAGTAGTTGAAAGTGATAATGAACGAGCCAAGGAGAACTCTGAGCACTACAGCCTGGGTCTCCTTGCTGCTCACAGTAAAATGGGAAAACAGAGATACAGAAGGAGAAGAAAGTTATTTTATCTGAACGGAATCAGGATTAGGAATGGGGTAATTCTCAGCTTATCAAGACACACGGACACTCGCTCTCGGGGGAGCAGGCTCTAGGAAAAACACGAATGGTGTGTCTGTACGTCCACCTCCTATCTCAGGAGTTAAGCTGCCACCAGCTTGGTGACCTAGGCAATACAAATGTATTATCTGAGAGTTCTGTAGGAATCTGATGGGTTTTACTAGGTTACAGTTGAGGTATCAGTGGAGCTACGTAACATCCTGGGACTTGAGGGCCCAGCTTGCTTTCAATATTTTTCATCTTTTGGTGTTTGTGGGCCTCGCCTTTAATGTTTAAACCATCTCTCCAGCCTGGTTTCTCACCTTCGGAGATGAAGTACAGCCCTGCCTTACGCTTCCTTCCATCTCCGCAGCTACCCGCATTGCATCTACCTACGCCTTTCTTCTGAAGTCGGGTCTCCCTCCCACCAGATTTATGAACCATCCCTTGTAACTGCTTGAGACACATCTAGAAGATGGAGACCCTTGCTGTTTCAGACTCCACTGCCTAGCGATTTGTATACTTAATCCCTCTTTGCCACATAGCACCAAACATTCAGGCATTCACACATCCTGGAGATCGGGACTTAGACATCTTGAGGGTGCCCGGTGCCTCATTCTGTTCCCCACAGGGACTAGGACAAGTCGTTATCTTGGGCTTCCACACTATGAAGACAATAGAGTCCTGGGAGGCAACTGCAGGGCTCTCAGAGCGAAAACTAGGAGCCCATGGCCACGACCCCTGTGTGGCTCCCCTCCATATTGCATCATTAAAATTAGGATTATGGATCTGGTGACTAAGACAAAATATAAAAGCCCATGAAGATTACTCTCTTCTTAATGAGTTTTCTGGTTTGACTTAAGGTATAGGATATTTTATCCTAAAAAAAATATAAAAAACCGAACCGCTGCACATTAATGAGGTTTGTGTGCATTTCCCTCCCCACAAAAGAGCAGGGGCTGTTTGCCAAATTTCCCTTTTATTCTCTTTGGTATGTACAGAGCGACCCGCTCTTTTTTTTTTTTCCTTTTTTTGTGGCATGCCCTTGTGTCAGAGAGCTTATGAAACTCTCAAAGCAAATTTCATTTCCTTTCATGTTCAAAGGAAATATTTGCAGGGCCATGTTTCCTAAAAGTGAAACTTGTTGTAAAAGGGAGCAATGGTGGGTCCATAGGTTGCCAAAGAGGTGGAGAATGACCTCTGAACAAAGACCATGTTACACCTGAGGATTGCAAGGGAGAAGGAAGGGGGCCGTCACTTACGGAGAGACTGTGTCCCGAGGCACCAGCTATGTGCTTCCACACAGAAGCAGGGGTGGGGCTGAAGGCAAAAATAACTTTTAAATTATTTACAACCCTCAAGATATGAAAATTAAACTTGTGGGTTATTATTAAAGAGTGGCTTTGGTTCAAAGCGCCGCGGGCCATCTGGCTCCTGGACGGTGTGCAGAACTCATGCGTGGGGGAAAGATAACCTGCATCCAAACCTTGCAGCCACTGGGGCTGGGGAAAACAGGATCCTGAGGGACTGCTTTGCTTTTAAGATGTGCTGTTGAGGCTCAGGCAAGTGGATTGGGAGTTCAAGACCAACCTGGGCTATATGGCAAGACTCTGTCCCCAAACAAACAATCACATAGACTATCAACATAGAAAATAAACATGAATATAGGGTTTCCTGCAGTCTTGGCTGATTTTGAACCTCTGATCCTCATTCCCCTATCTCCTGAGTCATAGGATTATATATACAAACCACACGTTTGTTTGTTTGTTTTCAGTACAAGGGATAGAACTCGGGGCCTCACTAATGTTAAGAGAATGCTCTAATAACCGAGCTACATTGGCAGCCCCTGGGCAGAGAGCTGTAAAGATCAGAAGGTGAAATCCAGGCATGGTAGACATGTGCTTATAATGCCTGTATTAAGAAGATGGGAACACATGATCTCTAAAGATCAGTGGCCACTGTGACAAGCCAGCCTCAGAAGTCTCCTAAAACAAGGTAGACAAGACTGACCTCTGAGGTTGTCCCCTCCCCTCCTCTTGCATGAGTACACACATGTACACGCTGGTCCTGGCTTCACCTATGAAAACTTAGGAAGGTCGAGGTGTTCTGGGCTGGTGCTTCTGCATTTGTGACTGCTGCCAATTGCTGCCACTTCTGTTGCTGCTGCTGCTGCTGCTGCTGCTGCAACACAAGGAGCCAAGGACGGATCTGAGAGGTTAGGTAAAGATGTGGGATTTGGTTTCTGACTAATGCTTCCAAAAACAACCAACTCCACTGGGTTTATATAAGGAACACATCAAGAAAGGGTTACTTCTCTTAAAATGAAAAGAGAGAGAGGGAGAGAGAAATAGAGAAAAGGGAAAAAAAGAAAGAAAATCTGAAAAGGAATTAAGGCCTGCCATCTTGTGGCAGGCAGGAGCCAGGAAGGTGCACACGTACTATGAAGCTGCTTTTCCTCTTTGAACCAGTGCCCTCATACTAGTTTGCTCATGCTAATGACTTTAGCATCTCAGAACCCAACGCCAGCTTGTATCTGCCCTTACCTGGATTGTTCAATTTCTGGAGCAAAAGGCAGGAGGGGCTGTTGAGTCCTCACAGACTCTGTTCATCTGTAGATTCATCCAAGCAGGACTGGACATATTTAGGGAAAAATCGTCTGTACTGAACATATACAGTTGATTGTGTTGTGTTTTGTGTGTGTGTGTCTCTGTTGTGTGTGTATGTATGTATGTGTGTGTGTCGGGTGTGTGTATGTGTGTTGTGTGTGTATGTATGTGTGTGTGGGTCTGTGTGTGTCTGTGTATGTATGTGTGGTGTGTGTGTGTGTGTGTGTGCCTGTGTGTGCGTGTGTGTGTGTGTGTGTGTGTGCCTGTGTGTGCGCAGAGAGGCCAGAGGTTGATGTTGGGTGTCTCCCTCAGCCTCTTTCCAACTTACTTTTTGAGACAGGGTCTCTCATTGATCTTGGAGCTCACCGATTTAGCTGGATTGGCCGGCTGGTCAGCGAACACAAGGATCTCCTGTCTTTTTCTTCCCAGTATTAGGATTCTATACGAGTTGCTGCCATGTCTGCATTTTCTTTTTTATGTGCTTGCTAAGCAGGGAGTCCTCACGCTTGTGCAGCAGCGAGCACATTACCATCTGAGCCATCTCCTCCGCCCCAACCTCTTTCCCTTGGTAATGGTCTCTAAATCAGGGCTTCTTTTTCGTGTGTTAATGCTTCTATGAAAACATCGAGGCCTTGTTTACTGTAACTGAGCCATTTATCTCAACAAGAAGACTTTGTGTCCATGTTAAAAACACTGCAAACCTTAACATACAATGGCCTCGAAGCTGTGTTTCCGCCAGCGTTTCCTGGTGTGAAGGCACACACAGTGCAAAGCCCACTCAGAATCAAGGCTGTGGTAGAGCCGAGCGGTGCAATGTGGACGCGCATGTTCAGAAACAGCTCGCATCCACGGTGCAGTGGACTTTGAGCTGCTTTCCAATGCGTGTCTGGACACATTTCACTCCTGCTCAGTTTTCACAAGCTCTGCCTTCAGTTGTAGGGATTTGTGGGGGCAAAGCTGCCAGGCTGCGGTTCCCAAGAGGCTTGGGGCACCCATGCTTGCTTCTTTTATTCTTTCTCATTTTCACCGCTTGTTTTCTCTCCTTTCCCTCTTCTTTCTTTGATCCTTCTCTCGTCTAGTCTCCAACTACTTTTTCACCGCCTTTCTCTCTTTCACGCCTGGAGGCCACTATGCCGAGCAGAGGTCTCTGGTTCCCTCTGTGGTTATCAGATGCATATAAAATACTGATTCAGTTTGCTTCGGAAGATGCTACAGCAATCTCTGTTGATACTATGCCACTAAGCTCCTTGGACTTGGAAATAGAGATCTCAGATAGGCATAGAATCTAGTTTGGGAAACCTTACTGAGTGCTTTGACTGCGTGAATACAGTGTAATTCTTCCTTTTCTAGTTCCTGCCTTTATAACCAGCTCTGCATTCAACAAGAAGAGAACAATACAAGCCGCATCTCCACAGTGGTCTACACAAACTGAGGATGCTGGGTAATTTACTTGAAAATTACTGCCAGGTTTTTCCCTCCCTCCCTCCCTCCCTCCCTCCCTCCCTCCCTCCCTCCCTCCCTCCCTCCCTCCGTCGACAGGGTTTCTCTGTGTAGCCCAGGCTGTTCTGGAACTCACTCTGCAGACCAGGCCAGCCTAGAACTCACAGAGATCCGCCTATCTGGGATTAAAGGAGCACGCTACCATGCCCAGCAGCTTCTGAAGTTTCCATGAGCTGGTTTGTGAATCTGAGAGTTGACACATTTTCATTCGGAGGGCGTCTCACGGACACGTCATGCACAGGCTGGAAGGCACCTCCATGCTCACCCGCATCCACTCTTCTTCTAACAGAGAGAGCTCTTAGGAGATCCAACAGCCACATCCTCAGGTCTCCAGGCTGTTTACTAGCGATGAGTTGTTGAAACTCGAATTTTTATTCTTAAAAGATTCAGCTGAGCAGAACTTGGGACAGCAAAACTAATATTGTAAAAATGGCCATGTTACCAAAGGTGATATGTGATTCAGTATAATAATTACCATCAACACTTAAGTGACATTCTTCACAAAACTAGAAAAGTCTAAAATTGTCATGGAAGCACCAAGAGGTGAATAGCTGAGCAGCTGGGGGAGTTGGTGGTGGCTGGCTTGTCATCATGGGACATACTTGGTAGGACATCTGACCGAGGAAATGCTAAGATACAGCTGAGCTGAAGGCATGCTCATATTTAGAATAGATCTTAAAAACACACACATTCACAAATTCAAAAGAAAATGTAGAGGATATAAAATGGGTGAATAAAGGGGGAGCTGATCTTGCTAACAGTCCGGGAAATACAATCCAAAGCCACAGGGAGTTAGTGTTTTACCTCACTGCAGTGTTTTAAAAATGTTGAACGAATGATTCCAAGTGCTGGAGATGATTAGAAGGGCTGAGACTCTAATTGCAAACATGAGCTATTTTAGCAATGCTTGCTGCAAATATCTTTCTGGTTTTTCCTTAATTCTCTCAGTAATAGCTTTTGATAAACATAAATTTCTAAATTTAATATAGTTTAATTATAAACCATTTTTTCTAGCTAGTGATTTTATAATCTTATTTTAGAAGATTTTCATAATTTCAATTCATAACATTTATTATCCCACATTGCCTTCTAAGAGCTTTACTATTTTTCCTCTTACATGCATACAGAAAATCCAGCACCACTGCTTCCTGTGAGTCCAGCTCTCCTTTTCCTGTCTTACTGAAGTGCAGTCAGAGAGACAGCCACACTTATTTGTAATCGATTGCTTCTCTGTGTGTTTAGTGATGCATACGTTTTGAAAATAAAACTCTTAGTGGTTGCTAAAAAAAAAAAAAAAACAATACTTGGTTGAGCTCGGTGGTGCCCACTTGCAGCCTGCACATTTGGGGTGGGGTCGGGTTCAGAGGTTGAGGAGTGCAAGGCCAGCCTCAGCTACGCTGCCGAGTTCGAGGCCGGTAAGAGGTGTGTGAGCCCTCATCTCAGTCTCGTGTCTGTGTGTATGTAAGCAAGCATGTACGTATGCTGGGCACCGGGGCACATTTATAATGCCGTCACTTCAGAGACTGAGGCAAGACGATTGCTCCCAGGTCAGCTTGGGCTCCCCAGTGAAATCTTGCCTCAAAAGCAAAGAAAGAACAATCTTTGCCATGTGTGACTGACACGGCCCCTGAAGACTTCCTACAGTATTGGCCACTTCTAACTATGCTAAGTGACCTCTTAACTTCTTTCGTTCCAGATACTGTATGGAGTTCAAGACAGAGTCCCTGACTCCGCACTGTGCCCTGGACAACCGTCCGCTGACTCGATGGATGCAGTATCTCCGAGAGGGATACACAGTGTGTGTGGACTGTCAGCCTCCAGCTATGAATTCTGTGAGCCTGCGTTGTTCCGGAGATGGCCTGGAATCCGACGGGTAAGGAAGGACGGTGACTGACGGGCTTACTGCCTCTAGCCCTGAGGCTCTGTCCTCTGTGTCCTAACGAGCAAGCGAAGCAGTGTGCGGCCACGTAGCAGGATGTGGCAGTGAGGAGCTGTCCAGCGACCCACGTCCAGGGCTTTGGTTCTCACTATGGGACTCAGAAGCTCTCTAGACCAGAAAGACATAGGCTCCTTTAGTTTGAGGGCCTCATTTCAAATGAAGCTGCCTCCAAACGACCAAAAACCTGACCGCTCCAAAGGTACTAGAGACTACTTGAATCCGAATCTCTTGGAGACTGAATACGCACATTCTTGGCCCCTCTTCTTAGGACCAAGTAAACCAGAGTTTAGTAATCTCTTAGGTCTAGACCTAAAACTTTTTAAATAAAATGTCAGAAAGCAGTTATTCCTGGCTTTTCAGCCAACACATCTTTCGGAATAACTCCTCTTCGCTGACACTGGCCAGGAAGGCAGCCGCTGATGCGAGTTTTAAACCTTGGCTTGGTTCTAACAAAAATTTTTTTGTGAATACCAAAATTTAAGTTTTGTATGATTTTCATGCATCATGAAATATTAGTCTTCTGATTTTTTTCCTCCACTCTTTGTTGCTGTTTGAAATAGGGTCACACTCTAGCCTAGGATAGCCTGGAACTCACAACATAGGTCAGGGTGGCCAGGTACTAGTGGCCATCCTCTGGAATCAGGCTCCAAAACATTGGGATTACAAGCATAGACCACCATCCCCGGCTTCTCTTAACTCCTAGAAGCATTAGCGCTGTGGCTGGGGAGACGGCTCAGCAGTTAAGAGTCGGTGCTGCATTTGCAGAGGACCCAAGTTCAGTTCTCCGCACCTAGACTGGGTGGCTCACTACTGCTGGTTACTTCCTGCAAGACCCACGCACATACGCACAGAATTAAAAACAAAATCCTGAAAAATTAACATTCATCCTTAATTCACAAGTCCCATTGAAACAGAGGGGGCAGGCAAACAGAGGGGTCAATACCGCGCTGGCCCTGCCCAGGTGATTCAGACTCTAGTAATGGTTCAGATCTGCTGTGCCTGAGGTAGGGTTCTGAGAGCGGTGACTGCAGACATTGCATCTCTCCACAAGCCTTTCCCAGGACTGCACCCACGTTCAGTGAGATCCACTAAAGGCCATTTATGGCTAGAAGAAGGAAACACTGGGGCTGCTATGGACAAGAACCAATCTACTCACACACGTAATGGTTTTCAGCATGTCAGGTGTAGCTGGTAAAAATAGATTAAAAGTAAAATACTGACCTTTCCAGTTAATCATACTTCCATCGTGTTTTAATATTTAATAATTTGGCTCATGTTTAATAGTCGCTTGTGCCTGGCGGTCTCGACTGAGCTCACCATATGAGCAATAAAGGGGGTGAGGAATTCATAGCAAATGAAACCTAATATTTGGATTTAATGTTTTTCTGAATACCTCATCTCTATTTTGACTTTAAATGAATTTATAATTCAAATTGTACCCAATAAAGAAAGTACGTAAACCCTGATTACTATACAAGTAACTTAATGAAGAATATTTTTAATTCTCTGGCTTTGCTTTCTGTACTTCTTCCACTTTTCATTATGGAATCAAAGAATTGGAATAGAATGAAAGTAGTCATTTGGTGAGACCCTCCTAACTTAAACATACACAGCACACCGTTGTCCTGTGTGCAGTACCCTAAAGAGTACCCGAAGAGATGGACGAGGACACCCTGAACAACTCTCTGACACGGTGTCCTTGAGTAGGGACTAACTGGTGACTCATATCAACGGAATCCCAGAAAAAGCCCTCCATGACTGTAGAAGGGGGTGGCGTCTACAGATGGCTCTGTATGCTCTCCCAGAGGACCCAGGTTTGATTCCTAGTGCACACATGACAGCTCCCATCCATCTATAAACCCAGTTCCAGGGGGATCCAATGCCCTCTTCTGGCTCCCACAGCCGTACATTTGGGCAAAACACTCATACAAATAAAATAAAACAAAAATGAACAAATAATTTAAAAATCTGATTTGTAATTTACTTGAAACTGTATGATTACTATATATCTTAGAAATGGCTTCTATTGCTTGGATAAAATATTGTTAACAAAAACCATTTGGGAAGTAAAGGGTTTACTTAACCTTACATCTAAGTCCATCACTGAGGAACATCAGGGCAGGAATTGGAGCAGAGGCCAGGGAGAAGTGCTGCTGCTTCCTTGTTGGCTCCCCATGGGTTTCCTAACCTTTCTTAGAGATTCCTGGACCACCAGCCCAGGGCTCACCACAGTGAGCTGGTCCCTCTCACACCATCATCAACTTAAAAAATGTACCACAGGCTTGCCCAGGGGCCAATCTGGTGGAATCATTTTCTTTTTTCTTTTTCTTTTCTTTTTTTTTTTAGTTATAAACTAATTGGCCCATTATCTCAGGCTTCTTATTAGCTCTTATATGTAGCTTATATTAACCCATTGTCAATAGCCATTGACCTATTAGCCACATGGCTTAGTTCCTTTTTCAGCAGGGCAGGTCATATCTTGCTTCTTCAGTGGTTTGGGCAGGACTCAGGAGGAATGGGCTTCCTCCTTCCTAGAATTCTCCTGTTCTCATCGCCCCACCTCTACTTCCTGTCTGGTTGACCCACCTATACTTCCTGCCTGGCCAATCAGCATTTATTTAAAACATGATTGACAGAATACAGACAATTATTCCGCACCACTTCCCCCTCTTTTTTTTCATAGCAGCATTATTTGTAATAGCCAGAACCTAGAAACAACTTAGATGCCCTTCAATGGAAGAATGGAGGAAGAAAGTATGGAATATATACATAAGAGAGTACTACTCAGTGGTAAAAAACAATGACATCTTGAATTTTGCATGCAAATGGATGGAAATAGAAAACACTATCCTGAGTGAGATATCCCAGACCCAAAAAGTTGAACATGGGATGTACTCACTCATAATTGGTTTCTAGCCATAAATAAAGGACATTGAGCCTATAACTTTTTCTTTTTTTAAAAAAATATTTATTTATTATGTATACAGCTAGCCAGAAGAGGGCACCAGACCTCACTACAGATGGTTGTGAGTCACCATGTGGTTGCTGGGAATTGAACTCGGGATCTTTGGAAGAGCAGGCAATGCTCTTAACCACTGAGCCATCTCTCCAGCCCTGGAATCATTTTGTTAATTGAGGTTCTCTCTTCCTGAATGGCTCTAGCTTGTATCAGATTGACATACACTGGCCAGCACATTGTCTTTAAGATCAACAACAAACCAAAACACATTATGGCTAGAGAGATGGCTCAGCTGATAAGAGTACTTGTTGCTCTTATAGAGGACCTGGGTTCAGTTCCCAACACCCACATAGAGGCTAACAACCTAGTTCCAGGGGAACAAGTACTCTCTTCTGGCCCCTGTGGTCACTAGGCATGCATACAACACACTCACATATGTGTAGGCAAAACAATCATGCACACAAATTAAAACTATATAGATCTTTTTTTTTTTAAAAAATTACAGCTGGGTAGATTAGAATTTGCTGTGGTTTGCTTTTAGTATAACCTACACTTCTACAATATCGTTTTAGAAACCAGACTCTTCGCTGGCAAGCCATTGGCAATCCTCGATGCCAAGGGACCTGGAAGAAAGTGCGGCGGGTGGACCAGTGCTCCTGTCCAGAAGTGCACCGCTTCATTTTCATATAGAGCCCCTCGGAGCCACCGCACAGTGCGCTTACAGTGGGTGGGCTGAGTACTGCCAACCTGAGCTCAGCCCTCAGAAGCCCTCAGAAACTGTGCCAAGTCCCGGGACACGCTCCATTGCCACACTTCGCTTCTGAGAAAGAAAACTTAGGGGTAGTTCTCAAGGATCACAGCCTCTTTGTTTTTATTTTTACTGAGTTAAAGAACCATACTAAAAGCTCCTATGGCCTTGACCTTAAACGTTTGGCCACAGAATGCACGTCTGTTTGTACTAGAATCACTACCACGGGCTCTAGTTTGGGTAAAGTTGCTGTTTAAGGGTATCTATGTATTTTTTTTTTTTTTTTTTTTTTTGGTTTTTTCGAGACAGGGTTTCTCTGTAGCTTTGGAGCCTGTCCTGGAACTAACTCTGTAGACCAGGCTGGTCTCGAACTCACAGAGATCCGCCTGCCTCTACCTCCCGAGTGCTGGGATTAAAGGCGTGCGCCGCCATCGCCCGGCTTTTTGTTTTATTTTTTAAATTAAAGACTGACTCTCACTATGTAGCCTGGAACTCACGCTGTAGATCAGGCTGGCCGCTAATTCCTAGGTATTCAACTGCCTCTGCCTCCCTTGTAAGTGCAGGGACTAAAGGTGTGTGCCAGCCCGCCCAGCTATTCTTTGCCTTCAGTCTTTTTTTGCAGTGGGGGGCAGTGTTTCTGTGCAGCCCCGGCTGTCCTTGAACGCATTCTGTAGAGCAGTGTGGCATCAAACTCAGTGATCCACCTGCCTCTGCCTCCTGGATACTGGGGTAGAAGACACGCGCCACCTATTCTTAAAAGATTCTCGCTTAAAAAAAAAAAATCTACATGTGACTCTTACACATAGTGTTCCCGTGTATTACCTTACAAGTTGTCAACTAATTTCAAGTTAATTGTCACAAATAATCTTCCACAGAGAAAGGTGTTAAAATTTCAATTGGTGTTTGGTAGTGAAAAGTTAGTGCCCATGATAAAGACATTTTTCAAGAAGAAATTTTCCTTGGTTAGTTGAAAAGAGCAAACAGCCATGGTAGATCGATAGGAATTGCTTAAAACGTTACAATTTCCCTGAAATTTTGGCACCAATGAAGGAGTCAGATGCTTTATTTCTAAGTACTCTTTCATCATGCATATCTAAGATTGTTTCCAAAATTTAGTTCCTGAAGCAGAATAAGACAATCTTTTAATGTCCAACTTCACGTTTAGTTGAGATGTACTTACTAATTTTCTTTGTACATACAGCACATGTTTGGGGTGAGATGCAGAGATACATATGGTAGGAAGCATGGATCTTCCTCTAAGTGTTATGATCTCATACACAGGCAATAAAACATTACTAGCTTTACCTTATGGTTGTAGCCAAATGGCACGGTGTGCTTTCAGATCTAGGATAGCAAGCTATTATGCAGTCATCTGTGGAGGCTGGTCCAGGTTCTCATCCCAGGCTCTGCTTCAGAAGAGATTCTGAGCACGCCCCAGACTCCAGCCTAGGACCTCAGTCGGGTTTTGTTTTGAAAGTTTTAAATTGAGGATATTTTCTTTTAAGAATTGAAGCAGTATTTAAAAGGTTTAATTACTTTGGTCTGAACTAAACTGCATTCACTAACATGGTCAACTGGAATGTGTATTTTTGGCACTGATCATGTGACAACCGAAGGCCAGCAGCAAGCTTAAAGGGGTGGCAAACATCTCCAGTAGGATTTGTAACTGTATTTTCATTTAACTGCCAAGGCTGTTTTCATGGAAAACAAAACAATAAAATAAAACAACTTGAATTTTGGGGCTGGAGAGATGGCTCAGGTGAGAGGGTACTCATTACTCCCGTAGAGAACTGGAGTTTGTTCCCAGCACCCCTGGAGGATGGCTCATTAATGGCTTGTAGCTCCAGGATGTTTGGTTGGGCGCTCAGAGCATAAGCAATCAGTTAAATGTAGCGACAGAGACAAACAACTTTTAGTTCTGGATGAGAAATACAGCTCACCTCTCTTCCTTCCCAATAAATTATGCAGATAACATAGGTGAACAGAGAGGAGGCAGTTTCAACCCAGAACCTCTGAATGCATCCCCACCCCATCATCCCCACACAAGGTCTCATGTAACTCAAATTGGCCTGGAACCCACTATTTAGTTGAGGACGGCCTTGAACTTCTGATTCTCTGCACTCCAGCTCTCAGGGGCTAGCACTATAGGTGTGCATCCTCACTCTAGGTTTTGGTGCTGAGGACTGAACCTAGGATATTGTGCACGCTAAGAAAGCGCCCCAGCGACTGCAAGAACATTTTACATTCCAGAAAACAAGAGTTGGATGAAGTGGCGGGAACTTATTTTTATATCATTTAGAGAACATGGAATCAGCGGTGGGAACCGTTCTTCTGAAAGGCAGATCTCTCTCAGTTCAGGGTGACTTCTTGAAAGTCGTGTTTGCTGAGAGAAAATTAGGTCGTCTAGAGAGGAACAAAGACCCTTGAGGAGGCAGGCTCTCTTCAGCATCAGTGGGTGTTGTAAATCTGACAGAACAAAACCTCTAAGCTCTGAGAGAAAATACATTTTGAAGCCAGACCAATGTCACTGAGTAAGCACGACAGCAAGGCTCAGCCTTGGGCCGGACTTCGGGAACACTTCCCTATCAGATGGCCCCATTTCTACAGAGTCAGGTTCTGAAGAGACAGAAATGAGAAGATACAAGCATACGGCAGTCGGCGGGATCAGAGAAATCCATCATCAGAGACTGAGAATTCTTTAAGGTCCACCGAGGGCTGGCTCATTGGATTTCTCTAAGGAGCATCACACCAGACACAGAACAAACGTCTAGGATATCAAAACACTAAAGAATCCAAAATGTTCTTGATGGAAATATGTGGTTCATATGTACAGGACCAGTAATTAAAAAGTGTATGGCAATTTATAACACAACATTTGAAGCTACAAGACAGCAGCGACACCTTTGAAATTCGAAAAGGAAATATATGGAAATAGCCGCTAAAGGCTAAGCTTACAACCAAAAGTAAATAACTGGGAAAAATTCCATATCCAATAAAATTATTCACCACACACAAGGATAAAGCAACGGTGTTTTTTAGACAGGCAAAGCACGGAAGTTCCTGCTCTATTCCCCTTTCTGGAAGGGCATCGGAGGGGTGCTCAATCTAACAGGGAGTGGAGTGTAAGCCAGGCAAGACTACCCAGAGGACAGGGAACATGTTCAGGAAAGACAAAGGAGATCTGTGGGCACAGGGCCAGCCCAGACCAGGTGGGCCACAGCCAGTAGAGCCAGACTACCCGGACGCAGGACAAGAAAACAGTGACAGAATGCCCATCACATGGTGACAGGATTGGAGTCTTCAGTTTGGTTAGAGGAAATTATAGACATATAGAAACTATAAAGCTCATGTGTAAACAGTCGCAGAACTAAAATAACATAAATATTATGTAATTATACAAAACAATGAAAAAAGATGACAAATTATGTACAGTGGAGACACACAGGTAGGTGAGGAGTGGAGAAAGCTAAGTGTAAGGGCTGGGGTAGGAGCTGGGGTATAGATGGTGTAAGTGTGGGGGCTGGGGTAGGAGTGGGTATAGACGGTCTAAGTGTGGGCTAGGGGGTAGGAGCTGGGGTATAGATGGTGTAAGTGTGGGGGCTGGAGGAGGGGTTGGGATACAGATGGGTACAAGTGTGGGAGAAACTGGGCAAATGCTTTCTATGATTCTTATAATTGCATATGAATCTAGACCTCAATAATAAAAAGTTTTTTTTAAAAAGATACTCAAAGAATTCAGACTAGGAGACAATGTTTTAGGGATATACTGATCAATTTATTTTCTCTATTATTCTTTAAAAAGCTATTTCATGTATATGGATGTTTTGCCTATATATATGTCTTACTCAACATGCATGCAGTATCCATGGGGCCCAGAAGTGGGCACTGGACCCCCTGGAACTGGAGTTACAGACAGCTATGAGCTGCCATCAAAGCCACGCCCTCTGGAAGAACAGCCAGTGCTCTTACTCATGGAGCCATCTCTCCAGCCTGTGTAGAACTCTGTTCAGAGCTACAAGTCATATGAAAGAAAAGGCTGCTTAAATAAATTTAAAACGGCTTTTGGAGCTGATGAGATGGCTAAGCAGGTGGAAGAACTTGCCAAAGCCTCACACCCTGGAGCTCACGTGGTAGGGGAGAATGCGCTCCCTGTTGTGTTTAGGCTCATTGCTGTGAGAAACACCATGATCAAAGGCAACTTGGAGAGCAAAGAACTTATTTCATCTCACACGTTGAGGTTCAGTCTACCACTGAGGGAAAGCCAGGGCAGGAACACAAGGCAGGATAAGGACGAAGGAGCTCATGAAGCCATGGAGGAGAGATGCTCAGTGGCTTGCTTGGCATGGTTTGCTCAGTATTGCTTTTCCTCCTACAACACAGGCCCACTTGCCCTGGAGAGGAGCTGCCACCTGTGAGCTGTACCTTCCTATACCAATGATTAGTGAAGAAAACGCCTTACAGGCATTCTAGTGAAGGTATTTTCTCATTGAGGGTCCTCTCCCCAAGTCAAGGTGACAGCTTCTGTCAAGGTGACAGGACACTAACTAGCACACTCCTGAGTTCTTATCAGACTTCCTCATGCATGCCATGGCATGCAGACTTAAGTACTCACTAAATAAATGTTAAAAATTAAAAAATAAAATAGCCTTTGATAGGTAAGTTTTAATAATGTATCATATTGTGACTTTTTAAAGCAATGGGTAAAATAGTAGATATTTTATAATAGCAACTTAGAGTTGATGATTTATTAAGTATGTTTAAAATGACATTGACTTATATGTTTATTGTGTCCCAAGATGCCAGCTTTGGAACTAACTGGCAGCATACTGGGTCAGGAAGCACACGGCAATTACTAATGTTTCTGTTTATTGCGCAAATAGGATAACATAAATTCAAGAAAAATAGGAAAAAATGCATGACACTTTGATAGAAAGTTAGAGACATTACACAATACCCCATTTTTAACATAAATATTTCAATAGGTTGAATTTTTATCCACTTGAATACTGCACATAAAACTCAATGTGCTAATTATTAGTCTTTGATTAAATATTCTAAAGAACAAATTGTTGGTGAAAACTTCCTTTAGATGGAACTATTGAGAGAAGTCAAGTTTGTCAGAACTCATGGATTGTTCCGCTATACATTATCAGCAAGTACCACATTAGCCATAAATCACAAAGGAATATTCCAGTTTCGTTCTTTAGAAATCCATTTCTGTGTGGCATTTTGTAAGGTTAGGAGAACAAACAGAAACAGCCACAAATAAATACTTTTTATCTTATCAGGCTTTGTTTTTGTATTACAACAGGATGTGGGATGGGGAACTGAATTTGGTAGGGTTCAACAAACCTATATTTTACAAAAATAAAGAGACTTGAAAAAACAATTATGGCATATAATTTACTTTTACAGTACAAATCTGTACAAAACTATCACAAAAAATAATGCTTTCAACAACAACAACAACAAAAAAACCCTTAAGATACATCCATTACTGACCAGACAGTTTTAAACAAAATGTAGTGATCCAAGTATTTAATTGTCCTTGAATTAAGCCAAAACAAACCCACACAGCCTTCAGTGCCTCAGTTAATCAGCCTCAGTTTCTTCATTGTTCTCCACCTGTCTTTTAACATGACACTTGTTCGGTTGTTGAACTTATAATGTGATAGTATTTTCGCCCAGTTTCCCTCTCCATATTTCCTTACACCACTCTTCAAAAACCTATCCTCTTCCCAAAGCCATGGCTGTTGAAGAAAAATAAAAGTTACTCAAAGAAACATTCTTTAAAGAGGACACATCTTTTAAAAATCAAGTGATGCTTTGCTTCTTAAAAATGAAAACAATTTTGCTATACACTTTTGTATATGGTTTTATAAGATCTTACCATTATCACGTAACATTTCAGGGTAGGGTTACACCCAAGATAGGACAGTCTGTCTCACTTCAGACTCGTTGAGATGTCTTAAGCAGCTTTTATCTAATCCTTAATAGATCACTCCACATTTTTTAAACAGAACTCATTACTGTTTAGTACTTCACTAATGAACCAGCAAAAATTCTCTACCTGTGCTGGGGGAGGAAAACACACACACACATACATACACAACACACAAGTCTTCCGTAAGACAGACTTTCAAAAACACAACTAGTATTTAAACACACAATTTAAGCTGGGAGAAAATGCTGAAAAAATTTAAATAAAATCTAATACTTTGCCTAGACAAAGTACTAACATTTTGTATTTGGCGTAGGTGACCAACTAATTATTCCTTCTTTTGGCATGATAAAAGGGGGTTTGTACTACTTGTACACTAATGCTCACAGCTGTATTATCCACAACACTGAAATGAGGAAGCATGCAGGGTATCCACCAATGAATGACTGAATTTTCAGCATATAGTATATGGGTAATATTATTTATCATTAAAATGAAAATTCTGGCAACATAAACCTTAAGAATACAACACTAATTTGGGCAGTGGTGGCGCACGCCTTTAATCCCAGCACTCTTGAGGCAAAGGCAGGCGGATCTCTGTGAGTTCGAGGCCAGCCTGGTCTACAAGAGCTAGTTCCAGGACAGGCTTGCTCCATAGCTACAGCAAAACCCTGTCTCGAGACAAAACAAAACAAAACAAAAGAATACTATGCTAAATGGAATAATTCAGATATGAAAAGACAAGTACTGGGGCTGGAGAGATGGATTTAGCTCCCAGCATCCACATGGTAGCTTATTAACTATCTGTAACTCAAGTTCCAAGGGATTCAATGCCCCTTCTGACATCTACAGTATCAGGTACACTTGTGGCACACATGTATACATGCAGATAAACACTCATATAAAATAAATAAATCTTAAATAAGATGAAAGAAGTACTGTATGATTTTACTGATTTGAGGTGCCTAGAAAGGTCAAACTCAGAGACAGGCAGCAAAAGGGACAGCTACCAAGCATGGAAGAGAAAGGGGAAAGAAAGAATGTTTTTATGGGTCCAGAATTTGTTTCAAAAGATATGGGTGGACTGTGGCAATGATATGAAAATATGTTTAATGCTAGTAAACTGTACACTAAAAAATGATTAAGATGCACTGAAGAGATTGTTCAGTGTTCTTGTAGAGGATCAGAGTTTGGTTCACAGAACTGCAATGGGTGGCTCACAGCTCCTTGTAACTCCAACTGGGGACCCGACACTTTAAGTACCTTACGTGCATATAACCTTATCCTAGAAATATCTGTAATTAAAAGTAATAAGCCTTAAAAATCTTAAGATGATACATTTACCATTCCCCTCTGTATGCTGTGAATGTGTTTTATTGCCAATGGTTAATAAAGAAGCTGCTTTGGGCCTACAGTAGTACAGAAGAGGGCAAAGCAAGAATTCCGAGCAGAGACAGAGGAGAAAAGAGGGTGAGTCAGAGAGAAGCTATATAGCCATTCCATTAAAAGAGACAGATGCCCTAGAACTTTGTTGGTAAACCAAGAGCCTCATGGTAAAATACAAAAAATAAAAATGTTTTTAATTTAAGATATAAGAGCTAGCTAGAAATATGCTTAAGCTATTGACCAAGCAGTATTATAATTAATATAGTTTCTGTGTGATTATTTTGGGTCTAGGAGGCTCGGAACCAATGAGCAGCTTCCATCTGCAGAGTTCTCTATCACAAGATCAATAGTGAACAACTGAGAAATAAAAACAATGTTGATAGTGTCCATATAACTGCTTTGGCAAAGGAAACAATGGCATGATCAATACCCATATGTTCTTTATATCATATGGTTGATATTCTCACTACAAGAGAAAAACTGTTCTCTTATAGTTATGTATAAATGACACCTGTGCTCTATCCTCAAATCCAACTAGGAAAGATTGTGTGAGATAGAGATTTCTGGTTTCCAGTCCGATAAGCAAAGCACTTGGAAATTATTGCTTCCATCCAAAATGGGAAAATCAGAACACTTGAAAACTATTATATTATAAACTATTATATTCACCAGAGAATTAGTCATGGGGTAGACAGAAGAGAATCAAAGGAATTAATAAAAGCTAGTTGTGGTGCATGACTGTAGATCCTAGTACTAGTGAGGCAAAGAAAGGAGAAGCAGGAATTCAAGGGTAGCAGGCTTAAAAATAAGGGAGAGAGAATTTAACACAGCTTTTTGTTGTTTGTGGGTGGTTTGCCACAAAGAAATTTTTCTGACTCGGCAGCAGGAAAAAACCTGGCTGTTTTAAAATGCCGGCTTTCTGGGCTGTGCCGCCATTGCAATCTCTGTCTGGCTCCTGCGGAAGACAGAGCTTTTGAATGGAGCATTTGGAGTAAAGTGCTACGATTTGTTTGATGGCAACTAGACTCGCTGTGTGCCTAAAAGAGGGACATTGCGTGCCGCAGCTCAGAGGCACGAGCAGCACCCGCCATGTTGGACTGGGCGGGGCAAGCAGGCAGTACCTGTTTTTGACCTAGGAATGTCACAGCTTAGATTCTTAAGCGCTTAGCGGTTTAAAAGATCAAAACAAAGTGCTCCTGGATAGTAAAAAAAAAATTACAGATTCACAATAAGACAGATTCAGACATAAAAGACCTTTATGGGTCACAATGTTGGATGAGTATATGTAGGCTTGGGAGAGAGAAGAAAAAATATAGAAAATAAAGTTAACGTTAAAAAGGGTAAAGTCTTTAAAGAGACAGAGTACAGATAGTTATAGATTAAAAGAAATAAAGAAAAATAAGCCACGTAAAAATGGAAAATTCACAGAGAGTCTGGATTATGTACATTGTGTTTTCTTTAAAATTTTTGACTGTGAAGGAGCTAAGTACAGACAGACATTTCATTATATGGGCTGCCAAGTGGAACCAGAAAGGATATCATGAGGGTATTATGACTTCAGAATTTGGGTCTAAGGATATGATGCTTTGGAAAGGGTCTTCTTTTGTTTTCACAGAGGATGAGACCCTGTGGATTGTGTCAATTCCAATATGGTATGATAGACCACGCCCTCCTGAAAGGTTGCTGTGAACACCCTCAAAAATTTACTTCACTCAACTGCCAACTGAGATGACCCTGGCACACAGGTTATACCATGAAAGACCTCATTAACGACGCCCCCATTCAGCAGGAAGCAGTTTGGAGAGAAAAAACTGTGCCCATATTCCCAAATATTGTTTATAAATGTTCTTTTACATTTAAAGGGGGATATGATATAGATATGAATAATTCACATTGGTATGGATTTTAAGGTCAGTTTTGTTATATGTATATGCATATTTCTAATCTTGATTAAGGTATTGTGATTGTGTAGTTCATTTTAAAATGTAATGTATAATTAGGAAATATAGGTTGTTAATGGATAATAGTCAAGCTTGTAGTCATGTTAGATTTTCTAGATATATAGAGATATATTTCAGTAAGATAGGAATTCTTCATATCTTTCAAAGACTACAGAATATGTTATTTAATGTTTTAATAACTTAGAGTTTTTCATGACAATGAGACACGTCTGTTCCTGGCAGCACCAATCTACTTCAAGAGGAAGATTGGCATTGAAGAGGCTCCTTATGGAGTTTGATAGCCATTTGGGCAAGAAACTGCTCTTGCCTGGACTGTTGCATAAACTGGACACAGAGAACCAGCAGAGAGAGGACTGCTAAACTTGCCAAAAGGTGAGATGGTCTTTCGGGGTTCCTGATTCATGAAAGAGTCTGCAAGGCATTCTGCAGGACACAGCAGATAGTGACTGAACTGTCTTTGAATTTCCTGCTTCATGAAAAAGTCTGCTGGATACTATGGGCTTGAAGGCCAAAGATGGATGCCCCAATGGTACAGAGGAACTTTGGATGACTGTCCAGGCAGCGAGATGTCTCTGTCATTTCTAGAGTTTTGGATTTCTTGTTTGCTTAGGTAACATTATATCCTTCTGGAGTCTTTGATGGAGTTGAAGAATGGTTAATTATAGTTTTACTTAGTTATGA
The DNA here is from genome assembly GCA_963919715.1 of Microtus obscurus. Taxonomy (NCBI): domain Eukaryota; kingdom Metazoa; phylum Chordata; class Mammalia; order Rodentia; family Cricetidae; genus Microtus; species Microtus obscurus. The sequence goes on from CAWTZC010000090.1 coordinate 336,398, forward strand.
TAAAAGATAAAATAGACATAAATATTGTAACTGTAATTCTTACTTGATAACTGTTTTGTTATATGTAATCTTACTATGTTAAAGTGAAAGCATTTCTTTTTTGTTTAAACAGAAAAAGAGGAAATGATGGGGGAGAGTCTTCTGTTTTGTATTAACTTCATTGGTTAAATAAAGAGACTGCTTGGCCCTAATAGGACAGAAAATTAGGTAGGCAGAGTAGACAGAATAGAAGGCTGGGAGAAAGAAGCCGAGTCAGGAGTCGCCATGATTCTCCTACCTAACACAGCCGCAGGTTAAGATTTTCCCTGGTAAGCCATCTCGTGGGCTATACATATTATTAGAAATGGGTTAGATCAATATGTAAGAGCTAGCCAATAAGATGCTGGAACTAATGGGCCAGGCAGTGTTTAAAAGAATACAGTTTCTGTGTAATTATTTCGGAGCATAAGCTAGCCATGCAGGCAGCCGGGTGCCGGGGATGCAGCCCTGTCGCTCTTATTGCGACAACCCAGCTATCCTGTGACAGCAAGACCTGAACATTCTAATGCAGCTGAAGCACAAGAAAATGACTTTATGAAAATGATAGAGGTCCTTAAAGAGGAAATGAAAAAACTCAAAGTAGTTGAGGAAAAGAAAAACAAAAAAATCGGAGGAAATCAATAAACCCTTAAAGAATGCCAAGAAAGTCAAGAAAGCAACAAACAAAAAACAGGTGGAAGAAATGTTTTAAGACCTGAAAATGAAAATAGAAGCAATAATGAAAACACAAACTAAGGGAATTCTGGAAATGAAAAATCAGCTTAAGTGAACAGAAATTAAAAATATAAGCATCACCAACAAAATACAAGAGATGCATGGAACAGAGAATCTCAGGTGTTGAAGATTCAATAGAGGAAATAGATTCATCAACAAAGAAAATGTTAAATCTACAAAAATTCCAAACACAAAACATCCAGGAAATCAGGGACAAAATGAAAAGAACAAACCCAAGAATAATAGGGATAGAAGAGGAATCCCAATTCAAAAATCCAAAAAATATAATCAACAACATCATAGAAGAAAAACTTTCCAACCTAAAGAAAGACATGTCTATAAAGGTACAATAAGCTTACAGAACATAAAATAAACTGGATCAGAAAAAAGTCCCCTTGCCACATAATAACCAAAACACTAAACATAAAGGATGAAAAAAGAAAAAGGAAAATGACCAAGTAACATATAAAAGCAGACATAGCAGAATTACACCCCATTTCTCTACAGAGACTCTAAAAGCCACAAGATCCTAGGCAGATGTCTTGCATCCTAAGAGATCACGGATGCCAGCTTAGACTAATATATCCTGCAAAACTCTCAATCACCATAGATGGAGAAAACAAGATATTTCATAACAAAGTCAAATATAAACAAAATCTATTCACAAATCCAGACCTACAAAAGGTGCGAGAAGAAAAATTCCAACTCAAGTAAGATACACGTATGGAAAATACAGACAATAGATAATTAAACACCAACAAAACCCAAAAGAAGAGAAATACACTCTCACACACACCACCACCACCAGCAACAACAACAACAGAAATTAACAATCACTGGTCATTAACATCTCTGAGGACTAAATTTGCCAATAAAAAAGATACAGGCTAACAGAACAGGTACAAAAACAGGATTTATTCTTCTGCTGCATACAAGAAACACACCTTAACATTAAAGATAGACCCTCAGAGTAAAGGGCTGGAAAAGGATTTTCCAAACAAATGGACCTAAGAAGCAAGCTGGTGATGCTATCTTAGTATCTAACAAAATAAGACTTCAAACCAAAATTAACAGATGTAGAAGGAATTTCATATTCAAAGGAAAAATTCATCAAGATGGTGTCTCAATTCTGAACATCTATGCCCCAAATGTATTTTTGGGGAACCCACATTTATAAAGGAAACATTACTAAAGCTTAAATCACACATCGAACCCTACACATTAATAGTCGGAGACTTCAACATCCCACTGTCACCAATGGAGAGGCTGTCTGGACAGAAATTAAACAGAGAAATAACAGACATTATGACTAAAATGGACTTACACACACAAGATGAGAAGACACGAGGAAAAAAAAAATGAAACCGAGCGCTGAAATCAATAAAATAGAAACAGAATACAAAGACTCAATGAAACAAAAGTTGGTTCTTTGAGAAAATGAAAGAAAAAATGGAACTGAGGGCTAAAGTCAATAAAATAGAAACAGAATACAAAGAATCAATTGAACAAAGAGGTGGCTCTTTGAGAAAAATCAACAAAATAGACAAACCCTTATCCAAACTAAAAGGCAGACAGAGAATATCTTAAATTAGCAAAATTCAGAAATGAAAAGGGGAACATAACAACAGACACTGAGGAAATTCAGAGAATTACTAGGTCATACTTCAAAATTCTGGACTCCACAAATTTCTTGATAGATATCACACACGAAAATTAAATCAAGATCATATAAACAATTTAAATACACCTATAACCCCTAAGGAAACAGAAGCAATCATTAAAAGTCTCCCAACCAAGAAAAGCCAGGGTCAGATGGTTTTAGCACATAATTCTAACAGACCTTCAAAGAAGGATTCTACAATAGAAATAGAAGGAATATTCCAAATTCTTTTTATGAGGCCACAGTCACTCTGATACCCAACCACATAAAGCCTAAATAAAAAGAATGACAGACCAATTTCCCTCATGAACACTGATGCAAAAATACTCAATAAAATACCCGCGAACAGAATCTAAGAACACATATAACACTTGAAGTTCTAGCTAGAGAAATAAAACTAAAGGAGATACAAATTGGAAAGGAAGAAGTCAAAGTATTATTATTCACAGATGATATGATCGTATACATAAGCGATCCCAAAAATTCTATCAGGGAGCTAGTGAAGTAGCTAGATACAAGATTAACTAACAACAACAACAACAATGACAAAATGAGTAGCCCTCCTATATACAAGTGATAAATGGGCAGAGAAAGAAATCTTGGAAATAACACCTTTCACAATAGCCACAAATATATCTTGGGGATAACTCTAACCAAGCAAATGAAAGACAAGAACTTCAAGTCTTTGAGGAAAGAAAGTGGAGACAATATCGGAAGATAGAATAATCTCCCATTCTAAGGGATCGATAAGATTAGCATAGTAAAAATGGCCACCTTACCTAAAGCAATGCACTGATTCAATGCAATCTTATCAAAATCCCATTACAATTCTTTACAGACCTTGAAAGAACAATACTCAACTTCATACGGAAAAATAAAAAGTAAAGGACAGCTAAAAAAAATTCTGTACAAAACAAGATCTTCCAGATACAACACAAATCACCATCCCTGATTTCAAGCTCTACTACAGAGCTACAGTAATAAAAACTGTATAAGCAGAAAAACAGACATGTTGATCAATGGAATTGAATTGAAGGCTCAGATGTAAACCCACATACCTATAGACACCTGATCTTCAACAAAGAAGCCAAAATTATACAATGGAAAAAAGAAAGCATCTTCGGCAAATGATGCTGGAATAACTAGATGCTGACATATAGACTGCAAATAGATCCATTTCTACCATCCTGTACAAAATGCAGTCCAGTGGACCAAACACTTCAACATAAATCTAGTTACACTGAAGTGGAAAATAGCCTTGGATACATAGGTAAAGGAGACAGCTTCCTGAATAGAACACCAAATAGCACAGACACTAAGACTGATAATTAATAAATGGAACTTCATGAAACTAAAAAGCTTCTGTAAGGCAAAGGATACTGTCACTAGGACAAAATGGTGGCCTACAGAATGGGAAAAGATCTTTACCAACCCGACATCCAACAGAGGGCTGATTTCCAAAATATATAAAGAACTCAAGAAATCAGATATCAACAAACCAAATAATCCAATTTAAAAAAATGGGGTACAGATTTAAACAGAGTTCTCCAGAGGAATCTCAAGTAATTGAGAAATACAAAGAAATGTTCAATATTCTTAGCCATGATGAGATTACATCTTACACCTGTCAGAATGGCTAAGCTTAAAAAAACAAATGATAGTTTTGCTGATAGAGAATGTGGAGCAGGGGAACACTCCTTCATTGCTGGTTAGGTAGTGCAAATTTGTCCATGAAGGCTCAGGTTGGGGGTGGATGGAGGGGGAGAGTACTGGAAGAGATGACTGGGAAGGGTGTACATTTTGAGGTTAGATAGAAACCTGGTGCAATGAAAATGCCCAGCAATCTACAAAGGTGATCCCAGCTAAGAGGGCAACAGTGGACACATAGCATGAAGTGGCCATTTCCTGTGACCAGGTTGGTGACTATCCCAATTGTCAGAGAGCCTTCATCTAGTAACTGATGGAAACAGATGCAGAGACCCACAGTCAAACAGGGGGAGGTTGGGGAATCCTCAGGAAGAGAGGGAGGAAGGATTGTAGGAGCCAGCGGGCTCAGGACATTGTAACAAAACCCACAAAAACAACTAACCTGAGCTCATAGGTACTCACAGGGTCTGAACTGACAACCAGAAGTCTGCATGGGACTGACCTAGGCACTCTGCATATTATAGGTGTATAGATTGGTCTTCTTATGGAACTCCTAGCAGTGGGAATAGGGGCTGTCTCTGACTTTTTTGCCGGCTTTTGAAACCCTATTCCCCTTACTATGTTGCCTTGTCTAGCTTTAATACACGGGGAGGTGTTTATTCTTACTACAACTTGATATGACATATGTGGTTGATATCCATGGGAGGCCTGCCCTCTCTGAAAAGCAGAGGAGGGGTAGAATAGGGGGTGGGAGGTGGAGGAGAAATGAAAGAGGGATTGGGAGGAGAGGAGGAAAAGAAAACTGTGGTTGGGATATAAATGAATACATTTAATTAAAAATAAAATATTATGAAAAAACAGTCCACATTTACTGGGAGCAGAGTAAGGAACATAGTAAGTTCTCAGTTGGAGTCATTCCTGGCAGGGTTAAAAACTAGAACGGAACTTATGGCAGTTCACATTTATGAACCTAAAGGGTAGAAAACCCTGGGGGTACAACACTTTTAACCTCCAGGATCCTTACCATATTTCAGGGTAAAGCTAATACAAAAGCCAGTGCCTACTTCTGTCAAGGGGAGGGGAGAAGAGTTATTTGAAATACTCTCAAGTTCAAAAAATTCTCATTCTCCTTTATGGATGCCTATTCTCAAAGAAGTTAATTTTACAAAAACCTAATTTATCACCTGTAGTCCCCTCTTGACTTCCTCTCACCCAAATACTGGTGGTAAGTTGACTAAGAAGCACTTATGAAGGTCACAGTCAAGAGTCACTTAAAAAAAAAAAAGACACCTAGAGACAAGATCACATATAACCCTGCATAAAAACAACCAACCAAAACCAATACAAAGTCATCATGGGCTAATAAAGTAGCTGATTGGTACAATAGTACTTGTTTAGTATCTACTGGTCCTATCCTCAACATGGTGATGTGCAAAAAAACAAATGAAATTAGCTGTTGATTATTTTGACTATTATGCTACTAGGGTAGTCATCTATGCAAAATAACTTTGAGCCACAGGAAATATTTCTAGTGGGCTGAGTCTCAAAGCTCTTACATTTGAAATGACCCAAGTGAAAATAGTTTGGAAAAAAAACCAGACACATCTTAAATTGAGTAAGAAAAATATTCCAGACACAGTAAAATAAATGGACTAGATTTATTGATCTGTTGTCAAGAGTTGGAAAGTCAACATAAACTACTGCATCAATAGTTTCACACACTGGAGAAATGGCATTGTGATTACACTAAGTGGGAGAAACAACTAAACCCTGAAGTTGACCAGACTTATAAGATCTGATCAAAGCTGGGTGGTGATAGTGCATGCCTTTCATGCCAGCACTTAAGAAGTAGAGGCAGGAGGATCTCTTGAGTTCGAGGCCAGTCTTGTCTACAGAACGAGTTCTAGGGCAGCCAGGGCTAAGCAGAGAAACCCCAACTTAAGACAAAATAAAACAAAACACTCCTGATCAAACGTTTTATTTATTTATTTTTTGTGGGGTGGTTTTCAAATGTATTAAGACTCTTATTTAAGTTAGGTCTATTAGGAAAATGAGTACAAATGCTTACTTTATGTTTATAAATATTATTCAATAGAGTGAAAATACCTGTTTTTTCTTACGTCTGTGTTTTTCATTAGTGTCTGGCGAATTCCCTGAAATACATAAACTATTGTGTCCAGTGGTTCTTCTATTTCCTCCTGTCGTTATTTCACCTACGAATAAAAACATTAATATTAGCTTGATGGTGGTGGCGCACGCCTTTAATCCCAGCACTTGGGAGGCAGAGGCAGGCAGATCTCTGAGTTTGAGGCCAGCCTGGTCTACAAGAGCTAGTTCCAGGACAGGCACCAAAGCTACAGAGAAACCCTGTCTCGAAAAAACAAACAAACAACTATGAACATTAAATACTGCTTTACATTAGAGAAAGGGTGGACTTTCCAAAGATTACCATGAAAATCCTGTTTACTTTAGCTACTCTAAGAAACAGAGCTCTGCATGTTTAATCCTTTTTCCTCCAAATCTGGAAGGAACAGTAAGTCTAGAACTACATTTGACTAACAGAAGTGTTCTCACCTCCAGAAACATATTCCATCGCTTGCATAAAAAAGGAAAAATACTTTTGGTATAGGATCACTGAAATCTTTTTATGATATTTAATAACAGAATATTTTTCTCAGATATACATCAACAATAATCACCAAGACAGACCAACAGTAGGATGTACCATTAAAAAAAAATCCTTTAAGGGACTGGTAAGACAATTCAGGCAGTAAGTTCTTAGTGTACAGTCTGGTTACCCAAGTTCTATCCTGGTGGAAGGAGAGAACCAACTTCTGAAAGTTGTCCTCTGACAACTGGCACATGGGAGGCAACAGTAAGAGGATGACCGCTGCAAGCTCATGGCCAGCTTAGGATACAGGTACTTTTTGTCTACTACAAACTATTCTCAGACCACAACAGAATTAAACAGAAGTCAACAATAGAAAGAAAGATACTTAGAACAACCTTCAATTAGTTGAAGATTAAATAAGCAAATTCAAAGTGAAATATTACTTTAATTAAATGGAAATCCAAAACTAAAGCAGTAACTAAGGAGGGATTTCTAGCACTGAGCGCATGTTCTAGGAAATCTGGTCAGGTAAGAGAGAAAACTAACTCATACACAAAGATAGAATATGTCATGTTAATATTAGACTTCAAATTCAATCTGTTTGCAAAGCTGTGACCAAAAAAATACTTCTAAAATACACTTAGACAAAAAGTTTTAAAGAAACACAAAGGACAGCAGATAGTCTTTACCACGTAGAAGAATTTAGAAATCATAGACTTAAAAAAATCCAGACAAATAGGAAATAAAATGAAGATACAAAGAAAAGAGAATCCCGATTTCAGGGTTCATGATAATAAACTTAAGTCAATAAGGAAGAATTTCATAGGGATTATATTAAGAAAAGAATGCTCCAAGCCCTGATTACACAAAACATAAGAACTAAGCATGATGTCACACACAGGTAGACTCTGGAGGCCAAAATAAGAGGATCACAAGTTTGAGGTAGGGCTAGACTACACTGCCAGATTCTGAACTGAACAAAATCATCCAATTTGGTTAGTTTGATTCCAAACCAACTAAAATCAAGCTAACTAAGAAAAACGGAAGATTGACTTTTGGGGAAAAACTTGTTTAAATCATTCTACACTCCAATGCTTAAATTTATATTTACAGTCACAAATAGAGCCAGTTTTCAAAGAACTTCATATGCTTTATTCAAACTTAAAAAAGTATGGTTTGTTTATGAGTGGGCACATGCGTGTGTACCTGTGGAGGTCAGAGGGCAACATGAAATGTACTTTACTCAGGCATGCATTACAGTGAAGCTGGCAATGATTCAACATTAATGAACCAACAACACACTGCCTTTAAATAGAACAAAATAAAACAAGATTGTGTATTGATTAATTGATAAAAAATGTTATTGAAGATCAAAGAACCTAACTTTTTCTATTTTCCCTGGAAGTACTGATTTGGAATTCACTTAATCAATGTTAATAATAAGTTTTAATTCCATTCACTTCTCAAAAAAGTCTAAAGTTGCTAAACATAGGTAAGCAGAAAACCAATGCTACTTACTACCACAGCCAAATAACTCAGACTAGAACATCAAACACAGCTAAGTCTCTAAAGCTGGCGTTTGGTCTTCTGAGCGCATCTTGAGCTGCGGTGGTAAAGTGAACAGCTAGAGCATCCCTCTATATCTAAGACTATAGCAATGGTACTCACTTTGAAGAATTCCAATTTTTGCTTCTTTCTTATCAAAATCTGGTTGACTGCTTTGTTGTTTCAACTTAGATAAGACCGTCTTGTGAGACCTAAATAAAACATGAGAGTTTGTGACTAACTCCAGAAACTAGTGAAGGTACAGAAGGAAAATGATGTCACCTTTGCAATAGGATCTTCTACACTGGCCTGACTCTCTTGTTGCTCTCTTTAGTGACCAATGTTAGTTTTTAATATTTCTATTGTCAAACTTTCTTTTATTTCATCTTTTTACTGTTCATCTACTCAGAAAGCAAGATTCTATCAGTTTTCCAAATAGATTGAGAAGGAAAAACAAAAACAAAAAAAGAACCCCCAAACCCTACTCAAATTACAAAGAATTTATTTTCCTTCTCTCCTCTGGCCTCTAAATCATTTTCTGCAGGAGAATTTTCAAAATTTCTATATTTGATGGTAGATCATGTGCTTTTAAGCATCCAAGACTTTTTCTTTTTTAAAAAAGGTAAATTTATACTGGAAATAATGGATGTGGCATATTTTTCTTCAACAGCCCTGCAAAGCTAGCACTATCCTTATTTTATAAAGAAGCAAATTAGAACCTAAAAAGCAGTGTGCCTGAACTTACATAGGTATTTTAGCTATACTCTTATCCACGAAAACATTCCGCAACTAGCAAATTCTTTCTTACCTTTCCTCTCTCCTAAAGTGTTCTATTGTATTGTATTCTATTCTTTAGAAGGCTATTCTCAAACTCTTTACCTCTAAGTCTAGCCTCCATCCCCATTGCTGCTCCACCTTGGAACAATAGTTCTTTCCTCTGGACCTTTTCAAGAGGAACTAGCTTAACCTTCAACCTCCCACAAGTCACAGTGCTCCAAACAAGTGCTTCACCCCCCTCCCCCGGTGTTAGGGATTGCATCTGGGCCATTACACATGCTAAGCAAAGGGCTCCATCACTGAGATTTATCACCAGCTTCAGTAGTTTTTATTTCTAATAAAAGCTACTCCAGCTTCCACAGAAATCTCAGCCACCCAGGAATGCTACTGATATCATCTTTTATCATATCTCTTTCCAGTCTTTATCCTTCCAAGAACTTTATCATTCACCCATCTTTCTTACACCTAGGGGCGTGGTTACGAATTATTTTAAGTAAGGCATTACGGTGCATGCCTGTAATCTTAGCACTAAGAGGCTGAGGTAGGATAATGAGTGCAAGTTTGAAGCTAGCACAAACTATACAAAGTTCCACACTAGCCAGGGCAGCATACTGAGACCCTGTTCTCTTTCCTCCCCAGATATAGATAATCTAATACAGTGTTTTTACGGACAAATCCTATAATCTTGGATTCTTACGTCTTAATCACCAATCCTTTCCACATTAAGTTAGCCAACCCCTCCCATATATCCACTCAGCAAATCAATTGATATTTCTATAATAATTTACACAGACTTTCAGGGTCTTGAGTATCTATTCAGTTAGAGGTCTCTGAGCTGTATCTAATTATACCATTTAAGTGCCAACTTTAACATATTTAAATCTACATGAATTGCATTCATCAGTGATTTTAGGGACAAAGAAAAATGTCACTTTACCTTATTACGGATACTGTATTCATTAAGGATTCAGTTTCTGTACACTGTTGGCCACCAACACTTTAAAAGAAAAAAAATTCTAAGAATATATACAAATGGATCTCTGTATAAGAGAACTACTCGGCATAGTCAAGACATATTTCAATACACAAGATCATCCTGGTTGAATTAAGGACTTACGGAGTCCATTAAAAGGTGGCCACTTTTTGCTCAGATGTGCTTGAAGAGGTTACAAATCAAACTTCCCCAAACACAAGTTAAGCATAGTTAATATTGCAACCAAGAATCTTTCATGTTTTCCTTTAGAAAACTCCTATTCCTTAAAGTTTTCTTTTAACAGCTTTACTTGAGCACAACTGATACATAAAAAACACAACAAGTGTTAATGGATATAATTTGACGGGTTCAAGTTTATTTCCTTATCAAACATTTGTCCCAAACTGAACTTTTGGGGGATGTGGTAATACGCAGGAAGTGAGATAATATAACTCAGACAAGACTCACTCATGCCCCTCCTGCTTTAGTCTTTCATGTGCTCTAGCATAAAAGTCATGCACTGCCACATCCACTGAAGTTTAGAAACAAAACAAAACAACACCCCCCACCTTTTTGATCTCACTAAAACAGCATCAAAACCACAACATGGCCATTTTCAATTCTATTCCTCCAAGAGGTCATTTCTCTTTTCTGTGTGTTTTACACACACACACACACACACACACACACACACACACACACACACACTTTTGAAGATAAGGTCTCATGTAGCCGGGTTGGTTTCAAATTTGCTATATAACTAAAAATGACCTTAAGCTTCTGTTACTGTTTCCAGCTCACAAGTGCTAAGTATATGTTACCATTCCAGGTTTTATACTGTGCTGGGAATCAAATCCAGGGATTTGTGCAAGATAGGCAAGTACTCTACCAACTGAGCCATACCCCTAGCTTCACATATAAAAAAATCTTAACCAGTTAGGCATACACACCCTTTAATCCTAACATCTGGGATCTCTGTGAGTTTGAGACCAGCCTAGTCTACTGAGTGAGCTCCAAACCAACCAGGGCTACATAGTGAGACAAAATAAAACAAAACTTCCCTTCAAGGTTATGCTCAAAACTAAAACCTCTACCTATCTTAATGACAATATCTAAATCTTTAGATTAGTAATGAACTATGGGTCTGTGCTATAGTTTATTGCCTATAATTCTTATTACTCAAATGGCTTATAAGCTGTATTAGAGAAAATAGTCATCTCCTTCAGTTTTATAGATGCAAATTTTCAATTTTCCTGGCATTTCTCTACCCTCACAAGCACACTGCCAATGTCGCACCTGCTTCAGTCACATCCTGTCAATTGCTGTCCTGCTATTGGCTATCTGATGTTGACTCTTCCTGGTTTGGCCTCCAGAATGGATTTTATATTTGCTTACCAATTTCAATCCTGTCTCTAGTTTTGGCTTTCCTCTCTGTAATTAGTACTCAGTCAAATTTTTATTGTGTGTCTGGCAATGAGTCAGGCATGAAGGATACTGAGCCACTTAAGATGTTCAAAGTTAATCAGAACCCTTCAAACAGGTCTGCACTACAGCATGCGTGTGCTTGCATGCTCTTGCGTGCACATGTACATACAGACACACAAAAAACCCAAAGCAAATAAAAAAACTAAAAATAACAAAAAAACTTCAAAGAATTATTAGTCTTATGATAAAGAGATAATTTATTTCCACAGTTAAGGGTTAATCATGAATGCATGACTTGATGGCTTGTACTCTGAGAGCACAGACCTAATAATCTAAGCAGAGAGCTAGGCAAAATTTCACAGGTAATGGTTGAGGGAGACTCTGAATGGAAAATATGAGCTTATACTGAAGAGAATAAAAATAAGGGAAGGAGGAACTTTTCCAAGAACAAATAATAGTATTTGAAGATTAGAGAACTCTGTTCTGTGTTGCTAGACAGTAAAAAGTAGGAGGGCAAAGCAGATAATGTTTAAATACTCAGCAAAAACAACAAAGACACCAAAACCTGCAAAAAAAAAAAAGTCCTTTTCTTTCCATTTTTTTTTTGATTTAAAGAGTTTTTTTTTTTATGTGCATGCCTGTTTTGCCGACATATGTATGTGCTCCATGTGAGACGGTGAGAAGAGGAATCAGATTCCTTGGATCTGGAGTTACAGAGAGTAGTGAGCTACCAAGTGGTTAATGGGCACCAAACCTGGGTGCTTTGCAGAAGTAGCAAATGCTCTTAACTGCTGAGCCACTTCAGCCCTGACAAAGTTCTTTTTTTCCTTTTTGTGTGTTTGACAGAGTCTTGCTGTGTAAATAGCCCAGGCTGGCTCTGGACTCAAGATCCTCTTGCTCTAGCCTCCCAAGTGCTGGGATTACAGGGATGGACCATCATGTTTACTTTTGAATTTTTTCTTTTTTTTAATATTTATTTATTTATTATGTATACAATATCCCATCTGTGTGTATGTCTGCAGGCTAGAAGAGGGCACCAGACCTCATTACAGATGGTTGTGAGCCACCATGTGGTTGCCGGGAATTGAACTCAGGACCTTTGGAAGAGCAGGCCTTAACCACTGAGCAATCTCTCCAGCCCCCTAAAAATTTTTCCTTGCTGGGCGGTGGTGGTGCATGCCTTTGATCTTCACACTCAGGAGGAAGAGGCAGGCAGATCTCTAAGTTCAAGACCAGACTGGACTACAGAGTGAGTTCTAGGACAGACTTCAAAGCTATAAAGAGAAACCCTGTCTCGAAAAACCAAAAAATTGCTTTCCATAAAATTTAATGGGTAGAATACTGTTCTGAGAAGCTGGATGAAGTAGTGTACATCATGTTATTCCAGCACTTGAGAGTTGAAGGTAGTTGGATCAAAGTTCAAGGTCACCCTCTGGTACATCACTACTTTTGTACTTTGTGGTCATTAAGTAAAATAAGGGTTTCTTAAATCCAAGTACCACAATAATGCATGTGTCAACTAATAACTCAGATAACTGAAATGAGGATTGGGAAGGCTGCAAATACAGTAGATATCCTGGTCAAAAGTATGACTTATATGACACAGTTGTTAACATAGAATCATGAAACTCTTAGGTAAATGATGAAGCTTAAAAAAAAAAAATCAGCCTGAGTGAGGTAATTCAGACCTAAAAGATAAAATACCATATGTACTCACATGTGGATGTTAGTTGTTAAGTCATTATTGATAAGCAAGCTACAATCCACACCACCACAGTGGTTATGTAGACAATAAGGGACTGGGGGAAGAGGGATGGATGGATTCCCTAGAAAATGGAAATAGAACAGTTATAGATAAATAAGGAGAAGGGGCTGAAATTGGATGATCAAACAGAAAGGGAGAAAAAAGAGGGGGGGAGGGAGAACAGCTAAAACTAAGGGCCATTGAGGTGTCACATGGAAACTTCATACAGGAGTAGCTTTCTATCACTATACACATATATGACAGTGGTCTAAATAAAATCATCAAATAACAGGAGAGACACAGCCCCAAATGAATATCAACCAAGTATCTCGTCACCAAATGATGCTTCCAGTACTGGGAATGGGTTACACATTGAGATGTTGGTCAAAGGGGTCCCATGGGAACCCCGAAACAAACTAGGCTGCTGGTGACTTTCCACAAACAGACAATAAGGCCCTATTGCTAAAGACAATACCTACACAACTCAATGAACATGGAGAGGTCAAACTGGTGCCTAATAGAGGCTTTACCCATACTGACTAATGTTCGTAGTACTGGAGTGCACTCTACATGCTACCAAAGAAGAAAGGTAAAGGCCAACCCAGCTACAAATCCTTCAATCTACAACCATGACCTTCCTGCAATATACACCGGTACAACAGTTGCTCAAAACTTGTGGGAGTAATCAATCAACATCTGATTTGAGTTAAGCCCACTCCATAAGAAGGAACCCATGCCCAGCACTGCTTGGGTATCAAGAACCTGGGACTAGACAGTCCAGGGACCGAGGAGGAAAACAAATACTACTGTTCTGCAAAAGGAATGTAGCAATAAAATGACTCCTAACAAGATTCTGCATTACTCATGACCTGTGTCTTGCTTAGCCATCATAAGCTTCTTCCTGTAGCAGCTGTGAACAAATACAGAGATCCACAGCTAGACAATATACAGAGGGAAAGATCTTACAACACTCAGCCTTAAAAGGGATGTCTCATCAAATCCCTCTCTTCAGGGCTCCGAGAATTATGTGCAAGAAAAGGTAGAAAGTGTTAGAGCCAGCAGGGATAGAAGACAGCAAGGAAACAAAGCCTTCTAGACATCACAGGGCTGGCGTACATATAAACTCCAGAGACTGGTAGCATACGTACACAGGGCCTGCATGAGTCTGTACCAGATGGCATCCTGGTGCTGAGAGGGGAAGTGGACACATACCCCTTATCATTAACCAAGAAACTATGTAGAACTGATAACCACTTGAAAATAATAAATTAGTTTTCTCTAAGGGGGTCTCATTGGGGAAAGAAACCATTCTTACGGGTAGGCTCCATGACTAGCAGTAGATGGCAACATCAAAATAATTCAGCAGCACCTTTGTCTCATAATGCTAAGTCAGGTGCTTTTTTTCCTTTTCTATCTTATAGGTCTTTTGTGTATATATTAGGGCTTCTGGTTTTAGTTTTTATGTGGTTCCTTGGTGTACAAGAATGTATCTCTGCACCTATATGTGTTTCTTGCACTTTTTCTTTGGTTCTTTTTCTTGTTTGGTTGTTTTGTCATATTTATTTTTGATTCATCTCATTTTATTATTATTTCTTAGATAATATTATTTCTTAGATGCCTGCTTGTTTTTTAATGAGAGATGGAAAAGGATGTGGATCCGGATGGGAGGAGAGGTGAGGGAAGAATTGGAAGGAGTAAAGGGAGGGGAAACCATGATTAGAATATACTATATTTTTAAAAACCCATTTTCAATTAAAAAAAAAGTATGTTCATATCCTGCCATTGGTTTAATCTATAGTACTGAGAGCTAAAAGTTTTAAGTTGAGAAGAAATTTAAACATTTACTTTTGCAAAAGTAAACCCTGGAATTCACTTTAAGGATGTATTATGTGGAACCAAGCTATATTATAACCTTGGATACAAATTGTCAGAGAAGGATTTCTGAAATGGAAAGATAGTGGATAGATGAAGTCAAGGAGAGTCTAGAGTATAGAGAAGCAGGTGAGACCACGAAGGGCTCTACTTCCCACTCTGTACTATGTCTGTGTCTAGAGTATAGAGAAGCAGGTGAGACCACGAAGGGCTCTACTTCCCACTCTGTACTATGTCTGTGTCTAGGAGACTTCTGAGATGAGTGAGTGGGGCTACATAAGGAGAACAAAGCACATGAACTTACTTCCAAGAACTATAATTTAGGTTTTAATTCTATAATACAGCACTACTAACATTGAACAAGGAGGCTTAAGTTACACAATGTACTGGTCTCAGGATCATTTATTTTCCAAATATAATACAATAAATAGAGCCAGAATGAGATATTTAATTCTCAAAATGGTTTGTTTATCAATGACAAAATAGGACTTTAGTGCAGCCTTTGAGATGAATGAGGAGCAAACCATGCTCTGATACATAGGAACAAAAAGGAGAAGATTCTGGGATGATGTAGCCTTAGTCCTAAGGGGTTATAAACAGTCACCTTTAAACAGTAGTTAAGATAGCATCCTTGGAACTTTAAATATTATGTGGGCTACTAAATCCATTTGTCTAGAAATCAAAAGGTTTTAACTACCTAGCTTTGGGTTAAGTGTACAGCAACAGAAAGAATTTATCATGGGTTAAACACAAGAAATCTTGGATTGACAAATGGCTGAGTGGATAAAAGCACTTGTTCTGTAAATCTGATGATTTCATTTCAAATCCCAGAATCCATCCTGAAAGGAAAGAACCTACTACCCTCAAACATTTACACATGTACTATGGTGCACATATGAATGCATACACACACACAACAATAATAAATAAAATTTAAAAAAATAAGAATCTTTATAATGGTCAAATTTTATCATCCTCAGTAGAGTTAGCTCAAAAAACAAAAGTGCAATATTTACCCTTAGAGTCTTGAGAGATGGCTCAGTGAGTAAAGGTTATTGTTTCTTTTCTGCTAAGCTCGACTACCCAGAACTCATTACCTGGGGCCAACATACTAGAGAGCCAGCTCCCACAGCTTGTTCTCTGACACGCGCACACACACGCCAAAATGTTAACCTTCCCGTTCCCCACCTGTGTGCTGTGGCATATTCTGAGTGTAGCATTTGGGTGGTGCAGGCAGGAGGATCAGGATCTGTTTCAAGTGAGCCTTAGTGACTTAGTGGATGTTTGATCAAGGGCAGCATCAGTTACACAAAAGCTGTCCAAAAGAATAAAACAAAAAACAAATACCAAAAAAGCGCCACCCCTTGGCTGAGGATGTAGCTCAAACAAACAAAATTCCTAAAGCAAACCGACCTTGAAGATACCTGAAAATAATCTGAGACAGTTACTACCTCCCAACAGAGAGGACTAACTAGGACACTCCTTCCAGCACTGGAGGCAACTGCTGTTTTTTTTTTTTTTTTTTTTTGAGTAGAGCACAATATCCTTGAAAAATATAGAGAAAAGTATTTTAAAATACTAGAACGTAGCATATACTAAAGGTAAGTAGAATCTGAGCCCAAATAAGAGGCAAAAATGAATCAGATTTCTAAGTGCAACCCCATTTCTTAAGCACATCTTCACTAAAAATAGTAAATAACTCTATACACATTAAACTGACATTTTCGCTCCTTTCTTGCTTAACATATACTCCGTGTAAATCCTGAAATAATTCTATAGTACTCCAAATACTCAAGCCCATCAATTACTCAGTTATTACTTAATAATGGCTTGCTAGCATCACTTGTGTTAAAGACAAAATAGTCCTAAGAACTTTAAAGAAATCAAGAGTGTACAAACCTTTCTCCTTTATTCACATTAACTTCAGTTTCTGTTTCAGTATTAGTAGCGTCTGGCTTATTCTTAGAAGCTAGTGTCCTTGCTTTCTCATTTTCCACTACTTTTGTTGCTGCCTTTAAAAAGGTTGAATATGGAGGGGAAGGAGAAAAAAGAATACACTAGGCATTTTTAAACAAGCAACACAATCTTTGACAGCTGTTGCAGAGGAATCTATTCACAGGCTAACAGAAGGTATCACATTATTTTCACAATTCTGATGATGCTGGCAACTCTAGGGGCTATTGCTTGGCTTATAGATATTATGGAAGGTTTTTTCTCTTGTAAATAAATTTGATAGAAAGAATGTTCTCTAGGCAGTCTTAAACAAAATTTTAGCAGCTGAAGACAAGTGTTAGCAAAAGAGCTTCTTTTGCTGAAAATGAGTTCAGCTCCTGCATCAGGTGGCTCACAACTGCTGCAGGGAATATGATGCCCTCTTCTGCACACATTCACACGTGTACATATCCATGTACACACCCAAAGATTCTGAAGTACAGTTACCACAAATTAATGATGTATTCCACTTTAGTCACTAACTTAAATTTGGGTCAGATTTTAAGACTCCCTCTTTCCAGTCCTCTCCTTCATCATTACATTCTCTCTCCTGGAGATAACGTGTACCTTCATCAGAAAAGATGATGATTTTTCATTCAGCACACAATCCACATAACTCTTAATTTTCTCCATCATGCAGTTATAGCTGAAATGTTGAAAAAAGGAGTGGAATGCATCTTTCTGAGAGATTATCCTGAGTAATTTCCTTTCTAAAGACTAAAGAAAAACAGAAATGTATTAACACAAACCAAATTTTAAGTAAATACATATTTGATTAAAAAACAATTATTTTGTAAATATAAACTAAAAGAGATACAATTAAGAGTTATAATTCTGCTTTAAAAGACCCATGTATTGTCTTCCTTTAAAATGACCCTATCCTATAGCCATACTGATGAATATCTTGCATATCACCATAGAACCTTCATCTGGCGATGGATGGAGATAGAGACAGAGACCCACACTAGAGCATCGAACTGAGCTCCCAAAGTCCCAATGAGGAGCAGAAGGAGGGAGAACATGAGCATGGAAGTCAGGACCACGAGAGGTGCACCCACCCACTGAGACAGTGGGGCTGATCTAGTGGGAGCTCACCAAGGCCAGCTGGACTGTGACTGAAAAAGCATGGGATAAAACCGGACTCTCTGAACATGGCGGACAATGAGGGCTGCTGAGAAGCCAAGGACAACGGCAATGGGTTTTGATCCTACTTCATGTTCTGGCTTTGTGGGAGCCTAGCCAGTTTGGATGTTCACCTTCCTAGACCTGGATGGAGGGGGGAGGACCTTGGACTTTCCACAGGGCAGGGAACCCTGACTGCTCTTAGGACTGGAGAGGGAGGGGGAGAGGAGTGGGGGGAGGGAAGAGAGGGGCGGGAGGAGGGGGAGGGAAATGGGAGGCTGGGAGGAGGCAGAATTTTTTTTTCAATAAAAACAACAACAACAAAAAAAACATTCACAGAACACTATAATTATCATCATCTCGTTCTGTGTTAACAATTTGAAAGCCAACACTACTCTCTGATTTATGAGAGGCACTCTCTTCTTGGGAATGCCCTTGTATTTAATCCTTATCAATTTTATATCAAATAAAACAGCTCTCAAGTGTAAAAAAAATAAAATAGAATGCCCCCACATTTCTACATGTTTTGTTTCAAACACATAGGAGGGAACAGAGATTATAAACTTAATTGCCTCTACCCAGTTTAAAAACAAAATATTACCAATATGGTTAAAAATGTTTATTTCCATAACTGAATGCATCCCATTTTTTGTCCTCGTCTCTAATTACCCAGAACTCAGAATTTCCTATCTTTATAAATTCCTCAGGGTTGAAGGTGTGTGTGGCTTATCATAAGCAGTGTTTGTCTAGTCTACACAACACTTTGAGTTCCATTCCCAGTTCTGCCACTTCCCCCAGAGTAAATCTCTTTACATTTGTACAACACATTTATATGTCTACAAATAACAGTATAGTTTACTGGTTTTAATTTTATTGATATATGTTGGCATGCATATGTGATGCATGTGCATGTGAGCTCATCTGTGCCTACATCAATGTCAGTCTTCCTCTACTGCTCCCCATCTGATATTTTTAGACAGGTTATCTCACCAAACCTGCTCCTCACTGACTGTTGACAGGCTAGCCACTAAGCCCCAGTGATCCTCCAGTCTCTGCCTCCCACAACTGGGATTACATGTACCTGCTACCATATCTTGCTTTTTTATGTGAGTATTGGGAATCTGAGTGCAGCTCTTCATACTTTTGCATAGCAAGCAATTTACTTCATTGCAGGATCTGTGAAGTCCTGTGGCTTTAATCTTATACAAATAGCATCATTTGTAAAAAAGTGATTTTTCTGAAACTTGTTATATTTTTCTTAATTCTATGTTCCTGGCAATTACTTATGCTAATGTATAGGAAAAGTTACTTGTACCAGCTGTCTAGTATATGTATCAGTCATCATTTGTTCATTTAGTTGCCTGAAGAACTTAGGTTATTTGCTATTACTGCAATGCTCAAACATTTTCTCTTAATCCTCTTGTGTTCAATATAAATTTTTCGTATAAAGTAGTTGTCTCAGTGCTGGACAAACAATAAATGCTATAGAACATGAAGAAACTGTAGGCTTGATCCTAGACAAATAGTCTCAATAAGATCTGGGTTTTTCCTGTTTGTTTTTAAAGCTTCATGGCTTTTAGAATATAGAGGAAACATAAGTTATTCTAAAGTATTTAACTAGAAATGGAACTCACTGGAATGTGTGCTTGCATATTTTGCCTTGACTCGCTAATGCACCAATTTATACTTCAGAGAGGAAGGTATGCAGGCATCTAAGCACTCTGCCATCTTTTAGGCCAATTGTTGCTGTTTTAATCAGTGAAAAGTGCTGCCAGTCTTAAAGTATGGGAAACAGTTCAGTGAGTTAGTTGGCAATGTCCTACTGACTATGCCAACACTAGAGGAGTTGAATACTTTCTCCTAAGTGTATTTGTGTACTGGCTGTAAGGTTTTCTCTGCTGAGACAGAAACAGAGTAGAGTTTTCATTAACCTAGCAACACTAAGATGAAAGACATGGGTAGGAAATCCAACAAAATCATCAGGCTCTCTGCTGAAATTTCTGGGGTATTATATCCAGGTAGAAGGGTCAAACTAATTATTAATTATGCCAACTAGACCCTCTCCTCTATCTACAAGCACAACAAATAGCATTCTGCCTTCAGTAATTTTCAGGCAAATTAAACCCAATATGACAGTACTATTTATTTGTGAGAAAAACTAAAATGAAAACCACAGGTAAGGTCTATAGGGCAACTGTTGTTAACTACTTTGGAAAACTATAGGCAGCACCTACAATAAAATTGAAGGAATGTCATTTGATAAGTACAACAAGTGAGTATGTCTAGCTATTTATTACTCAGGAATTTTACTCCTAAGTATACAATGAACAAAAGTGCATCAGTCTGCTCCATAAGACCTATTAACGTACTTTACAGCAAAGAATAAAATACCTTAAATGTCCAGCACGGGAAAGATAAACTACGATCTACTCATACAACAACAAAAAGAGGAACAAACTATTATAATCACAACCTTGTAGATGATTCCACTATAAAACAGACTTTTAGTTGGAGAAGGCTGGTTAGTAGTTATGCTGGAGAAGACTTCCTCAAATGACATTTGGATGAGGTTCTAAGTTTTTATTTGAGATAGTCTCAAAAGTATCTCTCTCTTACCCCCCGCCCAAATACCTGCCTCAAAGGATTTCTCTCTCACTCCCCCCCCCACCTGCCTCAGAAGGATCTGTCTCTCACCCCCCACACCTGTCTCAGGAGCTGTCTCTCACCCCTCCCCCCAAAATCTCAAAAGGATCTCTCACCACACACACACACACACACACACACCTGGGCTTGGATGTAGTGTTACAGGTCTGTCTGTACTATCCCATACCTATCTAACCTTTCTTGTTGATGGTGCCAAGGACCAAAGGACTTGCACATTTGAGGCAAGTGCTAGAGTCCACACAGAGCTTCATTTCTAGCTAGCTAGTTTCCTGATGTAGGGGCTCCTCACACAAGTCTCTTCCTTGGTGCAAACACACCTACTCAAATACCTAGAACACATTATTCCTTCTAGAGGTATAGATGTTTAATAAAAAAAAATTCCTAAAAATGTAAGATTATGCTTTCTTTGAAAATATTTAATTTACCCTAACAACACTGTTTTTAACAAAAACAACCAGAGGCCTACTGACTATATTAATATACACAGACAAACTAGAACTCCAGCTGGGTGTGATGTTACACTCTTGAGATCCCATATCAAAAAAAAAAAAAGAAAGTACAGAAAAAGGGGGAAGGCCAGCAGTATATGTCTCTAATCCTAGTAATTAGTGGTGAAGTTTTAAGTTTTGGATACAGAACTGAATTTTATCTCAACCACACAGCAATAAAAATCAATCATTCAATCAATAAATGAGGAGGTGAGGGATTCTAGAAAAATAAGCAAGTTATATTTCCTCTCCGTACTTATGCTGCCTAATGTGCCAGCCACCAAACCCCCAATATAGTTTCTGAACCCTGGAAGGTGACTATTAAGTTGAACATAGTGCAAATATAAGTACTTGATAGATAAAAGGGTAAATGAATACTAAATTTTTGTTTTGATTATTGTTAGAATTTTTTTAATATATTGAGGTTAGTGAATCACTTTTTTTCTCCTTCAATTTTCTGTTTTCCTTACCCCTTACAAACAGTTGTAAAATTAATTCTATCGCTTTACTGTAAATAATTACCGTGTGAGATTCTGGATCACCAAATATTCTTTCAAACACTTCTTCTGCTTCCTTAAAGTTGCCACTTTCCATACAAACAGCTACAGCCTTAAAGATGACATATACAAACCTTAAATTGCTTTTTAAAATGTCCAACCATTATTTGACTAAGTGCATAGATAAGACATCATTTTAAACATTTTTATGCATTTTATTTGAAGAAGATATAGTTCTTCAATGATGAAATAATTATGGCTTAAAAAGTTAAAAAAATTCTCTCTAGTTCTGAACACATTTACAGTCTGTTCAGCATCTCTAAGCAGTAATTAATAGACTGGAAGTTATTATTATTATATCTGGAATATACTGCTCTCACTGCTCATTTCCATATGCTCTACAGGGTGGAGACAGCGCACTACCCCCATAGAACTGTTGTGTGAGCTGCAAACCACAGTGTGGCAAAGCAACAACACACTAAATGCTATGACACCATCTCAACTGTCTAGTAGTGTAGTGAAAGCTTTCTTTAGGGCTGGAGAGATGGCTCAGAGGTTAAAGAGCACTGGCTGCTCTTCTAGAGGTCCTGAGTTCAAGTCTCAGCAACCACATTGTGGCTACTGCCCCCTATAATGAGATCTGGCATGTAGGCATACATGGAGGGAATGTTATATACATAATAAATAAATCAATTAATTGAAAAAAGCATAATTAATTTTTAAAAAAACTTTCTTTAGCATCACAAAGATAGGGAAAACATGAAAAATCTCTTTTTTCTAAGTTGAATTCGTACAAGAAGCAGGTGTTTCTCTACCCAATGTCACATCTCCAGGTCCTAATTTCATTTGACAATCACACTAAGTAGGATACTACTTTGGGTCTCTCTCTCTTGGACAACTTAGAAAAAAAAAATTTTACAAAACTTCTAAAGCTGAGGAAAAAATTATTGAACAAAGGAAATATTTGCTTTAGCTGGAAGGCAGATGTTTGACTTTTCTGCTTTCTTATTCTTAAGCAGTCTACTGTAATTCAAATCTTAGCATGGTTAAAATTCTACATACTCTTGCTCACAAAAATCCACACACGGCATGCATGGCATGTGTGAAGTCTTGGGCTCAATCCTCAGAACCAGAACCAACACCCCATAATAAACAAGCAAATCATAGCACCTGCTACTTCCCCCCAATATTTATAGTCCTTAGGTAAAAAAGAGGTGTTTTGTTTCACCAATGAGCCAAGTAACTGATAGAGTATTATAGCAAAACAAGCACAAAATACTCATACCTGAATTTTAATTAAATTCTGTATTTCTTCATGAAGTTTGTCATGTTCCTTTTCAATTGAATCCCAAATCATCAGGGCTGATTCCAAGGGTGTAATACGTTCATCACTTTCAAACTGTGCATCTTTTAAAACAGAATAACTGAAAGTTAAGTAGAAACTTCAAAACTCAATTCTTTTTCAAACTTATCAACTATATTCTACATGCCAGGCAGTTTTCATACAGAACAGTTTTGGGAAATGATTTTCTAAGGTAATTTGTTCACTATATATATACACACACACACAAAGGAAAAATAAAACCACTGAAATTATAAAAGTCAGAAACTTTTTATTTATTTTATTTATTTTTTTAAGACAAGGTCTTGCTCTGTAGCACAGGTTGGTCTCAAACTCCAGTTCTTTCTGTCTTGGCCTCCAGAGTGCTGGGAATACAATGTATGCAATACCATGCCTGGCTACCATTTCAGTGTCTTGAAGGTAAAATGCTCTTATTTGATCATACAACTGTATTTGAAATTTGGGGGGCAGAAACCATTTACTAGTTATATTCCTCTAAAACTCTAGTTTCCGAGCTGTTTTGGTTCATTTCAACTCAAAAATATATGAATATATTGGAGAGAATTTTAAAATCTGGGTATAATTTCAAACACTAAATAGTATGTCCATATTAGCAGTTTCAAGGGTTGTAATTTTCTGTTGGCCTCTTTTGGCATTTCTAATAGTTCAGATTTTAAAAAAATTATTAATTTATAATCCAAGTTGTGTTGTGTACTTAAGATACAAACACAAAGAGAAAACCACTACACATGGCGACTCAAGTCTACAATCCCAGCACTTCTGAGGCTGAGGCAGCCTAGCCTGGGTGAGACCTTGTCCTGTCCATGAGCACTTCACATATCCATGAAGGATGCAGTGTGGACAGCCAGCATGACTGGCACTTCCTAGACGTACACTCATTATGCCACTGGCTGTTTGCTCTACTTGAGAATCATTCAGAAATTCTCAAATATATGGATGCTTAAACTCTAGAATATGACCTAGGGAGGCAGTTCAGTAGAGCACTTACTCCACACACATGAAGCCAAAATGCTGTAAGAAGAAATAACAAAAAAGATAATAAGAAAATAACCAAGAAATACATACAGGATGAAGAGAACGTCTGAGAAAGCAGAGATGGACTATAAGGCAGAGGGATACAAAAGACATTCTTACAAATAAAGAGAGCTTATCAGGCACCTCTCTTTCTCTGAATTAGAATTACACCTAGGAGAGAGGCAGATACCAGGGCCCTTAGAGCCCACTTACTGTGTGTCTCAAAGACCAGTTCATCTCAGCAGACGGCATGATCCTGTATCCAAAAGACCCTAATAACTCTACAAAACACTTAGATTTGACAAACACTTTTAGTGAATTAGCAGAATATAAAATTAAAATGGATAATTTAAAAGCTTTCCTTTATACCAATAATAAGTTCATTGAGAAAGATACCAGGAAAAAAAATCCTGATTACAATAAAATAAAGTTCCTAGGATTAAAGCTAACCCAGGAGGTGAAAAATCTGTGCAATGAAGAATTTAAGGTATTGAAGAAATTGAAGACACTAAAAGATTAAAAGACATCCCATACCCCCAGATTGACAGAATAGTGCAAAAATGGCTATCGCTGTGAAAGTGATCAACAGATTCAATTAGTCCATAGGAATTCTACTTACGTTTTTCATAGAACTGGGAAAAAAAAAGAAAAAACCCTCAAATTCAAGTGTAAGAACAAAAGACCCCAATACAAAGCAGAATAGGCAAAGTGACAAGGATCACATGAACCCCTTCTAACTAGGAGCACAGGTGGGAAGTGTAAATCATGTGCAAAGGACAAGGAGCAGGCACGGGAGCAAGGAGAATGAGGCAAACCACAGTCCTCAAGAGTCTCCTCAGAGGTGAGCTACTAATTTGTACCTGTTCCCTGTTTTCTTTCCTGGCTTACTTTGGATGAGGTTTGACGATCTGGTAGAGTAGGCAGTATTTTACAAGAGAAAGGGGAAATAAGAAAAGCTCCTTATGGATTCCTTGACATTGGGTTGGTAGGCTGGAAACTAAAGAAATTGAAAACACATGACTGGCTTTTCCTCTGTACAGGGCATCTGCTGAATTCTGCTGCAGCGTAGGAGGCCTGGAAAGTCTTAATCTTAGATCTTAGGAGATAGTCAGGCATGGTGACACCTGTAAGTCCCTGTGCTCAGGAGCTGTGGAGGAGGACTAGGAGTTTCTGGGCAGCCTGGGGTACATAAAAGCGAGTCTTTTGAGATGAGAAAACCTGTCATGAACATTTTTTCTGCTTGAGATGTCTTATTTTACAGCAGGACCCACTATGGCAGCTACTACCTACTTATAAGCACTTAGCAGTTAAAATGCAAGTAGTCCAGAGAGATATCCTTTAAGCATAAAGTACTACATCATAAGCTTACTACAAAAAATAAGATAGCTCATTAACATTTTGTACATTACTTGTTGGCATATTTTAAAAATATTGGATTACTGGGTCAAACAAGATAACGTTAAAATTAACTCTACTTCCTTTTAGTTGTCTTAATTTAACTACTAAAACATCTTAAATTTCAAACATAGACCATATTTCTATCAGGAAATATTTCTTCTATTTACTATAGAGCACTCAATGAAAGGTCACTGAAAATGCGATACATAAATTAAATTGAAGTTGTTTGGGGCTGTAGCTTGATGGTGGCATATTCACCTGTTGGTCAAAGGCCCTAGGTACATGGCACTGCAAAACACAAACAAACAAAACCCTAAACTTTAACTACTATCTCCTTTGAATCAATTATGAGACAGTGATTCTTGTTTGCTGATCTTTGTGGTTTTTAATCTAAAATATATATTCAAAACAGAATCCTGGTACACTTAAAGATTTAGCCATGGGGTCAGGATGAATATGCATGGCTCAGCTGTATAGCATTTAACTAAAATGCACAAGACCCTGAGTTCAATCCCCGTCTCTGTAAAAATGAACAAGTAAAACAAGTCAACCGCAAGTTACTCACAAAATCTGTTTTTATCCCTTGAAGGGAAGATTACCTGAAAAAAAAAAAAACTAAGATATAAAGAGTAACTATTATGTGTAAAGCATAGCTAGGGAGTTTAGAATAATCTGCCACATGATTTATAAAACCACCCAACTAACTACAATATGTTAAGTCACAGTGTGCAATTTTTCAATTGTGTCTACATCAGCCACAGGCTCTAAGCTACACATAGCCCTCTCTTCTGCATCTACTCTAACCCGGTCAGGTAGTAGTTTCCTTCATGTTCAAACACTCCACCCTAGAGGGAAGTGTATAAAGATTCAGTAAGTAATTAACTCAAAAGCCCCAGGAAGTCCCTGAAACTTACCAGATGTACAAGTCTTCTCCCCCCCCCCCCCCCATGGCTATGTAGGAACCACTCAGGAGAGGAGACTCCCTAACTGCAGGACTGACAAGTTACTCAGAGAGCTTTCCTGAGCTGCCACTCATGCTGGGCTGAGGTGTTGGTGGTGTGACTGCCTTTGAGTTGTCTGTGCTCTTGTAAGTAACTACAGTAAACCCTGGTTCACAAAGTAGAATCTGGTATCAGTGTTACTTTGGTTTGTCAGGAAAGTATTAATCTCCCCAGGAATAATATCAGACAAGCTCCTAATTTCATTCTCCGAATAAAGCAGGCTACATGGCTCAGGGATGGTTCAGTATGATACTAATATTCTGAGAGTTTATATATTTTTATAAGTAAATAGTTTCATGCAAGTACTGCTCACCAGAATGGGAAAGCATTTTGTAAATTATAAAATGAGCTAATATTGCTCATTATAATCTAAGATGAACCTGTCTAAGGGAGACAGATTACAACCACAAACTATGTTTTCTTGTATAAGGACAGGCATCAAGTTTAAACAGCTGGCAGTAAACAGTGTATGTGTGGTAGCTGTTATCACTAAGTTATATAAGGAAACCTCAAATGACATCTCCAGGAGTCTAGGAAGCGTAGTCCGCCCCCTGTAACATCTGAATCATCTGGGAGCTAAACTCATGGTGAGGCAGAACGGCTTCATTGTTTTAAGAAGCCCTTTAAATAATATGTAGCAGGCTAAAGTTTGAGAGTCACAGTTCTACAAAGATAAAACTGTATTTATTTGCTTTAGACAAGCTTATGTGTATGCCAAATGCAGGTAGGCAAACCTCCTCTCCCCCAGCCAAAAGGAAATACAGTGTTCATTAAATACAGTGTTCATCAGTTTCTCATGTCTTATATTTAGTCATAAGTTAAAAGATTCTAATATAAAATAAAAATTTGTATTTACCAAGAGATTTTCCTGCTGCAATTCTTGCCAAAAACTGACATATATATACAGTTCTCAACTGGTAAGTTGTAAGACTGGGTAGTCCATGAATAATAGCTAAAAAAGAAAAGAGTTTATTAAAATATTATCACAACCTAATAGCAACAATACAATGTTAAGTATTAGATTATAAACACTTGGGATGGCTATTCTTGGTTCTCAACTTGACTACATTTGGAATCAACTAAAACCAAAAATGGATTGACACGCCTATGAATGATTTCTTTCTTTCTCTTTTTTTGCTTAACTGAACCATCTGAAGTGAGATGATCCACTTCCAATCTGGAATTAGGTGAGAAGACAAATCTTTGATCCAGATCTTCTGAGGTGGGAAGATCCACCCCTAATCTCGGCCATATGTTTTTCTAGAATATATATAAAGGACATGGAAGAGGGAAGCTCTTTTTGCCAGTTTCCTCCCACCCTCGATAAACATTCTTTTCCTGACATTAGAGCCTATTTCTTTGGGATTCCGGCATATACTGAAGGCCATCTGCGACATCAAGCTCATGGATTGAACACTTACTGGATTCTTGGTCTCTGTACATAGGCAGCCATTGCTGGATTAGCTGGACCACAGTCTGTCAATCATTCTAGTAAATCCCTTTTCTATGTATAGACTTATTCTATATATAGAATATATATATATATATAGCTTGTTAGTCTAGAGAAGCTTGACTAATAAAACACTCAACAAAAACTGATCATAAATTTAGAACTATAGAGTCTTTTTTAAAAGTCTTTCAAGACAGGGTTTCACTGTGTAGCTTTGGAGCTGTCCTGGAACTAGCTCTGTAGACCAGGCTGGCCTCGAACTCACAGAGATCTGCCTGCCTCAGCCTCCCAAGTGCTAGGATTAAAGTTATGTGCCACCCCCGCCTGGCAGAACTATAGATTCTAATCATTCAATTTCTTAAAAATCAGAAAAAAGTTTTGTTATATAGTGTTCTTACACAATGTAACTCAGTTGTGAAATACTCAAAATTGCTTTTAAAAAGTGTATCAAACTATGACTTTGAAATTCATACTATAAAATTCTTTATATTATAGGAAATATACATATGCCAAGGTTTCCACTGAGTTTGTTCAATTAATAAAAATCGAGTTTAAAAAATTTATTTCTCAAACATTTGAGTTCTCACAAGGATGCACTTGGCAGTGAATGTGCACACTGGTGAGTGAACCACATTCCTGGATCTCTCACACGCAGGCAGGAAGATAAACTTGGCTCTCTCTCTGCAAGTGCTAGAGTTAAAAATGTTTAACATTTAAACAGAAGGCTTCATTTTTATTTCTCGTGCATGTCTGTCTGTGTAATGCGTGCATACAGTGCGTGCTGAGGTCAGAAGAGCATTAAGTACCCTGGATGGAGTTCCAGACTGTTGTGTGAGTGCTGAGAATCAAGCCCAGGGTTCTCTGGAGGAGCAGCTAGTGCTCCTAACCACCAAGCCAGCTCTCCTCACTCACCCTCCCCCTTTTAAGAAAGGCCTTCCATTGGTCGGAAGCTTGCCAAAGTAGGCTAGGCTGGCTAGCCAGTGAACCTTGTCTTCCCAGCACTGTGAATACAAGCATGTTAAGCTTTTTCTTTCCTTTTTTTTGTTTTTTTATTACTTTATAAATAATACCAATAATACCAATCAAAATTTCCACTTCTTCCCCACTCCCTTTCTCCCCCTCCAGTCCTAAGAGAGGGCAAGGTACCCTGCCCTATGGGAAGTTCAAGGCCCTCCCCCTCCATCCAGGCTTAGGAAGGTGTGCATCCAAATAGACTAGGGTCCCAAAAAGCCAGTACATGCAGTAGAGACAAATCCCAGTGCCATTATCATTGGCTTCTCAGTCTGCCCCAATTGTCAGCCACATTCAGAGAGTCCGGTTTGATCAAATGCTCGTTCAATCCCAGTCCAGCTGGATTTGGTGAGCTCCCGGTAGCTCAGGCACAGTGTCTCAGTGGGTGGACCAACCCCTCGCGGTCCAGACTTCCTTGCTCATCTTCTCCCTCCTTCTGCTCTTCAACTGGACATTGGGAGCTCAGTCCAGTGCTCTGATGTGGGTCTGATGTGGGAGTGTCATATATCAATCTGTTGATTTCATTGGTTAAAATAAAGAAACTGCCTGAGCCCATTGATAGGCCAACCCTTAGGTGGGTGGAGTGGACAGAAGAGGATTCTGGGAAAGAGAAGGAAGCTGAGTCAGAAGGAGTTGCCATGATGCCTGCACTCCAGAGAGATGCAGGCTAGAATCTCCCCGGTAAGCACACCATGGGGTGTTGCACAGATTGTCAGAAATGGGCTAGTCCAGGTGTGGGAGCTAGCCAATAAGGGGTTGGAGCTAGTGGGCCAGGCAGTGTTTAAAAGAACACAATTTCCGTGTAATTATTTCGGGGCATAAGCTAAACCATGCGGGAGGCCGGGTACAGGACATAGCCGGCCGCTCCTATTACAACAGATTGGCGGCTGGAAATAATGGGCCAGGCAGTGATTAAATGAATCCAGTTTGTGTGTTGTTATTTCGGGGCTTAAGCTAAACCATGCGGGCAGCTGGATACAGGGAGGACACAGCCGGCCACCCCTATTTCAACAGGTGGCGCCCAACGTGGGGCTGAATCCACTTAAAAACCTGAGAGAGCTTAATTCTAAACAGAGAAAAAATAGGGTTTAACACAGAGTTTTGCTTTGTTGGTGGCGTGCCGTAGAGAGATTTCCTGGTTCGGCAATAGCAGCAGAAAAAAAGCTGCGTCATTTTAAAGTGCGGCTTTCTGGGCTGTGCCGCCATTGTGATCTCTGTCTGGCTCCTGCGGGAGACAAAGCTTTTGAATGGAGCATTTGGAATAAAGTGCTATGGCTTGCTTGATGATAATGTGGACTGCTGTGTGCCTGGAACTGTGTGCAGCTCAGGGGCACCAAATGGCTCTGAGGCAGGAGCAGCTCAGCTCCGCCATGCTGAACTGAGCTGGTCTCAAGCAGGAACTACCGTAATTACTGTGAAAACAGCGCACATAAGGTTTAGACTTTACAGGACACAGGCAGTACCGTATTACCCCTACATGGTGCAACTTAAGTTTTTAACAAGTGCTTAACATTTTAAGAAATGCTCCTGGATAGTAAAAAAATTACAGATTCACAATAAAACAGATTCAGACAGACCACTAAATGAGTCACAATGTTGGATAAATGTACGTGGGCTTGAGAAAGAAAAAAATATATATAGAGAGAAAATAAAGTTAATGCCTTTAAAAATAAAAAGGTAAAGTCTTTAAAGAGACAGAGTACAGATAGTTAAGAGAGTAAAAGAAATAAAGAAAAATAAGCCACATAAAAATGGAAAATTCACAGAGAGTCTGGATTATGTACATTGTGTTTTCTTTAAAATTTTTGACTGTGAAGGAGCTAAATACAGAGAGACATTTCATTACATGGGCTGCCAAGCTAAACCATAATGGATATAAATGTATGATTTCAAAATTTGGGTCTAAGGATATGATGCTTCGGAGAGGGTCTTCTTTTGTTTTCACAGAGGACCAGACCCTATGGATTGCGTCTATCCCGATTTGGTATGATAGACCACGCCCTCCTGAAAAGTTGCTGTGAACACCCTCAAAAAATTACTTCACTCAACTGCCAACTGAGATGACCCTGGCAACACAGGTTATACCATGAAAGACCTAATTAACGACGCCCCCATTCAGCAGGAAGCAGTTTGGAGAGAAAAACTGCGCCCATGTTCCCAAAATATTGTTTATAAATTTTCTTTTACATTTAAAGGGGGATATGATATAGATATAAATAATTTGCATTGGTATGGATTTTAAGGTCAATTTTGTTATATGTATATGTACTTCTGATCTTGGTTAAGGTAAAATGTAATGTGTAATTAGGAAATATAGGTTGTTAAATAATAGTCAAGCTTGTAGTCATGTTAGTTAAATTTTCTAGATATATAGAGATATATTTCAATTAGATAGGCATTCTTCATATCTTTCAAGGACTGCAGAATATGGCATTTAATGTTTTAATAATAAAAGAGTCTTTCATGACAATGAGACATGTCTGCTCCTGGCAACACCAATCTACTTCGAGAGGAAGATGGGCATCGAAGAGGATCGTTTTGGAGTTTGATAGCCATTTGGGCAAGAAACTGCTCTTGCCTGGACTGATGCATAAACTGGACACCGAAAACCCACAGAGAGAGGACTGCTGAACTTGCCTAAAGGTGAGATGGTCTTTCAGGGTTCCTGATTCATGAAAAGGTCTACGAGACATTGCAGGACACAGCAGAAAATGACTGAACTGTCTTTGGAATTTCCTGCTTCATGGAACTGTCTGCTGGATACTATGGGCCTGAAGGCCGAAGATGGATGCCCCACTGGTACAGAGGAACTTTGGGTGACTGTCCAGGCAGCAAGATGTCTCTGTCATTTCTAGAGTTTGGATTTCTTGTTTGTTTAAATAATTTTATATCCTTCTGGAGTCTTTGATGGAGTTGAAGAATGGTTAGTTATAGTTCTCCTTAGTTATGATAAAAGATAAAATAGATATAAATATTGTAACTGTAATTCTTACTTGATAACTGTTTGCTATATGTAATTTTACTATGTTAAAATGAAAGCCTTCTTTTTTGTTTAAACAGAAAAAGGGGAAGTGATGTGGGAGTGTCATATATCAATCTGTTGATTTCATTGGTTAAAATAAAGAAACTGCCTGAGCCCATTGATAGGCCAACCCTTAGGTGGGTGGAGTGGACAGAAGAGGATTCTGGGAAAGAGAAGGAAGCTGAGTCAGAAGGAGTCGCCATGATGCCCGCACTCCCCAGAGACGCAGGCTAGAATCTCCCCGGTAAGCACACCATGGGGTGCTACACAGATTATCAGAAATGGGCTAGTC
Source organism: Microtus obscurus (assembly GCA_963919715.1). Lineage (NCBI taxonomy): Eukaryota > Metazoa > Chordata > Mammalia > Rodentia > Cricetidae > Microtus > Microtus obscurus. Next base: position 368,719 of record CAWTZC010000090.1, read on the forward strand.
CAGGTGCAAGAGCTAGCCAATAAGAGGCTGGAAATAATGGGCCAGGCAGTGATTAAATGAATCCAGTTTGTGTGTTGTTATTTCGGGGCTTAAGCTAAACCATGCGGGCAGCTGGATACAGGGAGGACACAGCCGGCCACCCCTATTTCAACATGGGTCTCTGTCTCTATCTCCATCCGTGGCCAGATGAAGGTTCTATGGTGATATTCAAGATAGTCATCAGTGTGACTACGGGACAAGGCCAGTTCAGGCACCCTCTCCTCTGCTGTCCAAGGACCTAGCAGGGGACATCCCTGTGGACATCTGGGACCCCCCCTCTAGGGTCAAGCCTCTTGCTAACTCTAAAATGGCTCCCTTAAGATATCTCCTTCCCTGCTCCCATATCCATCCTTCCTCCATCTCAACCATCCCATTCCCCCAAGCTCTCCCCAACCCTCCCCTGGGTTCTGGGGATCAAACTAAGGTCCTCGGCTTACAAGAAAAGCATTTTCAAGCTGTACCATCTCCCTAGGCATCCCCTCAACTTCTTAAATTTTCTATAGTCATCTGCTATAGTTTAGATCTGGAATGCTTTCTTCTCAAGGCTTGGTCCACACACCTGTTAGAGACTGTAGACCTTTAAGCTTGATGCAGATTTTAGGTCACCCAAGGTGTCCTTTTAAGGAGGCTGTAGGACCTTTATTCCTGTATCTCTTACATCCTGGCATCAGTTTTGCTCCTTTGTAGCTGCCACCTTTGAAATCAGTTTGATCTCTCCCAGATACACTGCTCTTAACTTAAAACAGCAGGGGTAGTTGAAATTATGCCTCCTGTTTGAAAAATTGCCAGCTTGGGCATCATGATGAGCTGACTCTTCAGAGCTCCAGGCACAGAAACATCCAGAACTGCGCGAGACGTACCCTTTCTTTCTATGGGCCGACTAGGTCAGATATATGTTACAGCGACACAAAGCTAACATGCGCTGAACACGTAGGGACGAAACAGGAGTTCACGGTGACGTTTCCAACTCTACCCTGTCAGCGCAGAGTAACCGTAGCCTATTTTCAACCGCAGCATAGGGAAGTGACTTCGTTTCAGGACTTCATTTTCTACTTAAAGTTACCTACCCACGCCACGGCTCCAACTTTATCTGTGAGGAAACTTTCCTAAACACGGATCTGGGGCACCCCTCTTAACCTACTAGCACCTCGGATTAACCAACACTTCTCTAGAAATAACGAGTATTATTATAGCTGGGATGCAGTCTGTCAGTATGGCTTGATGAGAATTTGCAATTAATATTTATTTATTTATTATGTATACAATATTCTGTCTGTATGTAAGCCTGCAGGCCAGAAGAGGACGCCAGACCTCTTTACAGATGGTTGTGAGCCACCATGTGGTTGCTGGGAATTGAACTCAGGACCTTTGGAAGAGCAGGCAATGCTCTTAACCACTGAGCCATCACTTCAGCCCCCGAGAATTTGCAATTAAATATTACATTTACACTATAAATACACCTGGTCGTAGTAACGGTATCATCTCCGTCGTCGTCTGGTCAGGTCTGGCTTATTATCGCCAGGGGGTTTGCAAATTTACATAATTGCTCCCGGGAGGGAACGAGACTGCTGCTCAAGGAACACCTGGGTGGCCGGGGCCGAAGGAGGCAGTGGGAACCCAAGTTCTCCATGTTCGCCCATTCGGTCCTGCGGTCGAGCCCGACAGGGACACGGAATGGGGAAGGGGTGGGGGACCCCAGCTCACAGGAGCCGGTTTCGCGTGTCCCCCACCCCCGGCCGTGCGCCGCACGCACCCACCTTCCGCGCTGTCCCGAGTCCGGTGGAAGTCCTCGGAGCGGCCGTCGCGGAAGGCTCGGCACAGAGAGAGGCAGAGGAAGTCGAGCATCCAGCCGGCGGCCACGGCTTCGGCCTCGGCCACCAGCTCCGCGTTCTCCTCCTCCGGGACCTGCAGCTGGCGCTCGGGCAGCTCCGCGTCGCCTCCGGTCACCTCCTTCTCTGGACAGTCCGCATCTTCCGGGCCCCCACAGCCCAGCGCGCTCGGGGCCGCTGAGGCGACAGCCGCCGCCATGTTAAAGCGAAAGCGCGCGCGGGGCCTCAGCGGGCGCCGGGCGCTAATTGGCTCGCGCTGGGTGCGGAAGTCAGCCAATCGCATCGCTAGGGTGGGAGGCTGGGTCGAGCGTAGCCTCCGATTGGCTGAGGCCTGCCAAATAGCCTGTCAGTTTGAGGCGGGGCTTTCCCTGTAGAGGAGCTAGGCTAGGATAATTTTTAAAAAATGCATGCGCAGCGGCGCCCGCCTTTAATCCTCTCTGCGAGTTCGAGGCCAGCCTGGTCTACAAGAGCTAGTTCCAGGACAGGCCCCAAAGCTACAGAGAAACCCTGTCTCGAAAAAAAAAAAAATGCAATCTGCACATGAAGTCACCCATTTACTGTGTGATTACGCAGATTCTGCCCTGAACGTTCATTTTACCGAAACCCGGGGCTTATTAAAACACAAACTGCAGGGTTCTGCTTTGGAGTTTTCTAGAGTTCTGGCTGGGGTCAGGGGTCAGGTCTAGTGAGTCCCCACTGATGCCGAGGCTGCTAGTCTGAGGACCGCTGCTATACAGTGTCCGCATTAACAGTAGGGGTGCATTTACACGAGGCTCCGGAATTACAATAGATCTTATGTGATAGTTACTAAATGTCCCTTATAGTCATTGCTATTACTCTACTACTGAGCCACAATACAAGTCCCTGAATATTTATCTTGGTTTGGATGAAGATGGCAATCAGGTTATTTTCCTTTTTAAGTATAGCAGATTCACTTAGTGAAGATTTACTGAACATGATTTGTGCACTGTTGGGTACCAAGGAAGCCAGGGACAAGTCTCATGCAGTATGAGTGGCTCCACCCAGGGTTTCTCACCAGGCTGCAGTACCCTAGGCTGAACAGCTTTCGGCAGAGCCTTCTTCATTGGGGAAATTCTTCCCCGCCTGAGCAGAGTTGTTACATTGGGGATACCTTTCACTGAAGCAGGGCTGTAAGCAACTATGCTTTGGTTACTTTGTGGCATTCCTTGGCTCCTGACTGCGAAGAACCCTTTCTGTCCTAGCGGCAATGATTACAGCCTTTGTTAATGAAGAACATAGATTTTTCCTACCCAGGGAATAGAGATATAGCTTATTTTTAACTAAATATGAACGCCAATGGCCTGAACACAGACTCAGGTTGCCCGATGTTCTACTGTGTGGAAACGATGACATGAACTTTAATGGTCACAAAACAAAAGGACATCCATGAGTCAACCCATTTACCCGTCATTGGAGAAGACAGCCAGGAGATGGGTGTCAAAACATATACGGTCCAGAAACAGTCCTGCGAGGAGGATTCTGAGCACTGGGGGAACACTCCAAGAACACAAGCATCTTGTGACCTCACCTTCTTCAAAGCACGGAACTGTTCTTAGAATGCGTCTTTGTGCTGCTCCCACGTGTAGTGCTGCTCCCAGGTGTGATAGGAGTGAGTTTAATTCAGATTACTCATTATTGCTTGCTGCTGCTATTCAACTAATGTTAAACTCTCCTTTATGTGTCTATATTTTTGACAGATGTGACTTGTCCTTGTGATTGTATATAGCCTGAACCCATGAGAACTTAAGTGAACTTTCTCAACCCTTAAAGTATAAATTGTCCGATTCCCCAAATAAAGTTGGCTATCGATGGTGTTATGGTAAAAGTAAAACGCAGGCACAAGACCACAGCAGGACATGAAGGCAGCTGGTCCCAGGCAGGGAGCTGCGCTGTGGTGAGAGACAGAGACCTATTAGGCACGCCACACAGAGAAAGAGAATATTTATTTAGTGGGTTATGGAGGAGAAAAGGAAAGGGGGGAGGGGAGAAGGGAGAGAGAGAGAGAGAGAGACAGACAGACAGACAGACAGACAGACAGACAGGGAGAGAGAAAGAGGAAGGAGAAGAAGTACGGAGAAAGGAGAGGGGCAGTTTCTGCCTCTTCGGGAGACAGAGAAAAGAAGAAACTCAGGTTGGAAGTGGAAGAAAGATCTGCCTGCCTTGGTGGGGGGGGGGAGTGGGCAGGGCTTGTCTCTTAAAGGGACAGGACAGACCATTACGGAAACAAGTAATCAGGAAGTATGTGAGGCAGTTATGATTGCAACATGACATAAAATCCTGTTTTGTAGTACTTTTTTTGTAAGTAGAAGTAGCACACTAAAATAGTGATAAAAATTGTACCAAGTAGAGTTACTGACACACCTATAATCCCAGCACTGGAGGTGGTAGAGGTAGATTTGTTGAGTGCCAGCCTGAGCTACTGACATGAGGTGGGAGGGATGGCTAGAATCACTTTTATATTCTGTGTTATAAGGACTCGCATGTACAGAGGAATTTGCAAACCTATTATTATTAGCTTGAGATTTACCTACAGTGAAACTTCCCTAGCCCAGATGCCCTTGGAGGAGTGTACAAGGTTGATGGTGGTAGACATTGTCTTAGACTCAGCATTTCAGTGAGTGCCTGAGCCCAGATGTCTATAGAATGATGGACGTGTGTAAGGGATGACAACAGGAGACATCCCATGTCTCAGAATGCGGCTGGCCACCTGATGGAGGGACAAAACTGAGCTCCGAAATGACTGCCTGCTTCTGACAACTCGCCAGCTGAGTATTCTAGAAGGAGATGAGACGGTAGGCAGTTTTAGAGTGTTAGCATGCTGCCTTCCCAGATTGCTGTCTGCCTGAATAATTCACATCTCATTGGCTTTCGTGGTGATGGGGATCAGGAACTCTGGTATTGGGGTTACACTGCACAGTGTGATCCTGTTCCCCTGAAACAAAAGGGTAACACAATGAATGCATAAAATGGTCACACTCTCAGTTGTCACCAAGTATTGTGGGCTATATATTGTCTTTGATAAGCTTTTATGTGACCAGAAGGAGTGTCATCACAAATTCAGGAGTAATGCCCTCCTTGCATCATGTCATTGCCACGGTGACAGCACCAGGTCACAGAAAGTTTTCAGCTCCCTTATATTTCTAGAGTGACAATCTCCCTCAACAGGCCCACCATTGGCTGAAATGTTTGCCGTGCATGGCAGCAAATGGAAGATTTGGGGACTTGTTCCCCATGAACATTTATTTTAATGCTGTATTTAGGAAAAAATACCTTCTGGTGTATGCTTTTAGCCACTCACTGATTACTCAATATTTTTAATGAAATACATCTGCCCAAAGCAAAAGCGATAGCTTGTCTAAGTAAAAGAGAGAGACGGCAAAGTCTTGGGAGCAAAAGGTTCCTTCCTACCCCTCCCTCCCTGGCAGCTCTGGGTATGGGAGTCAGAGGCCCCCTTTCTACTCTTCCTTCCTGGCACTAAACCAGCTCCTGCCCTTGTGATGAACTTTCCCCCTTGAATAGAAAACTGAAAACTGAGAGTGTAAGGTGTTGTGCCTAGATTAAGACCCCCAAAGAGAGAGAGAGAGAGAGAGAGAGAGAGAGAGAGAGAGAGAGAGAGAGAGAGAACAAAGCAACAATTAGCACATTAAAGCACAAAAGACTTTGACAAATTCCCAAGACAAGACACATAGTGATGCTTTCTCCCTCGGTGGAAGAAACCCAACCCCCTCTTCCTTCTGCTTCCAGTATGAGTTCTTTCCTTTCAGTCTCTCTCCCAAAGAGGCAGCTTCTGCCTTGCTCCCTTCTCCCCACTTCTCCCCTTCCCTCCTCTCCATCTCTTTTTCTCCCTCCCTCTCTCTGCCTCTCTCTGCTCTTCTTCCTTCTCCTCCATAATCCACTAAATAAATACCCACTTTCTCTGCATGGTGTGCCATCTGTCTCGGTCTCTCACCCGCCATGCAGCTCCCTGCCTGGGACTCATTTCCCCTCATGGTCCGCGGGCCACTCAGGGGCTTCCTGCCTGGGACCAGCTGCCTTTGTGGCCAGCTGTGGTCTCGTGCCCGCTGCCCACTGCCGCTACTCAGGGACCTGCGGCATGGTCTCAAGACCAGCTGCCCACTGCCACCACTTGGGGACCTGCAGCATTTTACTTAAACCACAACAGAGAGACCTATCTATGCCTACCACAATAGCATGGTTTCTACTTAAGAACCCAGCACCTCAGTTGCATATGTAATCTCTAAGTTTTTAGGAATCACATCTAAAAAGCTAAAAGAAATAAATTAATTTTAGAATCATAGTTTATTTGACTCAACCAATCCAAAGCAAATTATAGGACTGGGGATGGTGAAAAGGAAGAGACTGATTGTTGGGTACAAAGTTTCAGGTAGCTAGGATAAATGCTACCATTCTATTGCACAGATGGCTGGTTTTTGTTTAAGCTTCAGTTTTTCTTTTTCTTTCTTTCTTTTCCCCTTATTAAAAATAGATTCTCTCCTCACATAATAGATCCAGATTATGCTTTCCCCTCCTTCTACCCCTCCCAACCCCTCCTTAAGAACTCTCCCAGTTAGACTCACTTTCTATGTCATTACAAAACAAACAGGATTTTAAGGGATAATAATAAAATATAATTAACATAAAATAAAAACTTTCCCATTGGAGTTGGACAAGACATACAAATAAAAGCATAAACAGTCCAAGAGAAGGCATTAGAATCGGCTTGTACACTCCCATAAAACACTAAACTGGAAGCCATAATATATGTGTCTAGAGGGCCTGGTGTAGGCCAGTGCAGGCCCTGTGCATGTTACTTCAGTCTCTGAGTTCATGTGAGCTTTGATTACATTTGTAATGACTTCAGCCACATAAGGCTGATACTTCCCAGTTCTAGAGGTCATGCAGGTGCAGGCAAGCACTCAGGCTGAAGTGCCTAACTGCGCTGGGGGATGTTAAAGGGCCCCCACATGACCCATGTATGATATAGATTACATCATCCACATATGACTCAGCTAAGCCCTTGCACGCATGTGTGAGCCCCATTATCTGCATATGACATAGCCTCATCAACCCCTGTGCGCATGCGCTAGGCTGCTTTTTTAAAAGCTGGATGTGCCATCTTCCTCTCTCTCTGCACACTCACTGACTTCCCCAGGCCTGTACATGACCCCTCTAATAAACTCCTAAGTAGGTCTGTTGTATGTTCCGTGTTTCCTTCTCACTCATGCCAGGTAATTTAAACATTGACTTAGAAGTCCCTGTTTTCTTGGTGTCCTCCATCTGTTGTTGTTGTTATTTTGGTTTGGTTTTGGATTTTGGACACAGGGTTTCTCTGTGTAGCCCTAGCTATCTTGGAACTCACTCTATAGATCAGACTGGCCTCAAACTCAAACTCAAACAAGATTTGCTTGCTTCTGCTTCCTGTGTGTGGGATTAAAGGCACCCAGTTGGCTTTTACACTTTTTCTGCCTCTTCTATGGTGTTCCCTGAACCCTGTGAGAATAGATTTTATTGTTGGAGCCCACAAGACTGTACAGTAAATGTACAGCTGACAGATTCATAAAGGTAGACCCATAAGTGTAAGTAAGACTTATGGGGCAGAGCTTTGTTCCCGTTTTGCAGAGCTTTGGGAACACTTGTCTTTTGGAAAAGTCACTGTCATATCTGTAAAAACCTTGTGAAGCCATGATTTTCCTTTTCAAAATGTGATTCATTCCCAGAACACTTTAGCAGCGTAACTTCCGCACGGGCAACAGAATGACCTTTCTCCATTCCCACACACTGTGAGACCTTGGAGTGATGTCATTCACTAACAGTCAAATTCACACAGAGTCAATCACACAAAATTACCTGTTAACAGACCACATAGAAAGTTCTATAGAAGAGCTGGGCAGTGGTGGCGCACACCTTTAATCCCAGCACTTGGGAGGCAGAGGCAGGCGGATCTCTGTGAGTTCGAGGCCAGCCTGGTCTACAAGAGCTAGTTCCAGGATAGGAACCAAAAGCTACGGAGAAACCCTGTCTCGAAAAATCCAAAAAAAAAAAAAAAAGTTCTATAGAAGACAGGCTCTGAGCAGGAAGACATCATGCCCCCACTTTGCTAACAAACTATCCGGGAGTCCCCAAAACTGGTTGTCAGAAAGGAGATTAGATGAGGAAAATGGGTGAATCCAGGATTCAGGGATGTTTGGTAACTTTATCTAGTGGTTTGGAATGTCAGGTGTTTTCCCTTGAATTCTGGTTCTTTCATGGGTCAGGTCACCTGTTCTAGAGTACTGCTTTGTCAGGTTCTACCTGCCCTTTTTGTGCTTTTGGTATGCATATTATCATTGTCCTTGTTTATGGAATTTTCCAACTGTCTGTAAAAACTAGAAACCTCACAGAGATCACCTCTTCTCCTCCTCCTTCTCCTTGCTACTTCTACTTCTTTCCTTTACTCTCCTTCTTCTTTCTTTTCCTTCTTCTCCTCATTTTTTTCTTATCCATGCCTCTTCACTTCACTTCACTTTTTCTCCTCGCATGAAAAATAAAGATCATGCAGAGGCAATGTACTTGAGTTAATTTTTTTTTTATCCTCAGATTCTTGCTTGCCATAGACATCCTATTCGGAGCCCTGAGGGGGTACTGAGGCTGGTAATCAAGGCCCCCGATAGTTGATGGAGACATTGTTGTGGGATAATCCCCAGAGAAGACTGTTCAGGCATGGGTTAAGCCAATAGAAAGTCTGTATTAGCTGGCTTGCAACTACACTGGGTGTTCGGGATCCCAGGATAGAACAAGCCTATCTCAGGGTGGGCTTTTAAGCACAAAAACCATGTGTAGCCCAGGATTAAATTGAAATCCAGATTTTCTGCCTGAGCTTTCTGAGTATTTGGATTATACATGTGGCCCACCATGTAGCACACAGGCCTCATGTTTTAATACTCCGATGAATATTAGGTTTCCACATGTGAACTGGCGATGGGGAGGAGCCAACAGTCAGACTAAGTAGCATATTTCCAACATTGGTTGTATAAATAATAAGTGCCAGAAACTTTTCTAAATGTGTTACATGTATTTGCTTATCTATTTTTCAAAGCTAATGTTACAGGATAGATACATTTGTTAACCCAGGGCTTTAAAAATCTGTTGCATAATGAGGATGACTAATTCACCTGAGGCCAATGAGTTAGCTAGTTAGTAAACTAAGGGCCTAGGACTCTGACTCTATACTTCTTTCTTTCTTCCTCTGAAGTACTGGGAGATACAGGCAGTGGTTACAAACCAGAGTCAACTTTCTCCATTCTTTAAAAATTGATCTCCAAATTCTATTTTTCTCTAAAGAATTAAATCCCAAATTGCCCATGTGCAGCAACCTTTGCAAATAAGTCATGAGAACACGAAGGGCTGCCAGAGCCTCCCATTTAACGACTAACGGTGTCACAACTTATTAAATTATTCCTCCTTACACAGAATTGTTTCAGCTGGAAAAGAATAATATTTTGTCTCAGGAGTATGTTAACTGAAATTATTTGTAACTTAGGTCACAGTCACCAGAGTCATTAACACATCTTAGTTTTCTTATTCTAGGGGTTCTGGAGGTTTACTGTGAAGGGCATGCTCAAATTCTGTTCAATTAATTTTTCAGGAGAGAGGTATTGCCAGCACCCTTTTGAGTTAGTGGGAGGAGCTTGGTGAAGCGCGGCAGCACAGGTGATGGGCTTCTATAATTCTATGTGTGCTTCCTAGGACTCTTGATAGCACATCGTCATAGCAATAACAGAGAAGGGACTCTGACTGAGTATGTAGTTTCTGTTCCTCATGAACAGCCTTGATTTCCTGCTCTGGAAAATGGAGGTCACCGTAGGGGTGATGTAAGGGTTGAAGTTTAGGACAAAGGAAACGCTTTGACTGCTCTCTGGCACCAGGACCCGGCAGTGTGGCTTCTGCTGATTTTTCCCTTTCTTTCGGCTTTCTGATAATTTTGCACAGAATCTTCTTGTAAAAATTTTCTGACCTTTGTTGTGATGGGCTGTTGAGGACCAGCCTTAGCAAAATCACCTCTTGCCAGGATAAAAGTATGGGAATTGAAGAAATTTAAGTAAAGACTATGAAGACACATAAAAATAACAGGACAGAAACCATAGAAAGTATCGGGAGGGCATTCCAGTGACTGAAATCCTGAAAATCACCCATATTTGTTTTTCCACAGATTTATACCCAACATAAATGCGGAGAGAAGGTAACAACATAATTTATGAATACGATACAAAGGATGACTCATACAGCTAATTGCTTTATCACTCTGAGACATCAAATCATTAGCATTCTGTTGTCTAGTGAAGGTGTTCTAGGTCACGTATCCTGAAGACCACCCCTCCCCAGGTGATCTCATAGTTACAAAAGAAGGGGCAGAGGTACATGTTAAAATAGGTTTTTCATTTGCTGTTTGATTTTTTTGTTTATGGTAAAATAAATAACTTTTATTGGTTACTTAAAAACCCTAACATGGAATTCTGAAGATGGCCCAGAAGCGGAGAGGCAGAGGTCATTGCAGGATGTAGCAAGGTCTTATGGAAGAGACCAAAACCATGACAGCATCTTGTCCTTTTGTCAAGGTTTCTAGGAAGGTTTTCTAAGAAGAAGTTGCAGGAGGAATGTGGTTATGACTATGTATAATTAAGGGCATTGCTGAGCCTGTGAGGCTGTTCTCTACCACATCCTGTCAAACAATAAAAGCTTCTTCAGGCCAACTTGCAGAAACAGATTTTTCCATAATGATCAACCAGACCACATTTTTTTTTTACCAGCAGCAACCACTTAACTGAGCATACCCCTCGTCCACTCCACATTTTCTTTGTTTAAGCCTAAATTTCCTGCCAGCAATTAGAAGATAAGTGAAAATATTTGCTTCCACCATCCCTGCATCACTATGCGGATTGAAATCCTCTCCTTGTCTTTATGCCATTATTTTCTTTTCTTTCCTGTGAGGTGGATGGCCACAGCTAACAGGTTGGAAGTATAGTGATTCAGCCACACAGCATGGCTGACACTTCTGGGTTCTAGGACCACGAACATGAGGACAAACCCTTAGGCAAAAGTGCCTATTGACCCCGGGGGATCTTAAAGGGCCCTGCGTGACCCACAAGCAGCATGGTTGTATCACCTACGTCTGATGCAACTGCGGGAACCCTTGCATGTATGCGTGAGCTCTGTCATCTGTATATAATGTAACCATGTCATCCTTCTGTGCACATATGCTAGGCAGCCCTTAAAAGCTGGATGAGCCATCTTCAAGCTCTCTCTCTGCATACCGACCTTACCAGGCCGGTACACCCTCTACCCCATAAACTCCTAAGTGGATTTGTTGCATGTTCTGTGTTCCCTTCTCACTCATGAGAGATAATTTCATTGGTGCTTTGAGACTCGGGAGGCTCTCCTCTTCCTCTTCCGGGGTCAGGATCCAGAACCAGGCATTTTTCCACAACAACTGCAAGTTCCATCTGCCTGAGTGCGACCTCTATACACACCACCAGCTTCAGTTGGTGAGTTTCCCCATACTGGTCAGTTTAACCATTTCTCTGAACCCGAGGAATTCACTGTTGAGCTCCCAGAAATCTGGTGTTCCTAGAAATGAGGGACAACCTCCAACCACGGTTTTCATCACTATAGTGAGTCCTTTGCTGACTTTTATCTCTGCATTGCTAAAATCATGATTGGACAAGCCAGGGTTGGCCCACTCGCCTTGGATCTTTCTTTTTCTTTTTCCTTTCCTTTTCTTTTCTTGTCCTTTGGACCACTCGTCAGTGGTCCCCACCATGAGAGACTGCTTGGAGCAGCCTCCAGCCTCTCTGGCTTCTGAGTCACCCAGACCAGAGCCAGTCAGGCTTTAATACCCAGCCTGTAGATAGAGGATGCTCTTCTACAGGCCCTGCAGTATTCGCTGCCATTTCACACCCTGTCTAAAGAGGGGTGACGTCTCCCTATAAGCCTGTGGGTTTTCATGGTTCCAGCTACGGGTAGCAAGCCATCAAAGACCATCAGTCCAGCCTCTCCCTGGGATGCCTTTTAGAGGCCATAAAACCCCAGGCCTTAATGCCTACTTACAGATTCCCACACTTGTCCATCTTTGTTCAAAAAATGGCCTCGTTACAATTAAGATAACAATTTAAAGTGGCCGACTAATGGCACCTTTGGTCTTGATATTCTATGGGAGCTTTCTAACTACTGTCAGCGCACAGGCAAATAGAAGGAGTTTTCTTTTTAATTAATTAATTAATTAATTTATTAATTTATTAAAGATTTCTGCCTCCTCCCCGCCACCGCCTCTCATTTCCCTCCCCCTCCCCCAGTCAAGTCCCCCTCCCTCGTCAGCCTGAAGAGCAATCAGGGTTCCCTGTCCTGTGGGAAGTCCAAGGACCACACACCTCCATCCAGGTCTAGTAAGGTGAGCATCCAAACTGCCTAGGCTCCCACAAAGCCAGTACGTGCAGTAGGATCAAAAACCCATTGCCATTGTTCTCGAGTTCTCAGTAGTCCTCATTGACCACTATGTTCAGCGAGTTCGGTTTTATCCCATGTTTTTTCAGACCCAGGCCAGCTGGCCTTGGTGAGTTCCCAATAGAATATCCCCATTGTCTCAGTGTGTGGGTGGCCCCCTCGCGGTCCTGAGTTCCTTGCTGGTGCTCTCTCTCCTTCTGCTCCTGATGAATTTTGCATGCAAATGGATGGAAATAGAAAACACTATCCTGAGTGAGGTAAGCCAGACCCAAAAAGAGGAACATGGGATGTACTCACTCATATTTGGTTTCTAGCCATAAATAAAGGACATTGAGCCTATAATTCGTGATCCTAGAGAAGCTAAATAAGAAGGAGAACCCAAAGAAAAATATATAGGCATCCTCCTGAATATTAACCTTCATCAGGCGATGAAAGGAGACAGAGACCCACATTGGAGCACCGGACAGAAGGAGTTTTCTTATATCTAAGCCTTTTACTGTCTAAGCTCTAAGACTAAGCCCTCTGTCCTTGCAAGTTGTTCACCTGCTCACCTGTTCCTGGCTATGCCATCTGAGCCGGAAGAACACTCCACTTACACTCTGGACCCAGCTAACAAACCCCCACCTTTTCAACCTCAGCGGGCAGCTACTCCCGCTCCTTCAGCTCTTGCTCTGGATCCCACTAAGGAACCCACACTTTCCCAACCTCAGCAGACAGATACTTCTGTTGACTTGGTGCCTGCATCACCACCTCCCTCTGCTCTCACCTGCGCTGTGCAGGCTTCACTGCCCTCTTCAGCTCTTCCCCCCTCCCCAGCCCAGCCTCTTGCCTAAAACCTCTCCCCTTCCTGATCACCTGCTTACTCCGCTGTTATCCCATCCTCGCTCCCTATTATGGGATTTTACCAGCTACTCATTACGTCAACCATGTGCCAATCCATGCCCACAGCGGATTAAAATAGGAGATCAGGTACTATTCTCTCCCCCAGACCAATGCCCCTCACCCCTTTTCCGTAAATGCCAGGGCCCCTTTAAAGTAATTCTTGTAACTCCCACAGCTGCCAAACTCTAGGGACTTTCTCATTAGATCCACCTGTCTCACCTTAAACCTTTTACTCTTCCAGCTCAAGATATCCCCTCATATATGGCAACTCAAACAGGGCCCTGCTCCTTTAATTTCCAGAGAACACCAAGATCAGCCGCTTTTTCTCCTGTTCCAGAAAAATAGAAGTTTCATCACCACATTCAACCCTCCTGTGCCAAAAACTCCATATACTTTCCCTCTTCCTCTTTCTTCTGTCTGCTTTACCAGCTTCTCTATATCTCCAATGTCATACTTAAATTTCCAGTTAACCACTCAGCTGTTATTACAGGGGCCATCATTAAACATAGAGCCAGAGGTACAAGGATTGTCAAAAAGCCCAGGTGGTAAGAAACAATAACAATTTGGGGGACATTCACAGTCCCAGACTCCAAAAACTCACAAAACAGACTATAACATAACAGGTTTATCACTGACTGCAGCAGTGTCTCCTGGATGTTCAGGTAATACCATGATGCTAAAGAGAACAAGTGCCTTAAGATTTGCTTCAGGCAAAATATTGAGGGGTCTAATAATTCCCCTTTCTAATAATTCCTCCTTCTTTTCCTTCCTTCCCCCTACTGTCTTCTTCTATTCCAACACTATACCATTGTGATCATAAGCTTTTAATATGTCTAAAATGTATTTATTTTTAAACATTTTTTTCATAAGCTCCAGGGAAACAATTTAACCTATCTAAACAGACCAGACTTGCCCAGAATAAGTACCATTTAATTCTTCCCTTATCATTCCTGGTCTTGGGAACCCCTGGGAAATTCCCTCCTCCACCCTCCACCCCCCCCCGGTATCTTCCATCTTGTGACTCTCCTCCCTTAATCACCAGGATCTAAAATTTTTTCCAGACATAATTTTCTGCCTTTCCAGCATCTTGCGAGGCCCAAGCTGACAGCCAGGCAGTTCCACAGAGCCTGGAAAAAACACAAAAGTAATCAGCCACCCCGGGACGTGGTCAAGCATCTCAACTCTCTAATGCCCACAAAATCAGCAAAAAGCAGTCTCAAGAGTCCTGACGATGCCCACAAAATCAGCAGGAAGCAGTCATGAGAGACCTTATGACACCTCTTTCCCACCCATTAAAGACTCCAACCTCCCTAAGTTTTTATAATAAACAAAGGGTGGAATGTAACGATTCAGTTACACAGCTTGGCTGAGAGGGTTCTAGGGCATCACAGATGCGGACAAACCCTCAGGCAGAAGTGCCTAATGGCCCCGGGATCTTAAAGGACCCTGCGTGACCCACATGTGGCATGCTTGCATCAGGTATGTCTGACCCAACTGTATGAGCCCTTGTGCGCATGTGTGAGCTCCGTCATCTATGTATGACGTAACCACATCATTCCCTTGTGCACACGCACTAGGCAGCCCTTAAAAGCTGGATGCACCGTTTTCAATATCTCTCTCTCTACACTGACCTCACCAGGTCTGTATACGCTCCCCCAATAAAGTCTTAAATGTGTTTATTGCCTGTTCCTTGTTTCCTTCTCATTCTTGCCAGGTCTTCAGGAAGACCCAGAGTTGGCGCTCTGGTTTAAATCTCTAGTTAACTGCTTCTTACTGTTACATCCTTGTTAGCAGCCATTTTGTCCCAGTCCACCATTCTGCTTTGAGCTGCTACCCCTAACTTCCTGAGGCTAGGCTGCAGCCCCCAACCCCTCACACAGGTATAAACCACAAACGCCCCACCCCTTTCTGATTGGTGGGGCCAGAGCGACCCCGAATCACCAAACCACAGAACTTTCTGTCAGGCTGAAAATGTGTCACACGGTTCTCCCTGTGATTGGGGGGACTGGGAGCTGTCTCCTTGTGGTTTTCCCCTTTAAAATTGGCTGCTGCCCCTGCTTTCGGGATGCATTTGGAACCAGAATCCTGCTACCTCCCTGATAATCAGTTTTTCTAAATAAGATTATTGTCTTACTCGAACCTAGTCCTTTGTGGCAGATTATTTTCGGATTCTTGGACCCTAACACTACTTAAAACAAAACAGTCACCTAAGCCTTTAGGCCAAGGCTTCAATTCTAGCAGTTTAGAGGCTGAGGCAGTGTGACTGCTACGAGTCCCAGGCCAACCTGGACTTAGAAAGTGAGACTCTGTCTCAACTGCCTCCCCCATTTCAGTTAGGGTTCTATTGCTGTGAAGAGACACCATGACCACAGCAACTCTTATAAAGAAAAACATTTAATTGGGGTGGCTTACAGTTTCAGAGGCAGATGCTGAGCTGGAGCTGGAGTCCTACATGTTGTTATGCAAGCAACAGGAAGTGGTCTGTCTCACTGCACGTGGCTTGAACTTATATGAGGCCTCAAAACCTGGCTCTGCAGTGACACACTTTCTCCAGCAAGGCCACACTTCCTAATAGTGTCACTCCCTTCGGGGGGCATTTTCTTTCAAACCACTACATCCATCCTCCACCTTCCACCCTCCAATACATACGTACGTATGTACAAACTGGTAATTCTGCCAATATTTTAAGGTATAATAAGGTAGCACTTGTGTGTTTATTATATTGTTTTCTCTACTTAATAAATTTGAAATATACAGAATCTTTTTAAAACTGAAAACATTCAAAGTGCAATGGATCTTAACAATTCCAAAAACAATTTGTTCTAATTGTCTTTTCAAGTTCGTGACTGACAAAACCGCATTCGTGCTTTTTCAGTTTTAGTGGTTCATTTATTTGGCCAGTAGAGGTCGCCATGCAGTGAAATATTTGGTTGAACTACAAACTGGCAAAGTTTCCTCCATGTAAAGATTTTTTTTTTCAGTTTTTTTTTCCAATCTGTGAAATTCCTTCTTTTTGCCCTTTTGTAAGTCTAAGAGGGGCAGAGCTAAACCCAGGGTAAATCTGGGGCCAGCCATTATTGCATGATTGGGCGGCAGTGCTAGAAGCATTATTGGAAGGCTCACTTTGCAGTAAGGCTGCCTTTGTCCTCCCCTAAAACTCCCTTCCCCGTCATAAACAGTTACCCTCTCTCCTTGGACATTTCAAATTCCAGTAACAGAAAGGATTCACTTAAAATAGCATAGATCACAGGAGAATGACTTATATCCTCTAACAAGAATGTAGTTGACAGTCAGTACAGAGGGGAGTTAGTCAGAGGCTGGGCAGCATCATCAGAGATTCAGGTTCCTTTAAAAATGGTTTTATTTAATATCTGACAATTTCATACTTGCATACAATGTATCTTGGTCACATCTACCCCTAATCTCCTTCACTCCCACCATCCCTATGACCCCTTCTCCCTTCCTGCTTCTTATTGCTGCCTATATAAGTGTGGGTAACTATCAGAGGCAACATCCTTACCCTGCCAGTTAATAAAGAAGCTACTTTGGCCAATAGCAGGGCAGAATATAGCTAGGCGGGAAGTCCAAACAAAGATACAGAGAGAAAGAAGGCGGAGTCAGGGAGACGCCATGGAGCTGCCAAAGGAGGACACTAGAACCTTACTAGTAAGGCACAACCTCGTGGTGATGCATAGATGAAGAGAAAGGGGTTAATTTTAGCTATAAGAGCTAGCTAGGAATATGTTTGAGCCATTGTCAAAACAGAGTTGTAATTAGCATAGTTTCCGCGTGATTATTCGGGTCTGGGCAGCTGGGAAATGTCAGCACAGTCTGGTTATGGTGGAGCTCCACAAGCGCCTTCCCCATTGGTCAACTGGCTTGATCTTATGCAGGTGACCATAGTTGCTGCTAATTAGCTAGGGAAATGGCCATGCCACGTCCGGAAGATAGTGTTTTGTAGCGCTCCTCCCATTCCCTGGCTCTTACATTGTTTTTCTGCTCTCTCATCTGTGATGCTCCCTGAGCCATGACAGGCAGGTTAGCTACAGATGTCCCATTTAGGGCTAGAAAAATTACTGATTCTTAATGCTTTGCCCATTTATGAATCTCTGTATTGACTACTGTGCATTGCCCAAACAAGCTTCTCTGACTAAGCTCAAAATAGTACTGATCTATAGGTATAAACAAAATATTTGGAAGATAATTTAGTAACATGTCAGTTTAGAATAGATTCCCCTAGGGCAGATGACCTCTCCAGCCATACTCTTGACCAGGGTTATAAGACCCCAGGTTCTCTTTTTTTTTTCTCATTTTTATACACACACACACACACACACACACACACACACACACACACACAGAGAGAGAGAGAGAGAGAGAGAGAGAGAGAGAGAGCCTCATGTAGCCCAAGCTATCTTTGAACTAACTCGGTAGCTGCCTTAGTCAGGGTTACTATTATGTGATAAAACACCATGACCAAAGCAACTTGGGGAGGAAAGAGTTTATTTGGCTTACACTTCCACATTACAGTTTATCATCAAAGGAAGTGTCTTAGTTAGGGTTCCTCTTGCTGTGGACAGCATGACCACAGCAATTCTTATAAAGGAAAACATTTTTTGGGGGCGTGCTCACAGTCCAGAGGTTTAGTCCATTATTGTCATGGCAGGAAGCATGATGGCAGACATGGCGCTGGAGAGGGACTGAGAGTCCTACATCTGGGTGCTCAGGCAACAGGAAAGAAGGGTGAGTCACTCAGCCTATTTTGAGCTTCTGAATCCTCAAAGCTCACCCCTACCCCTGTGACACAATTCCTCCAAAGAGGCCACACTCCCAATAGTGCCACTCCCTATGAACCTATGAGGGTCATTTTCTTTCAAACCACCACCGAATATGAGTACAGGAATTCAAACAGGGCAGGAACCTGAAGGTAGGAGCTAATGCAGAGTCATAGAGAAGCGAGGTTTACTGGCTTGCTCCCCGTGGCTTGTTCAGCTTGCTTTCTTGTAGAACCCAGAACCACCAGCACACAGGTGGCATCATCCACAATATGCTGGGCCCTCCCCCATCAGGCACTAATTAAGACAATGCTCTACAGGCTTGCCTACTGTCGGATCTTATGGAGGCATTTTCATAATTGAGGCTCCCTCCTCTCACGGGACTTGAGCTTGTGTTAAGTTGATATAAAACTAGCCGGCACAGTAGCCGAGGATGACTTTAAACTTCTGCTATCTTTGCCTCTACCAACTGAGTGCGGGAATTCCAGATGATGGACCATTGCTGGGGGCCATGTGACTTCTTCAGGGGACAAGGCCTGAGAATAGCACAGACAAGTTCTCCTTCTGGCAAGGCAGATGGGTAGTTCACTGTTTAATTCTGGACGTGACCCCAGGAATGTGTGTGCTACCTGCTCTCCTTGCTTTCCTTACACAAATGATTGCTGGTTGCTTTTAGTTTTTCTGTTTTAGAACTATAGATGAAATGGCTATTGTATTAAAAAAAAACTTTCCCTTGATGTTTCTTCTCTGGGTGAGCGAGAGGGGATGTTGTTAAAAATATACAGAGGATCTAAATTAGCCCCTTTGATGCTTCAGGTGCCACCATGAATTCAGGATTCTCAAAAACAGAATGTTGCCTTTCCAATGCACCTTGTGACTGGCCTAAAAGAGTCACAGAAGTTCATGACAATATTACAAGTTTGCATAACTGTCCTGGAGAGAATGATTTTAACCACAAGAGTCTAGGAGAAATGCCAGCAGTAGATGATATCAAGAGTTAACGGAAACTCTTTAAGTTTAAGAAGAGGGAATGAGGCAGAATCATAGGAACCCACGGTGCCTTCATCTCTATAGCTGTGCCAATCAATACTGTAGGAGCCAATACTGCAGGAAGCTGGGAGGAAGGGGGCATGAGAACCAGAGATAACCAGTGCCAGCTATTAAGAGTAAGCCTTTAAGTTATGCAGGTAATAGAATGATAGGAGACTATCTGGTATAGAGTAGTATAGAATGAAGAATGGATTGATTCAGCCTTGGCGGGAGAGTTGATTGTGAGAGTTGAGATTGAATTAGAGGTAAACATTAACCATTAGAGGCAATTCTTCATTCCACTTTGCATGATGCTGAAACCACAAATGCTGTCATCTGGGCACACTGGTCCACCTGCAGGTGTGCCTGGTTAGAAAACTTCCTTTGTTGCTTGCTATACTGCTTAGCTTCTAATATCAAGGCTACAAATCAAGTAGGTAGTGATTACCGGTGGGGAAGCTGAGGGATGGAAAGGGAAGGAGATAGAGGAACAAACTGGCAATTATTAACTCAGGTCTTCTCTCTCTGTTGAGTTCACTAAGAGTCTGTCAGTCGGTTTGCTCAGCTCTTAGGCAGAGGCAGTGCTCACTGTCTCACTAGTTCAGCTTTCCCTGCAGAACAGAGGCCATATTCAGGCTCCCCCAGGGGGCTCTCTGTTACCCCGGCTGGTGACACAGCAGTGTAGAGTCCAGCTCTCTCACTCCAGGGGTTCACTTTGTGATAAACTAAGACTGCATTGCCCCCACAGAGAGCACCCCCAGTTGTCTCCTGTTCTTTTCTATTCTGTTTTTTTCTACTACTTTCCAGTTGTTCCGTTCCATGAGAAATCAATAGCTCATGAAGTCTCATCTGAGAACAAAGTCCACTTCAGACACACGTACCTTCCTTTTCTCTTTCTCCTACTTTTCCTTACAGCATTGGTGAACAGTCCCAGACCCTCTGAGGTAAGCACTATATCACTGAGCTACATATTTTTTTTACATATTTATTTAATTTTTTTCATTTTACATGCCAATCACAGTTCTCCCTCCCTCTCCCTGCCCTCTCCCCTTCCACCTTCCCCTCACCCAATTCACATCCACTCCTCAGAAAGGGTAAGACTTCCATGGGGAGTCAAGTCTAACATACCAAGTTGAGGCAGGACCAGGTCTCCTACCCCCACCCCCCAACCCTGTATCATAGCTGAGTAAGGTATCCCTTCATAGGGAATAGGCTCTCTAAAGTCAATTCACGTACTGGGGATAAATCCTGGTCTCACTGCCAGTGGCCCCACAGACTGCCCAAGTCACAGGACTGTCACCCACATTCAGAGGGTCTCGTCCAGTCTTCAGTAGGCTTCCCGGCTATCAATACAGAGCTAGTGAGCTTCCACTAGCTCAGGTCAGCAGCTGTCTCTGTGGGGTTCCCCATCATGACCTTGATCCCTTTGTTCATACATTCCCTCCTCCCTGTCTTTGACTGGACTGAGGGAGCTCAGCCCAGTGCTTAGCTGTGGGCTCTGCATCTGCTTCCATCAGTTACTGGTTGACCATTCTATAATGTCAGGATAGTCATCAACCTGATTACAGGGAAAGGCCATTTCAGGCACCATCTCCACTATTGCTAGGAGTCTTAGCTGGGATCACCTTTGAGGTTTCCTGGGAGTTTCCCTAGCACCAGATTTCTCCCTAACCTCATAATGGTTCCCTCTATCAAGGTATCTCTTTCCTTGGTCTCCCTCTCTGCCACTCCCCAACTCAACCATCCCATTCCCTCATGTTCTCCCCCATCCCCTTCACCGCTCCTAACTACTCCCAAATTACTCAGGAGATCTTTTCTATTTGCCCTTCCCAAGGGCATCCATGTATGTCTCTCTCTTGTTATCTAGCTTCTCAGGGCTATTAGACTGTAAACCGGTTATCCTTTTCTTTATGTCTAATATCCACTTATGAATACATACAGTATTTGTCTTTCTGGGTCTGGGTTATATCACTCAGGATAGTTTTTTCTAATTCCATCCATTTGCCTGTAGATTTCAAGATATCATTGTTTACTTTTTCCCTCCCACTGAATAATACTCTATTGTGTAAATGTGACACATTTTCTTTATCCAGTCTTCGCTTGAGACACACCAAGGTTGTTTTCAGGTTCTTGTGAAAAATGCTGCTATGAATATAATTGAGCAAATGTCTTTGTGGTATGAGTGTATATCCTTTGGGTATATGCCCAAGAGCAGTATTGCTGGGTCTTGAGGTAGGTTGTGTCCCAATCTTCTGAGAAACCGCCATATTGATTTCCAAAGTAGCTGTACCAGTTTGAACTCCCACCAGCATCAGAGAAGTGTTCTTCTTACACAGCATCCTATCCAGCATAAGTTGTTATCAGTGTTTTTTTTATCTTAGCCATTCTGACAAGTGTAAGATGGGATCTCAGAGTTGTTTTCATTTGCATTTCTCTGATGGCCAAGGATGTTGAGCATTTCCTTAAGTGTCTTTCAGCCATTTTAGATTCCTCTGTTGAGGATCTGTGCCTCATTTTTTAAGTTGGATTACTTGGTATTTTGATGCCTAGTTTCTTGAGTTCTTTGTATATTTTGCTTTACAGAAGCTTCTCTGTTTCAGGAGGTCCCATTTATTAGTTGTTGCTCTCAGTGTCTGTGCTACTGGTGTTATGATTAGAAAGTGGTTTCCTATGTTAAAGTATTTAAGGCTACTTCCCACTTTCTCTTCTGTCAGGTTCAGTGTAACTGGATTTATGTTGAGGTGTTTGATCCACTTGAACTTAAGTTTTGTTGGGATTTTAATGGGTATTGCATTGAATCTGTAGATTATGCTTAGTAAAATTGCCATTTTTACTATGTTGATCCTAACTATCCAAGAGCATGGGAGATCTTTCCATTTTCTGTTATCTTCTTTAATTTCTTTGTTCAGAGACTTAAAGTTCTTGTCATATAAGTCTCTCACTTGTTTGGTTAGAGTTACCCCAAGATGTTTTATGTTATTTGTGGCTGTTGTAAAAAGTGATGTTTCTCTGATTTCTTTTTCAGCCCGTTTATCACCTGCATATAGGAGGGATACTGATTTTTTTGAGTTAATCTTGTCTCCCCCCACATTACTGAAGGCGTTTATCAGTTGTAGGAATTCCCTGGTAGAATTTTTGGAGTCACTTATGTATACTATCATATTATCAGTAAACAGTAAAAGTTTGACTTCTCCCTTTCCAATTTGTATCCCCTGGATTGCCTTTTTTTTTTGTCTTGTTGCCCTAGCTAGAACTTCAAGTACTATATTGAATAGATACTGAAAGAGTGTACAGCCTTGTCTTGTTCCTGATTTTAGTGGAATCACTTTCAGTTTCTCTTCATTTAGTTTGATGTTGGCTTGCTGTATTATTATATGTTTAGGTATGTTCCTTGTATCCCTAATATCTCCAAGACCTTTACCATAAAGTGGTGTTGTGTTTTATTAAAGGCTTTTTCAACATCTAATAAGATGATCGTGTGATTTTTTTCTTTCAGTTTGTTTATATGGTGGATTACATTGACAGATTTTTGTGTATTGAACCATCCCTGCATTTCCAAGATGAACTCTACTTGATCATGGTGGTTGATTTCTTTTGGATGTGTTCTTGGATTTGGTTTGTGAGTTTTTTATAGATTATTTTTGCATCAATGTTCATGAGGAAGACTGATCTGTAAATCTCTTTCTTTGTTGTTTTTTTTGTGTGGTGTGTGTATCAGGGTGACTGTAGCCTCCTAAACAGAGTTTGGCAATGTTCCTTCTATTGCTTTTGTGTGGAGCAATTTGAAGAGTATTATTTATTATTGAAGAGTATTATTGAAGAGTATTAGTTCTTCTTTGAAATTCTGGTAGAATTCTGCACTGAAACTATCTGGCTATGAGCTTTTTATGGTTGGGAGACTTTTAATGACTGTTTCTATTTCCTTAGGGGTTATAGATCTATTTAAGTTGTTTATCTGGTCTTGATTTAATTTTGGTAAGTTGTACCTACACATTAAAAAAATGATTCAATCCTACTTTTAACTTCCTTGGTGAAATGTAATCCATTCACTGAGCTACAGGCCTGGAATAGTTTGCATATGCCTTTAATCCCAACACTCCGGAGGCAGAAGCAAGCAGATCTCTGCTAGTTTGAGGTAGCCTGGGCTACATATCAAGTTTCAGGACAGCCAGGGCTACATAGTGAGACCCTGTCTCAAAAAACAAACTTACAGCCGAAGCAAACACCCAACCAAACAGAAAAATTAAATCTACTAATCTTCACCTTTAGACTCTAAAAGTCTTCAAACTCCTGCACCACAAGTTAGTGAGCCATATTGGTGTTGGTATCAAGGGGAAAGCAGGGGTCTTGTTCCGTAAGAGAACTGAAGGTAAAGAAGGCAACCAATGTGTGCCACCCCCCAAGATCTCCTTCATAGTAGGTGCGTTTGTTACTGTGTGTATGGAAGGTAGCTATGCTTGCCTAAAAATACAGTAACTTTTCCCAATCAAAATACTTTTTTGAGTTCTGGATACAGCACTGGAAATTTTGAAAGATATTACTTCATTGTCCTTTTGTTTCCAGTAAAAATGCAGTAATATCTGATGCAGTTACGGTTTGAAATCCTTCTTTTGGAAAGTTTTGTTTTTCTCCTGTCTGGAAGCTTTATGTCTTTATCTAAATTCCATGGTATTGTTTAATATAGTTTTCCTGGGTGATTATCTTTAATTTAGAAATTCATGTTCTTTAGTCCTGTCTCATGAGTCTAATGAATTGCATTATTTCAAGTAATTCTGTCTCCCCCACCCTCTGGTTTCTGTTTCTGGAACTCCTAATGCTCAGTAAGAAGTCCTCTGGATAATTATTGTTTTTTTTTTTTTTTAAAGAAGTTCTTCATCTCTTCTTGTTTCCTATTTCTGGGAAATGTCCTCAATTTAAACGTTTGCACCGGAATACTTAGCTGTACTAACTTAAATGTTGCTTTAAAGAACGGATTTATCTTTTATTTATGTGTCTGCATGTGTGCTTGCCTGAGGTTTTTTTTTATACTTTGTTTTTAATTTAGCTATACATTTTCTCCCACTCCCCTACTTTCCTCCCCTCTCCCCTAATTTTCTGAGAAATTGTCATACTGATTTCCAAAGCAGCTGTACAAGTTTGCACTCCCACCAGGAATGAAGGAGTGTTCCTCTTACTTCACATCCTCCCCAACATAAGTTGTCATCAGTGTTTTTGATCTTGACCTTTCTGACAAGTGTAAGATGGAATCCCAGAGTTGTTTTGATTTGTATTTCTATGATGGATAAGGATGCTGAACATTTCCTTAAGTGTCCTTTGGCCATTTGAGATTCCTCTGTTGAGAGTTCTATGTTTAGGTCTGTACTCCACTTTTTTTAAAATTTTTTTTAACTTTATTTAATTTTATGTATGAGTACTCCACATGTACACCTGCGTGTCAGAAGAGGGCATCAGATCCCGTTATAGATAGTCATGAGCCACCATGTGGGTGCTGGGAATTGAACTCAGGACCTCTGGAAGAGCAGCCTGTGCTCTTAACTGCTGAGCCATCTCTTCAGCCCCCTCACTTTTTTTTTTTAAAAAATAGGATTATTTGTCCTTTTGATTTCTAGTTTCTTGGGTTCTTTGTATATTTTGGAGATCAGTCCTCTGTCAGATGTGGGGTTGGTGAAGATTCTTTTCCATTCTGTAGGCTGCTGTTTGTCTTGTTGATCATGTCCTTTGCTTTACAGAAGCTTCTCAATTTCAGGAGGACCCATTTATTAATTGTTTCTCTCAATGTCTGTGCTACTAGAGTTATATTTAGGAAGTAGTCTCCTATGCCTATGCATTCAAGTGTACTTCCCCCTTTTTCTTCTATGAGGTTCAGTGTGGTTGGTTTTTAGTTGAGGTCTTTGATCCTTTGTACTTGAGTTTTGTGCATGGTGATAGATATGGCTCTGTTTTCATTCTTCTCCATGTTGATATCCAGTTATGCCAGCACCATTTGTTGAAGATGCTTTCTTTCTTCTATTGTACAGTTTTGACTTCTCTATCAAAATCAGATGTTCATAAATGTATGTGTTGATATCCAGTCTTCGATTTGATTCCATTGGTCTTCCTGTTTGTTTTTATGCCAATACCAAGCTGTTTTCATTACTCTAGCTCTATATTAGAGTTTGAAGTCAGGGATTGTGATGCCTTCAGAAGTTTCTTTGTTGTACAGGATTGTTTTTAGCTGTCCTGTTTTTTTTTTTTAATTTCCAGATAAAGTTGAGTATTGTTCTTTTGAGGTCTGTGAAGAATTTTGCTGGGATTTTAATGGGTATTGCATTGAATCTGTAGATTGTGTTTGGTAAGATTGCCATTTTCACTATGTTGATCCTACCTATCCATTTTCTGATGTCTTCTTCAATTTCTTTCTTCAGAGATTTAAAATTATTGTCATACAGGTCTTTCACTTGTTTGGTTAGAGTTACCCCAAGATATTTTATGTTATTTGTGGCTATTTTAAAGGGTGACGTTTCTCTGATTTTTTTTTCAGCCCATTTATCACCTGTATATAAGAAGGTTTACTGATTTTTTTTTGAGTTAATCTTGTATCCCACCACATTACTGAAGGTATTTATCAGTTGTAGGAGTTCCCTTATAGAATTTTTGGAGTCACTTATGTATACTATCATATCATCAGTAAACAGTAAAAGTTTGACTTCTCCCTTTCCAATTTGTATCCCCTGGATCGCCCCCCCCCTTTTTTTTTGTCTTGTTGCCCTAGCTAGAACTTCAAGTACTATATTGAATAGATACTGAAAGAGTGTACAGCCTTGTTTTGTTCCTGATTTTAGCTTTGAGTTTCTCTCAATTTAGTTTGATGTTGGTTGTTGGCTTACTGTATATCGCCTTTATTATATGTTTAGGTATGTTCCTTGTATCCCTAAATTCTCCAAGACCTTTATCATAAAGGGGTGTTGAGTTTTGTTGGAGGCTTTTACAACATCTAATAAGATGATCATGTAATTTTTTTCTTTCAGATTGTTTATATAGCGGATTACAATGACAGATTTTTTTGTGTGTGTGTGTGTGTTGAACTATCCCTGTATCTCTGGAATGAAGTCTATTTGATCATAGTGGATGATTTTTCTGATGTGTTCTTGGATTCAGTCTGCAGTGTTTTATTGAGTAGTTTTGTATCAATGTTCATGAGGTATATTGGGCTGTAATTCTCTTTTTTGTTGTGTCTTTGTGTGGTTTGTGTATCAGGGTGACTGTAGCCTTGTAAAAAGCACTTGACAATATTCCTTCTGTTGCTATTTTTGGAAAAAAATTGAGGAGTATTGATATTAGTTCTTCTTTGAAATTCTGGTAGAATTCTGTGCTGAAACCATCTGATCCTGGGCTTTTTTTTTTCTTTTTTCGCAGCTATAGGTTTATTTAATTTTCTTATCTGGCCTTGATTTAATTTTGGTATGTGATACTTATCCAGAAAATTGTCCATTTCCTTTAGTTTTCCAATTTTCTAGAGTATAAGTTTTTGAAGTATGACCAGATGAATCTCTGTATTTCTTCCATGTGTGTTGTTATGTCACTGTTTTCATTTCTGATTTTGTTAATTTGGAAATTCTCTCTTTGCCTTTTGGTTAGTTTGGATAAAGTTTGTCTATTTTGTTGATTTTCTCCAAGAACCAACTGTTTGTCTCATTGATTCTTTGTATTGTTTCCTTTATTTCTATTTTCAGCTCTATATTTGATTGTTTCCTGTCATCTAGTCCTTCTGGGTAAGTTTGTTTATTTTTTGTTCTAGGGCTTTCAGGTGTTCTGTTAACTCACTAATGTGGGATTCCCCCCCCCCCCCAGATTTTTATGTAGGTATTTAATCCTGTGAACTTTCCTCTTAACACTGATCTCACTGTGTCCCATATGTTTGGGATGTTGTGTGGTTATTTTCACTGAATTTTGGAAGTCTTTTCTTTCTTTCTTTCTTTCTTTCTTTCTTTCTTTCTTTCTTTCTTTCTTTCTTTTTTCTTTCTTTCTTTCTTTCTTTCTTTCTTTCTTTCTTTCTTTCTTTCTTTCTTTCTTCCTTGACCCAGTGGTGATTTAGTTGAGCACTGTTCAGTTTCCATTAGTTTGTGGGCTTTCTGAAATTAGTGCTGCTGTTGAATTCTAACTTTAAGCCATTATGGTCCAATAAGACACAGGGGGTTATTCCATTTTTTTGTATCTATTTAGATTTGCTTTGTTACTGAGTATGTGGTTGATTTTTGAGAAGGATCCATGAAGCACAGAGAAGGAGGTATAGTCTTTTGTGTTTGGGCGGAATGTTCTATAGATGTCTGTTAAGTTAATTTGAGTCATAATATCTGTTGGATCCTTTATTTCTCTGCTAAGTTTCTGTCTGACAGACCTGTCCAGTGGTGTGTTGAAGTCTCCCACTATTAGTGTGTTGTGCTTGATGTGTGATTCAAGCTTTAGTAATGTTTCTTTTACAAATGAGGGCGCTCTTGTTTTGGGGGCATAAATGTTCGGAATTGAGACTTCATCATGATGGGTTTTTCTTGTGATGCGTATGAAATGACCTTCTTCATCTTTTTAAACTATTTTTAGTTTGAAATCTATTCTGTTAGATATTAGGATAACTGCACCAACTTGTTTCTTAGGTTCATTTAATTGGAAAATCTTTTACTACTTTGAGGTAATGTCTGTCTTTATAGTTGAGGTGTGTTTCTTTTTCTTTGGGTTTTTGAGACAGGGTTTCTCTGTAGCTTTGGAGCATGTCCAGGAACTAGCTCTTGTAGACCAGGTTTGCCTCAAACTCAAGAGATCTGCTTGCCTCTGTCTCCGGAGTGCTGGGATTAAAGGTGTGTATCACCACCATCGGCTGAGGTGTCTTTCTTGTACTCAGCAGAAGAATGGATTCCGTTTTCATATCCAATTTGTTAGCCTGTTTTTTTTTAAGGTGAATTGAATCCATTAATATTAAGGAATATTAATATTCAGTATTGCTAGTTACTGCTATTTTTCGTTGGTATTGTTGGTACTGTGTGTGTGTTTCCCATCTTTGGGATTTTCTGGGATTATCCATTTTTATACTTGTACTTTTGTTGGTATACCTAACTTTTTGGCTTGGAGTTTTACTTCTAGTACTTTCTGTAGGGTTAGATTTGTGGATAAATATTGATTAAACCTGGTTTTGTCTTGGAATATCTAATTTTCTCCATCCATCTTGAATGAAAGCTTTGCTGGATATATAACTAGTCTAGGCTGGCATCCATGATCTCTTAGTGTCTGCATAACACCTGACCAGGACCTTTTGACTTTTATTGTTTCTATTGAGAAGTTGGGTGAAATTCTGATAGGTCTACCTTTATATGTTACTTGACCTATTTTCCTTAGCAGCTCTTAATATTCTTTCTTTAATCTGTATGTTTAGCATTTTTATTATCATGTGGCTAGGGGATTTTCTTTTTTGGTCCAGTCTATTTGGTGTTCTGCAAGCTTCTTGTATTTTCACAGGCATGCCCTTCTTTAGGTTGGGAAAGTTTTCTTCTATGATTTTGTTGAGTATATTTTCTGTGCCTTTGAGGTGGACTTCTCCTTAATTTCTATTATTCTTAGGTTCAGTCTTTTCATGGTGTTCCATAGTTCCTGGATATTTTGTGTTAAGGATTGTTGGATTTAGCATTTCCTTTGACCAATGAGTCTATTTCATCTATCAAATCTTCTAGACCTGAGATTCTCTTTTCCATCACTTGTATTCTGTTGTTTATGCTTGCATCTGCAGTTCCTGATCATTTACTCAGACTTTTCATTTCCAGATTTCCCTTGCTTTGTTATTTTTTTATTACCTCTACTTAAGTTTTCAAGTCTTGAACCATTTCTCTCGCCTGTTTGATTGCTTTTTATTGGTTTTCTTTAAGGGATTTGTTGATTTCTTCCAGCTTTTTGGTTGTCTTTTCCTCCATTTCTTTAACAAAATTTATTATTTCCTATTTAAGGGCCTCAATCATCTTTATAAAGTTATATTTAAGGTCATTTTCTTCTGTTTCATCTGAGTTGGGATGTTTAAGTCTTTCTGTGGTAGAACCACTAGTTTCTGGTGGTGCTGTCTTGCTCTTTATGTCGTTGAGTACATTCTTACCCTGTTGTCTACCCATCTCTTCCTCCAATCAGAACAGGTAAAGCCTGTGTTTCAGGGTGGTCCCTTTTCTCTTATTGGTGTAGTTGGGGACTGTGGCTCTATTGAATGCTCCTTCAGGTGTAGGCAGAAGAGAGCCTTCTGTGGTCATTTCTCTAAGTGCCTATGGGCCCAAGGCGGCTGGTCATGCCTTCTGGTGTTGGCAGGGCTGAGGGCGAGGCTCCGGTGGTGAGATAATTTCTGGAGGCCACTGCTATCCTTGTGGCTGCTTCTACTCCTGGTGCCCTGCTATACTGTTGTTCACTCTTCTCTTCTTGGCTGCCTGGCCCACTCCAGGTCCACAGCGCTGCTGCTGGTGCTTCTCCTCCAGACAGTCTGGTGTGCTTACCGGAATTTATGTGTACCAAGTCCATGGTGCCTGCAGGTACCCTTGGAGGTCAGAGGGGTGTCAGAGGGTATCAGAGGGTGCCACATCCCCTGAAACTGGAATTAGAGGCAGTTGTGAGCACCCACTGTAGGTGCCAGGAACCTAACCCAGATCCCCTGCAAGAACGGTAAGTGCTCTTACCACTGAGCCTTCGCCCAGGCTCCTAGTTTGTATTTTCAATGCCCAAGAGCTCTCTTTTCCTCTGAATTTGTGTGTTCACGTAGTTCAGAAGGTTTGTCTTTCACCCACCAGTAAAGTGAGAGGACATATGTAATTGCTTATTGCAACTAAATTATAATTTAGTTGTAATTGAATTGTTTTTTAATTTTGTTGTTTGGTCACAGTGATGGAAAAGCAGTTCATGTAGGAGCTCACATATGGGTTAATCTGACCACCAGTTTTGTGAGCACGGTGGGCAGCTTAGGTGTTTCATTCACTTGCATATATTCAAAGGTCAGAAGAATCCACACCTGAATCAAGAAGACTTTCTGCAGTTTTAAGTACACACTGGAAAATACAGTAACTTTCTTCTTTGGCTACTAACCCCAAATCCCTCTCCATTGTTTGGCTAGGCTCACATGTCAACCCCACCACTGTGCCACCAAGAAGATCATATCTGTTGCACTTTCCCTTTTGAGGTTATTATACAAAGTAATGGACTTCATCATGACATATTTATACGCATGCATCATTAACATTCTGCTCATCTGTTAAAGATACATATTTCGTTAGTTGGAGGCTTTGGGTATATGAATTCTACCGATAGTCAGGAAGTTTCATGGGTGTTCATAAAGGAAGCATAGATGGGGCCTCTTGATTTGCATGATTTTGGAGGGTTTTCTGGGTCAAGAGCATAAAGAACATTTTACAGGTCACCCTGGGCTGCTTACAGGAAGAGAATATGATGATTCTTGCTTATTAGCCCTGTGAGACTTGGTCGACAAAATGTATTACTCTCAAACAATACTTAAAGTTCAAAACATAGTACTACAAAGAGTGAAGATGCTAGCTAGAAATAGTTCAACAAATTCTATGATATCAACTAATGTTAAAGTATCCCAGTTGTCATCATTGTTTTCTTTAGTATATGAGTGACCCCAAAGTTTCAGGATATAATTTTTGAAATGCAATATAGAGATTCTAATTAGAAATAAAAGTCACTCCTTTCACTAATTTACTTCCAGGGACAATTTTCTACTAGAAAATTTTCACTATAAAAACATTATAGTTGTATAATCTATGTATTGATTTTTTTAAACCAGTATTCTTATCCTGCTGAAAGTGTCTGAACTTTATTTCAGTATGATAAACGGTCAATAATTATGTTTTTTAAGTTCTTGCTGTACTTTTAAAAATTTTATTAATATTTATGAATACTTTATGTATATGAGTGCTCACATACACCAAGTTGTGAGCCACCATGTGGTTGCCGGGAATTGAACTCAGGACCTTTGGAAGAGCAGCCAGTGTGCTTAGCCTCTGAGCCATCCCAAATGCCAGCCCAAATGCCCATACTTCTATTGTGCTGTTTTTACAGCTTAAGGACTATGGGTACTCTTCATGTCAGAGTCACTGTTGCTTCCCTAGGTAACCACTAATACCCGTGACTAACAGGTCCCCAGGAAAGGTCGATTGCTGTTCCTAATCTAGTCTCTTTGCAACTTAGTAAATGTAGTAACTACTATGGAGCATTTAAATGTTTTTATCAATAGCACAATGCCATTTACACAGGTGCTCATCATTGTTGTTAATGAGAATGGATAAATGGATGGTAGATGGCTTGCTGGATAGATGACAGTTTTCTATTGTTGTGAAACAGATCATTTACAAACTTAGTGACTTGAAGGAAAGCCATTCATATTTCTTGGGAATCTATATTGAACAGCCTCCAAGGAGGTGGCTCATCTCTACTGTACATAACAGTGGAGGTAGGAAGGTCTGATTCCAAGCTGATATTCTCACATGCCTGGACATATTGTTACTGGTTGTTTGGTTTGGGCTTCTGCAAGTGATATGAACCAGGCCTTTGGTTTTCCTTGTCCCTGGGTTTTTCTTTGCATGCTGGCTGGGTCCCAAATGCAGACAATGCTCGAGAGGACACACGAAGAAGAAGGTATAGTGCCTTCACAACCTAGCCCAGAGAGTCAAATGCATCACTTAGATTAATGGTTCTCCACCTTCCTAATGCTGCGACCCTTTAATACAATTCCTTAGTTTGTGGTTACCCCAATCATAAAATTATTTTTGTTGCTACTTCATTGTTGTAGGAGGCTGCTTGTTCATTTCCCGGCTGCCCAGATTCCTAAAATAATCACACAGAAACTGTATTATTTAAATCACTGCTTGACCCATTAGCTCTAGCTTCTTATTTGCTAACTCTTACTTATTAATTTAACCTATTTCTAGTAATCTGTGTATCACCACGTGGCTGTGGCTTACCAAGTAAAGTTCTGTCCAGCTCCAGCAGGGCTATGTGCTTCTTCTGACTCCACCTCCTTTCTCCCAGCATTCAGTTTAGTTTTCCCGACCTATCTACCCTATCAGGCCAAACCAGTTTCTTTATTAACCAATGGTATTCACAACATACAGAGGGAAATCCCACATCACTTCATAACCTTAATTTTGCTACTATTATGAATTGTGATGTAAATATCTGATCTACAACCCCCGTGAAAGAGCCATTCTGTCCTCGAAGGGGTTGTGAACAACGTGTTGAGAAGCACTTACTTAGACCATCTCTATTACAGGCTTGCTCAGCCTCATCACTGCTGACATTATACATTATGGGATATTTAGCAGAAGCAATACTGTCTTCCCTAGTTACAAACCTTTGTCTCTACATATTGTCAAATGTTCCCAAAGGAACAGACATTCATGGTCCAAACCATTAGTATTGTTTGCTATGGCTACAAATGTCCTCCCAGATTCAAGGAGCCTCAAGATCGGAAACATGCTCTGGACCGAACGACAAGAAATGTAATGGCTTTTGTCAGATAGGTGTGCCACAGTAACGCTTTCCCTGACTTTATGGAGTGACTGTCTTCCCAGTTTACCTGCGGAACACAAGTTCTCAAAGTGATGGTATCTGGTATTAGGCCCTTGAGTGGCAGTTAGG
This sequence comes from Microtus obscurus, assembly GCA_963919715.1. Lineage (NCBI taxonomy): Eukaryota > Metazoa > Chordata > Mammalia > Rodentia > Cricetidae > Microtus > Microtus obscurus. The sequence goes on from CAWTZC010000090.1 coordinate 401,420, forward strand.
TATTGAAGGTTAGGTATTTATGACAGACTTACTACCCACATGGGACGGGACTCCAGAGAGTTTGCTTATATTACCTGTTCCTTTCTGTCTCTATGTCTTAGTCTCTGTCTTTTTTTCATGTAAGAACACAGCAAGAAAGTGTCCTACTAATCAGGAAGTAGGCCCTCGGAAGCCATTGACATGTTGACCTTAAGACTTCTTAGCCTCCAGAAAAACTGATGAATAAATTTCTATTGTTTCAGATTCCCAATCGAGGGTATTTTGCTATAGCAACCTGAATTAATTAAGATTCTAAAGCGTATAAAAAGAATATACGTGAATTTTGCTCATACTTCTATGCCAATTATTTTAAATGTTCCCAAACTGTATTATTGACTCTGGTTGTAGGGAATTTTCATTCATTTATCAATTAAAGACCATAGTTAATTCTTATTCTGTTGCCTTAACAATTTTGATGTCGTCATGGGGCAGTTCTTGAAGTGCATCTAGTTAATACAAATAAGCAATTTGTATTATAATCTGATAGATTAAACAGTTTACCCATTCTTTATTCCCAGTGTATAAATTCATGATGTGTTGAGATACTATCATTTAATAAAGTTTTCAATCTTCAACTACTTCATTTGCTTCTAGTGATTAAGTATTTAATTTCTTTCTTTTTGTGTTTAAACCTTAAAATGACATTTATTTATTTATGTATTTGCTATGTGTTGTGTGTGGTAGGTACCTATTGCCAAAGAATGCATGGCTTGACCAAAGGGCAACTTGAGGGAGTCAGTCCTTCCCTTTGACTCTGCGAGCCCTAGGGGTTCGACTTGGGTCCTCTGTCTTGGCAGAAATAACCTTTACCTGCCATGTCACCTGCCAGCTGCCCTGTCTGCATTCCTACTGCTGTATCACAGGGTGGATCTTCCTGCTGGTCTAGGAAGCAGTGCAATGGAAGTGCTTACTGATGTTTCTGCTGTGTAAACCAACATAAAACATGCAAGTATTTAGATGTCTGTCTTCATATTGAGAGGAATTCTGGAGTTTTCAGAATCCTAGTTTAAGTAGTTGGAAGTAGCAATTTAAAAAAAAATCAGGGCTTAAAGCTTTGCTGGAAACTATTTTAAATTATCATGTAGAAGTATTCCTTCCTACAGATCCATCCCATAAAAATGCCCTCCACCATTTCCTCTATAATCCTTCCAGTACTGCCATGACAACCCCCTGAAGAAGGTTTGGAGGGCTATGGAATGTGGGCTTTTCATTCTCAGTTTCATTTTATAAAAAGATCTTAAAAGGATATGACTTCATTTGAAGATTTGTAAAGACTTTCCATAAAAACCTAGCTCATGTCTTTAAGACTACCCAAGATTTTCTGAATATATATTATGTAGATGCTTCCCTAAGTGCCCACAAGACCCCACTGAGGTACCTACTATTCTGATCCCTAGTTTGCAAAAGAGGAAACTTGTGTGAGACCAGTCACTTCCTTGTTAGTGGTAGAGCCCTAATGATCCTATGGAGTGTAACACTGCAGCCTGGTGTCTGACCATTGTTCTGACTTCCAACACTAACAATTGGCTGTCTACATTGTAGAGCCTTATTGGACTTACAGTTGGGGTGGGCTAGAAGCATTTTTTTTTAACCCTTGTCATTTACTGCACACAACATTGTCTCTATCCTTTGTGGTTTAAAACAATAATCTTTTATCAGGGACAGCAGAATTGGTGATCTTGACAGGGCTAACTTGTGTATCCATAGTCATTTCCTGGAAGAGTTTCAAGATGGCCTCACTCAAGTGTCTGTTGACTACAGTTGGCTCTTAGCTGGGAGTGTATTAATTTCCTTTCACAGGCTTTAGCCTGGAACTTCTAGCATGGTGGCGTTCAGGCTCCACAAATCTGAGCGCTGGAGCTGCAAGGCCCTTTGTGGCTTAATACTTGTCTAGAACTTCTACATCTCTTTTGCCATATTCTGTTGGTCAGCAGTCATGGTTTCCTGCCTTTTGATAAAGGGAAGTCTGGCAATACCGCATTGCAAGGAGGTTCGTTCTGTAATGCAATCGTTACAATGGTATATCGAACTGTTTCTGCCAGCTATATTGCCACATAACAAGCCATCCCCAAACACAGAAATTTATAGAAACAATTTCTTCACTCATATATGGCTTGATGAAAATGGATCTTCTCCAGTCTAGTTGGTTCTAACTGGGGCACGTGGCTTACAAGTGTTTGGTGCTTTGGAACTTAAGATAGTCCTGCATGGTATGTCTATCTCTGGCATATTAAGAAAGACAACTCAAAGGACTATAGTCTTGCTGGATTCTTTTCTTGTGGGAATGGTATGGTTCATGCATATGCCAGAATCCTTGATTGTCTTTCATGTGTCCCCTCTTTCTTGGTGACTTTTCCTCCAGAACTTGTCTTCTGATGTAGCTTCCACTGGATTTCTTTCCACGGCATCCAGGTTCCGAATGAACAGAAGCAGATGTCCTCAGAATTCAGAAGGTTCAGGGTCTGTAGATGGAGCTGTGGGCATGCCTGCTTTTCGTCCAACCCGGCTCCTGGCCACCTGGCTAGCTTATGCCCAGAAATAATTACACAGAAACTGTATTCTTTTAAACACTGCCTGGCCCATAAGCTCTAGCCTCTTACTGGCTAACTCTCACATCTTGCTTAACCCATTTCTATTAATGTGTGTAGCACCATGAGGTCGTGGCTTATGGGGAAGGATTCTAGCCTGCTTCCATCTTGGAGAGGAGAGCTATGGCGACTGACCTCACTGCCCTTCTTCCCAGCATCCTGTTCTGTTTACTCCACCTACCTAATTTTCTGTCCTATTAAAGGGCCAAGGCAGTTTCTTTATTTAACCAATGAAATCAACACAAAACAGAAGACTCTCCCATATCAAGGGTCGGAACAGTAGTGTCATTTGCTTCCTTCTCTTTGAACCAAAGCATGCCGTGAGCTCACCCCACAGTCTGTGGCAGTCAAGTAAGCTTTGTCTCTGGGAAGAGAAGAAATGTGCATGTATGGAGATGAGCAGGATTGTAGAGAGCCATTGCTGGAGACAGTGCACCAGAGTGTTCGAGCAAAGGTGACAAACTGAGAAGTCAGGCAATTAGTTTGGGCTGGTGGCTACACAAACAGCATTGCAGCTGACAGCCAAAGGACTCAATGTAGGAAGAAGCAATACATTTGAGAAAATACAAATATTTCTTTCAAATAACAAACCAGACAGCAGGAGATGATCTACAGTCAGTGTTGAGAAAGTAGGAAGAATATGTTCTGCCAATGGCATATTCATTCTAGACGGCCGTGAACATCAAACAGGACTATTGGGAGCCTCTGCAGGGAGAGGAATGTTCTGCAGCAGTCACATAGCAAGCACCATGAGGGTCTGCGTGTCTTCTCCAAAAGCATTTAGTCCTGAGCAGATAAATGTGGGATTTATCCTCCCACTAAAGGGATGAGATCATAAAATATCCCTTCCATCACCAAAGCTTGGGAAGGACCCAGAAGCAGATGGCCCGGCAATATGGAGACTCTAATTAAGGAGAGAAAGCTGCAGGGCCACGGAAATAGATGGGGACATTGTCCCTCACCAGTAACTAAGGCCGTTGTAGGCATTCCCCAGATTGTTTGGGAGGAAAAGAAAGCCTCGAATTCGTGCCAGCATTATTTATACACTTCCCATGGGATCCTGCTGCTGCCAGTGCTTTCTATTGTGTTTACTTATTTATTTAAGTGCTTGTTTTGTGATGCTTGGGACTGAATCCTGGGTTCAAGAGCACGCTGGGCAAATGCTCTACTACTGATAGACCCCAACTCTCATTGTTTTAATCTTTCCACGTGGAAATAAATATCTTGTATTTCTATTTTTAAAGGTATTGAAGAACCTCTGATAGTCATGACCTTAGCAAAAAATGAAGGCAACAAACGTTAAGAATTTTTATGCTTTTAGTGTTCTGGGTTTTTCCTATAGACCCTCTCTATTCCGGTGGGTTAGTGTTACCATGGCAACAGCAATAGTAATAATAAATGACTCATTTTGGAAAGGAATATTTAATGTTTCCACAGTATGTTTACATTTATCATTAATGTAAACCTGGGTTTCTTATAGATCATGGACCTCTGGATGGGCTGTGAAAAATTAGAAGCAGGGAAGCATAAATGGTGTCACCCTTGCCTCCATTTTCTTATAATTATTTGGACATTTCGTTATTTCCTTCTCTAGTTTAAAGTTCGCTGTTTTTAGTGAAAAGCAAAAATGCATTCTATGAGGAAGCTGAAACTTAATTAGAGCTCGTAAATGCTAATTTTGTTCTTCTCCTAATGAGAGTCGTTACTTGTAGTTCCCGCATGTGCCCCCATTAGCACGCAGAATGAAAAGTGGCGGTGTTACTGGTTAATTTGCCTCAGCATTTAAAATGTGTGTACGAAGATTGTTTGGCGCTGTTAAGCATCAGTCAGGTTACTTACAGGTACTAGAGTTTGGATGTTGAGTACTTCCCGAAGGCCAGGGCTTAGATGCTTGGTCCCCAGAGTGTCAGGCTTATTAGAGATTTAGGTCTGAGAGGAAAGGGCTCTAAGGCACACTTGAGTCCTGTCTCCCCTTCCTGTTTTGAGGCACGAGGTGAGCACTGTTGTTTTGCCACATGCTTCCTGTGTGCTACTTTGCTGAAGGCGGAAAGGCACCAAAGCCAAGGAACTGGAGAAGAACTCCTAAAACTGTAGGGTAGAGCCCTCTTCGTCATAAATTGACACCCCAGGGATTTACTGGAGTGTCGGAAAGTTGAAAAAAGAAATAAAAATGGAAGGAAAGGACATGACTGCTTCTCGGTATGGTGGAGGAGAAAGTTCATTCTGGATAAAGGGAGAGCGTAGGTAGAGACACGGACATCTGGGAGAGTCCAGAGTGGAGGAGTGGACTGAGCTGGAACACGTCAGGAGGCTGGGAGGGGAAGAGGTAAGAGAGAGAAGGAGCCAGGCGCAGCAGCCAGGAGGCCCAAAGGTACACAGCGGGCGAGTAACAAAAATGTATGGATTATATAGGCAAAAGCCTCTGGTGGAAGGGCAGCCTAGACCTCGGGCTGGAGAGTTCAGGACAGAGGGTCTGTCTGCCAGCCATTCTCTGTAACAGGTAGGAACTGAGGGATGCTGGGAGAACCTGGCAGGCGGGCCAGCTTTGATGTGCTAAATAGGTAAACCTCAGCTTTCCCTGGGTTTGAGACCTAACAGACTAGAGGACTGTATCTGCCCTTGTGGTCCTCTCTGTGTAGGGCTTGGAGCTGCCACACTGCTGTAGAGAAATGACAGCTACGGACATCGAGGAACGTTTGTTTTCCATGAAACAGATCCAGGACAGATTCTGATACTTGTGCTTCTGAAGCTGTGCCCCACACCTGTGTAGTAAGGTACTAGGAAGTCAAGCTGATTTCTCAGAAAGTGAATGTTTTCTTAGTCTCCACGCAGTACAGGGTTGCGCTCATAGAGGGGAGAGTAGCAAGCTGTTGCTGGAAGATGGCTGTTTGTTGGAAGTAGTTGACTAGTACTTTGTTTAATTTTCATTTTCCAAGTTTTCAGCACAGGTCACACAGAGCATGTAGAGAACGGAACGACAGGTGCTGCCCTTGCAGGTCACGTTTGGACACAAAACTGAACAATGTAAGAAACAAAATGGAAAAATCCAAGTCTTTGTGATACCTGAATTTTCCTGCATAGAATTTTGTTCTTTAAAAATTGAAAATCTAAATCATGGCTAATTGTTTTAAAAGGCAACTTGATTGCATTCGGACACTTATTAGAGTCTCACGCTTAAAATGAAAAGACGTGTCAAACTCCAGAGGAGGTGACATACTGCAGTCCTAAGCGATGTGCAGCCTGAGGCCAGGGTAGGTAGATATTCTTGGATATCTGAGCTCTTTAGGTCAGAACACATCCTGGGGTAGAGTGCGCTGTTTATCCAGCAAGCTGAGAGTTTCAGGTCTCTGTTCTGTGTGTTCGTGGAACGAAATATTCTGTGATGTCTGCCAAATCCATTTGACCTATGGCATGACTTGACTTTGAATTTCTTTGTTGATTTTATTGTTTGGATGATTTAGTCACTTCTATAAGTTGGTATTGAAATCCCCTAATATTGCTGTGCTGGGACCTGTGCTCGTCCCTTTCGGCCAGTGTTTGATTTCTAAAGCAGGCGGAAGCGATGCTTGGTGCATATGTATTGATGCTGCTTGTATTTTCTTTGTTTTGTGTTTCCCCTTTGTCGTGTGGTGACTTGCATGATCTTGTCTGAGTAATTTTGGCTTGAGGTCCACTTTATCAGATAGAAAGAGAACTAATCTTGCATTGTTTGGCTTCCATTTGCATGTTATAGTGACTTGCATCTTTCCTGGTGTGTGTGTGTGTGTGTGTGTGTGTGTGCGTGTGTGTGTGTGCATGTGTGTGTGAAGTTTCTTTAGTCAATGATAATTGGATCTTGATTTTAAAAATTATTTTTAAAAATAATTTAATTTTATTCCTTGAGAATTTCATACACACACACACACACACACACACACACACACAATGAATCTGGGTTCTATTTATCCCTAACTCCCCTTCCCTGTCCCTCTAGGAATTCCCCCAGTGTGCCCCCATATTTGTGTTCTTCTTGTTTGCTTGTTTGTTTGTTTTCTTTAATAACTCACTGCGTCCAATGGGGTGTATGTCATTCATTTCAGGGGAAATTCTTAGCCTCTCTTGCCTTTGTGTATTCCAAGTGCTCATGGTGTATCTCAAGCTCTCCCATGGTGGTTGGACTGTAGCTTGTTTTGTTTTTCTTTTATCTCTTTGCTTGCCAGTTTAACAAGTTTCCGCTAATTTGTTTTTGAGCAATGGATTCTTTCTTTGGCTGTGTCTAGTCTTCCCGTGAGACTGTCAAAGTTATTCACTTTTGATACTGTAGCCTTGATATGCAGCATTTTATACTGATTCTTTTCAATCTTTCCAACTCTTTGCTAATATTCTGTCTCTGTTTTTTCATGCCATCTACTTTTTCTTCTATAGTTATTAACATATTTATTATAGTTATTTTAAATTTCCTGTCTGATAATTCATTCCAAAAAGGTATCATTTCTGATTCTGTTTCTGATGATGGTTTGTCTTATCAGACTGTATACTTAGAATTTTAATATTTCTTACTCTGTATTTACTACTTATTAAAGTGTGTACGTGTATAGATGTCTGTATACATGTGTATGGAGGCTGGAAAACAACCTTGGGGGTCATTCTTAGGAATGTTGTTCACCTCCTTCAGGCAGGGTCTCTCATTGGCCTGGAGCTCACCAATTAGGTCAGACTAGCTGGGCCACTAACCCCAGGATTCTTTTGTGTCATTCTCCCCAGCCCTGGCAGGACAAGCCTGTGCCACCAGGACCAGCAGTTTTATGCGGGCTGTGTGGACAGAACCCTTGCTTGTTTACCGAATGAGCCATCCTCGCAAATCCCTGTTACTCCAGTGTGCTTGGTTTGCTCTCCCCTTTTGTTTAAACTTCACTAATAATTTCTCTTAAAATAGAATCTGACCCTTTGCCCCTTCTTTCCACTGCAAGCGAAGTTGTTTTGCTGGAGCCTTGTGGGAGGTAGCGTCAGGAGCAAGCTTTAGTCTTTAGTGTATCCTAGGTGATGATCTCACAAGTAGTTTTCCTTCTTTTCCCCCATCTTTAGGTGAAACAGGAAGTCTAGAGGAAGTGGTGTTGGGGGAACATCCTTTCCCAGTACAGACGAGGATCTGCAAAGCCCTCTGGGTAGAAAGTAGGCCTCTGTCTAGGGATTCTAGGCATCCTTTGAATGGTTGTTATTCCTATCTTCCTGTTGGAGAGGAGCTTTCCTGGCTCAGCACTGGGAGAGCTCAGTGCTATTCCTAGAAGCAAAACCCATAAGGGTTCCCCCAAATGTTGGGATTCCAGGAAGGGAAAACCATAAGCATGTAAGGGTTCTGCCTTACTCTGGCCCTGGCATTTTCTCATTCTCAGTTTTAAAAGTGTTGGTGGTTTTTGCTTCAGGCCAGCAAAACTGGACTATGAGCCTCTATTCAGCTCCCCGGATTTTAGTGCGACAGTTTGCCCAGTGCACAATTCGTTGTTGTGTCTAAGAAATGCCATTGATTTTCTCTTTACATTTTGTTTGTTAAAAGGACAGAAGCAGTGGCATCCAAACTGTTCACACGTTGCAGAAGAAGGTAAAGATCCTGTAGCAGTTGTTACTCGGTGACCGTTGTTCTGAACGTGCAGATGAGGAGGTCCCTGGGTCTCGGTGACCTGCAGAGAGGTCCACTCGAATTACCCAGCTGAGAAACAACAGAACTAAACTTTAGATATTCCGACTTCTCATTTAGAGCTCTTTCCCTCATATTTTAATTACCACGTACATTACAGTTTCTTCTCAGAAGTTTTTGGCAGAGCTAGGCTCCAGAATTGGCTAATTTAGGGAATGCATTGTAAGAGGCTGCAATTTCTTCCGGCTGAAGGCCAACTCATTTGGTTCTCATTAATCCAAACTCTCAAATGACTAAAACTATGTTCATGTTGTGTTTAGTTACCCCCGTGTTTAAGTTCCTTAATATAACAATTAAAGTCCCTAAGGCTGTTTTGCTATTGATTTCTGAAACAGGCTTCTCATATCAATGAGGCTGGCCTCTGACATGCCATAACCAACCTTGTTCCTCCTGCCTTCACTTCTGATGACCACAAGTTTGGGATACCGTGCCTGGATTTTTGCTGTTGTTTCGAGCTTGTGACCCACTCTGTAGCCCAGGCTAGTCTTGAATTGGCGGTGATCTTTTTGTCTCAGCCTCTCAAGAGCTTGCCTTACAGGTGTGAGTCACTACATCAAGCTGAGGATGTGGATTTTAAGCTTCAGCATTCTATTAATAAGCAACTCCTAAAATAAATTTAGTGTGTCTCTGAAAAATTTAAAAACACGTACTAGAATAAAATAGCATAGAGAAATAAGTCTCAGTGAGGTATTATTTTATTAAACATGTGTTTAATAAACATGAATTTTGATATAAGTTTACGTGTATTTTTATGTAGATATGCATTTGCTGGATTGTAATACAAAGTATGTTTATTACTGTGAGTTCTGGTGCAATAAAGAGCTAAGGTATTGGTCTCAGGAAATGGTGAAAAAAGCCTGTGTTTTAAAAAGAGTACATGAACTACTAATTTAACTTCCCTTCTTAAAAATTAATTTAAAAAATTATAAACCTATTTGCTAGCTAACACAAGAAGATATTTAAAAGTTCATGGAAAATTAAATTAAGTTTTTGTTGTTTTATCTCACTACCTATTTGATGGCTTTTATAAACTGGTGGCTTGTTGGTCTGAGTTAGGACTATTTGAAGATCATTGTCTGTAGCCAGAATTTTTGTGTCTTGAGATGCTAAAAAATTAGATTTGAAATCTGCACCTTCATCCAGATCAGCTTTGTTTTTGTTTGTTTTTTTGAGACAAGGTTTCTCTGGAGCCTGTCCTGGAACTAGCTCTTGTAGACCAGGCTGGCCTCGAACTCACAGAGATCTGCCTGCTTCTGCCTCCTGAGTGCTGGGATTAAAGGTGTGTGCCACCACCGCCCAGCTAGAAATTTGATTCTCTTGGTAAACTGTGATGTGAAAATATCCTGCATTCAGTGTCCAAATGTTATATTAGTGAACTGTTTATTACTTCTGCAGAGCTAGGTCTAGATGGTGCCCATTACAGCCATCTTGGTCGTCAGTGACTATCCATGTCTTCTTTTTGGTAATGTTTAATTTTTTTGTAACGAGAATTTGCTATGTAGCTTGGGCTGTCTGTGCCCATGTGGTTATCTTGCCTAAGTCTTCCAGGTTCTGAAACTGCACCCTACTCACTGATGTTTGACTTTTTTTTTTTTATAAGATCTGCATAATTCTCAAATTTTAAGTTTCTAACAAACCGTGCTTTGCATATTACACTACTAGAAATAGCATCTGTACCTTCATCCAGATCAATTTTGTTTTTCAGATCCTCTAGAGGCATTTAGGCTTGGTTTGTGATTTAGAGGCTCATGTGCCTGGCATACGTGTGTATCCATTGGACCACGATGTGATGAAGCAGGGATTCCACTATACAGCTGGACCTATTGGCTAGAGCCGGAGTCATATACAAGCTCACCAACTTGGAGACTTCTTGGCTTGCTCAGTTTGTTTTCTTATACACCCCTGAAACACCTACCCATGATGGACTGGGCCTTCCCATGTCAGTCACCAACAAATGTTCCACAGGTTTGCCTGCAGGCCAGTATTATAGAGGCATTATCCCAACTGAGGTTCTTTCAACTTAGACCACTCTAGCTTGACAATAGACTAGCCATCACAGTGGGTCACCAAACCCATCCAGCTTTGTGTGTGGGATGCAGGAGGGCGAGATGGCCAGGTACTCTAGAGTCTATCAAGGTGACAACAACATTAGCTGTCTTCTAGACCCAGAACACCAAATACAACATACTCAACAGGTGAAGTTGTTTTTTTTTTTTTTGAAGGTAAATAACTCCAAATTCTCAGATGAAAAGAGTTTCTCTTAATGGCTTTGAAGTAAGACAAAAGAAGGAAGTTCTTCATGCTCAGGCCTGTTAACATTCAAAGGATAAAGGAGAAAACTGGGGCATCTTTATTTTCAATGACAATTGAAAAGAGCTGCCTAAAACAGAAGCTATTAACCTAGCATAAATGGTAATTTCCCTGCTCACCTTCCAGTCTGTGGTCTTTAGGAATGGCATATTGATTTTCTTCAGCGAATTCCTACTCTTTTACTCTGTGCCTGGGTGGAAAGGTCTTCTTCAAGCCCAGTGTCCCACTTCTGGCCTGTCTGACCTAGGTATTTCCTCAAGTTACTGATTCAGGGTTGGGCAAAGTACGAAGCTGATCCCCAGTCTGGTCATATTCAGGAGGCTTCTGGAAATCACTCTGTTGAGAACAGGCTGCTGGAGAAGGGGCCACTATAGAGAGTGTGATGAGTTTCCATGTTTTTATTATTATAATTTCATTATTGTTGTTGTTGTGTGTGTGTATGGAAGAAAGAGAGAGTGTGTGTGTGTTTGTGTGTGTGTGTGTGTATGTGTGTGTGTGTGTGTGAGAGAGAGAGAGAGAGGGAGAGATGCTACAGTCTGTATGTGGAGGTGGGAGAACTGTCTGTGCTCTCTTTCCATCTCTCCATGTTGTATTAGGGTTCCTTAGAGTAGAAGAACTTACAGAATGAATTTCTCTCTGTATATATACATATAAGCAAAAAGGGATTTTATTAGAATAACTTATAGGCTGTGGTTCAGCTAATCCAGCAATGACTGACCGTGAATGGAAAGTTCCAGAACCCAGTAGCTGTGCAGTCAGTCTGGATGTTCAGTTGGTCTTCAGTATATGCTAGAATCCTCAAGAAGTAGGCTCTAATACCAGTTGAAGGATGGTCTTGCTAGCAAGAGAGGGCAAACAGACAAAGAGGAAAAGCTTCCATGACCTCATATAGGCTTCCAATGGGAGGTGTGAACCAGATTAAAGGTCTGTCTTTCTGTCTCAAGATCCGGAATAAAGAAGTGGGTCCTCCTACCTCAAAGGTCTGGCTGAGTTAGAAGAGGTTCTGCTTATTTCAAATTAAGCAAATGTACCTCATAGGTGTGCCCTCCATTTTTTGATTTTAGTTAATTCTAGATGTAGTTAAGTTGACAATCAAAAGTAGCTATCACACATGGTTTCAGGGACTTAACTGAACCTTTACCACCCGACTTCATATTTTTGGTTGTGAGTCTAGCCTTTCAGGGCTAAGCCGTCTCTCCAGCCTGCCACTCACTTCTAATGGGAACTAGATTCTTGCTGTAGCTCTTTGATACACCATAGCACAAAAAAATCTTTGTGGTACTGTGTGTCACTCTTATTATTTGCAAAAATAAACCTCAGAACTTAGCAGAACTCACTCCATCACGGAAGTACCATCGAGGCCATAAAACTCTCTGCATAGTACAGCGCCACCTGCCAAAATGAAACATCTTAATCGTCGAAGTCTGTAGTTCTACAAAAGTCTCTAAATGTACTAACCTTGCTTTTTGGCTGCTGTAGTTCCACTTCTGGCTAACTGAAGTGTGTCAGCCCAGAATATGTTTTTGTTTGTTTGTTTGTTTTATGTGTGTGATTAAAAGCTCGCCCTGAGAAAGGCTTGGGGCTTCACTGGACTCCCAAACACCCAGAGTAGTCAAAAGTGGGCTAATAAAGATTTTCTATTGGCTTAAACCCATGTCTGAGCAGTCTTCTCTGGTGCATAGATCTCCCACAACAGTATCTTCATTTTAAGTCTTTGTATCTTGGTTCAACAAATTAAGAATTAATCTTAAGGGGAGGAGGGAAAAGTGTAGCCGGGATGTTAAACAAATGAACAAACACACAAATAAAAGAATTAATTCATCGAAGCAGTGTTTTCCGTCATGAATTTAAATCAGTTTCTTTTCTTACTCCCCCCCCCCATGTGTTGGGGGTGTCTAAACTGTTAATAATACTTTGGATTTGGGATTGCTTGGTGTCTTTAAGATTGTATCCTGTACTAGACACGAGGCTTCATGTTACAACATGTGCTTAAATTGCAGGAGGATTGAGGTTCCACTCTAGACATGCACACACATGCATGTACACACACACATGCGCTCAATCACATCATGTGTGCACACACACTCACACATGTGCACAAGCACACACTTGCAAACTAAAAGGCAATACAGATGATTTCTCAGAGCTGAAGCAATTGTTCCACCATTGCTAGGACCCTTATTTTCTGGCTTTCTGCTTCCCTCTTGAATGCTAGTGTGGTCCTTCTGATGGTTCTCATTTATAAAACAGTTCCATTTATGAAGACTACGAAATGGGCTTCGTGCGCACAGAGAGGAAATGGCTCTTTGGAGAATAATGCTTGATTGCTTGTTCTGTGAGAGTGAAGTTTTTCATTTCCACAAAAAAGAACTTTTAGGCTGTTTGTGAAATTTCTTTCAGAGTCTCACTATTTGGGAGCTTCCCAGGGTCATTTCCAGCAGGTTTAAGAGAAAGGACTAGATCTACAAAACCGTTCAGAGCAAGCGACTGGGAGGTGACCGTCCCACAGGCCAGCGTCAGGAAATGGCACAGCTGATTGAAGTGAGATAGAGTACAGAGTGCAGAAATGTGCAGTGTGGCTGACTTAACAAGCGGCTGGGTGCCGAGGAGAAGTCAGTCAGCACTCGTCTTCCTGCTGACTCTTTCTAAACGGTGTTAACTTCCTTGGTTAAAATTCACCCTGAAGAAGCACATTTGATCTTTATTGAATTCAGAAAGAAGTTCAACATGGAATAGAAACTCATCCTGTCATTCTGAATATTATTCTTTATTGTCAGATAGTCTAGATGAGGGCTTTTTAAAAAAAGAATTAAAAAAATTAATTTTGGTGTGCTTATTCTTTTTTCCCTTTTACATTAAAAATGGATTTTTTTCTTCATATAATATATCCTGACTATGGTTTCCCTTCTCTCTATTCCTCCACATTCCTTCCCTCCTCCCCTCCCATCCAGATCCACGCCCTTTCTTGTCTCTCATTAGAAAATAATCAGGCTTCTAAGGGATAGCAATAAAATATAACAAAATAGAATATAATAAGATAAAACAAAAACTGTCATACCAGAGTTGGACAAGACAAATATACAGAAGGAAACAGCCCAAGAAAAGGTATAAGAGTCAAAAACCCATTTGTTTGCACACTGAGGAATCTCATAAAAGCTCTAAGCTGGAAGCCACAGTATGTATGCAGAGGACCTGGTGCAGCCCTGTGCAGCCCTGTGCATGCGGCCTCAGTCTCTGAGAGCTCACATGGGCTTTGATCATATTGACTTAGAGGCTCATGTTTTCTTGGTGTCCTCCACCTCCTTTAGCTCTTAAAGTCTTTTCATCACCTTTTCTTCAGGGTTCCCTGAACTATGAGGGGAGAGGTTTGATGGCGACATCCCAGTGAGGACTGAGTGTTCCTAGGTTTTTCGCTCTGCATAAGGTCTGTCTGTAGGACTCTGTCTTTGTTCCCAATTGCTGGAGGAGGAAGGGTCATTGAGTACAGCAGAATGCCATTAGGAATCATTTCATTGCTACATTTATTTTATCTTATTTATTATTATTATTTAGAACAGTAGTTTTTTGTTTTTTAAGTAGTATCTGGTTTTACCCTAGGTCCCTGGGCTGTCTAGAACTGGTTACCCAACCAGGGCGGTGTATAGGTTCCATCTTGTAGAGTAGGCCTTGAGTCAGATCAGACATTGGTTGGCTGCACCCAGTCTTCGTGTCACCATTGCTATAGCATGTCTTGCGGGCAGGACACGACGGCAGACCAAAGGATTTGTGGCTGGCTTGGTGTTTACATTCTCTTTTGGTAGCATGCTGCATAGTATCTTCTTGTACCAAAGACACTAAAATGTAGGGGTGAAGGTTCTATGTAGACACCACCTCTCCATGTTCAGCGAGTTGTGTGGGTGCTGGCTTCTGCAGTGTGACCTTGCTATCATTTGTAGAGAGCAACTTACAGTCTTTGAAAAAGCCTGGAACGTTTGGGGTTCCCATGGGACCCCTTGGGCCAAGAACTCAATTAGATATTACCCAATCTAGATAAGGGCTCCTTAAACATTTCCCACAAATCCTTTTCTAGAGGATTTTTTTTTCGAGACAGGGTTTCTCTGTAGCTTTGGTGCCTGTCCTGGAACTAGTTCTTGTAGACCAGGCTGGCCTCGAACTCCCAGAGATCCGCCTGCCTCTGCCTCCCGAGTGCTGGGATTAAAGGCGTGCGCCACCACCGCCCGACTTCTAGAGGAATTTTTATCTGACTTTAGGTATATAAAATATGTATATGAGCTGGGTTGTGGTGGCACACATCTGTAATCCCAGCACTAGGGAGGCAGAGACAGGAGGATCTCTCAGTTCGAGCTAGCCTGGTCTACAGAGTGAGTTCCAGGAAAGCCAGGGCTACACAGAGAAACCATGTCTTGAAAAACCAAAAAAGAAAAAAGAAAGAAAGAAAGTCTATAAATCAAATGTTTACTGACAATAAATTATGAACATATTTATTTAAAAATAATTATTTGGTATACATGTGATTTCACCACTTAAGAAAGATGAACGCAAATTTAAATGAGATGGGTGTTTTTCTAACAATGCAATGCAATACTAACATATACGAATTTGATATATGCTGAGAAATAATGGTAGGGAAATAACGCCTTTGTTTGCTGTAATTACATTACTATGTTTCTAGCAGAACAAAAAACTTCCATGCGCAGCAAAAATCCTTGCGATTCATAACATGCAGGAGTTTCGAATCTGAGTTGAAGTGTTGCAGGCTGAGTTTGTTGCACGGTATGATGACATGCGCAATGCAAGCATTGGGAGTTCAAAGCTACGAGTGCCCTGAAGTCCCAGGGCAACACGGAGGCACAGAGACCTTTCAGATTCCTTGTGAGTTTCAGTTTGGATTATTTTCCAGTGGAGTACTCAGAAACCTCTTATTGTTGCCATGTATTTTACAAGATCGTCATTTAGTCACACAACTCCACATGGGGTCACGACCCACAATTAAAGGAGCTTTGGTCTAGGTAAGTATTCCTCGGTTATTAGTCTGGAGACGGTTTTGGTTGTTGCCAATGGGGAGTGGTGCTGCCATCTAGTGGTTAAGACCAGCAATGCTGCTAGACACGCTCCAATCACTGATATTCCAACAAACAGCAACTCCCTCTACAGTCAAATCTACATAGAAGGATAGGACTGCCAGGATTCCAAGTTTATGTATAACAGAGGTGAGAAACGCATGTTTTCGAGTTTAGTGCATTTTGTTTTCCTTAAAATGTCAAACAGAAGCTCTCTACCTCTTTGAAGATTCCAGCTAGTATCATCATATCCAGTATTGTACTATCCTAGCCATGATTGTGGCTTAACCTGGGGCATCACCTACTGTGGGATCCTCATCCACCGCGTGTGCATCCTTATTTTCTCCTACATCTCACTAGATTGTTGGTTCTAATTCCCTCCTGTCTTCTGCTTGAGTTCCTGGAACACTGTAACATTCTCTTGTATGTATCTGCTTCTCTTCCATTTAGGGTAGTGGGTGGGATGATTTTTCAGTGGGAAAAAGTGAAAATGAAAGCAGTAAATCAGTCACTTTTCTATTGCTGTGATAAATCACCATGACCAAGGGAACTTACAGAAGGTTATGCTTATTTGGGCTGGCAGTTCCAGGGGAATAAGAGTCTGTGATGGTAGCAAGCATTGCAGAAGAAATAGAAGCTGAGAGCTCACATCATGAACTCTAAGCAGGAAACTGTGCACTGTGCAGTGGTTTTCAAGATGTAGGTCGAGACCCCTTTGTAGGTCAAACGACCTTTTCACAGCCGTTGTCTAGGACCATCAGGAAACAGATGTTTATATTACAATTCATAAGTGTAGTGAAATTACAAATATGAAGTAGTAATGAAAATAATTTTATGCCTGTGAGGGTCACCATAACATGAAAGACTGTGATAAAGGGTCACAGCAATAGGAATGTTGAGAACCCCTGGGAAACTTTAAACTCTCAAAGCCTTCCCCTAGTGACCTGCTTCTCACTTCCTAAGCCTCCTCAACTGGGGATCAAGCATTCAAATGCCCTAGACCATGAGGGATATTTATCATTGAAACTGCCACACGGAGATTCATTTCCAAGTCCTTGAAGGAGAATACTGAATAAAACCTGTTTAAGTTTGATTGCTAATTGTAGTACTGTTCAGATATGGGAGTATGTACAGCCCATTGCAAGTGGGAGGCCGAGAGGATTCCAAAGCTGCTAAGAATGTTGTTTGGAGAGGGGTGTGTGCGCACACAGTATGTATGGGTTGAGAAAGGATATTATTACAGGGGAATGTTGCATAACGCAAATCCTAGCTGGGGGGGGGGCATGCCCTAGTATATTAAACTGCTTCCTGTGCTTACACACTCACGTGAGAAGCTCTATAAAGTCCAAGTATAGAGCAGTAGAACTCCATAAAGATGCTCATCATAAAAAATGATGAACACCAAAAAAATACATCTTGAAACCAACAAGAAAAACATCCCAAAGAAAACTCCAGTAGGTTGTGTTGGTGCGTGCCTGTAATCCCAGCACCTGAGAGGAAGAGGCTGGAGGAGCGCCGCAAATTCAAAACCTGACCTGTCGACATAGTGAGTTCCAGGCCATACTGAATTTTAATAAATAAATAAAAATTTAAAAATAAGTAGGGAAGTGAGAATTCCCAACTTGACAGCCAATTTCTCACCAGAAGCAGTGGAATCCAGAGATAATGAAATCCCGAGACATGGAATCCAGAGGCAGAGGGATTAAGAGAGACAATGGAGTCCAGAGAGACAATGGAATCCTAAAACATAGAATCCAGAGAGACAGTGGAATCCAGAGACAGTGGACTCCAGAGACAATGGAATCCAAAGACAATGGAATTCGAAAACAGTGGATGGAGTTCAGAGACAGTGGAATCTGGAGACAATGGATCCTAGAGGCAGTGGAATCCCTAGACATGGAATCCAGAGAGACAGTCCAATCTAGAAACAGTGGAAGCCTGAGATATGGATCTAAAGGCAGTGGAATCTAGAGGCAGTGGTATTACAGGCTTAAAGTTCTGAAAGAAAAATTTTGTTGTGTAAGATTGGTTTATCCAGAGGAACTATTTCTAAAAAATGAAAATAAAATAAAAAGATTTCTATATAAACAAAACTGGAGAGAATTTGCAATTAGTAGCCAAACCTTATTATTATCAAGTAAAATTCTTTAGACTGAAAGTAAATAAACACGGTGTAAATTTTGAGTCTGTCTTTCAGCCCTCTTATCAAGAAGCTGAAGAACCCCGGAAGGAACTCTAATGTCTTAATGTGACATAAGTACTCTACCAGTTGAATTGCATCCCTTGCTGAGTGAATTCCTTCTTTACTAACTTTTGACTTGGTCATGTGACTTTCCTTTATTTCTGCTATGTGAACAAGTACAAGGCACAACACATTTAACACGGATTTCAACTGGGTTTGCATCATTTGACTGGCCCTTTTCATTTCTACCACCTGCCTTGGAAACAGCAAAAGTTAGAGATTCAATCTTTCTAGGGTAAGATACACATGGATCCAGTTTCAATCTACAAGGCTTACCCAAGTCACAGACATTCCAAATCACTTTTTGATCTCTGAGTGAAAAACACTTTCTATTTTTAGGCTGTAAGTCCTGGTCAGAGGTCTGGGACTAGCATGTACCATATTCACTCAGGTCTTGGTTGGTATTATTGAGCATCCAGACACTGTCTTTGGTCCCAAGATAAACTCCTCAGAGACTACTTCATTCATTGATTCAATTCCCTGCTGAGATGAGTGGGCTACACCAAAGGTGGGGTGGATCTGAGCCCACTGCTTCAGTACTGGTTAGGGTTAGGGTTTGTGTTAGGGTCAATGCTAGCCAAGGACTGAGCTTTCTAAGCAGGAAGCTGTGGTGGAAATTGTAAAAGTGATATTTTCCACAACGAGTAGTAAAACAGTAGAAGAATTCTCTCATAAACCAGGAATAATAAAAACAAAGATCATCAACCACAAAGAGGAAAGAAAGAATTAATTTCTCTTTTCTTCATAGAAAAAATTATAAAACCATATAAAGAGTCATTCAAAGAGCATGCAGCCTCAAGTATTGGAAAAAGACTTCAGAGGTGCATCTGTTAACTAATAGTCACCCAGAAGGATGACACTTTGTGATGGTCTAGGATTTAGCAACTTTAACATTTAGTTTCACATGTCCATGGTTGTTTCTCTCTTTTCTTCCCTTCCTCTTTCCCTCAACTTCCCATTTTACTCCATATCTTCCTTTTCATGTTTAGTTTTGGAGACAGGGTCATGTTGTAAACCAGGAAGGTCTCAAAACTCATTATGTAGCCAGGCTGCCCTTGAACTCATGTTCTTCCTGCCTCTGCTTCTGGGTGCTGGGGTCGTAGGTGTGTATCATCATGCCTGGCTCTGTTACTTCTTTTTACATTCTAAAGAAGTTCTCAGGATACAAATCAGAAAAGAAGAAGTCAAACTCTCACTATTTGCTGATGATATGATAGATTATATAAGCGACCCCCAAAATTCTACAATTCATAAACACCTTCAGTAATGTAGCAGGATACAAGATTAACCTTAAACTCTACTACAGAGCTACAGTACTGAAAACAGCTTGGTATTAGCATGTAAACAGACAAGAGGACCAATGGAGTCAAATCAAAGATCTAGATATCAATACACACACCTATGAACACCTGATTTTTGACAAAGAAGCAAAAAAATATAAAATAGAAAAAAAGAAAGCATATTCAACAAATGGTACTGGTATAACTGGATATCAACATGTAGAAGAATGAAAATAGATCCATATACTATTGCCATGCACAAAACTCAAGTCCAAATGGATCAAAGACCTCATCAAAAAAACAACCACTCTGAACCTAATAGAAGAGAAAGTACACTTGAACACATTAGCCTAAGAGGCCACTTCCTAAATAAAACTCCAGTAGCACAGATACTGTGAGCAACAATTAACAAATGGGACCTCCTGAAACTGAGAAACTTCTGTAAAGGACACAGTCAACAAGACAAAACAGCAGCCTACAGAATGGGAAAAGATCTTCACCAACCCCACATCTGACAAAGGACTGATCTCCAAAATATACAAAGAATGCAAGTGACTGGCCATTAAAAGGTCAAATAATCCAATAAAAAATGAGGTACAGACAGGCCTAAACAGAGAACTCTCAACAGATGAATATAAAATGGCTGAAAACACTTAAGGAAATGCTCAACATCCTTAGACATCAGAGAAATGCAAATATCAAACAACTCTGAGATTTCATCTTACATTTGTAAGAATGGCCAAGATCAAAAACACTGATGACAACTTATGCTGGAGAAGTTGTGGGAAAAAGGGAACACTCCTGCATTGCTGGTGGGAGTGCAAGCTGGAACAGCCCTTTTAGATATCAGTATGGCAATTTTTCAAAAAAAATTGGAAACTATCTACCTCAAAACCCAGCAATACCATTTTGAGTATATATCCAAAGGTTGCTCAATCATACCAAAGAACATGTGCTCAACTATGTTCATAGCAGCATTATTTGTAATAGCCAGGATCTGGAAACAACTTAGATGCCCCTCGACTGAAGAATGGATAAGGAAAATGTGGTACATTTACACAATAGAGTACTACACAGAATAAAAAAAAATAATGACATCTTGAAATTTTCAGGCAAATGGATGAATCTAGAAAACACCAGACCCAGAAAGACAGATATCATATGTACTCACCCATAATTAGCTTTTAGACATAAAGCAAAGGAAAATCAGTCTACAATTCACAACCACAGAGAACCTAGACAACAATGAGGACCCTAAGAGAGACATACACGGATCTAATCTACATGGGAAGTATAAAAAGACAAGATCCCCTGAGTAAATTGGGAGCGTGGGGACCATGAGAGAGGGCAGAAGAGGAAGGGGGAAGAAGGGAGGGGAGTGGAGAAAAATACATATCTCAGTAAAAACAATAAAAAAAGAAATACAGAAACTAGCAAGAAAATTCACTAAGAACATTATATATATGAACTCATAAATAGAGTACCTGCTAGGTCTACTATAATGTAATATTATTTATATCCTCTCCTATGTTAACTGTGAGAATGATAGTCATCTACTGTTCTGACCATTGGAAAGGAAGAAAGAAAGAAAGAAAGAAAGACAGAGAGAGAGAGAGAGAGAGAGAGAGAGAGAGAGAGAGAGAGAGAGAGAGAGAGAAAGGAAGAAAGGAAGGAAAAAAGGAAGAAAGAAGAGAAACTCTCACCTTCACCTAAGTTTGTTCTTCTCATTATTTTTCTTAAAAGTGAACCACAGAGTTGTATCAGGTTATGAATCGTGAAACCAAGGCTGTTATTCTGAGTGATGGGTGATAGTCTAGAACCGCCAGCATCACCCGCACATGTCTGCGTGTGAAGCTGATGCTTCAGATGGCAGTACAGTGGGATGAAGATCATTCACAGCCTAAGTCAGAGACTAGATCGCATCCTAAGTTTTTGCTGAATTTTTAGATTTTTGGGTATTTTTTAAAAAATTTATTTATTTTACTTTCTATGCATGAGCGTCTTGCCTACATGTATGTATGTGCATATCTGGTTCCTACAGAGTTCAGAAGGTGGCATAAGTTACCTTACAACTGGAGTTGGGTATAATTGTGAGCCACTATATGGGTGCTGGGAACTGAACCCAGGTCCTCTGCAAGAGAAGCCAGTGCTCTTAAACACTGAGCCACCTCTCTAGGCCCCGTTAATTTTTTGCGACAGGGTCTCACTATGTATCCTTGACTATCCTGGAACTCACTGTGAAGCCTAGGCTGGCATCAATTTGAATTTTCAATTTTTTGGGCAAGTACACTCCCTTCATTATCTGAGAAAGAGTGATTTGGGGAAGGATGTCACTTACAATCTAAAAACTTAATGGAAATAGTAGAGTATGACACATATAAAAAGCAACTTTCTAGAATAACATCCTTTTTCCATTTCTCTGGGTCCTAGCTCAGATGCTCATTATTTCTTATCTAAATTATTAAAATAGCATTCCTGCTTTCAAGACTGACTTTCTAAGCCTCAGTATCTTGATTAGAAAGGGTTAACAGAAGTATTGTCTTCTCCCACATGGGGATTGTGAAGACGTTGTAAGATTAGGCACACATGCCTACCACAAAGGAAGTGCTCACAGACACCCCCCTCAATTTTCTTTCTCTTTTTTTTAGATGCCTTATTCTCTTCATGTCTTAATTGTGATACCTCTTTCTTTCTTTTTTTTTTAAATATTTACTTATTTATTATGTATACAACATTCCTTCCATGTATGCTTGGAGAGGGCACCAGATCTCATTACAGGTGGCTGTGAGCCACCATGTGGTTGCTGGGAATTGAACTCAGGACCTGGATGAGCAGTCAGTGTTCTTAACCTCTGAGTCATCTCTCCAGCCCGATCGATACCTATTTCTTAAAAAAAGTCTCACTTCACATAGAGGAAAATTAAAATCATTTCAATGTGATTTTCAAGGCCCTGGGCACTGATGTAGTTTGGATGTGAAACCAAGGCCCAACGTGTTGACGGCATGGTCTCCAGGATTTAGAGGTGGTACACTCTGGGAGGTGCTTAGATCATGAGGACCCTGACCTTATCAACATATTAAGCCACCGATAGGTTCATAGCTTAATAGGGATGTGCCCGCAACTCTAGGAGGTGGAACCTGTTTGAATAAAACAGTCCCTAGGATGTGCCATTGACGTTATATTTGGTCTCCAGTCTATCTTCAGCCCCACTCCCTGTCCTCACCACTGTGAGCTGAGCAGCCTTCCTCACTATGCAGTCCCCTCTCTTTGTCATACTATGGCCATGGATGTCATGAGGCTAGCTCAGGCAGCCATGGGCTGAAACTTCTGACACCACGAGGCAAATTAAGTCTTTCTTTCAAGCTGTCTTCAGGTGTGGCATCACAGTGACCAAAGATGATGGACACACAAGAATTCTACACCTCATGCATACTGTGAAGAACTGACTGTTTTCAGAATACACTGGACATTTCATGTTTTAATTGTAGCGCTCTTTAACTTAGGTGCCTTCTTTTTTTTTTTTTTTTTTGCTTCTCAGAAAGTCCTCCGCACACGTTCTATATGTCTCATGGTGTCTTCTGAACTCTCCATGTTCAATGTCTATACCCCCAGCAGTGCTATTGCACCCTGCCTGCATTCCCACTCAGTGCTGACTTTACCTCTTTCAAGAGGTGACCCTCCACAGGATGTCTTCCTGAAGGTTCCCTGAAGGTAGGGTTTGCTTCTTTTCTCCTTTGGTGTTTCCGCCTAAGGCCCTGTATGATGTGAGAAGCCCAGTTTTCCGCTCCTCCTTAAGACATTCCCCTGCACACACACCTCCCAGAGCCCTGCTTTCCCCTCATTTTAATAGTCTTGAGTTTTGAACCATTCACCCAGACTTCTTCAGATTCTCCCTGCTCCGATTCTTTCTGGAATAACAGCCTTTCCCTCCTGCCTCTTTTTCATTTCTTCATTCTGTTGCAGGAGCACATTCTTGGGTGTGGTCTCTTATACTATAAAAAGCAGTGCTAACCGTGTGCACGCTCTCTGGCTTCCGGCTCCCACTTCCGGCTGCTACACTCTGTTCCTGTTCGCTCAGAGGGCTTGTTGTCTAGGACAGTCATTTGTAAGTTTTCCCCTTCAATAAAGAACCTTTTTATTATCCATAATTCTGAACTGGTGTGGGATTGTTTTGTGACTTATGCAATATGTGACAATACATATTATTGAGCCCTATCCCAGTGCTGAAACCATGGGACGACAGGGGAAACTAGGTAGGTAGTCTCTGCGTGAAGTTCTTATTGCCGTGGGATCATGGGAGTAGGAAAGAAGCACGAGAGAAGTAATCAGCTGGACAAGAAAAGCTCAGAGCACGGTAAAATATGGAGGAAATAGAGTGGGGAAGTGTGATAAAGAACATGTGATTTGAGTAACGAGTCAGTGGGCCATTGGCAACTGGTATTCTAGTGTATCCGTCACCCTTCCTATGCAGGCAGAGGCCAAGAGGCTTACTTTATCCTCCAAACAATAGGTTTAAGGGTAGATGTAGGCGAGTCATGACGTAATGCCCGAGAAATTGACTGGAATTTGGATTTAAAGCTTCAGTTTCTTGAGAAATTACTCTATAGTAGTGTTTTCTTGCTAAAATCAAATGTTAAATAAGTCATGTTTTTCTTAATTCTGCTTAGACAAAAATTTGAACTCTTTTTTAAAAAATGCTTTATATGTATGGATTTTGCCTGAATCTATCTCTGTATGTCTGTATACTATGTGTGTGCTGCCTGGTGGCCGAGGATGCTGGAAGAGTTCGTTGGAAATCCTGGAACTGGAGGTACGGGCAGTAGTGAGTTGTCATGCAGATTCCAAAAATCGAACCTTGGCCTTCCGGAAGAGTGGCAAGTGTTCTTAACCACCAAGCTATCTTTTCAACTCCATAATTTGAATTCTTAAAATTAAAAATAGTCTAATATTCCTATTTTTAATTCTTTCTAAAACCATTGGCATTTCAGAATCAGTTGGTGTGTACGAGTGGCAAATACTCATTAATTTGCCTCCATCCTCACAGAGGGATTTTAGGCTTGTTTACTACGCATGGTACAGGGTTTGCTTGGGTTTCTCGGATGTAGCCTTCTGTTGTGTCTGCCATTTGTTTCTGAGAGCTTTGGGTGCATAATTCTCCAAACAGGAATTTTGTTCCTGAAAAAATGTGGATATGTGATTATTAGAAGCTTAAAATGTGTTTTTGCAGAGTTCTTGCCTCCCCCCTCAGCTTTATCATCTGTACTAATGGCAAGGGGTAATTTAATGAAGACAATTCAGCACAGACTTTTAGCCGAGGGAAAAAAAAATAAACTTGATTCTGGAGCATCACAAATTATAGAATCTCAGAAATGAAAAGGACACAGAAAGGTCATCTGCCTCATCTTCCTTCATCCCGACGGGTTTGTGCTTCTCATTTCAGCCGCATGAGTATCTATCCTAATTCTGAAGACATCCTGGGAAGACGATCTCACCAGCTCTGTCCTTATCGCTAATGTGAGACATCCATCACCATGGAGGCTCTGTCTAAAGGGCACCTAATTTCCTCATCCTGAGGTTTATTCATATTTCCTCCAAATGTGTCTTCATTGATGACTGCTGAAGTGTCCCATTAGCCAACTGCTTCTGAGAGACAGGACCAAAGGAGACAGCAGAACTATAGAACTCTCCGCATAGTATCTGGCACAGAATGGGCTCCCAAAGTCCATCAGCTGCCACAGCAATTATCATGCCGGAGGTATTTTGACCTGTGTTCCTTGTAGTGACAAAGACACTTCAAATGCTCTATGGATTAGCTTCTCTGATTGCCTGAGGTGCTTGTTTTGGGTGTTGTATAAAAAGGCTGGGTCTTAAGTCAGTGGAATGCATGCTCAGCGGTGACATGAAAAAGGACAGAGGAGTTGATAGCGTGGAATACCTGTATTGACTTTTGCTTTCCCCACAATGTTGCCTGCAAGCTCTTTGGTGGTAGGTTCCTTATGTCATGAGTCTTAGGTCCCTGGTATTAAGTCTGAGACTAGTACTCAGCACTGAAAGATGTAGCATGAATTAACTGGATGCTAAGAATTAAACATTGGTAAGAACAAAACATTGGTAAGTTATGTGAGTGGGATTCTTGCCTTCCTGTATAGTGACAGCATTTTTAAAACGTCCTTGAACACACTGCTGCTTTTTGGGTTAACTTTCTTTTTCAGTCTCTCCCATTCTCTTTCATTGGTTCAGAGAGCTCCCCGTAGTTCTCCTCTATTTGTGTGTTATAGACACATGGCTTCAACTGCACTGGGCATTGGGAAGAGTTCTGATAGCTCCTGTTCTCAGCTTTCTGCATCACTGTGTGCCCTGAGAAACCACAAATCCCAGTCAGAGGAGGGGACACACATTTCAGCCAATCAGAGGCATCGAAGTAACAGCATTGAACAGGGTCTTCATTAGACCACTCTTCTAGTTAAGGTCTAAAGCATTGTCCAGGAATGCTGGCTATTTTTATCTTTAGAAGACATTCAGTGGAGCTAAGGGGACTAAGAAAGCCCTGTCCATAAGGGAGCAGTGCTCACTGTTTTGGCTCTAGCAGTCTCTGCTGCTCTGCACCCATCTGAGTCACCCTGTTAAACCCATCTATTTACACGAGGTTGACTATGGGGGACGGTGGAGAAGGGAGGGAAGAAAATCTTATTTTAGTTCTCTAAGAGCCATGCTATTATCCCCTTCCCACCTCCATCTTTTTTGTTTCCCCAATCATTGCCCTGCACAACTTATTTTCTAAGGTTGAGGGGGAGTGGGGGATGGATAGGGTGGACTGGAGCATTGAGAAGGGATCACATCTTGGGTGAAAATTTGGCAATCAGGTTTTGTTCCATTTTTCTCTGGTAGAACTCTAGGAGTGGATGACCTTCTGCTTATTTTTTTTTTTTGCCTTAATCTGTTTTCCCTGAATCTTCAAAAAGCAGAATTCTGAAGAGTGTGGTGGATAGAATAGAGGTGTTTACTGGGAGATTTATACTTTCCTAACGTGAACAGATCACCTACTCTGGGTGCCGATCCTTGAGTATGACTATGGTGGTTTGAAAGAGAATGAACCATAAAGGGAGTGGCATCATTAGAATGTGGCTTGCTGAAGTAGGTCTGTTCTTGTAGAAAGAAGTGTGTCACTGTGGGGGCAGGCTTTGAGGTCTTTTTTGCTCAAGCTTCCCTCAGTGTGACTGTCAGTCAACTTCCTGTTGCCTGAGCGACATAACTCTCAGCTCCAGGACCACGTCTGCACACTCCCCGACATGACGATAAAAGACTGAGCCTCTGAAGCTGTAAGCCTCCCCAGTTAAATGTTTTCTTTAAAAGAGCTGCTAAGGTCATGGTTGTCTTCACAGCAATAATATCCCTAACTAAGACAATGACTATAAGAACTTTATCCAGATACTTTGGGTGGTATTATCAAATCTGAAGGATGTTGGGACAGTGGACATTTTAGGGACCCCTGTTCCCCACCATCTGTGACACTGAACCCTGAAAGAACAGCATTCATTCCTTTTCTTGTCCAATTCCTAGAGTCTAGTACTGAGGCACTTTACACCAGCTCCAAACTCTCATGTCTACCCATGCGAATCGATGAGCTTTTTCTTCTTTTAAATCAAGATACGACTATGGTGGCATTTACTCATGTATGCTGTCATTTGAGGAAGAATGTGTGGAAGTTTCTGAGCTAGGAAGGCAGAGGGATGATGGAGGGGAGCGTCAAGCCCAATGATCAATGATATCTCCCTCAGTACTGCTCTTCTCTCCTCTCTTCCTAATTCAGAAGGAGTCTGGGGAGACCAGGCTCTCTTCTGGGAGCACACGTCCACTGGCGATATTTTACTTGGAGTTTATAGCTATCTTATTGATGTAATATGCATGAGTGTCTGACAGCAAGAACAGGGCTGTTTTGCTGGGGAGATTTGCAGTTCTCAGAAGCGATCATCCTTGAAACTTTTAGGCTAATTGAGTAATAGTTTTTAAGGTGAAAGAGCCCGAGGCACTTCTCAAACACTATCTTAATAAACGAAAGAAAGTGCTTTTCTCTGATGGAAAGGCAACAGCACAAAGCAAGATCCAGCATAGCCCAGGTCAGGTACCTCAGTGCACATGATGCTTGGGTTCAAACCCTGGCCTTCCTAGCTATGTGACCTTAAACAAGGCACTTAGGTTCTTCCTGCTTTGATTTCCTTCTCTATAAAATGGGGATGATGATGATAATACAGTATGAAGAGTCAATGAGCAAATGAATGTATGAGAAGCGCTATGTAAGTCTCCCATTTCCTTAACCTCTTATTTTGGAGGAAATGAATAGGTGGGAAGTCCTACATTTTTACACAACTGACGAAACGATAAGGCATCCCCTCCAAAACTAAGAATTCCAAGATGTCACCAGTAGGCACCATCTCAGTGCAGATGTGTGTGTGGGTTGTTCTCTGAAGGGTTGCGCTTACATGGAGTACAACAGGTCACATACCCACGAAGCTGGTGCTGGGTCCCTAGTGAAGCGTTGATTTACCCATAGGGACTGTCCTGAGTTGACTCTAAGATAATAGTGGGAGACTATATCAGCGACTTTTGATGATTTTACCCCAGAGTTTTAGCAGGGTTGTCTGCATTAGACTTAAAAGAAATTATTTTAGAGTGTGTGTGTGTGTGTGTGTGTGTGTGTGTATTGGTGACTGCAGTGTCAGAAGGGAGGTCTAATCCCATGGAGCTGGGGTTGCAGGTGGCTGTGAGCTGCAGAGCATAGGTACTGGAAACTAAACTTGGGTCCACTGCTAGAGCAGGAAACACTCTGAACTGCGGAGCCATTTCTCCAGGACCTGCACTGGGTTCTTTAAAGAGAGTAAAGCAAGCGGCATTTACCTGTCATCTCTGTAAAGCGATTTCCTTTGAGTGGCAAAGGATCCAACCCCCAGGACCTAGGCCTTGAGACCTCCCCATAGTCTCTAACAATCACCTGTCTCCACCATCGACTATGGGCGCGTCAGGCTACCATGGGCTGCTGGGGAACAGCGTTCGTGCCATGCTCGATGCTAACATGGTTTCATGCAGAGAACGGAGATGACACAGATGATTCATTGACACATTTATTTTCTATCTCGCTTATTCTACCAGACTGAAATGGAGAACAAGGCTGGCAACTTTATAGACAGTTTGACATAAAATAAACAGGTATTTGATGTCGAACAATTGTACAGACTACTACATGCAGAGAAGTATGCTGATTGGTGCAGAATTACTGAGTTGATGAGCAAAACTATAAATCCAAAATCATGTTTTCTTTTTCATGGAGTTAAAATGCAGCAGATACAGGGACACAGATACAAACACCATTAAATGGGAGAAAAAGGCATTGTATTAATGGTGCAGGATGGACAGCCAAACAAACACGGATATGCTAAACCACATCCTCTTTACAGAACTCAAACCAAAACATCTCATTTGCAGATATAATGAAATAAAGCATGTAGGAGATGAATGAGACTAGACAAGACTTAGCCACTTACGCATATGCTTCAGCCCCTAATGAGAATCTGTATTGAAAGTCAACAGAGGCTAGGATGGAATGCAACTGTTACATGAGTAGACGGGGCAGGGTCACTCATTTGGAAACTCCTAAAACAAAATACGGATTGTGCTTCTTTTTCCTTGCAGCATTCAGAGCTTTTATAGACTAGTGGGAAAACCCTCTAAGACACTGAAGGTAGTACAAAGAATGATGTACCATGCACTGTAGCTGCAAACCTAATGTATGGCTCCAAGACAGGAAGCTGTTTTACTTGATTTACATGTATAGAATTATTTAAAGAACTACTCCTTTAGTATTTAATTTCTGATACTTTACTCCTTAGATTTAAAAAATATTTTCTAAGTATTTGTAACCTGGGGGATGTTTAGGGATGCCATTTACAACAATTGAAATCTCTATAACTGGAGAGAAAAAGAAGAGGTTGTAGATGAATATGTTTTGTAGAGAAATCATCCAGGAGTACTCCCAACAAGGCTTTTTGTAGGTATTAATTACTGACAGTACTAAATACCTTCATCATAATTTTTCATAAAATTAATATGAGTCTTTACAGAGTTGTCCTGAGTTTAACAATAAGCTTATAATTCTAGCATTAAATTTTGAATTAATGACTTTTCCAAGTTAGACAATTAAAATGGAAAAATACGACGTTAGTAAACCAAAGGGGAAAAACTCAGTAGATAATTTAGGATCACTTTCTGATCCTAAACACACAAGTACCTGAGTGTACACACCTCCCAAAGCTGATCATTTTTTCATAAACATACACTATAAGCATTAGCTCCTCCTTTGTTTGCATTGCTGTTTTTCTCTCTCCTCCATTTTCTTCCATTCCCCCCTTTCCCCTTTCCCCCCTCCCCACTTTCCCCAATACATAATGTCCATAATCATTAATTTTGCAGATATCAACTTTTGTTTGTTAGTTTTCTGATACTGGTTTAGCCCACACCTTGCACACACTAGGCAAGCACTCCAGCACCAAGGGTACCCACATTCGGTATTTTGGAATACTGGAATGCAATAGATGGATCACTTCTGAGATGATAGTCCAGTCTTTAGTTTTATCAGCTAATGTTAGGCAGGTAAAAATCCCATCACAGTACCCTCCTCATATCTTACATATAATAGCGACGAGAGATACCATTTGAGACAGGCCTATATTGAGAGCAGAAGAGAATTGGCGCACTTATATGGGAAAGTTAGTCGATATATATATATATTTTTAGTTTGTTAGTAGGCAGCATTTTAAAACTGAATTACTCGACATAGTTTGACTATGTAAATATGACACAGATTTTTATTACAAGTCTAAAAACACCTCAAAAACACTGCTTCGGCATTTGTAGGAAAGAACGCAGGGGTGAAGAGGATTTGCAGAGTGAGCCGCTTGGACTACAGTGTTATTGCATTGCCTCAGATCTTGTGGACTTGATGCTGAGGAAGGAGTTCCCAGCCATGTTTCCATCATGGCCTGTGCACATGACACCACAGCAGAGAAACGATGACAATGGCAGCTTTGGGATGCAGCAGTCACATGACAGGCAACATGGAAGTTTGGTACAAACTACACAATGACAGGTATCAGCACACTTAAAGCTGGTTGGGCAGCATGATTTCCTGTCAGAATACTATTTAGTAAGCTAAGAACTTTATTGTTTTGAGAAAACAGAGGGATACAGTCTCCATTAGGCTATAACTAAATAGTAATAAGAGCTAAATTGTCATGCAATTATGACTTTGAACATGAATTAGTTTTTAAGCATTATAATGAATTGAAAGTCCAAACCAAGTAATGTGTTTTATTAAGGTTTTCATGAAATTCCTAAGCAACCCCCACAAAGAGCAGCCAGCTCCCCCAAACTACACCCAACTAAACATCTTCAAAATAATCATTCCAAGCTAATTAAACAAATGAAACTTCATTAAAATTGAAGTATAGTTTTTATTTTTTTCCAGTGAAGACTAACTAGATCCCCTAAGAAGAACGTTTGAATGTATCTTGGAAATTCTTTTGTGGAGTCAGTAGAAGAACCCTCAGTTTAGCTTGCTTTTAATGTCAGAGTCACTATGTTCTGTTTCCACAGCGGTCAGCCGGCTTTGGCTGGAGTTGCTACAGTTGTGTCAAGGCTGAGTGTGCAGGGTGTTATCCTGTATGAACTCCCCTGGTCATCACTCATCATCACAAGATATGGGGGTTCATCTCAATTTTATTACCCCAAATTTTAAATACACTGACATGAAAAATTAGCCCCCCACGAATCACCTTTCTTCATCAGTAAGAATAGCATAAAATAAAGCAAAACAAAAGTCTCCGGTGAGACCTACTGATGACAACTTATACTCTAGATTTTCAAGACAAAATATTTAATGAGGAAAAAATTTGTTTAATGACAAAACCTTTGTATTCATAATATAGTTGACAAGGGGCCAGTTACACCAACTGTGGAGCCAAATTGGCTATGAATCACTTCATGAAATGGGTCCACAGGTTTGCAAATATTCGAAGCAGGGAGATGGACTACCATGTTGAATGTTCCCATGATGATGGTACAAGTACAAGTATGTGGCAACAGAAAAAGATACAAACCCTCCCCAAACAGACAGTGTATTGAAATCATCGTAAGAAGCTGTTTCCCTCAAGGAGAAACTGAGACTCGCAAGCTGAACACTAAAAATTTAAGGCAATTAGGTTGAAAATGTACTGCTAATTTTCATAGTATGTTATTTGTTAAAATAATATCTTTGAAAGCCACAGAGGGTACCTATATGTACATAGCTTAGCAAATAAAATGACCTATATTTTATATAACAGTGGGTTTTACTTAAGTACACCTTAGAATTTTTGGCTGTTCGGGAAGCTACAGAAGAATTTGAGAGCTCAGTATTGAGGACACAAATGTGACTTGAACCACTTCCTTTGGAATTCTTATTTTAAGACACATACCTTCTATTTGTCCAGCAGTATGCTTGGCATTTTCCTATATTCTGTCTCATTTAAGTTATAATAGTCTTTTAAAAATCTACATATTTATCATAAAATAAGTAATATTTATTTCACATGGTAACCTAAAGATGCTTTTCACATAAAGAAAAATTGAAAACCCCAGTCCAAATATGAATTGTTTATTATTAGATAGATATATGACAAAGTCTGACCTTTTCAGTATGGCTT
The DNA here is from genome assembly GCA_963919715.1 of Microtus obscurus. NCBI lineage: Eukaryota > Metazoa > Chordata > Mammalia > Rodentia > Cricetidae > Microtus > Microtus obscurus. Next base: position 433,347 of record CAWTZC010000090.1, read on the forward strand.
TCTTTCCACCGTAGTATTTTTTGTTAAGTTGGGTTTGAATGGCTATTAGAATTTTGCCCCCTAACTATATGAAAACTTAACAGAATGTCAGTATTCCCTGACTGAAATATCTATTGCTACAGAAAACTAAAAAGATGATATAGGTATCTTCCTTTTGGGATATTGCCCTGGAAACAGAAACACCCATGAGCTTCACACACAGTTAGTAGAAAGGCTTGAATTTGAGGTGGTTGCCTTGGGATACATTGATGAATTTGGTCTCATCTTTCTCAAATACCCAGCTATTTCAAGTTTTCCAGCTTGGTAGAAAGGTAAATACATTGTGTTTGGTCTATGAGTGCCGCTCAGGCAGGAGAGATGACCTGTGTTTGACCCGCAGTACCACCAGCTCAACTGTATTTTTGGTCACTCACAGGGAAAGGTCAATGACAAAATAAGGTATTCTTCTGTGCTGGGACAAAGTACCTTTGGCCTCTAAGTTTTCTGAAACCCTCCTTCTGGCTTTAGGCTTCAAGTTGTTATTGCTAATGGTTCACTTGCTCCTGCCTGTGACTTGGTACCTTTGCTCTAAGCAGGTGGGTCCTAGGGAAGGACTCCTGGCATGTACTACAGACAGGAGAGGAATGGAAAGCTGGTGGGAGAAGAATATGAAGTGTGATCACTGCCCCTTCAAACCAGTGAAGGCAGGAAAGCAGAGTGGGGGAAACCAGGACAGTGAAGGTCACATAGTTTCCAACATACTCCAGGTATAGCTGTAATAATAAATTGCCTAATCATTTCTCCCTTTAAACCCCCCTTTATTTCAACGACTATTCCCTTCTTCAAACCAAACCAAACAAGCCAGCAAACAACCTATAAGCAACAGTAGAAAATAAAATATTTCATTAAAAGCAAGGTGCTAAGAACATACACAGCTATTCTGTAGCTAAATTAAAGGCTGTTAAAATGCTTCCGCCTACTAATGGCACCTCATATTTGCTTAATAGACCCTCTCTACACATCACTTTTAAAATTTTTATGGTTTAATATATACCTCTTTAAAATTGCATAAGTTTGGAACTTGATTATTGTGTGATAAACCTAATGTTTTGTGAGTTGCAGATTTTTCTTTTTTCTTTCTTTGATTTTAAGCTGAATACAAAGAATTTTGATAATTTTTCACTGAAATTTTAGTAGTATATACATTTTTATCAATTATTTCTGGTGACAGGATTCCCGTTGTGCAAGTAATTTGGGCTAATATTAGTAATTTTTTATGTCTGTTTTTCTTAAAAAATACTGAGAATTTTAGTCAAATATAGTGATTTGTATAAAACTTGCCAGCAAAATAAATAAATAAAAGTCTAGCCCATATGCTGCAAATAAAAATGTTGGCTGCATTTTGCCTTCAGGATGCGTGAGCAATTTGGCTACAGCAGATCTGTACATCACATCTGATGTTTATGGGAAGTGTAGAAGTACTCCTTTCTCTATCAGGGCCAAGGCAGGAGCTGTGTCATGCTCTGGCCAGAGTCTCTAAGCTGAAGTTATCAGAGTCGGAGCTGCTGAGCAAGCCAACAAGGCATCGTCGTTTTATACCATGATTGTGACCACCCCTGTTCCGCCCCTTGCCATTCTGAGTTCTTGCCTAGCTTCCCACAGTGGCCAGAAAGTCAAAGTGAAGCACACTGTGTATCTACAGTACAGTCCGAGGACACTGATGAAGATTTAGCAAAAATGTGTGTGTGTGTGTGTGTGTGTGTGTGTGTGTGTTTATAGGCAGCAGCTGAGGTGCCCTGAAAATGTAGTGCAGAGGGGAGCAAACACAAAGGGACAACGGAAAGAAAAAGGAGACGCGATCACAGAAATGTCCGGAACCAGTTGTTTCTGACGGCATGCAGGAAACATGGACATGATAAATGGCTGAGACCTTGTCCTCACTCCTGGTTATCAACCACCTTTTCTGTGGAAATAGGATCCCACATATGGGTGGACATTATGATCCACCTTTGAGCCTCCGCCTCAGGCTGTCAGCGCTCTGGGTCTGCATTCTCAAAGGCTGTTGTTTTGACTCAATATGCCACCTCAAATCTGTCTCAGAATCAACAACATGAAACATAACTGTAAGAAAACCTATCCAGTCACTTCTTAGCCAGCAGGTCCCACTGTGAATGGACTCAGACCAGCAGTAGGCTTTTACCAAGCAGTTGGCTGTATTGGCTTAAATAGAGGTGAGGGTTGGAAATACGAAAGGGTTGTTAAAAGTGAGCACTTCTTAGTTTCCAGCGGAAACAGGAGGGCTGTGTCTGAAGACAACCTGGGCCCCATAGAGAGAGTTCCTATTTTTAAAGTCATTTTTATTAATAAACACAATTTTGGCTTGTATATTTTCTTTCATTCATCTTTCTTCTTCTCTTTCAAAGTGGAAATATCTTCATACACTGCCACTAATATCAAGCCGCTATTGCAGTTTTAAGCCAGAATGTTTAGAAAGCATGGGACAGAATTCGGATACTAGATTAAAGAATGAAAATGAACACCTTGGGTCTAAGGGGACAGGAAAGGACTCTGGCGATCTCAGACAGCAGACTCAGCTACCTTGTCCTGCTCTTTTAGCCCACTCTGGGAAACTGGATTTCACCCTGGAACACAAGCACTTAAGCACGAAGCATCTGCTAGGCTGTGGACTGGAGCTGCCTGGACTGTATGTATTCGTCAGCTTCGGGCAATTAGAGATGCCCGGGAAAGTTCTGTTACGTTCCAACAGTAAGCTGGAATTGTTGATGATAAGAAATATCTTCTTGAGGAAAAGAAGTAAAGGATTTTATTCTTCATGTATCTCCTAAGCATCCAAATTTCATAATATATATTTGTATAAGTACATTTATGCAGGTGTATACAACAAATTAAGAATACACTAATACATTTTTATTATACCTCTCTCTCTTTCCCTCTCTCTCTAATATATATACTATATAACGTATATATATATATATATATATATATATATATATATATATATATATATATATTATGCTTTTAGACTTACTAAGGAAGGTAATGCTCAAATTCCAGAACTCAAGCTTAGCGCGCTATTATCGCCTGTGTAGGGACTCCGTGCGCACCACTATGTCTGGCTGCTGCCGCTCATTGCCCTCCTCTTCCTGTTCTTTCTCCTCATCCACCCCGCCCTTTGGTGCAGGGTCTTACTAGATTATCCAGGCTTATCTGAAGTTCACTATGTCATCACAGCTGTGCTTAAACTCTGAACCTGCCCGTCTCAACCTCCCAAGTGCTAGAAGAAAGGCACATGCCACCAAACCCCTTTCTCTTTTCTCTTATGTGTTTTCTTTTATTTTCTTAAAAAAAATTTTTTTATGTTACTTTGAGGAAGACATTGCAATTGCAAAATAACTAATATACTTTCAAATCTTCATGGACCTAGTGATTAAATTCTTTGAGTCAAGCCAAGGGGCGTTTGAACGTTGACTTTTAAATTTTAGGAATTTAGAGGATTAAGTAGAGAATAATATTATATTCCTGTAGCATTGCCAAGAGACTGCAGGAATAAAAGCACTAAAATGCTCCATTTTAAAATTTATCCATAAATGTAAAATTTTTAAATCCTTTCCCACTAGTATTAAATTTTGCTCTAGTTACTTTTGACAGACTATTATTAGCTATTTTGATGAGAAATATATCTAATTAAAAAGTCATTTCTTTTTCTTTTTGGTACTGGGGTTGGAACCCAGGGCCCCATGCAGGTGAGTGCTCTATCACAGAGGTACATTCCCAACCATAAAGCATTATTTTTTAACTTACCAAACAACAAAGATGGTTTGCGACCTCCCTCAATCAGATCAACAATTTGTCATTTCCACTACAAAAACTAAACATGAATCAAACGTAATTATAAATTTGGCTTTATACAATTCATCTATTTCTTAGGAAAATGGTTCTTTGGGAAAGTAATGTAATTTATTTATGTTCTATAGTTCTCTGATGAGAGTACTGGGTGATGTTTTTCAGCCTGATAGTTGACCTTTTGGCAGTAACCCCAAGTATATCTTCACCTTCGTATGGGTGATGTAGCCAAAAGCAGTAGGAAGTTCCACGAGGCTGAGAGTTGTGCTCTCCTCAGGCATGTGAACGGCATGGAAGAGGAAGAGTTCACCTAGAATCATCTGAAGGAGTAAACAGCAAAACAGTGACTAAGTCCAATAAATGCTGTGCTTTGCTTTCCATTGGAGGTAATTTCAGTGCTGTCTGATTTTGGTTAGCAAGATCAAGTGGCTTTTTGCGACCTTCTGCCTCATGTGTACGTCATATCTCATTGCAAACAATGGGGCTTTCTCCTTAGCTAAGGGACGTGTGTAACATGGCCAGAATTCCCAACTGGCAAATATAATGCCCAGCGTGGTTCCTAACGATTCTCAGGGCCTTATTACCTCACTGACTTTCCTGCTCTTGAAAATCCCTTCATGTCATCAATATGGTTCCTGTTTATTTACATAATCTTAAGCATTGATAGAAGCAACCGGTTGGTATCTTTCTAGTGAGATACTGGAGTGCCAGAATGAAAGTTAGCTGATGTTCTTGAGGTCAGGGTCCACCACTTACCAGTGACCTGTGCGGAACTGGACAAACAACAGGCTTCTCTTGTCCTTTACTGCTAATTCTGAAGGCTGTTGAGAAGGAACTGTGAAGTAGTCTACATTCCTAAGCCACCCCCCCCCCCCATCTTTCTAATTTCAAGAGAAAATAAATTGTTACATTTTCATGGCTAGCTTGAGAGTAAGAATATTAACAAGAGAAAACAGGAACAGACACTGGACACATAGTCACCATCAGATCTAATCTTATCATGAGAGTGCTTGATCACATCTTGTTTCAGAGCAGCTGATTGTGTCGGATTGAGGGACTTTGTAGTGAAATGTTTAAGTTTCAGGGACCCACTCGGTATATGTATGGACCTACATATATAACGCATTTCTTCCTTCCTTTCTTTTCTTTTGTCTTCTGCAGTGGTGGGGAACAAAGAGGGTATCGTGCATGCCAGGCAGGCACTTTACCTCTGATCTCCATCCCAACACTCAATGCAGGTTTATTTCTACGCTCTTATCTTTGAGATAAAAACATCTTGTGGCAATTTATGCTGGTTAAGAAAGCCAGCAGAAAGAGCTTCGCTATTTGAAGGATCACGCTATTTCGAGACCATTCAAATAGTCTTTTTCATTGGCACATGTGTTCCTCGTCACTGAGCTAGCTAGTGGTGAAACTCTTGGAAGCACAACCTTCCCGGAGGTTTCCATTCAGGCAGGCCTTCTTACACTTGGGTGGCATTTTCCAAGGGATACAAAAGAGGTATTTGAAGTCGTAAGACTGTTAGTTTTACTGTTGATTAATAATATAAAACAGCATTTAAAAAAATACTGAAACAGATATATCATGGAATAAGTTGCAGCATGGACATGAACTTTAATGTAGAACATAAAAGACCTCAGAAGAACTCTGCACTTGATAGGTAGATCCAGGTCTTTCCAGACAGACACGGTCTCCTCTGAGTTAGGCGCCCTTTGCTGAAGTGTAGAAGGGCTTCACAGGTGTGTTCTGGGAGATTCCTTCGTGTGAAATAGCGAAGTCAAAGATCTCCCGGAAGGAACTTTTCTTTTGTTTCTCCTAGCTGAAGACTTCTGGTTCAGAGGAATTAAGAGAACTCAAGGGATGAGACTTCCAAGGGATGATTTTTTAAAAAAATTCATTAAGACTTAAAAACAAAACAGACAGAGATCTTCCTATGAACCCTTTAGGATGACAGGGAAAGACTCTTTAGGAAAACAGCAGAGACTTTTAGACCGGGTAAGGGTCCTGATCGTAAGCAGATGGAACAGGTTCTCAGTAGAAACCCTGACAGACACACGGAGAGTCGGACACTGGTCATATGGCAGAGCAATGAGTTCACTTATGAAGCCAGATGAAGAAAAAACAAACAGATTCATCGATAAGAGCCGTTAGAAAAGAACTGCTTCATGAGGCTGTATGAAGAAGATGATCTGATGATCTTTGTAGCTTGTTTGCTGTTCATCTAACAATAGATATACCTGCTTGACTTTGAAAAACTATATATAGAAAATTCAAATACTCTAGATTTACAAAAACTGATCCACATGTAGTCCTTCGACACGAAAAGAAGTATGCATAATAAAAATATCATTGAATAATGACTATACACTCTTAAAGGTTATGTTTTGAAACAAACATGAAAACCATTAAGAAATTCTAAACACAGTGGGATCAAAGAAATGTTTTAAATTAGTTTTGACATCAGGACTGCCTGGATGTTAACAAAAATCAAAACTCGTTTTCTTATCTGAGATTTAATGACCAGAAGCTATTAATTTAGAAATATTAAAGACTTACATTAGATTTTAAATATTTGGGCTATTTTTTTCCTGAATGGTTTTCGTTTTAAAAAAGAACAAAATTTAGAGTTTTTTCCTTAAACAATAAGCTTTGTCTTTAGTTTGTCCTGCTAGCCTTCCCAATTCCCTGACCTGTATGCACGCATAAGCACACATGAGCACACATGCACAGAATGCATTTTGCTGAGGCAAGATCTGCACGTTGCCAGGAAATAAAAAACCATTGATTTGAAACCTAGAAATAATTTGGTTTTTGTTTTTATTTGGGTACAGGTGATATCAGCAGAGATTGTAGAGTTATTCTGGACACTGCATGGCTGGCAGTTGCTCCTCAGGAACTAGAACCTTTTGATTTCCACAAAGCAAGGTGAGTGTCCAGTGCCTTTGCATCCAATGTGCTCCGTAGGAAAATGCCAGAAATGACTTTTAGCAAGGAAAGTCCTGACCTTTTCTAGGGAGCTCTGGGGCGGGAAACCTGAGAGAGCCTGTCTAGTTGTAGCAATTACTGAGAGTGCTCAAAGTCTGCAAGAACAACACCCTTCTGTGACTGGTAGTGTCAGCCTAGACCTGTACCCTATACTGATGAGTATTTAGTGGTCCATCTCCAGACCTGGGCTTCTACATGATGACTCGTTTTGGGGCCCGCTCTGTCGATTAAGGGAGCTCTACTTTAGTTTGTCAAGAGTCATTTTATGGAATTTCCATTTTCACAAATCTTAAGTTGTATGTTGGACACCAGAGGAGAACACAGCCATGTTTGCAGTGCCAAAAGAATTTTTTTAAAAGAAATTTGTTTTAAAGATGATTAAATTCCAAATGTGTAATATCAATTTGAATTTTTTAAAAATTTTATGATAGAATCTTCTATCCATTTTGAAGTTTATGAAAACTGAATTTCTGTAATAGTCTGTGACCTGGTATTTAGTTTATAGCTAAATTGTTCAAGCTTAAATTCCAAATACTTAATATCTGGTCATTAAATCTTACTACTTTTCACGGTTTATACTTAACAGCACAGATGCAACAACTAAGCAAAAGCAAAACGGAAAAAAAAATGCCCTCTGAATTTTATTCCAAATAAATTAAAATACATATAAACATACCCTCTGAATTATCTCCCAAATAAATAAAAATACTGTATTCCTTTAAACAAACATAAGAGCTTTATAATCCAAAGCAAGATGCACAAAGTGTGTTAAGAAGAGGTCGCAGATTTGCAACAGGAAGTCTGGACAGCTCCTCCAGGCGGTGGCTGGGAAGGAAATACCTGCCTCTCAGAAACTCGTGTCCCTACGCTCTTGACACTTTTGCATCCAGGCCTATTTACATAGTTATGCATTTTGCAAGCTCAAAGCACCTTACGCCCCATAAGCATGGACACATGCAACGGCATTTCATCCTTTCATGGGCACGTCCTAAAATTCATGGTTATGTAAAAGTTAGAGCCGGAAAAATCTGCCTACAGCTCAAAATGAAAGGATCAAAAATGTCAGACATCGCAGAGCGCTGGTTCCTAAGAGGGCTCTTTATTGGCTCGCTGTACTGGACTCGGTCCTGTTTGTTACAAAATGCAGTCTTGACTCTTTATTTAAACAGTACTTAAACTAAGCTGTTCATGCCATGCAAAAATAACACTTTGTGCACTGTTTTTTTTAGGCGAGGGGTTTCCCATATTCTAGTTCATGGCATTACTAATCGCATTAGAAACAAGATTTTTTTTTTATTGCTTTTATAACTAGTCACATGCTGGTCTCACGAGTGGGACAGTAACCCGTGTCTCCTGGGTTGGAATGAATTTCTGGGGCAAACAAGTGGTTCTCCATCTTGTACCCTTCTTGACTACTGTCCTTTTTGACTTCACCCACAGCCTGGTAATTGTCTTGCCTACAGTTGTGGTCTGTGTTCAGAGGGGAGGAGGAGCCCACACAGCCCTCTTCTCTTAATGGGTCTCTGGCATCACCAGGCTCATTTGCTAAGCAGTTGGGACTGGAGTCTGTTTGCTTGTCTGGTCTTGACCTTTGGAGGTCCAAGAAGTCTTCGTCTTCTCCAGTGTCTATCTCCGTGAAGCTTCTCCTTTCTCTAGGAGAGAAAGTAAACAGTTTTTGCTTGGGAAACCGAGGGGATAGCCCTTTGGGAGGTCCCTGACAGTGTGCAGAAGCATCGGCACCCAGCAAGGGTCTCTCTCCCTGGGACAGGGATTCTTCTAGAAGGATAGTACTGATGTGCTGAGGGGTCGTGAGTGGAAAGTCAGCTGTGGTTACTGGCAGTGGCCTGGCTGTGCTGGGTGGGGTCTGGGGTGCACTGCCTCTGTTTTCCTGAAAGTTCACTTTGAGGGATCTGGACTTGAGGGGGTTGCTCCCTTTCAGCGAGCTCTTAGGGCTGTCGATGGCACTGTCAGATTGCAAAGGACCATGTGAAGTCCCAGCATCGAGGTTCACAGTTATGTCAATCGGGGCATAATCCAGTGTGGCCTCCCTGGCAGCGTGCCCCTTATCTCTGCTTAGTGTTAGAAATGGAAGCGCCCTGACTCTTTGGTGCTCCTCTGTCCCTGGGAGGTCAGTGGGGAACTTCATCTGCAAGTGAGAGGCAGAGGGGGGTGGCAGGGGCGACCTCTCAGTCTCAGTGAAGTCGGTGGCACAGCTGGTGAAGCTGTCGATGCTGGAGGTGCTCTTCATGTCCACGATGACCTCGGTCTGTGCCACAGCCAGCTGCTCCTGTGGGCAGACCACCTCTTCCATTTCTATCTCTTCCTCGTATGCAGATGGCCTCTCGGGCTGTTCTTGGCAGTCCGGGTTTGGGTGGGAATGAGGCTGTGTCTTGGTGATTTCATTGTATAGCATCTCCAGCTTCTGGGCACTCAGATGCTGTGGGCTGGAGGAAGAAGTGTTGTTCAGCTGTTCGTGGGAGTCTTTTTGGCTAACCTCCTGGTACTTATTCTCATAGGACTTATTGGAGCTTGTTTCCGACAGAGCCTTCCTGGCCCACTTCCACCGGCTGGGAGACAGGTGATTATCATCCACCGAGTCCTTGGTATTGGCCGACTCTCCAGCCTTCTCCACCGCCACGTCTATCAGTTCCATACTTCGAGCAAAGGCATCCTTTAAGTTCATGGAAACAATGCTGCCATTCCTTTTGGCTCTTTCAAGAGCCTCTCTCCTTTTAATCGCCTTCTCCTGGCGTTTTTGCTCCTTGTAGAACTCAGAGAAATTGTTGACAATGATGGGTATAGGGAGGGCAATAACGAGGACTCCTGCAATACAGCAGAGGCCACCCACAATTTTCCCTAACAGTGTTTTAGGGTAAATGTCACCATAGCCCACAGTGGTCATGGTGATGGTGGCCCACCAAAATGATGCAGGGATACTGGTGAATTTGGTAGCATCTTCATCTTTCTCGGCAAAAAAACCAAGCTGGAAAATATCATTATCCCCATAGCTAAAAATAATATTAATAAGCCCAGCTCATTGTAACTCCGTCTGAGGGTGAAGCCCAGAGACTGCAGTCCAGTCGAGTGTCTGGCGAGTTTCAGGATCCGGAGGATGCGCATGATTCGGAAGATCTGGACCACGCGTCTCACGTTCTGGAACTGCAGCACACTTTTGTTGGACTCGGTGAGAAAGATGGTGACATAATACGGTAAGATGGCCAGCAGGTCAATGACATTCAGTGGGCCTTTGAAGAATTTCCATTTGTTTGGTGAGGACAGGAATCGTAAAAGGTACTCCATGGTAAACCAAGCAATGCACACAGCCTCGACGTGTGCCAGCTTGCGGTTGTCACTGGGCTGTCCAAACTCGTCATTTTCCTGCAGCTCCGGGAGTGTGTTGAGAGACAGAGCGATGGTGGAGAGCACGATGAACAGGATAGACACGATGGCCAGGATCTGGAAAGGAGAAGGAGGCCACATTAGCAAATCCTCTTTGTTTCCCTGGCAACCACACATGCCATGGTGGTTCTCGAAATGATAGAGAATGATCTTACTATTCCAGAAAGGCTTTGTGAAGGTCACTTTACAGCCCAGAGTTCTCTAGGAATACAAATTCTTTGAGTTAATGTTGCCCAACAGCCTCAGGCACATTTAGATTTTAGCAATATGACAAAACCTGAGTTTTCCCTACTTGCCGCTGTCTGAGGCACATTTGTGTGGGCTACCACCATTTGGATGAAGACTCCATCTAGTTGGCACACCTTCTTGGAGGCAACAACCTTTTTTCTCTTAGTGAGCTGAACTTTGCTTTTTTAACCACCTGGTTTGCATTCGCTTCCGTGAATTCTCTTACATGCTACATAAGCCTGATAGAGAATCTCAAAGCTTTATCCTACAGGTAGGCACACTAATGCAGACCCCAAATGGGAAGAGGAGAGGCCAGGCAGTACTCCTTGTAAGAACAAATACTTCTCATGTGGTCAGCATTGACTTGAGAAGCAATTCAGGAAAGTCTTTGTCTGGAATGTAGATTTTTGGCTAATATCACTTGGGGGAAGTAGATCATGAGCTAACTTCCTTCAGGAAGATAGTTTCATGAAGACGCTGAAGAACAGTCAGATGTTATTACAGGACAGACAGACGACCCAGTCTGATTAAAGGGCAGCAGAAAGGCAAGAAAGAGGACAGCATCAGGAAGAAGTGAGAAGAGGGTACAGTGACTAAGTTTTGGAGTCCGCAGTCCAAGCTCTGACATTGGCTATGCCAATTACTCTGGGACCTTGGCCAGACTGTTTAACCTTCCTGGGTCTTGGCTTACCAATTTGTGGAATGCTTGCAGCGGTCATAGCTACTTCATGGTTTCTGTAGCAATTGCATAGTATGCAGACATTGCTAAGAAGACGAAAGAGATCCAGGATTTCAGTGTAGAGACACAAAGGTCAGGAAGGGGAATGTGGGAAGTCTGAATCCATACAAAATATAGAAAATGCAAAGGGGAATTTCCGGGTTCTAACTCAGGATTCTGGATTTATGGTGATATATAGAGAAGATTGAAGTTAGAGAGCAATGTAGGGTGTCCCTCTTTGCTTAGAAGAGTCTGTGCATTTGGAGCACACAGCTCTTGGAGCAGGAAACTCTCTTTGCCTAGTTTGGGCAGACTTGGGTTGGTCTGACCTTTATTTATGACTTTGCATGAATAAAAGTCCAGCATGAAGAAGTAATCCCCTGATGTCCTCTAAACTTGGCAGCTGTTATTAGTAACAATTTTTTACCTAGCTGTGAGAAAAATAACCAGATAGGAACTGTTTTTACATAGAGGCCTAGCATCTAATTGTCATTTCAAAGCGCCATGATTAAAGGTCTTGGGGCCATAGCTTATTAGATTGTGAAAACTTAGTTTGTGTTAGGTCTTCTGAGTTCTTTCTCCCCTCTCCCTTTGTACACATGTATACGTGTGTGTGTGTGTGTGTGTGTGTGTGTGTGTGTATGGAGGTGTTCATTTGCTAAAGTGTGTGTAGTTGTCAGAGGACAACCTTAGGTGTCCATCCTCACCTTCTGCCTTTCTTGAGATGTGTCTCTTTGATGTTTTTCTGCTGTGTGCTCTAGACCATGTGGCTGAGAGATTCTAGGAGCCTCTGGTCTCTGCTGCCCATTTCCCTGTAGGAGTGCTGGGATGGCAGATGCTTGGGTTGCACACCCAGCTTCACGTGGCTTCTGTGAACTTCTGAGAACTCGGTCCTCATGCTGGCACGCCAAACGCCCCTACCCACTGAGCCATCTCCCTAGCCCGCATTTTCTTTCCTTTATGTATGCAAAGTCCTCTACTTTGAGTTATTCCCTTTTTTCTCCCTTACTCTTATGCTTCATTTATAGCTTTTATTGTTTCTCTTCCTGTTCTTCTAGCTCCCATTTTTCCTCTTCACTTGTTATAAAGAAAACCATTAGAGCATAAGGCATTTCAGAATGTCTTATGGATACTAAGTAGCTATGTGGGTCTTCAACTCCAAAAATGCTACTCTGTTAGTAGGGTTTTGCTTTCCCCTAGAATCAGGCTATGTATTGTTTCTTGAGTGTGCTTCAGAATTTCCTATTGAAAAGGTGGAGCAGTTGGCCTGGAGATATGGCTCAGTGGTTAAGGACACTTCAGTTCTTGCCCAGGACCCCAGTTTAGTTACCAGCTCTCATGGCAGGTGAGTTCACACCTGTCTATAACTACAGTTCCAGCTCCTGCTCCAGGTGATCAAACACTCCCATATGGCTTCTGTGGGAACCCCCTCTCCGCAGATACACACATGTACACAAATAAAAATAAATACAGAGGGATGGGTGATGCCAAGGAAACAGTGTCTTCCAACCACAGCAGGACTGACTCACGCCTGATCTCACAGAGACTGTAGCAGCGCGCACAGGGCCTGCATAGGTTCGAGCCATGTGGGGTCCCAGAACTGAACAGGGAAGTGGATATTAGCTCCCATTCCTAACCAAGAAGCTATCTCCAATGCACAACCGTTTGCAAGGGAATAACCCGTCTCACAGGGTTGATAAGTCGTACTTAAGGGCCGCCCCATACCCAGCAGTAGGTGGCCAGCACAGCATGAACTCCTTGGTGGTTTTCTAGATTTTTCTTTTCTGGTCTCATATTGGTTTGCTTGGCAAGTTTTATCCCACTGGAATTTTGTTTGTGTTCCATCATTTCTAGTTTTGCGTTTTTATGTTTAGATGTGTGTTTCTAGTATCTTTTTTTTGTTTTCTGGTTTGTTTGCTTATTTGTTTTCTAAAGAGAGAGAAAGAAGGGGTGGAGTTGGACAGGTGGGGGTGGTGAGGAGGATCTTGGAAGAGATGAAAAAGGGGAAACTGTGATCAAAATAAACTGTATAAATTTTCAACATAATTAAATGGATTAATTAAATATATATTTTTTTTAAAAAAAGGGGAGCCAGTGAATTCCAATAGGACCAGTTGTTTTCATCTACCTTAAGAGACTTATGGAGGTGTGTTTTTCTTCTAAAGACAGGATCCTAGTGTGTAGCAGAGGCTGGCCTTGAATTCACTGTATAGCCCAGGCTGGCTTCATAGTTCTGAACTTCCTACCTCTGATTCCCACAGGCATGTGCCACGGCATCCAGCTCTGGACATTTTAATATTGGGATTTCTTCTATCATTCTTGTATAGCTATCCCAGTTTAGAGAAATGGCTCATTTTAAGCCATTCTCTTGAATTCCAAGGGTGACGATTCCTGTCCTTGCTTTTACACAGGCACTATAGCGTGACATGGAGTTACACACAGAGTACCCACACTTCCATAAGTAGGCATTCAGAGTTGGCTGCGTGGATTTCTGTTTGTTACCGTATGCATGGCAGCCCGTCTTGCCTCAGTTACACCAACTCGTGAGTGTTATTTGTAGATAATGAATGTGTCGTGGTGGGAAGGAATGCAGGGCAGGGACTAAGGCGCATGCCTCTGCTAGATTTGAAGACAAGCCGGTCTCAGATCAAATGAGACGCCTCGCCTGCTTCGGAGGATGACTGAACGGATCACGAAGGAAACCCTTGGGAAAACACAGAGTGTGGTGAATGCAAGGGATGCTGGAGATCTTTCCATGCCACTGTCTGTTTGTCTCCGAGAACGGATCTGAGGCATTCTAGGGTGACTTCAGTCTGACTATGTAGCTGAGGATGACCCTGAACTTTCGTTACTTCTGTCTAAGCTTCATAACGCACACTGGGATTGTTGGTTTGCTCTACTCTGCCTTGTTTATGTGCTGCTGGAGTTGGATGCCCTGTGTATGCTAGGCCAAGTACTATACCAAGGGAGTAAACATCTCCCTTTTAAATACGAGTCTAGACCTGCTCTTGGAGCCCAGGCCTCCAATTCCCAGTCCTCCTGCCTCTGCATTGCAGGTGCTGCCATGACAGAGGTGGACCACCACAACCAGTTTCCTGTCCATAATTTTTAACAGTTCCAAGCATGTTCTTTGACCTAAACAATGATTTGTGTCTCATTTTCCTTCTGACCATGCCACCTGCGTGGCCAGTATTGCAGTTTGACAGAGGTTGCCTCATGCCTTAAAACACGCAGATAGTTCTGTAGCCTGTTTCTGACGTGTGTTCATCTGCTGTGTATCCTCCGATCTTCAGTCTGCCACACAAATAGACCAAAATTCTGGGCTTCGCCCGAGAGCTCCACTTGTATTGCCTCTCTCTTCCCTCACCCGGCCTTTTCTCTCCATGTCAGGAGGTGAGTGAACCAGGTTAAAGGCTCTGAACTGCTGCTATACATCACTCTGGTGATGTTCCTAGTGGGGCGTGAGCTGTGCTTTGGATGAGCCATAGAAAACACTGTGGAGAAGAACGACCTAAGAATTCTCAGGGTAGGGATAAGTTTAACATGACAGGAAGGAAGAGGGCCGCAAAGAGCATTCTTAGAAGCATGAATAATCTTGTTCTGCTTTCAGAACAGGGATTTGCTGAGCCTATCAGCCAAATGCCAACCCACCTGTGGAAGGAAGAGGCAAGGATTTGGTAAGAATATCATGATTTCCATATACCCATCTCCCGTGTCTACTCCCCAAATGACTCCTGGGAACAGCTGAGCTAAAAGTAAGTGCATGGACTCCCACTGCAGGAAGAGTCACGTGGTGGCCTTCAGTTCCAGCCTCTCATTTTCTTTGAACCACACGGTGCCTACCTTTCAACAGCTGAAGGCTGCACTCTGGATAACTGCCCCCTTTTCTAACGTTCCCTTGGTTTTCCCAGAACAAAAGAGGCGCCACACTTAAGGTCTCTCAGCCGATTTTCACATACAGGCAAGACTCCTTCTGCTCTAACGTCACATGACTCAACGAGAAGAGCAAGCATCACGATAAAATTCAATTGCTTGCAAGGTTATGATGGCCCTGGTGATTATGTGACTCCAGAATTCAATTCTCTTGCAGCTTGTAGGCTGATTAGATGAAGGACTGTCTGTGCCCACAATGCTTTCTGTATGGGGAGAAGAGGGCTATGAGGAACAACCCTGGTTGGACTGCTTTGCATCTTCACACACAAACCTAACGTTTGTTGAAATAGGGAGCAGCGCCGCTGTGTCCCTGTATCCGGCCGCCGGCATGCAATAGCTTATGCCCCGAAATAATTACACGGAAACTGTATTCTTTTAAACACTGCCTGACCCATTATTGGCTAGCTCTTCTCGGCTAACTCTAGCACCTGGACTAGCCCATTTCTTATAAGGTGTGTAGTACCCCAAGGTGTGCTTACCGGGGAGATTCTAGCCTGCATCTGTCTGGAGTGGGAACATCATGGCGACTCCTCACTCAGCTTCTCTTTCCCAGCATCCTGTTCTGTCTACTCCGCCTACCTAATTTTCTGTCCTATGAGAGCCAAGGCAGTTTCTTTATTAGTTAACCAATGAAAGCAACAGATAAGATACAAGACCCATCTCCATCAAACGTTTTTGAATTTTGATATCTTATGACCAAAGACACTGTTTGGCTATTTTGCAGGTGTCTTCAGAAATAAGCGTAGTTTCAATATCCATGATATGTTTCGGTGTCTGAAAGGATTACATTTTAGGAAGCGAGCCATCAGGTGAAGACTGACACATGGAATTCCAGATTATTCTTAGAATCTCTGCACACACAGAAGCGATAGTGAACTGGAGATGGCTCGAGTCTCACGCCCACTCCAGGGATTAGGCAGTCCCTTCCTAGGGAACTGCTTCTCTGGGAAGTCTTAAGGAGCCTAAGAGTGAACATGGAGACTGGCCAAGCCTGGCAAAACACAGATGTCTCCTCTGTGAGCTCTTTCTGAGCCGAGTCATGAATCCCTTCTGTGACAGCTGGTCTCCATGAATATTTAACTAATTAAGTTTGCTTGTTTTTGCTGCCCTGTTGGAGACCGAGCCCAGAGAGTTGCATGTATTAGACAAGACCTCTGTTACTGGACTACCTCACAGTCTCCATGAAGATTTAGGCCCTCCCCTTCAGCAGGAATGATAGGGTGTGGGGAAGGAGGCAAGAAAAGGTCCAGGGGAACACATCCTTCCAACGGGTTTTTGCCAAGCTCAGCTGCTTAGAAATTGTCCATTTTAAAAATCAAACTGAAAGAAAAATGGGAAACCCAAAGAAACAACGATTTAGGGAATATAATAAGGGGCTGGAAATAGGCAGAACTGGTAATCATATATGACAGAGGATCAAAAGCTTGAGATTGAACCCTGGTTCTGACACACTGTGTTCCCTCTCTGACCCTGGTTATCAGAAGCAGTTTTTCTGAGAGTCAGTTGTCTCGTGTAGAGACTGCAGAAAATGAAACTCTTGCTTTGTTTGCCTAGACAATCTTGTCCCGAGGACAAATCCACAAAGTGCATGTTCAATTCTTGTAAATTGTAAAGCACTAAATCTATTTGTTATCATCGTTATTTGAGAAGTTCTTAAATCATATGTCAATTCCTACTGAGCCAAAAGAAGGATCTAGTTCTTTATCCTGTCCTTGTTCTGAAAGTCTATATGTCTCCTGCCCCCAATATCCTACAAAAGACCACGTTCAGGTACATGGCATAATTAGGAAAGGCAGGAAAAACAGCAGTGTCTCGGATGTTTGGTGCCAATGAACAAGACTTCCCAAAGCTAGGCTTTTCCTAATAATGGCAAACCCTCTAATATGGCCCCTTCTCCCAGTTGCCTAGTCAGCTCAGAAGATGGGGAGACACCCCTTTGAATATTTACATGGAGTATTAGCTTCCTGTGTTCACTATAAATGAGGTTCATGAACATTTTATGCACTGACTTGAACTTGCTATTTCTCCTTTTGCAATCTTATTTATACTCGAAGAGCTGCCTTTATTTTGCAGAGTATCCCAATTTAAGAGATAAAAATACAGAATTTTTAGTTGTATTTAAATCAAATGTTTATATGGGCTGTACTGAAAATCCATTTGATGTTTGTATGAAATTCAAATTTAAGAAAGTGTTCTGTGTTTGATTAGGCATGCTGACTTGGCAGTAATCTCTGCTCCAAGATGTCTGAGCTGATTTGCTTTTTAATTATTTGTGTGCACAGATCTCTGTGTTTGAATTTGTGCATTTGAGTGCAGGTGTCTGAAGAAGCCAGAAGAGGGAACCAACCTGACCCCCTAGAGCTGGCATGACAGGCAGTCATGAGCCACTGGACATGGAATTCAGTTCTTCAAGAGCTGAGCCATCTCTCCAGCCCCCAACTAGATTATTTTGCTCCTGGGTATCCAGAAGAAGGAACTGAGGGACTTGAAGATGAACAGCAGCTGGGGTGTAGGTGTGTAACGATGGCTCTCTGTGACAAGCAACAGCAAACTCATATTCTGGGGAGTTCTTTTTCTGCCCTCAGTGGATTCGTCCCTCAGTTGTCTTTTACCTTTTCTGTCTTCAGCCCAAGTTTGCCCGAGTTTTATTCATTTTCCCTCACACTCATACAGCCTTACAGCTTTCCAGAGAGTCATTTGACAAGCCCAGGGAGACAACTCTGTTTCTCAAACAAGGTTTCAGGCTAATGGCAATTATTACTGATCTTCTGTGGAAATTCATACAGCGTCGGACAGAGCAGGCATTTTGTGAACATATTTTGAATAAAGAAGTCACCCCACCCCCATCCTACCCCCCATAACAAAGAAAGGGAGAGATCCACAGAGCTAGAGGGAATGAGAATGGACCTTTGAAGAATTAAGGGCTTTTCTAACCAAGAATGGTATGAACCCCTGCAGTTCTAGAACCCAAAAACCTGAAGCAGTAGGGTGATGCGGCAAGCAAGACTGTGTATAAAGCACAAACCAACGTAAATAAATAATGGAAGAAAGTCAAATGTTTTCTAACTATGAGAGGATATGACGAAGGTTTTGTCATTTTAGCTGGCTTCTGCATTATCCAAAGTCAACCTAAATATCTTGAACTGCTGTTAATCATTTTCTTCCTTAAATAGAAATTTCTGGCTGAAACGGCCCACTTTAGATAACAGAGCAGTGTTCCAAGTTCTACAACACAATCCTTTCCTAGTTTCAAGATCTATACTTTTTTTTATTAATCCTCTTCTTCAATTACACCAAAGAGATTGCCTTTCCTTTTTTTAAATCCTTTTTCATTAAGAAGCCTGCTCTTGAATAGATATTGGCTTTGGATGTCACTTTTATGGAAGGGTACATTTGCTTAAAGAAAAGTTCTATACTCATTCTATATGGCATGTTTATGAGTTTGCGTGTAATGTTATCGGTTCACACAGTGATAGTTACGTGTATAGATCTGCATGATTCAGGCTTGTGCGAAAGATATGAAGCTAGTGATAGTAATAATAATGCAGGCTATGTTTTAAAAACAGATTTGGATATATACATATTTTATTTTACCTTTAGCAGAATTTTATTAATTCTTAGAGAAGTTCATGCAATATCTTTTAAACATATTCATCCCCCATAACCACACTCTGTAATCCTCCCTCCCTTCAAACCCAGCTTTGAGTTTTCCACCCATTCAGTCAAGTTTGTATTTCCCAACCAATCTTCTAAGTGGTGCCTGGCCTGGCATGTGGTTGACTTCCCAGGGGGTCACATCATTAAGGAAAATCACTCTTTGTCTCATAACACTTATACACATATTTTGATATATCCCTATGCCAATTATTGTCTCGTGTGACCAAAAGTAAAGCCTCACAAAAGTTTTGAAAAATGTGTGAACGTACAAACTAAAAAATTCTGCATATTCTGTTGAAGAAATACATATTTGCAAGCATAACTTGTTAAAATACCATGTGATTAAACAACATCTCAGACACTTGAATATTTAGGACAAAATAAAGACAATGGACAAAAGCCTTCTTCATTGTTCTCATTAGTACTAGCTTTCCAGTTCTTTAAAAAGATAACTCATGGAAACTTAAGAAATAAGAAAATATTTTGAATGTGTTTTATTTTCCAACGGGGAGACTGGGCATTTCTGCCTATTTACATTTCTCTCTAGACTTTGTAATATTCTTTTTTGTGTTGGAGTAATGTTTTCTTTGACCCAAGTAAGTACAATTATAATCACAAGTAATTTTGAGGGGGAAGCCTTGGAGGACAGCTTGGTAGAGATTTCCATTCAAAAAGGTGAGCAAATTCAAGGCAGGCTGAGAGGAGAGGACAATGGCTCTAAGGCTCCCCAAATTATGTCTTGCTCAGAAAATTATAAGTAATATTGTGTGGCTCAAGGAATCCCTAAAGAGCACGGTGCAGAGGTGAATTCATCTCTGCTACATTCAAGAGTATAGACTGTGCACTGCATAACTCCAGAGGATACCAGTCCGGATATTCTATGTGAACGATTCTGCCCTCACTTGTGTAACACATAACCATGAAAGCCCTGGGGAACGGGAAGTTCTGCACTGTCTTTTTGCTGGGTACTTCTGGGAGGTCATGCAAATTGCGAAGGGCACATGATGGAAAGAAAGCGAGATTGCTGAGCTTCCGTCTGTGGACCAGTTTCCCTGGCTCAGCACCAGGAGATCAGCAACATGGCGTGTGATATGCCGTTGTTGGAAAGCTGGGCTCCCAGGCCCTAGTTAATTATTATGGAATAAAACCGGGGAGACTCTCAGAGTCTGTGTTTTTGTTGGCGTTTACCGCTCAGTCCAGTGAGGCTGATGCCTACCAAAGCTTGAGGATGCCTCTGTAAGGAGTAAATGCCACCGAAGGATTTCAAAGGATTTGCAGGGGGAACAGATCAATAGCTGAAATACGCGAGACAGGTCGGGGACACAGAAGAAGCCCAGAGAGCGGTTTCAAGAGCTGGACAGCGGGCAGATTGTAAGCCCGTTTGTCCAGAGGTATCTCACTGTCAGTCTTGCTTTTTACAGGGTTGAGGAAGCTGGGGGTGTTCCAGCTTCTCACCAAGGTTACCGGGGAGTCTGAGCAGCTCCGACAGGAGCTTCAGCGTCTTCTTCTTCCAGGACTAGAAGACAGAGTCATCCTTTGCATTAATCATGACTTATCTTAAAAAATGTTTCTTCATAGGAAGAAACTAGTCTACTTAGAACTTTAGGCTTTGTAAAGGGGAACATTTTCTGATAGAGTTAAAACAGTTCTGGTAGAGTTAAACGGTTCACCAGACACGTGAATAAATTATGAAATACAGACGATGTTATTTACCAGAACTGTTTTCTTAGATAAAATGATATCCTAAGTACACATGCTCAAGTCACACAGGGCAGAGGCCAGTTTCAGGACCGGTTTATACTTGCTGTTCCCTGAAAGCATCCTCGCTTGTTGAATGACTTCCTACCCATTCTGACTTTTAGCTTCTGCAAGGAAGTATTCTAAATTTCCAGAATTAAAGTGCCATTAAAATCTGGCTTTGTTCCCTGGACACCTCCTCACTCTCCCCAGCTCATCAATCACCATTAGCAGGGAATTGTGAGGATTTATTTCTTCCATTATCCCCATAGCTCACGACTGTGTCCCAGCAGCTTCACAGGAAGAACAAAACAAAAGCTGTAACGCAATCATCTTCCCTTTTAATAAATCTCAGCGGCAAACGTCTTCTGAAAAGGACTTTTGGGGTCAACATCATTAAGACCACATTATGGAACGCCGGCAAACAAGACGAGCAGGGGCCGTGGTGAAACCGAACAGCACTGCCAAGCAAGAAGTTAGATGGGAGCCAAACCCAGTTGGGCTTGCAGGAACTTTGCCATCTACTAGGGAGGCTACCGTGTGGTCTCCCGGTCCCAGAAGCAGCTGTATTTCATGGGAGGTTTTTTTTCACTTCTGAAGCAAGAATGACAGGTGTTCTTCCAAGAATGAGGTTGAATATTTAAATAAGGCTTTTTATTGGGACCTGTTTGTTCAGCAGCAATAGTCGGATGCCTGCAATCCGAATGGGCTCCAGCAAATCTGTACTTAGTAGATCTGTGTTTACTACTTAGTCTCAGGAAGCGTTTGTTGGATAGAGGGATCTTATTACTGCCTTATGTAGACAATCTCTACAAGTCACGTGCATTCAGTCTAAGCATAGGGTCTCCCTAGATTCCCTTCTGAGGACTACCAAAGGTCTTGCCACTTAAAATATGTGTTTTTTTTTTTTTAAAAAAACCCTTTATCATAAAATAAACTACTTTATAGAAAGAGAGTTCTTTTTCTTTTCCTTATTTATGTATTCATAGTATTTTTGTGTATGTGCAGATGCATTTGCAGTTTGTGTGAAGACCAGAGGTCAACTTTGCGTATTATTGTCCATTTTGGTTTTGGGATCAAGGGTCCTTCACTGGTCTGGAACTTCACTAGTCTAGGGGGTTGGCCACCTAGAAGAAGGGATCTCTTTCTTCAGCGCTGCCATTACAAACCATGCCCCCCACACCCAGCTTTTCTACCTGGGTTCTGAGTCCGAAGCTCAGGCTGCAGTGCTCGGAGGAAAGCCCTAAACCTCCCCGTGAGCCAGCACAAAACATCCTGTGGAAAGACCCTTGAAGTCTAACTGTAAACTCAGACTGTCAAATAGAAGCCACAGTAGCGTCTTACATCTCACGTCTTCAGATACTAAGGTAGGTTTGATAAAGGAGATCTCAAACGACATTTCCATTACCATTTCCCTACTGAAAGTTTGCTTCATCACAATTTCTTTGGGGAGATGATGGTTTCTGAGCTAGCTGCAGTCACCCCTAGCAGGCTTCACCTCAAGCTCCCTGCTTTAAAAGAAAGTCACCGAGGATTGGACCTAAGGCCCATGTAAGGCATGTACTACACCACTGAGCTACAAGCCCATCCTAGAACCCAAATTTGATTCTGTTTCATTGCTTTTGAAACAGAGTCTGACCATAGAGCCTAGGCTGCCCTTGAACTTGTGACCATCTTGACTCAGCCTTCCATGCTGGCATTGCAGAGATATGCTGCCACACCTAGCTGCAGAACTTGCATTTTTAACAGGATTTCCAAGGAATTCATATGTGCATTTAAATTTGAGGGGCACTCCCTTTAGACATGTGTGTGACCTGAGAAAAAACTCAGAAGGCAGGGGAGTATTGCTCAATGTAGCATGTTTGCCTAGCATGTGTAAGGCCCCAGGTTGGATCCCCATGCTAAGAAGGAAGGAAAGTAAGATCAAAGACAGAATTAGAGGCTCGTTCATACATTTTTTAATGAGCTAATTTCAGTTCTGTGAGCAAGAGCGCGCTCTCCAGCCTGTGGCTTGCTTTATGCTGCTCAGAGGGTGTGTGAGGACATTGGATCCACAGTCAGAAAGCAGAGCCTGGCCAGGAAGTAGCCCCGAGTCCCACCTTCCAAGGACCTATTTTGTCTAGTGAGGCTTGACTTTCTAAGGGTTTCCACAACCTTCTGAAAGAATCCCCCAAACTGGATACCGATACCAAGCGTTCAAATACATGGCGTTACAGAGGACATCCTACATCCAAACCACTGTGGGTGTCAAGGATGGACCTCAGCCATTAGAAGCTGGGAAGAGTCTAAGAAGGACTCCTCTCTGGTTCCTTCAGTCCTCTTTGCTGTCTTCAGCGCTGCAGCATGTGGTACCTCTGCCTAGCAGCTGAGGAAATGAAGGCAATCAGGTCGTTTAATCAATTAGAGATTCTAACCTTTAATGAGCGATAGCCTAATGAGCACTCAAAGAGCTCCTAAGCGTGTTTACTTCGAAAGCAAATTTACTGTCATTTGAAAAGGAGGGCTAGAATCCCAGTCAGCAGGAAATGCAGTTTAATTGGGGGACGCGAAGGCGAATTTGCTGTTGTGTGTAAATAGCTGGGGTTTGTCACTCAGATAATTAACACCTGTATCCTCAGAAGCAGCTCAAGACAAGCTGGGACATAGTGGGCCAGAAACCTGAAAAGTCACTTATACCAGCAGGATGCAGGGTAGGGGATGGGGTCGGGTGAGGAGAGGAGAAGGAAATTCTACCAATAACAGTTTGAAAGGAAAGTTAGCAGGGAGAAATGCCTCTGATATTAAGAAATGGAAAAACCCCGTTCAGCTTGGAGTTGGTTCTCTTGTTTGCTCTATTTATTTTTAAAGTTAGCACATAAAGCCAAGGGTTTCATTCGGGTACTTTAAGATATGAGTCATTGTAATGTGTTCTTATTCACCCCTCCCTCGTTATTCCTGCTGTCCCCATGGAGTGTGTCCGTGTCCTCCCCCACCCCCAGCCTACTGCAAATTGTCCTTCCTTCTGTTTTCTTTCTTTGGCTTTTTGAGACAGAATTTCTCAGTGTAGTCCTGGTTGTCCTGGAATTTGCTCTGTAGACCAGGCTGGCTTCAAACTCATGGGGATCTGCCTGCCTCTGCCTCCTCAGTGCTGGGATCAAGGGTGCGCGCCACCACCGCCTGGCTCCTTCTGCTTTCTGACCGCAGGAATCCCATTGCCCTCTCTTTTCCACATTCTCCTCTCCCTCTTAAGAGTTCTTCCTTTTGCAGGGCGGTGGTGGCGCACGCCTTTAATCCCAGCACTCTGGAGGCAGAGGCAGGCAGATCTCCAGGAGTTCGAGGCCAGCCTGGTCTCCAAGAGCTAGTTCCGGGACAGGCACCAAAGCTACAGAGAAACCCTGTCTCGAAAAGCCAAAAAAAAAAAAAAAAAAAAAATTTCTTCCTTTACTGGCCTCCAACCCTCAACCCCCCACCACACACACTTAAATCTTGATTCTCACATGAGGAAAACTGTACAGTATCTTCCAAGTCTCACTTAATTGGCTTAAAATATTGACCCAAGGTTCCATCCATTTTCCTGCAAATGTCCTGACTTCATTTTCCTAAAGACTGAAAAAATGTCATTGTATATATGTGTCATGTTTCCTTTAGCCATGCCTCTGCTGATGGACACGTAGGCTGTTCCATTCCTGGCTGTGGTAACTAGTGCTGCAGTCAACACGGATGTGCAGGTACCCTGTGGTGATTTGGTTTAGAGTCCTTTGGGAGATACTCAGGAACTATAGGCTCAGCTCAGATGGTCGTTCTACCTTTAGCTCCTTGATGAGCCCCCATCCTCACTTTGATAGTAGCTGTGCAATCCCACCAGCAGTGAATAAGTTTTCCTCTTTTCCACCCCTTGACAAGTGTTTATTGTCATTTGTCTTCTTAATGACAGGCATTCTTACTAAAGTGAGATGAAATCTCAAAGTAGTTTTAATTTGATGGCTAAGACTGTTGAACACTATAAAAATATTTATTAGTCATCTGTATTTTTCTGTTCAGAAGTATCTGTCTATTAAGTCCATTAGTACATTTATTGACTGAATTTAGATAATTAAATTGTTTGATTTTACAATTCTTTATTCTAGATATTAATCTGTCTGATGTATAGCTGGCAAAGACTGTGGTGGTTTATACGTTAAAGGTGCTGAGTATTATTATTGTATTGCTGAGATAAACAGAGAGATTTTAGACAAAAGCACCTTAAATGTACTGTTTTTATGCATTTTTTATTTAGCCAACCATGGCAGTGGTTGTCAATGGATGAACAGTAATTTTTTTCAAACTGTGAGTAACAAACTATTGGTGCTCTCAAATGATTCTAAGACTCATAGTCAACATTTCTATAAAAGCAAGACAGACGCTAGGACAGAAAATGTCAGGAAGAATAAGTTGTGTGCTGTAAAATATTTGCTCATGTTTATGTGAAATGTCAGGAAGAATAAGTTGTGTGCTGTAAAGTATTTGCTCATGTTTATGTGTGTGTTGGGCCAGGGTGTTACCACTACTAATATTAGCTGTTCCCTAAAAATAATGCATGCACTTGCCACAGCTGTTCATTGCCTACTAGAACTAGATGAATCTATTAGATGGTTCTATTATTAATAGAACCTATTGCAGAAGACACCACACGCCTTTGTCACAGTACATAAAAAAACAGACTGGAACTGGGTTAGAAGCTTTCATAGTGCCTGGAAGATGCTATGTCCCCGTCCCAAAGGACCTTTATGCAGCTAATGGTAGATGTGGGGAGGGACTCACGAGGTCCCTCTCCTCTCAAGGGCTCTATAGGCAGTTGTCAGTAGGGGAGGGAAAGGCACCCATGCTCCAGTAAATGATAATCAGCCAATCAGCTGGGGGAGAATTGCCACCCACAGTCTTACTCAGCTGTGGCCCGGCAGGCTCCACAATGACTGACTAGGCTAGAAGTACCAACCAGGGCAATTGTGCCAAGTAAGTAATGGGGTAAGCAACCACTCTGATTAGATTTGAGACCTATTTCACAGGAAGAAACCCATACCTGGTACTACAAACCTTGCCCATGGTTGGGTGGGTCATAAGCCTTAGCGAGGAAGTTACTGCTGTTGCTTAGCCAAATAAGCACTCTGTGCTCATTAATTTTACCATTTAAATAACCTTTTTATACCCACAGATAAGTGCTACAGTTAGTCTGGTCACAGGAGCTGTTTTGTTGCCAACAGCAATAGCTGCAGAGACTCATAACTGGTCCAAATCCTGAGACTAAGGCCCTTGTGGTTGCTCTGCTGCAGTGGGGCCTCCAGATTATCTCCTTTAAGGAAGAAAGAAGGTAAGAGCCAGAGGGAGGAGTAGAGTGAGGCCAAACAGCACAGAGTCTGCCAACATCCTGTCACCCACCGGGGTCAGGTCAGAGAAGGGCCTCTGACCACAAAGACCTGTAGACAGGAAGAGGAAGGTCTTTCTCCTCTCTGTGTACCTCTAGGTAGTTAATAGCCACCGGGGGAGGGACTTCAGTGTTGTAGCCGCTGGTAAGCCCATGCTCCTATATGTAATCATCCAGGACCCTGTAAGCAACCCTACTGAAACTCAGTGGTTCATTAGGAAATTAAATAAATCTGTGAAGTGGGAAGGAGGAAAGGGAGGGACTTCATAGCAAGAAGGACTTTAGAGGTAGCAGAAAAGGGTAATGGGGCATGCATATGATAAAATACTATATATATATATAAAATACATAATGAGATCTATCATTATGTACAATTAACATGTACTAATAAAATGGGAATAAACAATAGTTACTATTATTATAACAATTATTATAATTGTTGATGATCCATATAAGCTTGTTTCCTAAATGTAGCTTTATTTTCTTTCCTGTCTCCTTCCCCTTTTTTCTTTCTTTTGAGACAAAGTCTGTCTGCAGCTCAAGTTAGGTTTGAACTTGTCATCCTCCTGCTTTGACTAACCGCTGGGAAGAGAGGCGTGTGTCACCATCACGCTGAGCATTGGATAATGCTGCAAATGGAGGGAAGGCAGACCACCCCTGCACTCTCCGTAGCTCTTCCATTTCAGCGTTACTCTGGCTTAGGACTTGGAAATCTGGTCTGCCCATCTAGACCTCACAGGCGGCTTAGGGGCATGGTGAGCTCTGAGAAATATATCATCAGGTGATTTTGTCTTTTGCTGTACATTATGTGATGTGTGCATACAAACAAATATATCTATGATGCCCTAAGCGGTTTAATATTATAAAATTATCAGTGGATATACACTCTGTCAGTGATGTAGACATCATTATGTAATTTATGCATATAGCTACTTTTCTTTAAAAAAAAAACAAGCATATTGGTGCTTTCTTACTTCTGGCCTTAAGATTTCTATCTTTCATAGTATTAAACTGACTCCTAATGTCATTATACTCATAGGTTAATACATTCTCAACCCTCATCAAAACAGAAACTTGATTTATAATAGATGTTAGTTAACATGGAGACCCACATCTGGCCAAGGTACACAGAATTAGAGACTGCAGAATGCTAACCCCTAAATAGGGCATCAACATCACACCTCTTCTTCCCAAGGTTTGTGTCTCATTGCAGAAAAGGGCGGAGGAAAGGGTCTAAGAGCCAGAGGTGATGGATGGCAACAAAGAACCAATGTCTCCAGACACAGCAGGGTGGCTGCTCATACCAACTCAGTTTTGGTTCTGATAGCACCCACAAGCAAGACAAAATCCAAACACGGAAAGGGAGGTTAGGCATAAAACCAAGAAACTTTTGGCAATTGATAGCTATTTGGGGGGAAGAGTCATTTTCCTTTAAGGGTGTAGCTCCTGGTAGGTTGACCAACTACCATGGAAGGCCATAAATCCAAGAATCAATGGCCAGCACTAATTGGACTTGATGGGTTTTTAAAGAAGAGGACACAACATTGGATCAGTAGGGGAAAAAGGGGGATCCGAAAGGAGTTGGTTGAGGGGTTGAATATAATAAAACATATTGCATAAAGTTCTCAAATCAGTAATAAAATGCTAAAAACAATTTTTGTCATTTTATTTATCATTTCCACCCTTCTGTTATTATTGTGCTTTGAATCTATTTAAACAACTTCATGACATTTTCTAGACTATAAGTTGGGGTGATAAATTTCAAAGAATCAATAGGAAGGCATCTAGTAATTAAAACCTCAGTAAAAACAAGAGGCAAATATTAAATTGATTATCACTATTCTCTTAAAATATTTCATCTAAATTTATAATTAAATCATTCAATATTTAAGAGAATTTGACAATATTGATAGATCCTCCTAATGATCACATTGCTTTTTCAGTTATATGATTTTCTTCAAAACAAGTGATCCAAATTTTATTAGATAAATGTTTATTAATCATATAATAGGTATATATTGGTGTGGGAGAATGGTCTGTATTCTGTCAATTATATTTTAAATAAACTCTGATTGGCCAGTAGCCAGGTAGGAAGTAGAGGTGGGACAACCAGACAGGAAGTAGAGGAAGGTCAATGAGAACAGGAGAATTCTGGGAAGGAGAAAGCCCATTTGTTAGCAGTCTTGGCCTAGACACAAAAGAAGAAAGATGTGACTGCCTTGCCAAAAAAGGTACCAAGTCATGTGGCTAACATAGATAAGAATAATGGGTTAATATAAGTTATAAGAGTTAATAAGAAGCCTGAGATGGGTCAATCAGTTTATAGTTAATGTAGACTTCTGTGTGATTTTTTTTTTTGGGGGGGACTTAACAACTGTGGTAACTGGGCAGGATGAAAAACTCAGACAACAATATATGACTTAAATAGTATTAAGATATTTGAGTCTACAGTTTAAAATGATGAGCTTAGCTAATAGATCATGTTTTGCATTAGAATATCAATTTTATTGCTCACCTAACTATGAGGTTGCTACTTTTTGGGTAATAGAGATGACAGGATCAAGCTATAGTATGCATTATATGTATCACACAATAAATGATTTATTTAAAAACATTAGGGCACAATTTTCAAATAGTTTTCCTACATGAAGATTTATGTCTACAATGATTCCTGGTTATTAAGGCAAATTTCAAACGCTGTTATATTTAGTATGAAGATAAGCTAAAATGAATGAGTAGATTATGATTTCAGAATAATTTTATATGCACCATTCTCAGCCTTATATCCCCCTAAATCACAGGTTAGGCATACTTGCTAGTATGGTTAGAAGTTCAACAAGGCAATCATGTGTATGTCAGCACCTTGCAGATTATTTGCAAAGGGAAATGGAACTACCACCTATCTCTTATTCTGATGCTGGAGGGGAGTTCTTTCTAGATGTCTAGATACAACTATTTTGAAGGAGATTGAATTTAAAAACCATATATTCCAAAGTCTTCATTCTTGGTCTCCATGAATGGGAATTACTCTCTCCTGTACTTTTCAGGATCTTAGAACTCTGTGGATGTTCCCAAGAGGCCGTTGCTGAAAGCAAATTGAGTGGGCATGTTCACCTTGCCTTCCCACAGACCTGGTGGATCTGTCTCCCAGATAGTGCTGAAGGCACTAGGTAACTAGATAAAGAAGTGAATATTTTCACTGAAAAATTTTAAATAGAATCAACTTAACTTGCTTCTATAATATAAAAATAATATGCATAAACACACATACAAACACAGTGATATATGCAAACAGAGGTCTATGTCCTTTAAAGTTGATAATGCCAGTAAGTACTGCTTTTAGGAGCTGTGTTTAAGGATATTGTGTGAAAGCACTTATAGGACCACAAGCCCTTTCCATGTTAGTTCTTCACAAATAGATGCTTTTATTTTCGTGGCCACAGCTGTTGTTTGCAGAACTCGCTATTGAGCGAGGCTCTGTGCTTTAGATATCCAGGCCTTTTAAATGCCATTCCAGTTTTGCATATGCTAGGAAGCTAAAATTTGATACCTCCAAGAGGGCATGTCTAACACATTATTTTAAGATGGCACTTAAAACTGGAATCCTTTGAGAACCTGGCTGCTACCATCCAGATGAAGTGTATTAACTAGCCCCTCAAAGGCTGCTACGCTTAGCCACTGGACCACAAATACATTTAATTAGCCTTTAGGATTCTGGAAGGCTTTGGCACCAGGAAAGTCTTCATTATTGGGGTTTCCCTTCTTTAAGAAAAATGTTGTACACTTTTGGATAACTGGATAAACATTATAAAAATAAAGAAGGCCCATCTCATACATTAGTTACATGCTAATGTACAACTCCTTTCCAAGAGTTCTGTAAGATGCTGTTCAGGTCTGAATATTCAGCCCAACAATACCTACTAAATATGTGTTATTCTCATCAAAGTTCTAGGTCTGCCCATGCAAATCCAGTGACTACCATCCAGGACCTTGAAACCTCCTTAGTATTTGTTCTAACACAGTAAGCAGAAGAAAACAAGCTTTCTAAATAAACGAAAGAATGAGCAAAGGCATCATTCAGACCCCTCACGCACCACCCCCCATGCCGTCTTCTCATTGCATAAGTCAGTGTTTGCTTCTGAGACTTAAGTAGACCAGAGAACAAATCCAGGCACATGATGACTTCGTATGTACACGAAGCAAGCTTTTGTGCCGCCTGGTCTTCCTGCTTGAGAGTTCTCATCCTAATGATATGGTTGGGAGACTGTCAGGTACCGCAGATTTGGCAGATAAACAAAGAACACCCAAATCCTCCTGCAAAGCAGGCTGAAAGGAACTACTAATTTTCTCTCTATAAAGCCATGACTAGGTAGGTTGAAGATGAGAACATAATTGTCCAATTGCATATTGGCATCCCAGACTTGCCAGGGAAACACTGTGGAGCAAGTTATCTATCTTGTTATTTAGTCTTCTTTTTCTTGTCCTGTTTACCTCTTCCCCTCTCATCTCCCCTCCACCATCTCCTCTCATGTTCCTCCTTTCCCCCCTTCCCTCTCTTTTCTCCCTCCTCCATTCCTTTGTGGGGTCAAGTCCTGAGCCCTTCTAGAGCTGTTCGGAGCTCCACAACACAGCATATCTGCTGTTGCTCCTTCCTGCTCATGCCTCTTCCCCTTCTCATTAAAGTGTTTTCCCCAGCAGTGTATCTGGAGCTCCTATTCAACCAACCTGATGCCACCACTATACTGGAATACATCTTGTTTTAATGAGTATGTTCTCGTCAGTAGAATTCCTAATGGAGACATGTGTGATTAGTACAACCTATTGAATTATAACACAAAATTTTTATTTATCAGGCCGAATTGTAAGGTTGATATTACTAGAGAGGTGGCTTAGTGCAATGAACCATTATCTTTACATTTTTATCATTGAAATGAATGGTTTAAAATGGTCTCCCTCCCTCCCTCCCTCCCTCCCTCCCGCCCTCCCTCCCTCCCTCCTGCTTATAATGGCCTTTTGGAACCCATTCTCTTTAGAAAGATACCTTGCTTAGCCTGGAATATAGTGGGGAGGGTCTTGGTCATACCTTAAAGCAATGTGTTGGACTCTCTTCTTCCCCATTCCAGAAGGCCATAAAATCTTTCTAAACCCTTCCCTATTTTCTGTGCCTTCTAGATGTATCCTGGGTCCTCTAAAACCTCTGTGACTAATTCTGGTCTGCCTATTATTGATTCCACCCTCTGATTCAATGTAAACTTTGTTGGCAGTTTTGGAATGTCAAAATATTCCATAACATTTCTCCTCTTTTATCTAAATAAAAAGGAAACATTTTAGCTTTAACAAAGTAAAACTAAACACAATAAGAACAATTATCAAGTAAGAATTATATTCACAATGTTCAGTACATTTGCATTTGTCAAGTTCAGAGAAAATATTCTATTATCTATTCTATCTTGGTGAGTCCAAAGTTTTGTACTTAATTCACTTTCTGTCACAACTTGTATTATCAACCTAGAAATTGTTTTTAGACCTTAAAACATTTTCTTAAATAAACAACTTAACCTTTTATGTTTCTCAACCTTACACACTTTACATGTCTGTTGTGAGTTTCTTTTCTGAATTTGGTAACAAGAACTGTAGCTATAACTTTCTCATTTTCAACTCCATCAGAGACCCAAGAAGGTTATAACATTACCTAAGTAAACAGGAAAGGCATAGTAAACAACTTTCAAAACTATAGAAATGACAGAGACATCTGGCTGCCTGTGTAGTTACCCAAGATTCCTCTGCAGTTTTGGAGTATCCATCTTCAGTCAACAGGCCTAGAATATCTGACAGACTTTTCTGTGAAGCAAGAATTTTGAAAGACTGTTCTACTTTGTCTTGACAAAGTTTGGCAGTTGCCTTCTTTTATGTCTTGCTTGTTCAATCGGACAGCATACTGCCAGCAGTCAAGGCAAGGGCTAAACTAAACTATCATCAAGGCCACTTCCGCAAGTCTGACTCATTTATGAGGCAGATCACCAAGATTCAGCTCCCAAAATTCATTCTTTGGCTACACAGGCTAACATCTACAATCAGGACTTCCCAAGTCACCCTAACACAGACTTCCCCCTTTCTTTTTAAAAACCTTTCCTACAGAGACACTGGCTATTGTCTTTGACCAATCCAGAGGCAGCCCCCAACTTGTCCTTTCAGTATTCTTGAATTTATACTTAATATTAAGTGGTCCATCTCAATAGTCAGTTAAATCTTCAGTTATATTGCAAATATCTCTCAGCAACTTGCTAGCTCTCCTTTTATCTCTCCCACCCACAAACACTAGCTTTGCTCTTCTGTCATTGGGTTCCCCATCACTTCTTCATGATTCCTTTCACATTCAGAAAGTCAACCTCTCTGTCTTCACAAAGACCCCACAGTAACAAAAACCACACAATGTGTAGTAGCATTGCATCCAACCCCCCTAACTGAGAACTATTTTTTCTAAAGCCTTCTGGACCTTTAAGTTCCGTATTTTCATGGCTAGGAAGTTTAAACAGAGGATTGGACAGTTTTAACCAACAGAGCCAAAACAACAAAACATGATATTGCTACATCCACACAAAACTATTGCTTCACCTGAATTTCACTTTCTTCCACCCTGCTATGGTTTGAATGTTTGCATTCCTCAAACTTTCATGTTTTGATGGGGAAAAGGGGAATATGAGGAAATTGCATAGTTATGAAAATGTAATAACGAACCCCAATTTTGAAAATATGCTATTAATTTAAAAGAAAAAAATTTATGTTGAAAATTTGACACCCAATCCCGTGGATTTTGGAGGTGGGGTCTTTGGGAAGATTAGCTACTAAGAGTGGAGCCCTATTGGATAAGATTTTTTTCCCCCTAACAGAAGAGGCCTGAGAGACTTCACGTAAGGACATAGGAAAGATATCTGTGAATCAGGAAATGGGCCTGTGCCAGACATAGATTGCTCATGCCTTGATCATGTTTTTGGCAGGCTTTATAACTGTGAGAAATAAATTTCCATTGTTTACAAGCTACCTGGTATTCAATATCTCGTTCTAGTAACGTGAAAAAACCAGGGTGTCTTCTTTACTCTGCCTCACCTTTCTGAATTCTTCCCAACAGTCAAAACTCAGCAAAGTAGTTTTTGATGCACAATCCCACCAGCTGAGATGGGAGAGAAGAGAAGGATTCCAGTGATGACACATTCCTGAGAGATTGGGTGGAAAACGTCGTCTCTGGAGAATCAGAGCGTCATCTCGGTTTCCTAGGAGATGCCAACCACTGATCTAAAAGGGATAGGCTTGATTCTTGGGACATCTGGACTAGATGCGAAGCCCCTGTCTTCAGCCTCCTGTCATGGCCAAAGTGATGAGCATCTTGCCTTTTTTACCCAGGCTGCAAGCAGAACCAGACCCTAGCGAGCAGCTCTGTCAGGGAGTATAGAGAGCCTATGCCTGAGTTAAGAAATGACTAGTTGGATGTACCTGATGTTTTCCAAATGTAACTTCTTGCGGGAAAGATTCTGTATCTTACCATTACACGGACTCCCGCCAGCAGTTTTAAATATCAATGAGAAATTGAGTTCTGGAAATGGATTGATCTAGAACACAGCCCTGCTCTCACCAGCAGGTGTCTCTGCTCCATCATCAAGCTCTGCCCCAAACCCACCCGGGTTTCTCCTGGACCCACACGTGTTACATAAAAGGCATCTTCTCTTTAGAAACCCCGTACTTATAGAAGACTTCTCTTTATTTATACTCACTCCAGCTCTGAATTTGGCCTTGCTTCACATCACTGGCTGCTGAAAATGTTGGAGGGTGTTTTCAAGATAAATCCCTTTGCATTCTTTGGTACTTAAATTAGCGCCGTTGCTAAGCTTTATCTCTGGTAGATAAAATGGTCCATTTCTGAGAAAAACAGCAATAAATACAGTGTAGGTATGCAGCCCATTCAGAAGGCCAGAATCCTCCGAAACAGTTGTCTCCTTTCTGATAAAACGAAATTGCGAGTTAACCTATAGAGGTGTTCATCTCAAGAAAGAATCTGGGAGAGCTGGTATAGATAACAGTGAACCATGGAGCCTGGGGCTCTTGATTAACTATCCATATTTTGCCTCTGATTTTCATTCTGTTTGGTTGTTTTGGAGTGACATATTCAACTTGTGTGTCATTTCCCTCATGGACAGGAGGGTGATGATAATAACCCTTTATCACGATCATTCTGTGATAAAGCTGTAGAGATTGACTTAAGGTACTCAGAATATCTCACGGTGTACATGGGTTATATATGATATACACTGTTTGTACATATAGAATATCACCCCTCCCTGTTACCACTTTTGGCACAGCTGAACTGAGTTGATGGTTACGGCAACAGGAGGCGTGTGTCTCCTTTAGGAGCTGACTCCTTCAGGAAGACTATGGATATGGAGTACTAAAACTGCTTTGTGAATTTTGCCTCTGACTTGGTTATTTCATCTGGCCCGTGTACTTTCATAAGGGGAGAGCTTTCTGCCATGTCCTGAACTTCCAAGGAGCTTTTCCATACAGCACAACTCAGGAAAGTCCTTCCACGTGGAGCTGGGTTCCAGACTTGAGTTGTTATGAACTCAGCTTCAGCGATGAGGACTTAAATAAGTCTGGTTAAATCACAGAAGAGTGACCAACCACAAAGGTGCACACAATATTTTACTACACAGGAATTATTCTTATTTTTCAAATAGGCTTGATTAAGATATAAAATAATTCAAAAGAGATTATTAGTAGTCACACTAATAGACGTGCATTGGCCCATGCCAGTCTCTTAAGTGTACTTACTCTAAGGTGGGTGTCATTATAGATTTTAGCCAACAGACAAGGAAGCAAAAACAAATGATTCAGGACCATGCCCAGCACTTCGTTAACAAGCATGTTAATACATTCTCACTGCTACATCCTAGTCGATATGCTTTCCCCTCATAAAAGGTGGGAAACTGAGGCACAGAGAGATTAAACTGGGACTTGAACTCTGCCAGTCTGATTTGATTGGTGGCCCTTTAATTAAACAGTAATTGGCTTAGTGATGCTTATGCTCAAGCTGGTACAAAGGAATCACCTAAGGTGAGTCAGCCCAGAGCTGATGCTTGTGCTTAGGTGGTCCTGGATGGACAGTCAGGCTTGACTAACAGGAGGAGTGCTCAGTTTGAGCTGTGGCTGTATTTTGGTCAGTGATATAATATAATATACTCTTCTCTAGTCATGGCTGGGAAAACGTGCTGGCTACCAAGCCTGATGACTTGAGTGTGATTCCTTGGATCTATGTGAGGGAATTGAGAACCAACATTTGCCAGTTGCCTCCTGACCTTTACACACATGCCATTGCAGAGTACCTCTTCCCACACCAAACAAACAAATGCAAAAGCAAATCATGGTACCTCAGTTTGTTAATCTATTCAATGCCATTTTCAAGTGAGGGTTTGAATTGTGTATGTGTGGTGTGTGTGTACTTCAGTTGTGAGTTCAGTTGGACTAAAGCTTGTTAGTCTGAGGATAAATAAAGATCCTAACATAGATGAAGTAAATGTTCACACAAGGACAAGTGCCAGTTACAAATCTGTCTGTGCTCCCTGTAAACGGACGGGATGCAAGACTGATCTCAAATCTTCAGAAGTCACTAAGAAGACTCTGGAGCGGGGCCTAGAGATGTAGCCTGTCACCACAATTTCTGCTCCAAGTGACCTTTTAATACTTCAGTAGGAAAATGAATTCTCCAAGTGAATACACACACAATGCAGAAAATTGCTCCTGACGCTATATTGGGTTTAATTCCTTTTCAAAAAAAAAAAAATCCTTGAGAACAGAATAAACACATTATGCCTAGATGGCATATTCAAGAAGTCTCCTCTATAGAAATGACTTTAGAATTATATTTTCCCTTTCCTTTGCCAGTGCCTGACAATGCATGATAAAACGTTAGACTAGGGCATCCAGAGCCAGAGCCTGAAGGTCTTTTTATCACAGACTGAACCACAGCACAGAGGCAAAATCTCATTACCGCAGTCGGGGAACACTTTCCCTTGCTTGCTGCACTCCTGACCTGGACTGGTTTTAATAAGCACCCTCGCATATGAACTAACGATCCGTATCTGGGAGCTCCTTTTCACCTGGTGCGATTTTTGTTTTTGTTCCTGCCCATCTATAAAAACTCTCATCTTGGGGTCCCTGATCCTGACTTACCTCTGGCTGCGATGGCTCTTTATAGCCCTTTCTCCGGACCTTGGCAGAAATTTCTTCTCCGCGCCACTTTTTCTTCTTGATGCTTCTCCCTTCCTCCAATGCCAAGCTTTATACTCTTTATTTCCTTCTCCCCCGCCCTGCCCCGGACAATTCTCATGTCCAGGGTATGCCATTCACTGTTAGTGCATTGGTTCTCCGTCTTCTACACACAGGTGGCTCTCAAATCTGCGTGTACAGGAGAAGTTGCTACCACCCACAATAGTCGTTTGCTGAGACTCCGCATCTCAATGCTATTTCACCCACTCCCGTATGAGACAAGCTACACCATCTTTCTAGCCCTTGTGATGCTCTCTTGTTCATGAATCGTTGTGTATACTGGTCCTCCACCTGGGAACGTTCTTTCTCCTCTCACCTCGCTGGCAGGCCTCTGGTTTGCAATTAGATCCCGTGTCCTCTGGTCCCACTTGTCACCCGAGAGCACGTGTGGTGAAACTCCCACGCAGGCTTTCTTTGTTTCTCCCATCAGATCATTTTCTGTACTGTGTTGCCCCAGCCCATCTGGGGTTGTTCGGTTAATCAGTTTCTAAGCTTTGTAATCATAGTGGCCATATCTGCATTCGTTTTTTTCTTCAGTCCTTCTATCCAAAGTCTTCGGCATGTGACCAGAGTTTGACGAGTATCGGTTGAGTGACAAAACTTGAAGTTTTAACCTTCTTGAGACTATTTAAAAATAACCAGGAAGAAAAATGGCAATGTTTCTTTCCCTGCTTATACTGCCATGGGTATAAAACAGTTTAGATCAGCCCTTGGGTTGGGGATATTTTTGTTGGTGGGTTTACTGGATCAGAGAAGTGGAAGCATCCTTTAAAGGGTCTTCTTGCAACCCTTGTTGGTCCTCTAGGAAGCAGCAGGACTGTGTGAGGTTGTGTGACTCATCGCTCATTCCTGCTGCTCTGCAGCTGCTGCTTTTGTCTGAACCTCATCATTTATGAGTTGGGCCATTGCGCCACCTTCCTCCTCTTCCTGCCCCTGCCTTTTCCTCTCCTAGGCCTCCCTCCATCCTTCTACCTTAATGAGCCTCTTAAATTCCTATCCTGGTCATTGTGCTTTTTGAAATCCCATAGCTTCTTGTTTGCAGGACATGCGGCTATGCCTCTGGAAGGCTGCTTGTAATTCTGCCCCAACCTTGCTCTTGTAGCTCGCCTGCCTTCTAAGCCAGTCCTGCTCATTTGTTGTAGCACACTATGGGCTGGTTGTTGCTCCATCCATCCATCTGTCCATCCATTCATCATTCACCAATCAATCCACAAATTAACAGAGTGGTACTGAGTGCCAGACATTGGAATAAATTGCTGAACAAATTTAGACATGGTTCCTGTTCTCAATTTCTTGAGACAGCATTAATCAAAGAATCAATAAGTGTGTTTATTTACAATTAAAATCAGACCCATGAGGAAAAGACTGAGTCCATGCGACAAAAATGGCTTCCACGGACTTGTGGGGCAGGGGAACGCCTCTGAGAATATGTTGTTTGAAGCAAAAGGAAAGAACTAAACAGGTATAGAATAGGAAAAAGGTTTTCTTCACTGTTTAAGGTAGCACCCCACCCCCATAAATACTTGCTGAATGAATCAGAAACAGCAGGGGAAATGCTCAGAAAACAAGTAACCAAACAAAACCTACAAAAGGGTTAGTGTAGACTTTGTCTTAGAGGAAAACTAACTCAGCTTTGTACACAGCCTGAGTCAAAGGTTCTGAGTTTCCAAGATCCTGTGGAAGAACAAATATTCTCTGTCTTTGTAGAAAGTGGAGGGTGACAGGTCCTGTAGGCACATGTCCCAGGAAGCTGGGAAAGTGACTGATTTCCTCAGCTCAGATTAGGATGGCCAAATGAATGGAAACTTGCATGTCAGAAGTGCTTGACCAAGGCTTTAAGCCTTATTATATAATGTTCAAGGGAGACTTCGGCTAAACATTTACGTTGTCCACTAGGTTCATAGACACAGACATCAGGAAGACCATTCTCAGGTTCTTCTCAATCTAAGTTACCAACTATAGTGCCACACGGAGAGACGGAATTGCTGGTGTTTGAACCCCCTTCCTCTGGCATAGCCTGACTTAGTAGCCTTTTACACATAGCTTCATTTTTTAAAAAACAGTTGGTGGGTGAAAGAATCTAAGTATGTCTCAGTGTCTCAGGGCGCCTCTGCATCAGGTTCTAGACTGCGTGAAGACTTTAGGCGATGGTTTGAAGCAGGGTCTGTTCAGTGAAGGTCTCTGTGCTTTGTACTGACTTTATTCATGCAGTCCACATTCTCTCCTGTGCAAGGCACAGCTTTCAAAGATGTACTTTTAAGTTGTTTTTGAGGACCGTACATTGGTTTTATTTATCAAGGCTACTTCACGGTTGGTTAATTCTTTGTAAATAAAAGGAACAAGGAACACATACTTATGAGCAAGCAACTATTTTTACTTCTAAGCAAACAAACATCGATTTGCTTGTCTGCTATTAATGGCAACATTCTTACGGTGGCACTGATTGTACCATATCTCCGGGTAGGATATAGAAGATCCATCCTGGTAATCATAGACTCTCGCTCATAATTGCCCCGTGTATTCTTCAAGGACAGGTAATATGGGGTCACAATGGGTAGCTCTGGTGGCAGAAGTGTGATAGAACTTAGCGTTCATTAGAAAGCAACCAAATGACAAGGCAGTCTTTGCTGTCAGGAAAGTTATATTTTCGAAAGTCAAAACATGGTGAGTCACCCCTTTGCAAGGCTCTTCTCTATTTTGGCTCCACCTCATTAATTTGCAAACTAACTTCTACTCTTAAGAGGGGAAATGATTTTCACATAAAACCACCCATACAGCTTTCTTTCGTAGTATAGCTTAAATTCTACCAAGTATCTTTGAAACCATGAAATATTTTGGTTGTAAAAATAATGGAAACAAATCCATTTTTTAAATTATAGATGCTCTCGTTTAATTAAAACCTCATTTGGGACTAATGATGATCTGAACTCCTTGGAAATAGTCCAGAAAACCAATGAGGATTATAAACTCAAATTGCAAATGAGAATAGAAAATTTGGACGAGAACCGGTAAAAGGCTAAGGGAATGAGACAACAGAAATGATGTTTTTAGGAAAGAAGAATGAGCAAAGAAGACAAGTTAGGCTGTTGCTTTGTTTTTTTGTTCTTCTCTGTCCCTTCTGAAGCTACAAACATCTAAGCTCACATGCAGGATGCACGTGGAGGCTCCAGGGTGGCTTGACAGCTCACCCAGATGGCGGGGGTGAGAACAAGTTCAACAGTGACTTGCTTCCAGTGCAGTGGAGAAACGGTTTGCTCAGGACGAACTCATAGATATTTGACCTGGACTATTCCTTACGATGAACCCCGTGGGAGTCCATGCTCCCCATGTCTCCTGACCTATACTCCAGATACCTCATATTAATTCTTGGTCATCTGACAGTCCTGAATGAGCTGGCAATGCTGCATGAATTCTGAGAAGGGTCTAATGACAGCCTTCCTAACTCCTTTGGTGGGTCCAGGGGTACAGTTGGGCTTCTGGACTGGATTTAGGATTTGTCTAATGGTGGCTCTATTGCTAGAAGGAGACACACTTCACATAAGCGAGCAGTTGAGATGTTTTCTTTTACAATGGACTCTAAAGGCATTCTCAGCAATTCTGCCCACAGGTGATCCTCTGGGCTGGGGTGAAGCTCAGCAGTAGGGCTTGCTGAGCATCTGTGAAGACCTGAGTTTGGTCCTCAGACTATAAACAACCACAGCAGAGGGCCGACTGTGGTGACTGCTGTGCCTCTGGTTTTGACTTTTTCTGAACACTTCCTTCTTTATCAGTGGGCTCCCATGTCATGAAATTCATTTAATATCCCGATTCTTCTGAAATTTTAGCACAGGTAAATTTCCACCACAAGGTTCTGAGGGGTTTGAGGTCATTGTTGTTTTATTTTAAGATTTCTCCAATTTAGCCAGTTTTCCTTAAATCCTCTCAGAATGACTGACAAGGAGTAGAGACCAGTGTGTTCTGTGCATGGTGGACAATATGGCAGGAGAAGGTGCAGAGGGGCAGGGGAGAAACCTTGAGAAAGCTATTCCTATGGCCTGTGTATTCACCTTAACACTCTGCAGTAAGCTTTAGATAGATTCAGTTCTTTTGATTCTCAGAAGTCAAGCCTAGCTTCTAAAAGACTTTGAGAAACTTTAAAATATTTTGGTTCACAGGCCATTTAAGTAAACCATTTGATAGACAGTCACCAGAAAGCCATTGAAAGTGAGGTTGGGTTTGCCTGGTGTTTTCAGGAGTAAAGGGGGGATGAAGATGGCTTCAGTCAGGCTTGCTGAGGACTTCAGTGATGGCTGTTACCTGCCTACCAGCCAGTCCACCCTCCTGTCTCAGTTACTCTTCTATTGCTGTGGTGAGACATCATGACCAAGGCAACTTGCAGAGGAAGGAGTTGATTGGGGGCTATATTTTCAGAGGGTTAAAGTCCATGGTCATCGTGGTGGGGAGTACAGCGGCAGGCAGGTATGGTGCTTTAGTAGCATGGGGTAGAAAGAGAGATATTGGGAATGGCAAGAGTTTGGGAAACCTCAAATCTCAGTGACACACTTCCTCTAGCAAGGGCACACCTCTCAATCTTTTCCAAACAACTATACCAAGTGGGGATCAAGTATTTAAACATATGAACCTATAGGGATCGTGCCCATTTAAGCTACCACGCCACCCGCCATCAGCCCAGTCATGCGCTCACCCATCCATCCATCCGTCCGTCTGTCCGTCCGTCCGTCTGTCCGTCCGTCTGTCCGTCCGTCCGTCTGTCCGTCGTCTGTCCGTCCGTCCGTCTGTCCGTCCGTTTGTCCGTCCGTCCGTCTGTCCGTCCATCCATCCACACTTCTATTCATCCATCCAGGCATCCACCCACACATCTACCTGCCCATTTCTTTGCCCATTAGTCTGTGAGAGGTATAAGGAGTCCATCATTAATGAGATAAGATTTTTCTCTCTACAGATTATATCTGAAAACACGTGCACTAAAAATTATACTAAGAAGTGATGAATTTTCCAGCATAAAGTTTATATAAAGTGCTAAGGTAGCACTGGCGAAGATTACTTATTTTTTTTTAAGCACCAAGGCTACAGAGATGCAGCCAGTTATGCTAATTTAGTTTGCATTTGTGCCTCTTGTCCAATTTCAAAATGTCTAAGACCATTTCAGCAGGTAGAAGAAAGATGAAGTGAAATTAATCTTTTATGGAAAGTTTGCTACTTTGGATAATTGAATTTTAAAGAACCTAAAACTATCTGTGCACGCTTAAAAATAGTACAGTAGTTACAGGTTTTAGTAATACTAGCCTGCAAATGTATCAACTTACAAAAATGATTGCTGACATGGCCATCTTATATATACAAAGCAAATCATTTGGATAAAAACAGAAAAGTGGAAAAATGTTGGCATAAAAATTAAAAGTGAGAAATAGAAATATTTTAATTAGGCAGTTTTCCTCAAACTCTTCTCAAAAACAACCCAGTGTTCCTTTATAACATAGATTATTCATCTGGGAGTTAGCCTGCTTTTGGACTGTGGTCATTTGTTTATATTTCTGCCTGATTTTTATCTGTCTTATTATCATATAGTATAAAATGTTATGTATTATTCATCCATGTACTCTACAAAACTAATAAAATTATACCCTCATTGAAAATATAAATACTTTTTTTTTCTTCCCCAAACCTAGTGCAGTCAAAGAGAAAAACTTTTGTGTTATTTATCTGACCAAGATTTGGGATGCCTGGTTTTTCAGATGTCTCGCTTTCATGGAAAAGATCATCTTTAAAAAATACAACAGTTTATTAATTCTTGGGAAATTTCATATATGCAGACAGCATACATTGATCACATTCACCTTCGCACTCACCTCCTTAATTACCCCAAGAACCACCTCCTCAAGTTTGTGTCCTCCTTTTTTCTTTAATAACACACCAATGCCAATTTGTACTGCTTATATATTCCTGAGTGTAGGACTGTCCACTAACAGTCGGTATGGTTGACATACCAGAGGTTGACATACCAGTTTTTCCCTCAGGGAAAAACTGACTCTCCTCCCCAGAATCCATAACAGTCAACAGCTCCATAGACAGGGGTGGGGACTCATGAGTCTTGGGGAAAACCATCTTTTTGGAGATTTAGGGTCACTGAATATTTGGGAGTATTTCCATATTCATTTGAAAACTCATTCTGTGTCAAAGAATTGGTGTGATTTTCTGTAAGTCTGTCCTCCCTCCCTCCCTCCCTCCCTCCCTCCCTCCCTCCCTCCCTCTCTCCTTCCCTCCCTCCCGCCTTCCCTTCCTTCTTTTCTTTCCTTTCTTTTCTTGTTTTGTTGCTTTAAATATTTTCTTTTATTTTTGAGGTTACAATATAATTAAAACATTTCTTCCTTCCCTTTTCTCTCTCCAAACCTTCTCATATACCCCCATCATGGCCTCTTTTATCATTAATTGTTTTTACATATTACATACATACTGTTCAGACTGTATAATGTTCCTTTTATGTATATTTTCAAGACCGACCATGTGGTATTGGATAAACGATTGCAGTGCTATTCCCTGGAGACTATTTCCAAGAGAAATAAACCCAAAAGAAAGAGAAACAAGGTAAGACAAAAGTGTCTGAAAAAGTCAAAAAGAATCATACTATTAACTATTTATCGAAAAAACCCTAAAATACATGTAAGTCTCTAAGTCACTATATAAATACACATATGTAGTTCAAATGAACTTTTCTCATTTGAGCTGACAATGTTCCCTGCAAGAGCCAAAGACCACATAACAAACCCCTCAATACCAGGCATGAGAAGCCCTGTTCTGAGTTGTTGGTCAAGGTTATCCACATCCCAAATGATACAGACTATTGCTATTGTCTTTACTCCCCCCCCCACACGAGGTGGAAGGCAAGTCCTATTGCTAAAGATACCATGCACTTCAGAAACATGGCACAGAGACCCCTGAGCTGATCCTGACCGGAATGACCTAAGGACTTGATTTTGTGGTTTCAGGAGCTATCATGCAAGCTTCCAAAAGAGGTATGCTACCAACAGTCCTGTGCAGCTATGACACCTATGAACTGCAAATTGTTTTAAAGGTCAAACCAGGAACCAAGAACTTCATGTTTGCCCTCAGAGTAAAAAAAAAAAAGTTTTTTTAAAAAGGTCTAAGGTTGGCCAACGTCTTGAGCTTGGTGATTCTCCCGGCTTAGTCTGGTGGAGAGGCAGGACTGTAGGCATGTGTCACTGTGTTTAGTTTCAAAGCAATTTTAAATAAAACATTTCATACTAGATGGAAGAACGTAATCAGAATTTTCTGCATTCCTTCAAATTTATAGTCATTATTTGGAGAAAGAAGGAACTAGTGTGAAGGTCAGGGAGACAATGGAGGGGAGTGGGTGTTGAGTAGGAGCTCAGTAAATGACGTAGATTTATGAAGACGGCATGGGCTTAGGCACCTCCTGCCAACCAAGATAACAGATCTTTTCATTCCTGGGACCGCATGGTGGAAGGAGAGAATCAGCTTTCACAAGCTGTCCTCTGACCTTCACACGTGCCCTGTCCTGAGACAATACATAAACAAAATGTAAACAAATTGAAAAAAATCCATCACTTTGCACAGTGAATATGTGCTAATTGAAAGATTCCAAGACTGCAGAGTCAGGAGTGAGCGGTGGAGCCCTGAGAACAGCACTGCCTCTGACTTTTCTACCTGCGGAGAGATTGTTCTGCTGCGCCTCTCTCAGAGGTACAAAATACGATGCAGGGGCGGAGACAGACTAATTTCTCGACTAGCCAGCCATTAAAGACCAACCGGCAATTCTGTACCAAATGCTAACAGTGTATACAGCTCACAGCCATGAGCCATATCTTAGGGATTGGATGTGGCTTGTTATCTAAAGAGGGGTGTGTTGGAATTGGGGTTCTCAGTGTGGCAAGCTAAGGGGGGTAGAATGGGTATGAGGGGAGTCTTAGAAGAAGGGAAAGAGGCCACTGGTGATGCCATCCTGGAAAGGACTCGATACCTGGTTTGCTGAGCAGTTTAATTGTTCTGAGAATGAATTATTGTAGAGATTGTTTCTCCCACAACCTCTGGCTTTCTGCCTTTCCTTATTATTACTCCTTTATGCACACGTTCCTGCCAAAACATCATCCACCATGGTGTGACATAGCTGAGGTGGCTCCTGCAAGATCTGGGACCATGGTCTTGAATATCTAGAACTATGAGTTAAATAAAAAAATTAAATCTTCTTGAAATTTTAATTATTTTCTTTTTCGGTATACAAGTGTTGTGCCTGTAAGTGTGTCTGTCCTGTCAGATCCCGTGGAACTGGAGCTATAGTCAGATATTAGCCATCTCTCCAGCACGCTAGATGAAACTGTTTTCGAAAGTATAGCACCAGTTGGCTATTTCGCTGTAGGACCACAAAACAGGCTGATAGACCGCATTATTTACTAAAAGCTGTTGTATAAGGCATCTTTGAAGAAAGCGGGTTATGTACTTCATTCTACCAACATTAAATAATACTAGAAATGTCTTCCATTTATCAAATACTTTGGTTAACTTCAATGCTAATCTCAGGGGACACTCATGTTCAGGCACTAGAATTCCCCCAAGTGTCTTAACCTTATGAAACCCTGTTTTCCAATTCATCAGTCCAGAACCGTGTTCTCTTCTCTGGGAATGTTTAAGATCTCAATTTCAAAAATTCCACCCTCTTATCGTA
This sequence comes from Microtus obscurus, assembly GCA_963919715.1. Classification (NCBI taxonomy): domain Eukaryota; kingdom Metazoa; phylum Chordata; class Mammalia; order Rodentia; family Cricetidae; genus Microtus; species Microtus obscurus. Next base: position 478,245 of record CAWTZC010000090.1, read on the forward strand.
ATCTCTAGTCTCCCCTTCCTCCCCATTTCTCTGGCTCATGACACTATTGTTGGCTCTTCTTCAGGTTCGTGACACCCATTGTTGGCAAGCCCTTCTGTCCCATAACTTTTATTTATTTACTCTCAGCTTCATGTCCTTTTGCATCCATTGTGGATACCACAGTATCACCTACCTCCAACTTCATTGCTTTCTTGCCCGTGTGCTTTTGCTGCTCTGACACAGGTTGGTGCAAACTCCCATGTCAACAGTTGTACTGTTGGTCCACAGCCCACTGTTCCAGTCTGTTGAGTCATGCTGGCAGAAGTTCAAAGACCAGCATCATGGCTGAAGGGTCCAATCTCACTTGGTGCTTGGTTTCCTCTGCAGTCCACAAAGTGTCTCTCTTGTGTCAACACACCAGTTCACACCAGTCTCCTCTTATATTCACCAGTGACTGCTTTCTATTGGACAGAAACCAGCAGCACCAGGCTTGGAGCCCATCAGATTCTTGCCCTGCTCCTCACAGGTACTTAATACTTTATACTCAATTGACTTTCACAGCTGACGGGAATTTAAAAAGCCATAGTACGGGTGGAAAGGAATTTGGCAGCACCTAGCAAAAGTACATATACCCTTGACTCAGCAAATCTATGTCTACAAATTTATCTTAAAGCTAAAATGCCCTAAATACAAACATCCCCATCATCAGTGATCAAGTCTAACACTTTTGTAAGAAAACAATCAGTCCATCAATGCCTTCAACACTAAATAAAACAGTATATGGGTGAAAGAGATTAGACTATGATGGAGGTTTGGTCAGGGTTGATTAGGTGATAACACTGATGCACACAAGAAAGCTATCTATGCTATGATGAAGATGTGAATTTATAAATTCTTTGCGTAATAAAAAAAAGAGAGAGGAGAGAGACAATGCTGGTTCCAGACTCTGAGATAGCTGTGGTTGTCTCAGGACTGGCTCTGTCCCTTCTTTTGTAACTCTGATAGTGATTCCTGCTGTCATTTGCAAAAATGTGCCTGACGTTGTGGCTGCTTTTAAATAATCTGTTACCGTTATATTGGACATCAACCGCCAGCACTATGTACTGTGTCTGCCACCTTCTCGTCTTCTGCTCTCCCCAGGACTTGTGCCCTCAACCTAGTACTTCCACAGCAGAGGGGTGCAGAGACCCAAATAATGATGGCTACTAAAATTCCTTCTTAATGTGTCACTAATATTTCATTGTCTTTTGAAAGCACTCACCCTTCCAATCAGGTGAACCAGGTTAAAAAAAGACAAAGGGCTGGGCGGTGATGGCGCACACCTTTAATCCCAGCACTCAGGAGGCAGAGGCAGGCGGATCTTTGTGAGTTCGAGGCCAGCCTGGTCTACAAGAGCTAGTTCCAGGACAGGCTCCAAAGCTACAGAGAAACTCTGTCTCAAAAAACCAAAGGGGGTGGGGGGAGCGATAGAAGTGTCTAAAAAAGCTTGTCAAAAGCCAAGTTCAGTGGCTGGAGAGATGGCTCAGAGGTTAAGAGCACTGGTTGCTCTTCCAAAGGTCCTGAATTCGATTCCCAGCAACCACATGGTGGCTCACAACCATCCAAAATGAGATCTGGTGCCCTTTTCCGGCCTGTAGGCACACAGAATGCTGTATACATAATAAATAAAATCTAAAAAAAAAAAGCCAAGTTCATTATAACATACAGAAAAAATACCTTTAGAATTCCTTTGGCTCAGTCCAGGACTAGATACTCAAAAACAGTTACTATCAGTTGAGGTTCAAGTTTTGTAGGGTTGGCTGAGAAGCAATGTTCATGAGTCCATGAAGAAACAATCTATTCAAGCACATTTCTGGAAGCTCAGCAAAATGGGAAAGGAATACGAATGAGCAGGGGAAATTTCTGGCTCGGGTTGATAAGAGCTTTTTCTGAATTTTCAGCAGCTTTGGTGAGTAGAGTTTGAATAAACACTTTGGCCTCCATAATGCAGGCCCCCCGAGTAACCGGCTGTGCCAGACAGGTAAGTAGTCAACTTTTAATGGCAAGATGTTTTCAGCATAGAGTTAGAGTCTGGTAGACGTCTCAGTCACATGAGGCGATGAAGACAGAGTTCCAAATGCTTTCCAAATATTTCAGTCTTCAAGCCATGCAATTCCTCATGCATTCTACAAGAAAATTTAATCCCTGTTTAATAAAACAGACTTTGAAGTATAAAATGAAGGACAGATAAGCAAGGTCTCAGGGTGCAGGGCTGCTTTTAGAAAGCCCCATAAACGCTTATAAATCTGGCACTATTAGAGGTGGTGGTGTTGAAGCAAAACAGATTGTGTAGCTGCCCAGGGCGCCTTTGTCTTCCCACTGTGATAGTCCCATATAAATCCCGCCCCCAATCTGGGAACAGGGTATACCCAAGGAGCCAAAATTGTGTATGAAGATCAAGTATCAGGGTGAGATTGTTTTTTATAATAGGATTTTTGAGTTCATTTAAAACAACCACTTTTCCTCTCTAAGCAAAAGGCCTTTCAAGGCCGAAATCAAGACAGCCCAAAGGAAAGAGAGTGCTAGAGAGAGAAATTGTGGGCAGGTAGGATCAAACCCTAAGCTTCAGGGTTATGCATGGCTGTGTTACTGTGCCCATAATGTTAATTTTAAATTGATTTTTGCATAAGATATTTAACTTGATCTGTGATTACATACGTAAAACAGGTAGAGGGAACCGGAACATGTCAAATATATTGGTAGTGGCAAAAGTTGTTTTTCCAAATGTTCAGCTAACTTCATAAAGTGTCTACTATCATACTAAACTGGGCAAGTTATGGTTTGGGAGCCTTATTTAATGCACTCATACCCTATACAAATTCTGTAGCCCTGGGGAAAAACTTCAGGGCCCATGAATGTTAGACAAATATTTTACCCAGGATCTACACCAGCAGTCCTACTTACTGATTATTATTGTCTGTTTAAAATAGATATAATCAATTTGGATCATTATTTTTACTTGATTTTATATTATTAATGGTCTGTTACCTATAGAATGAAATTCAACAAAAAAATCAACCAGCAGCTGCATCTTAAGTCTAAGAAAATTCATAAAATTAACAAGACATGGTCCCTGTCCTCATATAGGTGCAAGTATAGGAAAGAAGCCAGCAACTTCTATGTTGCTATGATGTAATGAGAGACTTCAGTCTAGAACTGTCTAGAACCTAGGCCATCCATTTATGTACTTGTAGGTACAATCACAGTTGGTATTTGTCACGAGGCTCTTCTAGTAGAACAAAATGCACCCAAACAAAAATAATTTAAAAAATCTGATCAAAGGTAAGTAGATACTGACAGCAAAAGGGAAATGAGTATTTCCAGTCTTGATTTCTTTATCAGGTTAAAAATTTGAGTTTCTCTGATTGACTAATATCTTGACTCTTTCTTTCTAGCAGAAAAGCCAAGCTACAGGAGAACCTTCAATTAATATGTGTTATGAAATTTCTACTTCTCAAATATGGAACATTCTTTTGAAATATTTTCTGGGTCCTTCAATTTAGTGTATTTGAACTAATAATTTAGTGTTCAATCATCTGATATTTGATGCTGACAAATTATATATATTAGGATGATCTTGGCAATTTACATACATATGCGTTGATACAATGTGTAACTATAGAAGTCTCATGTGTATGGACATTCATACATGAAAACAATCTGAACAGGCAGAATGAAAGCTTAGGAATTGGTACCAATTATTCAAATTGACAGTTCAAAATTTCTGCTATAATTCAAATATTTCCTTCATTTACTCACTCATGAAATACCTTGTAGGGTCAGCATTATGGAAGATCCTGAGCTCATGTTGGATGGGAATGATGGTGAAGAACACACACTGCATTTGTCCAAAGGGTGGAGAAAATTCAGGAAGCGACCAATGCTAAACTCATGATAATGACCAGTGTCCTTCTCCCTTAACTGGCTTACACAACAGACAAAGAGGACAGTGTTGACTTTGTGGAAGAGGTATTGGCTGGCACATGCCATCAGAATGGAGCTTATTAAACATCAATAGCCACTTACAATGATATCCCGAGCTAACTTTCTCTTCTACAACATTTAGAGCAGAACCCTGCCAGGGCGCAGAAGGAGCTTCAACACAGATCGTCACAAAGATCCATGAAGGCTTACAGACACTCATTTAAGAAATTTGAACAAAAAATAAGAGCACAAGGATATTTTGTCCTTCAGATTTTATGAGCTATAAATGACAACTTAAATGGTTATAAAATGTAGACCCTTAAAATTAGGAGCAAAATACATCCCTAATCAACATCTATATTCATTAGCCCAGATATTTTTAAACTTATACAGAAATCAATCATAAATACTCCTGCATCCTGTTCTAATTTAGGCAGGAGGCTGGTCATGGGTGTTGGTTCCAAAGATGTGAAGATCTTTATTTTGTCTTTTCTGCTGCAGAAGAATGTCTAGCATAGCTTTTATGGATGAGGATTTGCCTCCCTGTGAGACCCTGAGATGACTCTGTGTTCATCTCTCTTGTCTTGGCCTTCCTTATTCATGCCACAGTGGGGAAGCTCTATCTGTCGCCTTAGGTTTCAGCTGCCCCTTTAAGAAATCACCACCACTGCAGTGAACTAATTTGTTGCTCTGCAGTTCAAAGGACAAGGTGTGTTGACAGGGCCTTGCTCTTCTGGGAGGCTTTAGAATACAGTCTATCTTTTGCTTTTCCCTCTTTCCTTGGGTTTGGCAGTCTCCCTCTATCTTCCAAGCTGCCAGCATCAGATCTCTGCATGCCTGCCACTCTCTTCTGACTGCTTCTCCCATTTGTAAGGAAACACGTGATTTCAGGGTACCTGGCTAGTTTCATGTCAACTTGACACAAGCTAGAGTCATCTGAAAGGAGGGACCCTCAACTGAGAAAATGCTTCCATAAGAGCCTGCTGTAAGGCATTTTCTTAATTAGTTATTGGTAAAGGAGGACCCAGCCCATGGTGGGTGGTACCATCCCTGGCTGCTGGTCCTGGGTTCTATAAGAAAGCAGGCTGATCAAAGCCATGGAAGCAAGTCAGTAAGCAGCACCCCTCCATGGCTACTGTATCAGCTCCTGCCTCTAGGATTCTGCCCTGTTTGAGTTCCTGTTCCGACTTCCATCAGTGAAGAACAGTGCTGTGTAAGCATCAGCTGAATAAACCCTTTTCTCCCCAAGTTTCTTTGTCCATGGGTTTCATAACAGCAATGGTAACCTTCACTAAGACAGTGCCCACTGCTATTATGTAGGACAAGTTGACAATTTTAGTGACAACTAATCAGCTACCTCAATTTAGTTTGCGATCATAATTCTATTTTTCCATGTAAGACAACAATGATATGTTCTGGGAATTAAAGTATGGGATCCTTGGGAGCCATTATTCTGCCTGTAACACTTGTCATTGTCAAAGGCTGAAATGCGCCATTCTGGTGCACTCACTCATTGTTCCTGGACCACTGACCCGTTCCCCCTTAGCAAGGGGCTGAGGAATAAGCCCAGGGAATCATGGGACCACTTATTATCCCCTTCTCAGCACCTAAGGGCTCCTGGAACACAAAACATGGAAATGCTCACTCAGGTATGATAACTTTTCATAATGTCCCTCCCTTCATTTGAAGGTCTTTCCTGCCTCTGTCTGCATTCAGCTTCCAGAAATCAAGACAAAAATTGCAAGAAAACCCACCAGAATGTGGAATTCAATTTCTAAAGAAAGAAGTGGCATTTCTCAGGCTCACAGAAAACAATGGAACGTCTCTTCCAGTCACAAGCGAGACTACTGGCGAAAGGAGTTTAGAACCATCAACGTGTAAACTGGATGAACTGGCAAGGATACTGCTGCCACATAGGATGCTCAGAGAGGCCCATGCATCACCGGTGGTATCTTTCCGCTCCAAAGGGAAGCAGAAGTGAGGGGTGGTGCTATGGCACACAACTTGATGTGATTGACGTGGGACTGAGTCTTTCTTTATTCTGAGATTAGGGCATTGCCACAGTTCTAACTTCAGCCTTTAAAACATAACTTTCTTTAAAAAATAACTCTCCAAAGGCTTCCACTCACATTTCAGAATAAAACAAAAATCTTTATTCAAGCCTGTGATTAATGGGGTCCCTAGGTTGAATTAAGGACGTCAGGATGAACCAAAAGGGTGGCTATAGATCCGAGGGTAAAGAAATCTACTCACAACAGGAACCGTCTGTCCATGTTTATTTATTCTTCTCTATGCAATCCATCATTTCTCATTGCTCCACCCACTACTTTTCTACATTGTTCTTAGTTCTTTGCGTTACGAATTTCAGCCCTGGGACCTGCTAGGACTGGGCAATTGCTGGTTTTAAATTTTTTTGCCCCACAGAAAATCAGATGAGTTTTCACACACACACACACACACACACACACACACACACACACACACACGCGCACACACACCCATGGGAGTGGCTAGTACATGTCCAGTGTACTCCTTAATGGAGAAAATTAGTTAAGAAAGAAATTAAACCACTAGGAAATACTATACTAAAGGTTACTGTGCTATACTAGGTTTTTAGGTGGTAGATAAAAGGTTAAAAGGTTTATTTTCAGTAAAACTATGAATAAGGCACGGATTGTTTAAATCAGCGCACCACTTCTTCTCTTCCAGTATACAAAGAGGATATCAGGTAACCAAGCAACCTATGTAAACAGTCAGGGGGAAGCTGATGGCTCTTGATCAAATAGCACATACACCAGGCACTGCAGCTTCTAAGGGCCTAGGTCTGGAGTTAGACTTACTACTCTAAGTGAAGAAGAGACCCAGACCTCTAATTGTCAACCCCGGGCTACGCTGTCATCAGTGTTCTGATCGTGGGTGTTGTGGGTTTTCTCTGCGTTACAGTTAATTATCCCTTCTGCTGCCCTTGAGAGTCCTGAACTAAATCATCAGTAAACTGAGGTGAAAGTGAGCGTAAGGTGTTCAGAATCTTTTGAGTGGGGTAAACCAGAAGAGCAGCCTTGGGCAGGTAGTAATGTAAGTAACTATGTCCTTGGAGACCAGTGACTATCTTAGATGGGATGCTCTGTGTCTGGACCCTAAGCATTGACCAGATGCCTGCTGATAAAGATAATTGCAGGGAGGTAGATCTCTGTGCTTACCTAGGAGAGAGGAACAAGGCCTGGCCATGGGAAACTGTTCTGAGCTAGGGAATTAATTCCCAAATATGTAACAGAAGGGAAGTCAGCTAAAGTGAAAAATCTCCAGCAAAGGACAGCCACTTATTCACAAAGTAATAACACCAAAAGGTCTTGCCTTAGGTTTAGCCTTTACCAGATCCCCTGGTTCTGATAAGTTGCTTGTGAAAAGATGACTGAGCAATTGCTGTACAATGTTGTGGCTTGTAGCATGTGATGGGCCACTTGTATGGGCTCTGTCTGCTCCGTCCACTCCCGTCTCCTCCACTCCCCAGTTTGACCAGTGACCAGCGGCCACACAACTCTGGCTACCTTCCTTGCTTTTGGTCAGCTCATCTCTACACCTACAATATTCTCCTGAAGATAGTGACATTGTTTGTTTCCCCTTATTGTTGAGAACTTGGGTTAGATGCTAAAGTGAGTCCTTTATCATTGACTTTCCTCCCGTGTCACAAAACTTATCCCCCATGAACTGTCTTGGTAGTGGATTAATCCCACAAGACTTTGGAAAGAGCCACTCTGGCTTACTGCTTTGCCTTTTGTGTCCCAATCAGAGCAAGGCAGAGGGTAGGAACTCAAAAATTAGGGATGGTATCAAAGAATGAACAATCGGTTTTGTCATAGTATCATTAAGATTGGCATCAAACTAACTTAAAATATCTCAAAATGTCCTGTGCTCTCTGACACTCATATTTACTATCCATATAACAAATCAGTTCAATGAACCATTTGACTTTTAAGTTTGTAAATGAACATCTGGATTTGAAAAAGCATCTGGCTAAATCTTCTGTATTTTAAACACTATTTTTCAATGTTTTTTCTTTGTTCTCTAGATGGACAAAGAACATGGGATAATAATAACAAATTATTACTTGTTGTTTCAGTTAAATAATAGATAGTTTCAATAAGATGTTCTCTTCCTCTCTCTCTCTCTCTCTCTCTCTCTCTCTCTCTCTCTCTCTCTCTCTCCACCCTTCCCTCCTATGTGTATTTTCCCATGTGGTCTTCTACTCAATTGTCTTTGTTTGTATGTTCTGTGGTCTCTGTGAATACTTGACTGTCCTGTTCATCCTCATGCCTCTACTACCTTGTCATATATACGTCTATGCACATACATACACAGGTGTGTGCGCATAGAAACGTATTTGTATATACAGTTATGAACAGTTATTCAGTTCATCTAGTGTTATTGTTTTTTGCTGAAAGTATTTTGATTAATTTTAGTCTGAATTTGTTTTTTATGTATGTTGAAATAGATAGGGATCCCAGAAATGTAACTAAAATATCTCAAAGTATGAAATGCATAAAGTCTAGGTGATAAAACATTCAACAGGACAGGAAAGAACAAATCAGAATTATATTTTCTACTCCATGCTGGAATGGAAATAAATTCAGTGTAATAGGATTTGGGACATGAAATATATTTATTATGCCTACAGAGTAAACTGATGAGTGGGAATTTTTTAATAAGCAGAATAAATGCCAATCTAGATAAATCTATCACAAAAGCAAACAATCTCTTTATAAATAGCATCAGATCACATCACACCATGGCTATCTTCTTTTTTTTTGTTTGGTGTCACCTTGCATAAACCTTCCCCCTTTCATCAGTCCTCAGTCCTAAATCACACACATTCATCACCCTAAGGTCAAACCAAATTTTCTGGCTGTGCAGTAGTCCAGGACAAAATCATTATCTGTTCCCCAGGGCTGATCAGCTGACACTGCAAAGCTCATAGTTGCAGAAGCAGAATGTTACTGTGGCCAGTTCTGTGAGCCCATTTCCTGCTTTTAAAGATGAATTTGCATACTCGTTTAAACAGTAATGTGATTTAATTCACAACCTAATGACCATGTGTTCAGAGTCATAAGACACTGGGAAATTTTTCATGGAGGATTTAGAAGAAAGTAAACAAGGAACAGGGAGTTCCAGAAGTGGGATGAGGGCTAGAGTTACAGCTCCATGGCCGAGCTCTAGGCTAGCTTATGAGTTACTGACATTGGTTCAGATCCTGGCTCTGCCACTTAGCAGCTACATAAACCTTGAGCAAGCTGTGTAAGTGTTGAGAGTCCAAGTTTCTTCATGCATAAGACAGGGATGCCTGCCAGAGTCTTCAACTACTGAGGGAGATGTATGTAAAATTCTGGCTATATTTACACTTTAAAAGTAGTTCCAGATTATCTCAGAAAAACCAATTTGCTTTTGTAAACATAAGAAAAGCAAAGACATCTCCCTGGAAACTCACAGGGTGCTCTAGACAGGGAATCAGTGTCCATACTTATTAGGATCCCAGAAGAATTTCATACCAGGCAATCCACAGCTACTATACTCCCTAAGAACCAGAGATGTCAACAGAAGCCAAAGAATAGAATACTCCCCCCGACAAAGACAAGAACAGATATCAGCATCTAGAATTACAATCTTTCCAAACACATTTTTTTTTAATAAAGAAGTCCAGAAATACACACTGGAAAAAAAGAAAAGACAACTTCTTCAACAAATAATGGTGTTCAAGCTGAAGGGCTGCATGTAAAAAAAAAATCCAAATAGATCCATACTTATCACCCTGCACAAAACTCTACTCCAAATGGACCAAAGACCTCAACATAAAGTCAGATACTTTGAATCTGATAGAAGAGAAGGTGGGGAATAACCTTGAACTCATCAGCACAGGAAAAGACTTTCTGCATACAACACTGTCAACACAGACACTAAGATAAAAAATTAGTAAGTAGGACCTCATGAAACTGAGGGGTTTCTATATAGTAAAAGACACCATCATGAGGACAAACCAGCAGGCTACAGAATGGGAAAGGTTTTTACGACCTGTAAATCCAATGGAGGACTAGAATCCAAAATATATAAAGAACTAAAAACAAAACCTGGATACCAAGAAAACAGCTCAATAGAAATGGGGTACAAATTTAAACAGAGAATTCTCAAAAGAGGAAATTCAAGTGGCCAAGAAACACTTAAAGAAAAGTTCAACATCCTTGTCCAGTAGGGAATGCAGATCAACATTTCAACATCTAGCAGGGAAGCATGCGGAGCCTGGGGAACACCCATCTGTTGCTGGTAGAAGTGACAACTTGTACAGTCATCATGGAAATCAGTGTGGCAGCTCCTGGGAAAGACAGGAATCAATATACCCCAAGATCCCAATATATCTTGGGGATGTACCCAAAGGATGCTTCATCCCACTACAAGGGCACTTGCCCAACCATGTTCATTGTTGTCTATTCATAATAGCCATGAACTGGAATCCATCTAGATGTCCCTCAACAGAAGAATGGACAAAGAAAATGGTACATTCACACAATGGAGCTTTACTTAAATGTTAAGAAAAATGAAGTCATAGCACTCACAGGTAAATGGATGGAACTAGAAAAGAAATCATTGTGAGTGAGGTATCCCAGAGTTAGAAAGAGAAATCTGGTTATATATTCACTGTTATGTCAATGAGAATCAAGTTACAGTCTGTAGGGTCACAGAGGATAGGTGAGAATTTAGTAACTAGGGTGGAAGAAAGGATCTCCCTAGGAGATGGGAACAGTAGGTAATTATGGATGAATGAGGTAGCACTGGTGGGGGCTGGAACTGAAGAGTTAAACGGGGAGTGGAAGGAAGGTAGGGGATGGGGGAGGGAATATGGGGAGAGACAACTAAAATTAAGTGCCATTTGAGCGTAGTGTGGTAATCTAATAAAATAGAAGCTTCCTAAAATATATACGTATATGAAGGCAATCTAATTGAAATCCCCAAATAACAGGGAGACAGAGCTCCAACAGGCCATCTTGTGTCATTAAATGCTTCCAATATGGGGACTGGGTTCAATTCTAGGAGAATCCCCAAAGAAGTCAGGCTGCTGTCAAGACTATAGGTTTCTCTCCCCAGCTGATGACAAAATCCCACTGTGTAAGACAACAGCTGCACAACTCATTCAGCAGAGAAGTTGAGCTGATGCCTACTTAGAGCCTTCAACCCCTACATTCTAAAGTTTGGGGTACAAGAAGATATTCAACACACTAAATAGAGAGAAATTTAAACACAAAGCCAGTCACAACCACTTGGATCGACCGCGGTGTTCTGCCTGCAGGATAAGGTAGTGCAATGGAGGAACAGAGCTTGTGGGAGTAACCAACCATTATATGATTTAAGGCCACTCCATAAGATCGAACCCATACCTGACACTTTTTGGATGACTAAGACTAGATAGCACAGAGACCTGGGGTAAAACCAAATATTCGATATTCTATGAAAAAGTAGCAATAAATGACTCCTAATGACATTCTGCTATGTTTATAAAAGCTTCCACTGCAGATGGGAAAAAAATGCAGAGACTCACAGCCAGACATTACGTAGAGAGTTAGAGACTTTGGAACACTCAGTCCTAAATAAGGTGTCTCCATTAAATACCTCCCCTCAGGGCTCAGGGAACCCTGGGGAAGAGGAGGTGGAAAGAGTGTAAGAGCCAGAGGGGATGGAGGATGACCAGAAAGAAAGGCAATATGATCAAAGCACATAGGAACTCACAGAGACTAAGGCAGCACTGAGTTTTTTGCTAATGATGGCTTCCAGTTCAGTGTTTTCATGGGATTCCTGACTGTGCAAATGAGTATCTCTCTTGTGCCATCTCTTGGGCTCTTTTCCTTCTGTTGTTTGTTTTGTCCACTTCCACTGTGATAGTTTGTTTTATTTTATATTTTATTTTACTTTGAAAAGAGAAAGAAGAAAAGCAAAAATGAAGTAGGCTTCTTTTACTGCTTTTGATCGGTTGTTTTCGGCCTTCTTGAGTGGCGGCTTTAACAGAAGCCCCTTTATGCCTTGTGGCCACTTGCAGAACACCCTGCCCACACATATCTTGCTCTTCCTCTTACCTGGACCCAAAAGGAGTGTCCTGTATTTCAGGTATCAGGTACAAAGAGCTCCAGTTTGGGGCAGTCTAAGCTGAATATTACCCAGCAGGAGAGTTTAAGATGGAAGCCCGCCAAAGCCCAGGGAGAAGCTTCAGGTCGTCTTTCCTCTTTACCTCTGTTCATTTCAGCTAGCGGTGACAAAGGGATGGGATAAAACCAAGGCTGCTGTTTCAGTCGCTGTTCACACCTGTGACTACCAGGCTGATCTACTTGCCAGCCTCTCGAATTCCGTCCTTTCTACTGAAGCCCAACACGATCCCATTTGACTTCCTATCATTAGGATGATACAATCCAATTGGTCCTGTGCAGGAATAATGGTTGATAGAGCATATGGCATGTTAACCATTGGGGGATTACTGTTAATTAAAAGGGGGGAAAAGCCCTTGATACGTTCTGCTCAGAGCCACAGGAATAGGTGATGTGTCACCCTCGGTTTGAGTCACAAACAGCTCTAGCTAAGTCTCAGAAAATATCACCCCTGTAACCCTAGTATTCTTGAGGCTGATGCTAGAATATTGTTGTGGGTTCCAGCCTGCCTGAGCCACGGTTTTGGAACTTATCTCAAAATCGAAAATCTCCCCAAAATAAAATAAATGACAAATTTTGAACCATGAGTGACTGAACTCAATTGTGCTGTCGGTGGTACAGTGTTGCATACCCATGCTGCAATGGATCCCAAGACCTAAAATCGAACTTTTAGAGTTCATTTTCCAGATATGGACATTCAAAGAAGTCAGGGATTCTGTAATTTGAACTGGATAGTTATTGTATAATCTATGGCCCTTGTCTATTTATATAGTATCAGTAGATCCATGTGTGATCACTGTTCCTGTCTGTGAGTCTCTGATTCTTTCCACACACACATTTCTTTTTCTTTTCTTTTCTCTTCTTTTCTTTTCTTTTCTTTTCTTTTCTTTTCTTTTCTTTTCTTTCCTTTTCTTCAAGACAGGGTTCTTTGTGCTGCCCTGGCTGTCCTGGAACTTGTTCTGTAGACCAGGCTGGCCTTAAACTCACAGAGATCTGCCTGCCTCTGCCTCTTGAGTGCTGGGATTAAAGACATGCACTGCTACCACCTGGCTGTTATTTTCTTTTCTATATTTATTTTTATGTGCATTGGTGTTTTGCCTGCATGTATGTCTGTGTGAGGGTACCATATCTTTCGGAAATGAAGTTACAGACAGTTGTGAGCTGCCATGTGGGTGCTGAGACTCAAACACGGGCCCTCTAGAAGAGTCGTAAGTCATCTACCTGAGTCATCTCCCCAACCCCTCCATATTTTCTAATGGGAAATATGAGAATATTCAGGGAAATATGAAATAGTCAGGGAAATGATGAGATCTTAACTGCTTTAGGACCCTACAGAAAGGAAGTGACCATCATAGACACTTCTCTTGAATTGTAAAATACACATGATTAGTCTTCCCCTACATAAGTTCAATGACCCCAGTGGATCATGGATTAGGCTCAGACGTCCTGCAATGGGAGATTAATTCTTGATCTTTCTGAGGAAGGATTCTCCATTGCATTTCTTTCTTTCTTTCTTTCTTTCTTTCTTTCTTTCTTTCTTTCTTTCTTTCTTTCTTTAATTTTACGTATTTATATTTTTCGTATGAGAGCTCTGCGTGTGTCCCTGCATGGCAGAGGAGGGCATGAGATCCCATTGTAGATAGTTATGAGACAGCATGCAGTTGCTGGGATTGGAACTCCAGACCTCTGGAAGAGCAGCAGCTAATGCTCTTAAGGGCTGAGCCATCTCTCCAGTCCTCTCCATTGTATTTCCAAGGAGTACTCAATGAACCATTCTGGCCACATGCAAATTTTGCTCTGTAGATTACAATCTCTACCAAAGAGTCTTATCATGAATAGATAGCAGCACACCTATTACTGCTGGTTCCCGTGGTGACTCAGGGGTAGGAACAGGTGAAGTGGGTGGTTTTAGCTTAGTGTGTTGTCCTGGGAACAGAACTTGAGCTTTTCAGGTATGGGGAACCTGGTACTGGTGGGCCGAGATCTGCCTTTATTGTGTCTGCTAAGTAGTAGTGTTGCATCAGCACTGCCTGCCCTTCTGCTCACCACTAAAGCACAGCATGGGCTCTTGAAGCTAGACTCAAAGTTCCTTCCCTACCTGTAGGTGTGGTGCCAGTTATGCTGGGAGAAGGTGTGCCATGAGGTTTAGGGATTTCTGTGCACAGTGATAGATCATCTGTGCTACACAGATTGTTCTAGAACTTTAACGTCTGATTAGAGAGCATGGTCTTCATTGCTTATTGTTCTTTCTCTGTCCAAGCCTAGAAATAAAGAATAAAAACATAGTGGGGCGTGTTTGGGTACGAAGAGGTTTGAACTGACCCTTCCTTCTTAGATATTATGCGTTTTATTTTCTCCTTTGATGATTGTCATGTTAATTTACCTCTCTGAATGAGGTAGTGTGAAAAATGTATCTTCCTGCCTCATTCCATGGTACCCCTGGGTCCTAAAGTGCTCAGTCTCAGCAGGTGTTCCTTTTAGCTTCACAAGGAAACTGCTTACATGACAGGGGGCATTTTGAAGGGTTTTTCATGTGGAGTTTTGCAATACCCCGTAGTAGAAACAGCCTTGCCCAAGAAGGCTGCGGCACTGTCTGTCAGATGCTGGAAACCCTGCAGAAAGCCACAGAGCTTCCCAAAGCAATTCAGAATTGTTGCCGCGGGTTACAGATCCTGCCGTAGATTTCCCGAGTCCCAGAGTTAGTGTTACACAAACTGCCATTTGTGAATCCCAGATTCCATAAGAGCAGTAGCAGCAGCAGATGGCAAAAAATACATTTCTAATTCACTTAAAATCTGCTTTAAGAAATGAGTTCTCCCTGTACTCTTTATACTGTTATTTTTCCCCTATATGTCTCTTCTCTGTCTTCTAAATAAAATCATTATGAAGAAGAATGTCTGGCTGATGTTCCTCACTGCCGAGAGGCAACAGCAGTTTATGTCCCGTCCTCTTACTAGGGAGTCATAATATAAACCTCTATTACCAAGGAACAAGGAGCTGCATTTTGTTGTTTTTAATGTCTGAGGCCCTAGAGAGAGCAAGGTGCTAGGGTATAAATCTACCTTTATGTGTATGGAATGCTTCCTTATTTTAAAATGCACAGCAGTGTCAAGAGCAATCATCAGTTTGACTCAAAGGCTTGTGGGATGACCTTAAGATTTGGTTTTCCGGCACTTTCTGTATCAAAAGCAAAGCGATTATACCTTAAAAACTTGCCTTTGATAACTAGGGTATAATCACAGATATTATAGATGGATTTTTTAAAAATTATCTGGCTGGAAATCAACAGAGAAATCTTTAATGGAGACCGCACTCTGCAGAACATTTGATTAACGTGTTCTCACTCCTCTGAGCTTAACATCTCACGGGGACAAGATGCACATGGGCCGTCTGTGTCTAATGGAACCATTTTCTACAGAACACACTTGGGGGCCAGGGAAACAGTTTGATTAGAACTGTGTAGATGTGTTCCCCACATCAGGCCTGTTCAAAACCAAACTCCCCTTGGGCAGGGAATAAGTTCACAGTCGTGGGTTCAGCTGCGGGTGAGGGCTGAACTCCGTGAGTGAAGGCACAGGAGGAAAGCTCGGGTTAGGCCCTGTCTATGGGCTAGGTAGAGAAAAAAGTTGATGGATAACTAGTTAGATTGATAAAATACATAGGGAAGTAGAGTCCTGAAATATCACAGAACACAGGTCTGCTTTGAAGAGATGCCTTTGAAAGGAGCCTACAGCTCCCCGGTGTACTGGAGGCCAAGAGAATCCTCCACCACCAAGTCAGTTTAGATGACGAGACTGCCAATCTGAAGCACTATCCCCATTCCTGACTGGATACTGGGTAGATTTTCTGAAAAGTCCCAGCTATGATTATGAGACAAGTCAGGAAAACCAGGAACCGAGTTGGGCATTTACTTAGGCATCTGGCACACTAAACTTACCATGCTTTTTGGCTAAGGTACTTCCCTCTGTATTGTGAAGTAATGTTCTCTGTCTCAGGTTAGTCTTTAGAAGGATGGTCACTAGCTATCTAGATCCATCTCCAGCATGGCCAGTTAAACACTGGCATTGTTCTTGTAGTAGACAAATGGGCCATTGAGGGGCGCTCTTGAGGCACGTGTGTATTGTGATTTCATTTCAAACTCCACAGTCAGATACTGACTCAGCTCCCTCCCTGGCTGGCTGTGGAAAGGATGATAGAAAATTCTCAGCAAGCTGGTGTAGGGAACCCTTTGCAGTCTGCATTCACAACACAGCGCAGACAGAGCCCATTCTTCGTCCTGGGGAGAATGGCTTGCACAAGTGAAATGCTTCTTGGCTGTGTGCAGATTCTCTTGGAAGAAATCGCTGTTGGGAGGAGACTGGCGGCATCCCTTGAAGATGAGGGCGACCTTGAGCAATCCATTAGATTAAGACGGTCACCTCTTTTCTGTGCCTCCGGGTGGTTATTGATGAATATTAACTGAATGTTCCCCGTGTGTGCCAGCTGTCACTGTGATGAGAAAGGCTGATAAGCTGTTTAAATTGCTGCTGTTTGTTGAGCTGAGTGAGTCTAAGCTGTGAGAAACTTACTGGGGCTGTCTGTGAGTATCACCGCCAGCCTTAGGGTCACGGGGAGTCACATGTGAATTAAGCCAAAGGTTGCCAGTTCTGCCCCCTTCCCAGGGAAGTCTGGTCTGAGGAAAATTTTTTGTTCCCTCCTCTTCCTCTCTTGCTTTCTCTCTCCCTCCCCCCACCCATACTGCATTTTTTTTCCCCTAACACTGGGAACCGAACCCAGGGTTTCACTCATGCTAGGCAAGAACTTTACCACTGAGCTGTGTCTCAGCCTGAAACGACTGGCTCTGTGACCAAGGGAAAAGCGCATGCGCGGGGGGGCCGGGGGGGAGTGAAGGAATAAGTGGGTGATGAATATTGGTGCTTTCCCAGGAGGGGGATACTTGATACTCAGTTCATTTCTGGGCAGGGCACAGCATGTCAGGGGAGAAAGCACCCATCTTTGGGTAGAACTTTGGCTTAGGTGCAGAAGACTGTCACAGGAATGCTGTGGGCTTCTGCATTCTCTCTCTCTCTCTCTCTCTCTCTCTCTCTCTCTCTCTCTCTCTCTCTCTCTCTCTCTCTCTCCTTTCTGGTATCCTGGAAGCAGCAGACTAAGAGAAAGCAGCCTTTGGCACATTAGGAAAGTGCACGTTAGGGAAGCAAGTCCATAATCTCTCTGGAGGGCATTGCTCAGTCAGTACAGGGACCAGGCCAGAGAGCAGGCACCCAGGTTAGAAAAGAGGCCCAAGGCCCTTTCTCCAGGGAGCTCAGCATGACAGAAAGTACACAGAAAAACATGCATGTATGGGTTTCTTTTCATACCTTGATTTTACCTGCTTTGTATATATAAAATAGAGCAATTAAATGGTTCGTGATAAATGAAAAGATAATTTGTGGACTATGAGTTTTATTTGGCTAGTTTATAACCTTAGGGTTTGGTATGGAGCTTGACTGGATTAGAAGTTCTAATGCCCGGGGCTGGAGAGATGGCTCGGTGGTTAAGAGCATTGCCTGCTCTTCCAGAGGTCCTGAGTTCAATTCCCGGCAACCACATGGTGGCTCACAACCATCTGGAATGAGGTCTGGTGCCCTCTTCTGGCCTGCAGACATACACAGAGATAGAATATTGTATACATAATAAATAAATAAATAAAAAAAAAAGAAGTTCTAATGCCCAAGTCTTTTTATTTATTTATTTATTTTAATTAATTTATTTATTTAAGATTTCTGCCCCCTCCCCCCACCGCCTCTCATATCCCTCCCCCTCCCCCAATCAAGTCCCCCTCCCTCATCAGCCCAAAGAGCAGTCCGCTAATGCCCAAGTCCTTTAGTCTGGGTTAAGCAAATACCCCATGCAGGTGGGGGTGGGGTTGTAGCTACTGCCTACACAGCAGAGCATGCAGCAGGTCCTGGGTTCAGTCTCCAACACAACTAACAGAACAAGCAAACAGATAAAATGCCTGTTCTGAAGAAAATCCCATAGAAAATGGGAATCAAAGACCCAGGAGACAGCGTTTGTTTGTTTGCCCTAACTGCATGCTGCATCCAAATCCATGCATTTGGGGATCACCCCACATTTATCTCAGACTTCAACTGTAATTTTAACATTTCATCAAAGAAATTGCTACTCAAGGCTGATGTTTGTGATGATGCACGTACATGAAAAATTAAGAAGCAGAGAAAGGGAGGATGGATCGGAGATGAAATAACAACAGAGAAATATATAAACTGGGAAGAAGCTGTCAATTACAAATCATGCAGCAATTTCTAAATGTCACATTATGGTGTTCATCTTTATGGTAATAATGTCAAATACGAAAATCAAATGAACAATTCCTAGAAAGCAATAATAAATCAACAAGATGCCTCAACAGAGAGAGTGCCTGCGAGTCCAAATATGCCACCAGTAAGTAAGGAAGCTGAGTCACTACTTAAGTCTAAGCATTCAGCAACACAAAGCCGGAGTCTTTTACACACGAGGCTTGATAAATCTTCAGGGAACAAATAATTCCTTTATTATTCAAATAGTCTTAGAGAGAGGAGAAAGAGTCTAAGCCATCTGGCTGCTCACTGGAAGTGAATAGGAAAGTGAAAACCATCAGGTTAGTCTCATTAGAGAGTACACATTTTAAAACTTACACTTATAAACAGTAGTTTAGTTCAGCAAGGTGTTTGCCCAGTGGGTAGTTATTCAAGGAATGCAAGCATAGTTTTGTTTGTTTGTTTGTTTGTTTTTTAGATGCAGCCACTCATTATGTAGACCAAGCCTCAAACTTGTGATCTTTCTGCTTCAGTCTCCTGAGAGCTGGGGTTTCAAGTATATGACACTCACTACATTTGGGTACTATTTTTAAATCTATTAATTCAATTATTCTCAACAGGTCACAAGAGATAATGTCATAAACCATGGGATCATATTAACTGACATAGGAAAAATATTTGATGAAATTCAACACTCTAGTAGGGTTAAGAATTCCTACTAAATCACAGGCTGATTTTTTTGTTGTTGTTCTTTCAAGACAGGATTTCTCTGAGCAGCCCTGGCTGTCCTGGAACACACTCTGCATATCAGACTTGCCTTAAACTCAGAGATCCGCCTGCCTCTGCCTCCTGAGTGCTGGGATTTAAAGGTTTTTCACTTCCCGCTGAAAAACGTTTTCTTAACTTGACAGAATATATCTTTTTAAAAGGAAATTACTAATCAATCTGTAATAATGCAATTCCCATTAAAACCCCAAAGACATGCTCGGGATGCCACCAGTGGATTGCAGAGGTTACACAGAGCTAAGGTAAATCCCAGGACAGAGGAGGTGGAACCTGCCAGCATCAGGAGAATCTAGCAACTAGAATGAGAATTGGGGGTGGAGCAGATGGCAAAGATAAACAGAACAGAATTCTTGAATGGTCTGAAACACATGAAAATACATAAATAAATAACAGTAGCAACACTGCACACAATACTGTCAAAACGCTGTCCCTGATAAAGCGGGAAATGAGATCATGACTTTGATCTCAGCACTTGCAAGGAGAGGACAAGCAGATCTCTGTGAGTTCCAGGCTAGCCATGGCCGCACTGTGAGACCCTGTCAAAAACACTAGGGGTGGGAGTGAGGCGGTTCCCCTTATGCCAACACTCACAGGGTGCTCAGTAATTTAAGACTGAAAAATGAAATAAAACTTGAAAACCTTTACCAACTAACATAGGAAGATGCATTTATGACTTTAAGACAGGGACATAGTTGATAAACTTGACATGGGAACCACAAGGCATGAAAATATTAACAAATGCTTCCACATTAAGGCCCAAATTTGTAAAAAATAAAAGATCCCCTTATTTTCAATATATAAAAGCCTTCAAGTGATTGTTACTAGGACTAAAGAGTGGGCCTACCGATCAGTAAAAGAAAAAGAACAAAATAATCAGGCAACTCATGGCACAGGGAAATCCCACAGTGGGTTCATGAACGTGATGAGATTTGCAACCTGGGACTGGAGAGATGCTCGGTGGTTAAGCGCATGCATTGCTCTTGTGGAGGATCTGGGCTCATTTCCCAGCATTCACAGGGAGCAGCTCACTGTTAACTCCAGTTGTTAGAAAGCATCTGATACCTTTGGCCTTTTAGGGCACCCACATTCGCGAGTGCCCTTGCATGTGAGCACACACACACACACACACACACACACACACACACACACTTGAATTATATATAATTTTATAAATATAAACATGTATATATATAACGTGTATTTTAAAAGATGGTGAAATGTGTACGATACTGAGGTGTCTTTTCATTCTTGCACTGGTGCGAGTTAAAAGCCCCCAAACTATCAAATACTAGAAAAGCTGACAGGAAAGGAAGCTTTCGTATATGGCTCTTGAGAAAGCTATAGCAAGTATATTACTTTGGAGAAGAATTGGCAGTAAATGAAAGTATAAAAACACTACGTCATGACTCCCAATTCTACTCGAAGGTGTATAAAGGAACTCATGTCCACATGCCAAACATAGGAACGGTCACTTTACAGTTGGTTATGAGAAAAGCCCGACACAGTGTGCAAGTCTGTCCAGTGGAGTGAGAACTGAAGCCAACCACGTAGCAGTCATTCTTCAGGGGCATAATGCTTAAACATGAACCCGTATCAAACGACTAAACCTAAAACTGGCCTTTGGAATAATGGAAGTGGAAGGTGATATAGACTGTCGGTAACCTCAGGAAGTTAGAGAAGAGCGTGGATCTGTGAAGAACATGTGGAGAACCTTAAACATAACAAAGCTGTTTCTTCCCCAGAGGAAATAAACCAGAGCAGCAGGGATAAGTGCGTGGTTCCAGTAACGCTGGGAGACACGTGCTTACCCCGTTCTCAAGTTCTTTTCTATAGATCAGGAATAATTCATAATAAAGCCCGGAAGCCAAGGAACAGCTGCAAATGAGAAGGGCCACGCAGTGTAAGTGACATGCCATTAAGCCGGTCTAGAGAGGCAGTGTGTCCCTGCACCAGGTAAGGGATAGGAAAGGACCCCCCACCCCCCCTCCGCCCAATGGAATGCAGAGAGGTAGACCGCGAGTTCTCGAGCAGTGGTTGGAGCCACAGAGCTGGTTAGGTGGACTGGCAGTAATGCCCATTTTTACAGGGAGAGGTCAGCTGGTGCCAGCTCTCCACTGAAGAACGACCCAGAGCTCATCCACGTGGGCGGTCCATTCCCTTCTTGGTACATCATTGCTTATTTGTATCGGACTGTCCGAGAGGAAGAATCATCTAGGTACTTTCTACGTGGATCTTCTCTCAGCCAGGTGCGGGGGGGCTGGAGACGGAATCTGGGGGTGAGGGAAGTGGCCACAACTTTAGCCAGCTGCTGTTCATAGAAATGAAGGTGCTATCAGCTTCCCAAAGCAAAGGAAGCCAGAAATCTGGACTTTTTTTTTTGAAAGAAAGAGAGGTGAAATTTCCTGATTTTTAAATATTTCACAAATTGGAGTATTGCTTACACTACTGTATAGGAGAAAGCATCAAGAAGAACCAGTTGCCTGCAGATTCCTGCAGCAGACGGTCATCCTGCTGGTAATGCCCAAAGAGGCACCACTGCTGGGGTCTTGTGACAATTCTTATTAGTGCCCTCTTGCTAAGAAACTCACAGTAAAAAGTAGGATCAAACACACTCATACGAACACACAATACACTAGCCCTCGACCACTGCATACATCCCGCACGCTACACATATACACATATACACTGCACATGCCCACACATTATACACAGTACATACATACAACACATACAGAGCAATATGTGCACACATACTACAGAGACACATCACACATGTGCATGCATAATACATAATACATACCCACTCCCCACACCTACACCCACACTACATACCACATTCTACTCTCATGAATCTGTGTGGCTGAAATAACACACCAGGACTGCGAACTCAAAATGCAGAGCTGTGTGATCTGGAAGAAGGCATGGGAATCTCCTGGAGATGAACTATGACCTCCACTCACTCTGGCCCCTTCTGTGTAGCCTCCTTCCCAGGCCTTCTCTCTCTTTCTGGGGGAAGCACCCCCACCCCAAAGACATTTGAGTTTCTCAGCCCCATTCAGTAGCTTATTGTATGCTGGGGGCAGAGGGGGCTGTGTTGGGCATTGGTGTGCCTCGAAGCACTAAACCATACCTGGCTTCTCTCCTGGCCAGGAGAGAAGACTGTAGAAGCAGAGGAAATTTAGGGTGGTTATAGAAGGTCTCTTATTCGGATATAATGAAAGAGCTGTCCATTCCCCCAGCCGACTGAAATGATAACTCTGGAGTTTATTTTTGGAAAAAGTACTTCTCATGCTGTAAAAATGTAATGGCCTCTGAGTGACAAGGGAAGTTCCAGATGGTTTCCAGTTTCCAGGCTGCCGCAGAAGGTGGCTGCCAGGACAGGGCCCTCCTAGCTTCCTGGGCAGACAGGTAGTTATAGGAAACACCCCTCCCCATTCACTGGGTACAGTTACAAACAGGAAGCCTGCATATATTTTCTTCTTTCTCTGAACAGAAGGCAGGACAGAGGAGACAGACCTCTGGGTAAGCCTGCTAAGATTAACAGCTTCGGGGTGCAGAGCTTTGCTGTCTCAGACCTGTCAACACTTTTACCCCTTTCTGGTTTACAGCGTGATTTTACAGAAGCAAATTCCTCCAACTAGGTGTTCATTTAAAGCACAGCATCTGATCATTATATTATCTTCTGCCACAGGACGGACTGACTCTCTAAACAATGTGCAAGCAACCCCCCCCCCCCGGGGTCTCGTTAAGATGCAGATTCGGATACTTTGGTGTAGAAAGGGCCCAGAGGCTAGTGGGAGCTCCCAGGTGATCCGGAAGTTGGTAGTCTGGCCATGTACTGCATCTGGCAAAGGAGGCTGCAGAGAAGAAACTGGGGGAAGATACAGCTTCCCTTTTTATTCTGAGATGTGCCTCCCCCCCCCCCCCAACCTCACGCAGGAAGGTACATTATCACCCGAGCCTTGTTGGGGTGAAGTCTTGGCTGCAGAGGCCCAGAGGGAGGTTTTTTGGGCATGTCTTTGTGAGAGAAGATGACAGGGCCAGCCGGCATTGTTCTCAGAACCGCAACCCTGGCTCTCCACTTTCCTGTCAACTACTCTCTGGGCTTCAAAGTAGCGGCAGCAGAAGGCTGGGGGAGGGAATGTGTGAGCCGAGGGCATTGGTGGCTTCCAAATGTGGCAAATTAGCAGTTGTTTGCTTCGTTTGAGATTGGGGCTGATCAGGTAACTGAGAGCGAGAAGGAGAAGGCTGTGTGCCTCGTCGTTCCCAAGGTTTCTCTTGGTCCAGCCTGGATGGAGAGAAATTAAGCCCTCCAGTGCCAGGCCATTTGGCTTGAGTCCCTGGCATGCAGGTGTTGTCACAGTCAGCCTGGCCCCTCCTGCTTCCGACAGGGAGGTGCTGAGAACCTCTGGGCCCCATAGGACCACAACAGATGTTGTTTTGTCCTGGCAGCTGAGCGAGAGCCTCACCCGCAGTGTAAACATGTCGTTCGTTCTGCCCCTTGTCCCCTCTGCCTCAGAACAACTGTCTTCCTCTCCAGTCTTTAAGCACTTTGCCATACTTGAGTTGGTGAGGGAGTGTGGGCCAAGGCCTGGGGTGCTGCTTCTGCACAGTGGGGAAGGTGCTAGCTACAGACCAAGGCAGAAACCAGACTCAGTGGCAGCCAGTTGCCAGGGCCTGAGAATTCCACTCAAGCCCCACCTACGGCGTCCCTCGAGAGGCTCTGGCCTGCCAGGGTTCACCATAGTCAGAATAAAATAAAGGCTAAGGCTTTAAGATAGTTTGGAAAATTCTGGAAACCCTCTAGCAAATGCTTGTCAGATCCTGGAGCAAAGCTACATTACTGAGGATGGCTTTGAAGTAATTTTGGGATATGAGAGTGATAATTTTTTTGAAAATTGAAATTATGTCCCATTCAAATTTAAAAACAAATGAAAAAGAAGAGTCCCCAAGTGAAAGGAGAACAAGTCACTGATAATTCACTTTTAAATTGCAATCTGAGTGGGCAGGAGCGGCAGTGTGCGTGCGTTCGTGTGTGTGTGTGTGTGTGTGTGTGTGTGTGCGCGTGCGCGCGCGCGCGCGCGCGCGTGCGCGATGGGAAGCCAAATCTCACAGTAGCAGGGACTTCTGGTTGAGGCTACAGTAGCTGGCATGCTTACCAGGCATACGTGAAAACCTTAGTCCAGACCCCAGCACTGCACAAAGGGGGCACAGTGGCCTATACCCATAATCCCAGCACTCAAGAGTTGGCAGGCAACAGGATGAGAAGCTCAAGGGAATCCTTGGCTACATAGCAAGTTAAAGTCCAGCCTGTGCCAAATAGTGAGACCTTGCTTTAAGAAACAAAGTACTTTCCCTGCTCCAAACAAAAAGGCTATTTCTATAGAAAAAAAAAATCTATTTCTAGGGAGGGAGTGTAAGAGATTCCCCAGACCTTAGTAGGCCTCCATACCATAGCACAACTGACCCCATGATGGAAGTACCACTGAGGCCTTGGAACTCAGCATGTAGGCAGCACCATCTGCCAAAATGAGAATCAAGACCCTGATCCATCGAAGTCCGTAGTTCTGGGAAAGGCTCTACATGCACTAAGCTTGCTTTTTGCTTCTGTTCTTCCACTCTGGCTGTTTCTGCCGAGGTGTGTCAGCCAGGATGTGGGGTTTGTGCTCAGAAGCTACTTGGGACTACACTCACGTCTCAAGCACCCAGTGCAGTGGCTGTCCAGCTCATAAGGACTTTCTACTGGCTCAAACTTCTGTCTGAGTGGCTTTTGTTAGCATTCAGGCATTATGCTGGCCGGCTCTTAGGGTCCTCAACTGCTGTCACTAAGAGCACTCCTTGTGCGCATGTGCTGCTTAGTACTCAGGCATCTGCACTGGCCAGCCCTAAGAGTCTCGGCAGAATACATCATCAAGCCGCCACTCCTGCATAGAGGTATTCACCCCACCCCACGTCTCTGTCTTTTTTCTGTGGCTCGGGTCCCAGTGGCCTCTTCTGTTGCCCCTCTCTTCTCTTTCCCATCCTCCTTCAATAAACCTCCCAAGTGAACATTGTTAAGGTGTTAATTTCATTCTTCGACTGTGCGAGACAATAAAACAACAGTCTTCTCTGGTGGATACCCCATAGCAGGGGAAACTGATGAAAAGAAGCCTTGGTTTGCACAAGGGAAGAAGGGTGCATCTCTCTGCCTGATGCGATCGGCCCAACCCTGGCAATATTGTAAGTAATTTTGGTACTTAATAAAGATACTTGGGGGACATCACAATCAGGTGAAGAAGGAACAGGACTGCACCTCTCTCTCTCTCTCTCTCTCTCTCTCTCTCTCTCTCTCTCTCTCTCTCTCTCTCTCTCTCTCCATTGCACCCCAACAAGGAAGGGCAGAGCATGCCTACTTTCTGGCTGCCTCCTCTTGCTTAAAGTTTAGGTTCTCTCCTTGTTGATCAGCATGGTCCTGCCAGAGACTCCGTGGACAGACAGCGACTAGCATTCTCCGAGTAACTACTTTGCAGGGCCACATCCCGACAATCTATTCAGTGTGGCGAGCTGTACTGCTTTTATGATTTCAGTTTTGGAAGATTCAAAACTTGAGTTAAATTGCTCTTATTTTTAAAATCAAAGGCTCCACGGCATATGTCATGGCAGGAGTTGAAGTCGTGTTGAGTCTATGTCGTTTCTCTTGTCACCGCATGGGTGGAAGCTGTACAGAATGGAGGCTCTTCATCAGAGATGTACTGACGCAGTCGCATGGATAAGACTAGGCACAGGATGACTGCCATGTTTCTCTGGTGCTTTCCTTTCACAGTAAGCCTATGGGAAAAGCCGCTCTCTCACAATCAAATGCCTTGCCACCGTAACTGCCGTGAGCTACTCTGAGCAATTCACCAGCGATAGGCGAGTTCAGGACAAATGTTAGAGTCACAGAAACCTGCATACAGGTACCACAGTGGAACTGATGGGGAGGAGAAAGCAAAACAGAAGACCGGGTGCTTCGAGCTAAGGCAGACTGGGGCATGCTGGGAAGGACTGGGGCTCTTCTGACTGAGCTGTTTGTCCAGGAAAGATTGTCATTGTCCTCTCTACTCAGAATACCAGTCAATTAGAGTCACAGCTGATGTGGGATTCCGATCTCTGTATGCTGTAAATATGTTTTATTACCATTGGTTAATGAATAGAGCGGTTTTGGCCAGTGACTTAGCAGAGTAAAGCCAGGCAGGAAATACGAGCAGAGATATAGAGAGAAAGTAGGCGGAGTCAAGGAGATGCCACTTAGCTGCCAAAGGAGGTAGAAACCATGTAGCTGCCCATGTAGCAAGAGGTAATAAACCACGAGCCTCATGATAAAATGCAAAATAAAAGAAATGGGTTAATTTAAAATATAAGAACTAGCTGGAAATATGCATGAACCACTGACCAAATAGTGTTGTAATTAATATAGTTTCTGTGTGATTGTTAAGGTCTGGGTGGCTGGATACGAATGAGCATCCCGTCTACACACAGCTGCACAGATGAGATGCCAGAAGGGGGCGGTTTCATCCATATTTGCCACAAGCTAACTCTCCCGAGACACTCTCCATTGTACAAGCAAGTGCCCACACCCCAGTGATTCAGCAGGCTATGGGGGGCTGACAAGCTTGCAGGAACTTGAGGCTTTTGTGTATCTGAGTGAGCTGTGCTTAAACATTGCAGGGTCACCTTCCCAGGCCAAGGAAAAAGTGTAGCCTGGTCTCTTGATGAGGAATGTCTACATTTGGTCCTGGTCTCTGCTGACTGCAATGGTCTTTCGTGAAGAGACAATTCTCATGACTATGACTCACTAGTGAAATTCTGATGTAAGATATGCTACAGGAGGTTAAACACTCTATCTCGTATCACAGGAAGCAAGCTATTCTGTCTCCAATAATAGAAACTGTATTTTCTCAAGCATTTCTTAAGTCCGCAGGATAAGCAGACAATTGAAATAAAAGTTCAGTGTATACTTTATTAATTTATCATTTAAATAATATATGGTATAAGTCAGTGTGCAAGTGCGTGTGTGTGTGGCACTGGGAACTGATCCATAGCTATGCTCACACGAGGCAAGTGTTCTACCACTGAATTACACACCCAACTCTAACATGTCACTACATATCAAAAGACGTTATTACTATTGTGTGAGTGTATATGTGTACACATGAAGGGGGAAGCATTTGTGTCTTGATATTCCAGTGAGGTTCAGAGACTAGCTCTGTGGAGTTAGTTCTCTCCTTCGAGCTCTATGTGGGTTCTGGGCATTGTTAGCTTGTGCAGTAAGTTCCTTTACCAACTCCGTCATTTCTTCAGCCTGTAAGCCATTTTTTTTTTAAAAAATAAAGTTTTTAAACTTCATTTTTAAAATATATTTTGTGTGAATGGATATATCGTCTGCATACTACATACATGCCTGGCGCCTGCAGAGACCAGAAGAGTGTGGTACATCCCTTAGGACTGGAGTTATGGTTGATTGTGAGCTGCCAAACGGGTACCGGAAGTTGAACCCAGGTACTGTGGAAGAGCAGCCAGTGCTCTTAACTGCTGAGCCATGCCCTTAGTTCCTTGTAAGTTATTTTAACCTGAGAGTTTTACAAAGCAAGAGGAAGAGAGTTGAGGAAATAACAAGTAAAAATGTTTCAGTGTGAAGGCACAGTATGACCTGCTTCCCGGGCAAGTGCTGTTGGGTCACTCACAGTCTTCCTACACCCTCCCCCAGCCCTGAGGTTACAGGCAAACATGACCACACCTGGCATTTACATGTATGCTGGAGATCCGAACCCAGGCCCTCAAGCGTGTACAGTAAGTGCTCTTACCCTATGAGCTGTCTCCTCAGCTTAACATTTTATCTTGTTGTTGTAATAACATGGGAATTGAGACCAGTCCTTTAAAAACAATTCCCAGGTGCCTGATGCGGATTGTTAAGTAGAGATACAATGTTGCACATCAGATGACTGGCATACCCATCTCGTACAACAGACCTCACCCCACCAACAGGAGACGCCTACTGCCCTCTAGTCAGCCTCTGTGAACTGCCTGACTTTCTGTCTCTGAGGGTGACTGCTCTCAACCCATGTAAATGGAATTGTGTAGTATTTATCTTCTGCAACCAGCTCGTCTTTCCTACTATAGCATCTTCAAGGTTTGGCCGTCCTTGCTGCCACACGTGGTAGGGGCTCTTTAATTTTTAAGGTGAAATAATGTTCTATTTATGGAGCCACCATGCTTCTTTTATTCACCCATCTGCTGATGGACCTGGAGGTTGTCTCCAGGCTGTGTCTGTTGTGAGGAAGACGGCAGTGAAGGTGAGTAGGTAGAGCTTGACACCATTTCTTCTGGATGCTCTTTTACACACGATTGCTCAATCAAATGAGAGTTCTATTTTCAGTTTTCAGAGGAACTTCCACATTGCCTTCCATGGTGGCTGCACTAATTTACATTTCTTCTAGTGGGTACCAGGGTTCCATATCTCCGCAGCCTTGTCAATAATTTACCATTCCTTTTGTTGATCATGGTTGTCACACTTGCCTTTCTATTGTTGTGATAAGCCAATGAAACCATGATCAATAATAACCTTGGGACCAAAGGGCTTATTTCATCTTATACCTCCTGTCCATCAGTGAGGAAAGTCAGGACGGCAACTCATGCCAATAACCACACAGAGGGAAGCTGCTTACTGACTTGCTCCTTCTGGCTTGCACAGCTACCTTTCTTCCATATCCCAGGTCCTCCTGTCCAGTATGGGGTGGCCGAGAGTGTCATCGTCAATCATACTCAAGAAAATGCCCCCACAGTCATGCTAAAGTCCACTTTCATGGAAAAATAATCTCTCAGTTGAGAGTCCCTCTTCCCAGGTATGCCTACGTTTGTGTCAAGTTAACGAAAACTAACACGCACAGCAGCCGTTTGCGCAGGTGTGAGGTGATGCCTCAGTGTGGTCTTGACTTCTTTCTCTGATACTTAGTGCTGCTGCCAAGTCTGAGGATCTGAGTTTAAATCCCGCATGGTAGAAGGAGAGAACTAACTCCTTCTGATTGTCCACTGACCTCTACATGTGTGCCATGGCATATCTGTGCCCCCCATTCACAGACAAACAAATAATTAAAAATAGTAAAAACTGTCTAATTATTTTGTCCATTTTGAAATTGAGTCACTTGTTCTTCATTTTTGCTGCTGGGTTTCGATTGCTCTCCCCTTTGCGCATGGGTGCTATGCTGTCCCTCAGCTTGACAGCACAGCAGATGAGTTCAGGAGTTCCTTAGAGGTTTTGAAACATGGATATAACTTTAAAATACTTTCTCCTATTCACAAAGACACAAATTCCCAAGTCCATGAAAGTCCTGATTTAGTCCCGTTCACGCGTCCTCTTCCTAATGTGTCTGAGCTGCGGAGAGGAACTCTTAAGTTTCTCTTGGTTTACTCCTCTGTCCATACCCTCTGTCTAAGCTGGGTACACAGACACTTCCCCTTGTCTCCCAGGAACGTTAACCTGCTGTATCTGCCCACAGGCAGGTGATGCTCTGTTTCTGTCTGAGCTCTTCCTTAGCTAGCAGCTCTTCTTCTCTATAGAAGTGGCAGAACTGCTGTGGCTTGGCTTGGCTCACCTTCCTGGGGTCTGGCCCTGTTTCTCCACCATCAGTTACCCCTTCCATCCCAAGTCTGGCACACAATTCTGGTTCTTGTTTTGGTGAATAAGGAATTTGAAGGAGAAATAGATTGTTCCTGTTCCAGGGACACATGGGACAGTGAATGACTAGAAGTCACACTGAGATATTTCCAGGGACCACATTTTAATCTTAAAGACACCAAAAAGGGGCCTCCATTGATATAGGTGTGCTCATTGACATAAATGGACAGTTTTGGTTCAAGCTTCCTCTATTTTGATATTTTCTATTTTTTTTTTAACCAAATCAGTTCAGAACATTTATTTCACATCTTCCCGTTTGGGAGGACTATAATTAATGCAAATGAGGAAGGATTTCATGTGTTTGTTTGAGACGGGGCTTTATGTAGCCCAGGTTAACCCCAAACTCAATATGTAGTTGAAGCTGGTCTTGAATTCTTCTCTTCCACAAGCACCAAGAATATAGGCTTCCCAGTACCTCTTTTAAGAGTGAGACCTTTCTCAGAGGCTCCTGAGCTGGAACTGATCTGAATGCCTCCTCCCTGGGGACTAGTTTTTATGGTGGCAGAAGGAATGAGGCAAGCTTTCAAAGGAGGAAGGCAACCAACAGTCCTCTTCATTTGTAACGCCTATGCACCACATCAACAACCGGCATAGTGGTCCATACCTTGACAATAACACTTGGGATTGTAGAGCTCAACAGGAGGGATACCAGAGTTGTACTGGGAACTTAGCAAACTCTTCGGTGCTAATGAACTCATGTTACTGGAGCATCAACAACCACTAATTTACTGAACCAGCATAACCCTCAACAACAGTCTGTACACATCTGTCCCTGTACTCACAGAGGAGGCCGGTCTTCACCCTTTACCAAGGAAACTTCTCCTTGCAACAGATGGGGACCATTATGGAAAAATCACAACCAATCAAAATGCAGAGGGGTGGAGCCCAGTTCATGATGGATACACTCCAAACACTATCACACAAGGGAGATTTCGCAAGAGTGGGGAGAAAGAACGTAAGAGTCAGAGGACCAAGGAGTTTGCTGTGAGACTGTGTCTCTTAGCAACACCAGAAGCCACACCTGTAGAGTCCCATCACCATGACTGCCCAGAAGTGAACTGAACAAAGAAGACATCAATCAACCCACCAAAATGGATGGGGAAAAGGCCATGAGGCTTCAATCCTAAACAAAGCATCGCAGCAACTGAATAAAGCTGGGAGCAGAAGAGGGGGTCCTTCCCCCGAAGAGCAACCAAATTGGTTGTCCCGCACCAAATGGTCAGCCCTGAAAACATACATGCATGTAACATTATATAAACACACCAGGTTATAGTTAGAAATATGTATGTATGTATGTATATATATACAATGCTAACAATTAATGGAAGAAGAGGCCATGACTTTAAAGGAGAGTTGGGGGGTGCATATGGCAGGGTTTTGAGGGAGAAAAGGAAAAGAAGAAATGTTGTAATTTAGATACAATATATCATAAACAATAACAATAAAAGAATGAGGACCTTAAGAGAACTAGAAAACACTTATTGGAATAAGCCATTGAAGGTTAAAAACCCAAAATACCCAGAGGCCCCCCACTGGCTTGTATACTGTTCTTTCATTGATGAATGACATTACTATTTGTAGTACCGATTTCAATGACTTTGACAACATATTCCCATGAATGTGCATGCATGCCACCTTGGGAAGTAAGAGGGGAGAAGAAGGAAACAACCAAGCAACGTGGAAATGTGCCCAAGTAGTCACTGCCTAATGCTCCATTCTAGGAAATGTCCCCAGTGATGCATTTCACATAGGGATACTGTCACGGGATGGGCCAGTTGGAGCTTCCTGTCTACTGTAGGTTCGTAGCTCACTTTAAATGTGAGTAGATTTTGCAGGGCATGCCCCAATAAGCAAGAGAAAAGAAAAAAAATACACTAACTCACTGATTAGATTCATGACAGATGGGTATACACACCACGGTGGGCTACTTTCATGAAGGCCTCTTTAGATTAGATTCACATGAGTAAATTTCAACCTTAGCTAGTAGATAGTATCAACAAGAAACTCTCTCCACCCTGTGGCTCTAAGATGTGCTCAACATGGGGCTGATTTCTCAGAACAAAGGCAGGAACAGTTTCCTGTGGGTAAACACTCACACCTGGAACTACCTGACTTCTCCTACCAGGACATATGTTTCACAGTACAGGATTTAGTGGTATGGTAATTAGGCGTTACTTGTGTGGAGAAAGAGGTCTAAAGCAGAGGGTTAGAAATGGGTGATCAATTGTGTGGTGTCTGCCAACCACCGGCTAATCACGCTGTAAGAGCCAAACAGGCACCGGCCACACAGTGTGCACTTCTGAAGGGATAGCTCCCTTGAGAAGATGCCCTCGACTGGAATCAACTTCCCCTGCAGTGGCTTGACTTGCAACTCATTAAAGCACAGGCCCAACACTGTTTAAAAAAGAACACCTCCATAGCTCCTTGAAAATATTGAAATAAACAAGAGGTAAGAATTTTCATTTTCTCCTAAGAATAATTCCCAAAATGGCATTGTCAAGCCTGCCACCACATCATTTACAAGGAGCATCCACACTCCACTGAGTGTGCTCACAAGTGGCTCCGGAGACGTCCCAGGATGCCCTCTCGACAACCACAGGGATTGCTCTGTGCAATGTTTGTTCAAACAGAGTGGCTGTCGTGACAATCAACTTAGGGCTTTTAACTCTGAGAGTCAAGGGCTTCTGGGGCGGCACAGGTGGTACTTTCAGAGTCCTGAGTCCATCGTGTAGTGCTTGGTTTGTAAAGGAGTTGAGAAGACATTTCAACCGGGTAACAGAACACGTGGCTAAAATGAACCTGGACACTCAAACTTAAAGGGCCGTTTCCCATCTTAAAGATGCTCCAGGGCCCTTGACTGGACAGAGCCCATTGACCTTAGGAGTAGAAAAGGTTTCTGCTTTCTACTGGGATGCTGTAATTATATAGGGGAACTGGCTAGAACTTGCCAGCTCACACAGGGAGAGCAAGGAGAGAAGATTCCTAGTGTCCATTCGGGGAGCGCTGTGATAGTCGTGTGTTTCTATTGGGTCTTCCTGCTACCAACAGTCCTTTGCAACCTTCTCTCCTCCAATCTGAATAGGAATCTGCAAAGGCTTGAAACAGATGGTCAAGGGAACAAGTATTTCTTGAGTGACCATGATGGGGACGGTCTTATACCCACCAGGAGCTGGGGATATAGCACCCAAAGACCCAGCTTCTGCTTTCGTGGACCTGAGAGCACTGGCTGGGAGGTGGATGTTACTGAAGAGTACCACAAACAGGCTGCAAGTCCCAGAAGGCAGAAGGGCAGAGTGCAGTTGGGATGCTGGTGGGCTCCTGAGGGTAGCTAAGGCTAGCTTCCCGGAGGGGACATAGCAGGACAAGCAGGAAAATGAGTCTTGTATAGGCCAGAGCTGAGTCTTCAGCAGACAGGAGGGAGAGTGTGCAGGTAGTGCTGAGACTTTCGGAGAGGAAGGCTACTTACCTGAATGCTAACAAGGAGGGGGAAGGTTAGCATTTATTCGCAATTACTATAAGATTATTCTAAGTGAGGTAATGATGGTCATTGCCATTATCTTTGTTTAGTAACTGCTTGTGAGGGCTAAGTCCTGCACTGTATGCACTCAGAAGACATGTTCTCAAGAAGCCCACACCGGAAAGTTTGTCCTTAGACCCCAGGGAACATTCTTCTTTCTCTGAAAGAGGAGAAGGAAGGAAGTTGAGGCTCAAGCCCAGAACTGGGAGCTTCGGAATAGACAATCCCTGTAACTGCTCTGCAGAGGGACCAGAATGGAGCCTCCCAGAAGATGCCAGCGTGTTCCATGCTTCAATGCAAACTATGAAGTAGAAAAGGCAACAAACTCAGAGTGGTCCTTCCTGTGAGCTGAGGCTAGTGGGAACAATTCTCAGGGGGGACTCCACAAAGGCTTTGCTTGGAAGAGATACTGAAGAGATCGTGGGGCGGCAAACACAGCCAGGGCAGGAGGGGTGGGGTAAAAACCAGTTCTCTCCTAGAGAATCTGAGTGTGAGCTGTCAATAAGACAAGCGCGTTGCATGAGCCATCGGCGCTGGTTCTGAATGCTTCTCACACACATTCCCAAGCCAAACAGCAGCCCTTACTCGAGATTTAATTAGCTAGAACTCTCATGCAGCATGGCCAGCATCATTTGTATTCTCTCAGAAACACCCTTGAAGGCCCATCAGATGCCTAATCACGCTATGAGAGCAGCAGAGTTAGTGCAGGGAGCGGGTGACTCCATGAGACATGCTGCCTGTAGATTACAGGACAGTTACTGTCTGTCTCTCTGTTATTTTCCACATCTCCAACAGTCACTTGTGGGTTGGGCCACATCTGAATGCACAGGACAAAGCTCCAGCTCCCTTGTCTGGCTCCTGGATCGTTAGCTCCGGTTTCTCCCGCCTCTGCTGCATCGCACTGTAGGTAATATACACTCTGGTTGACCCTAATGGAAATTCAATCAATTATTCATGACTCCTCCACAGCAGGCAGAGGGTGTCGGCTGGAGGAGCTCCCAGAGGAGTCTCTGCTCTGGTTTTTGTTTCTGGTCTTAAAAACCAGAATAAAGATAAGAAAACATCTTCAGAATAAAAGATCCACTTTTAAAGACATAAACGCTGGACGTTGGAGTAAAAACCACTTTGCCTTTTAGCATGAGCTTTTCTTATAAAGTAGCATGAAGGACAATGGTGGGTTTTCAGGTAGACAGAGGGGCACGGGGCTCGCCAGTCTCTGTTATAATGTATTCAGTGGTTTCTGGGTTATCGAAGATTTGACAACAACCTTCTCCAGCCGTTGGTTTGAGCTAGGATCAGATTCACAGGCTGGAGTCTGGCTTTAGAAAGCAGAGGGATTTTTCTACCTGAATGTGTGCAGAGAGGACCATGCCCTTTGGCCACACTTAGTCTCACAAGCTGGCAGGTACTAACAGGATTTCATTGCTAAAGGTGGGTCAAGAATGCTCTGTGCGTACACGTACTAATTCTCAGGTTATTGACCGCTAAGGACAGCTGGTGGTGAGGGCTCCTTGTGGGATGATAGTCCAAAGGACACTGGGCTGATAGGGAAACCTTCACAAGTACAGTTCCTTCCTTCCTTGCTTCTTTCCTTTCTTCCTTCCCTCTCTCCCTCCCTCCCTCCCTCCCTCCCTCCCTCCCTCCCTCCCTCCTTCCTTCCTTCCTTCCGTCCTTCCTTCCTTCCTTCCCTTCTTTCCCCCTCTCTCCACCCCTCCTTCCCTCCCTTCTTTTAGTATTTATTTCACTTTTTTTTTCAATCAGGGATATGGTAGCTCACTTGAAATTTTGGATAATTATCTGGTGTGAATCCTGAAATCCATTAGCGTATTAAAAAAAACTAATAAAAATTTCACTAATTTAAAATGTATTATCATTTTGACAGGCCCAAGCTGGGCTGGCTTACTTTTGCTTGGTAAACGCATTCTTAATAGCGAGAAATTAATAGTGCAAACCAGATTGCAGAGGGAATGTTTGAAATACTTAAAGGACGAGTTGTTTGCAGCACCGACAAGCCCTGTAGGAGTGCTGTTTACACAGAAACAAACGGCAAGATGCACATGAACCATTAGAATTTATTAATGAAATCAGATTGCCCCCTGCTAGGCAACACTTACTGTGTGGTTTTTTACTGTATAGCTTACTGTACGGTTTTTGGTTTTGTTTTGATTTGGGGGACAGAATTTCATTACGTAGCCTGGGGGTGGCCTCAACTCCCAGCCCTTCTCCTTTAGCACCCTGAGTGCCCAGAATGAAGAAACATGCTGCCATGTCCTTTATGATTTTCAGAGTTAAAAACACCCCTATATTTCTTAATGTTCTACTGTAATTGAAAAGTACCTGGGATAATACAACTCCATGCCTTTGTAATGAAAGCAATCTGGATTTACGTCATGGCTTTTCCTTTGACTGTCATTGTGACTTTGAGTACCGGGGAGGCTTAATCTCTGTGAGCCTGAATTCTGTCAGAAGTGAAGTCAGAATTATATTCTGACCTTTGAGGGTTATTGTGAAGATACCATAATTGTGTGTCAAGTAGCTAGAACCATCCCTGATGTCACAGGATGCATCCATATCTCCACCCAGGCTGTCTATGAGATCGGAAAGAAGTGCAGGGTGCACAACACGGTGCGAGCTTACAGGCTGGGGGCGCATGAGCAAGAATGGTGGCTCTTACTCAGGAACAGTTCAGACAGAACTGCTAATGGTGGGCTGTAGGAGATTACTCAACACATTTTTTTTTTTTATAAATAAGAAGACTGGAAATTCCCACCCTTTTTTTAGTAACTTCAGTGTCAATCCCAAGATTCATGATTAAAAATTAAAGACATTTTCTATAAAAATAGGATTTGGGGCTGGGAATGGAGCTTGGCAGTAGAGTACTTGCTTGTTGTGCACAGAACCTCTGGGCTTGATCCCCAGCAAAGCACACAATGACGCCATAACCCCCACAGCTTAAACACCATAGCGTGTTTTTAGTGTAAACATGCTGGAGATTTTCATGGAGTTAAAATTTTAGTCACAGGTCAAAATTTTATAGGTCTCAGGTTTTATGTAGAAATGACGGTGGCACATGCCTTTAATCCCAACACTCAGGAGGCAGCAGCAGGTGGATCTTTTGGGTTCAAGGCCAGCGTGGTCTACAGAGCAAGTTCAGGACAGTCAGAGCTACATAGTGGGACCCTGTCTCAAAAGGAAGGAAGGAAGGAAGGAAGGAAGGAAGGAAGGAAGGAAGGAAGGAAGGAAGGAAGGAAGGAAGGGGAAGGGAAGGGAAGGGAAGGAAAGAAAGAAAGAAAGAAAGAAAGAAAGAAAGAAAGAAAGAAAGAAAGAAAGGAAGGGAAAAGTTAATTGAAGAATGAGTGTGAAAGAGAGAGAGGGACAGAGACAGATATACAGAGCGAGGCACACACAGAGAGAGGGAGAGACATAGCTAACTGTCCAGTTAATGGCCACCTTTAACTAATGGCCATGGAAGAACACCAGCAAATTCACAACTGTCATTTCTTTCACTTGGAAATGAATTATGATTGAGGTTTCATTTATACTGAAGATTAAGTATTTGTCTGACTTATTATGTTAAAGAAACCAAAGTTGGTTTGTGTCTAGACTTTGGAGAAACTAAAAATGGTTGCTGATAAATTTCTTCAATTTTCAAATGCCTAGTGCTTCTCGAAGAAATTACCACCCAACTGAGCACCTTAAGTTGGCGACAGAGCTTACAGGAGCAAGGGCTGTCATCAGTCACAGTTGTTCTGAATGAGGAATGTCCCTGGAAACGCAAGCAGTGTAACACTTGGTCCCCAATTAGCGGTGCTGTTTGGAGAGGTTACGGGAAGCCTTGCTCTAGGAAGTGTGCCTCTGGGGGTAAGCTCTGAGAGCTTAAAACCTCTTTCCATTTTCAGTTCACTCTCTCTGGGTTTGCTGTTAGCAGCATGCTCCCAAAGCCCCTTGATCTTGCTGTCGGGACCACGGTTGCCATGCCTCCCTGCCATGATAGATTCTTATCCCTCTGGAACCATACACATAAATAAACTCCTCTTTCTCTATTTTGCCGTGGTCGTGATATTTTTAGACCAACTGAAAAGTAACGACTAGAAGCAGTGGACGACATTAATTTTAACAAAAGCCATGGCCTTTTATGAATTAGCCATTACTTTGCTTTAGGAATCTAGGGGTCTGGTAAATGGAGATTAACCAGGGAATATCTAGTCCAGGCCTGGTGCAGGCTCGGAGAGGAACCCATGGCAGACTACCATCAATGTCACTGCCGTCAACAGCTTGGGTCCCTCATTACACCCTTCTGCATGAAGATAGTCTTGGTCCTAAGCAGCCGAGTGTCAGTGAGCTTGCTTTTTATTGCATGCCGTACCAGCTGCTCTGTCCACCCTGGGGTTGACAGCTGCCTCTGGCGAACTTCCAGCTCTCAGGACCGGTCTCTAGGGAGTGGACCTCTAGTGTGAAAGGCCGTCAAGGAAGAAAAAGAAGCTAGAGCACTTCCTGGACTCTAAACTGCACAGCTATGATCAAATCCTTATTTATTTATTTATTTATTTATTTATTTATTTATTTATTTATTTTTACCAAAATGACATTATAGCAAATGACATAATGGCTTTGAGGTTAGGGATGCACAGAAGATTCATAATTTACAAATTTGAACCTCTTGATGTGCTTCCCTGGGAAGAATCTGCCCATGTGTAGAGGCTCAGCATCCACAAAGACAAGCAAGACGGGCAAGCACTTTGACTGGAAAGCAGCAAAGGCGCTCTTTCCATCATGGGCCTGACAATGTCAACAGCGAAGGCATGAACAGACACAATGGAAGAGCATCCCATGTCCTTCTAGGTTTTGAGATGGGATCACTGTGTGCATTTCTCTAGGCGATACACCCCAGGCTCTAATAGACTTATCTGTGTGAGGTGAAGAACAGTGACTAAGTTACAGAAACCATCCCGGACACACTTCCTTGTGAGTAGTTGCTGTCTGATCGGCGTTTGCAGCATGCTTCGGTGCCATTACACAGGCAAGACACAGATGCTCATTTGGAGCAGGTAATACTTTAGTAAACGCAGATACAGAAGTGACTTGGGAACAATTACAAATATCATGGATCAACCATCACAAAATAGGTGATCACTCATCATGTTAGGGTACCGAGAAATTCTTGTATTCATCCCTGGGCTTGCTTTTCTGGAATTGATGTTTAAAGCTAAAACAACGATAAAGAAATACAAATTCACCACAGTCAACAAAAACCAACGCGAGCGCATTTGTGCAACTTAAGCAAAAACAGGTAAGTAGGTTATATACCAAAATGAGAAAACAAAGAAGAAAGAGGCAGCCTAAGGGTTGGGAGAAATACTTGCCAAGCATGTGTGAGGCAAGAGATTAATGTCTAAAATCTATGAGCAACTCAAACAGCTCTATAGGAGGAAATGATCCAATTAAGAAACAGGCAAGGGCCAGGGTGGGCTTAGAAGACAGAGTCACAAATGGCCACCTGAAACACAAACAAATGTTCCCTGGGGCTGGCAAATGAAAACCACAATGAAGTGTTACTCCTGTGTTTTGTAATGGTTAGGACACCCCCCCCCCAGCAAACAACAACAATAGTAACAACAACAAACAAAGCAGAACCCCCAAAAAACAAAATGCTGAGGAGAAAACCAGAATCTCTGTACACTCTTGTGGTCCGGGTTGAAAAAAAGGGCAAAGCTCTCAAAAGACCAATAAAAAGTATTATTTTTTTTTTTAATAGTATCATACATGCTAGTCAACACCCCACTCACTTACCAGACCCAACTTAAAAAAAAAAAAACCCAGAATTCTCAATGGCTCAGCTGCATCTGTGGGTAACATTTACCCAGAAGCCCTAAACTCTGTGTACTAAAAAATGTCCTCACAGTGTGCTAACTGCACTGCTCCCAACAGCCAAGGAAGGACCAGTCTCAGTGTCCAGCGAGGGATGAGTGGATAAAGAAACTGGAAGGAATTCTATCCAGCCTTGTCCTGGCTGGGTTTGTGTGTTACCTTGACACAGTCTAGAGTCATCAGAGAGGAAGAAGCCTCAGCTGAAGAAATGCCTCCATGATACCCAGCTCTAAGGCATCTTTTCAACTAGTGATCAATGGGGGCCATCCCTGAGCTTTATAAGAAAGTGGGTGGAGAAAGCCAGGGTAAGCAAGCCAGTGAAGAGCACCCCTCCATGGCCCCTGCAGCAACTTCTGCTTCCAGGTTCCAGCCCTGCCTGAATTTCCATCCCGACTTCCTCCAGTGATGAACTATGATCCAGAAGTGTAAGCCGAGAAAACCCTTTCCTCCTTCCTCCTCAATTTGCTTTTTAGTCGTCGTGTTTGTCAGCGCAATAGAAACCCTAACTAAGAAAGCTTTAACAAAGGAAGACACTCTTGTTTTTTTGTTTGTTTGTTTGTTGTTGTTGTTTGTTTTGGTTTGTTTTTTTAGTTTTGCTTTGTTTTGTTTTGGTGTGTGTGTGTGTGTGTGTGTGTGTGTGTGTGTGTGTGTGTGTGTGACATCAATGGCTGGGACTGGGGATCAGTATCCTAAACAAAGTAAGCCAAACATCAAAAGACAAGAGGCCCACATCCGGGAGTATCCAGCTACACAGAACATGATCTCTAAGGGTTTGTAGAACAGGCGCCTTACTTCAAAAACAGCCTCTGTGTAATCCAGTCCACGCTGGAAGCAAATGAGAAGAAAATCTCCTTTCCTAAAGTCAAGCCTCATTTACATGCGGTAAAGGGTGCAGAAGCCAGGAAACCTTGCTCCCCCTGGAGACCTGCCTTTATATTCAAGAAAAGTTATCAGGGAGAGGTGCAGCTCACACCCTGTGAGACAACATGCACAGAGAAGGAGAGAAAGCAACAGAGAAGCTAATACTCCCGTGACCTTGTTCTGTTGCCATCTTGCATGGCTACCAGCAGCCGCAGCCCATTCTGCTAGAGATCTATAGCTACAGCTGCCTTTAAATGCACACATTACCTGCCTCGTTTGCACATCTGTCTTTTCTTAAGTTAGTTCTTCTTCATTAGAAGGACAAAACCCCAGTGTTGTGTGGTAGAGAAAAGCTAATTTGTGCATGAAGTTTAACTTGCCATGTAGGAAGGCTGCTTCGCGTCTATGCTTAGCATCCTGAAAATGCAATTGTGCACAATTATTTAACAAACTGCTGTGGAAAGCAGCGAGATGGCCCATTAGAGAGGTAAAGCTACTCCCTGCTCGGAGTGTCATTTTTTTTCTTGCAAAAGCACTGTGTGAAAGAACTAAAGCTAAAAACTTTTTTTTTTTTTTTTTTGATTTTTTTTGAGACAGGGTTTCTCTGTAGCTTTTGGTTCCTGTCCTGGAACTAGCTCTTGTAGACCAGGCTGGCCTCAAACTCACAGAGATCCACCTGCCTCTGCCTCCCGAGTGCTGGGATTAAAGGCGTGCATCACCACCTCCCGGCTAAAGCTAAAAACTTGCTGCTTCGAACGACTGGGGTTTCCTTTAAGACATATGTTCAACTTCCAAGTCACATATGATATGATCGAATCAAAGCCGTTTAATTTGGCTCATCTTGTTCAATGATTTTTGACTTTTATAATGATGTAAAAAAGAAGAATATATGAACTAGAAATGTACCGCCATGATGATAATGTACTAAACCTCCGAACTGTGAGCCAACCCCAATTAAATGCTTTCCTTTATAAGAGTTGCTGTGGTCATGGTGTCTCTTCATAGTTGTAGAGACCCTAACTAAGATCCACACCATCCTTCCGTTATTTCCCCACTCATAAGAGATAATGGACTTCTACTTCCTGGAAAGCCTTCTTTCCTGATGCCCAAATCACAACACGCCACATGAAATGTGAGTCTCCCACGTGCTCTTTGTTCTACAGCCCAGCTCCGTCCCGACCTCCTCAGCTAGCTCGTTCCTGCCCTCCCTCGGCTCTCACCTTGATCCTTCTCTCTCAGGAAGGCTTTCAGTAGCCCAGGTCCAGGCCCCAGGCTGCTTCTGCAATCTTCCATCTTTCCCCACATAAACCGCAGGTATGATCAATATCTAACTTCTTCAAGGGCCTTCACACTCTTGGAAGTCTCTGATTACATAATCCCTGAACCCAACATAAGATCTGGTGCACAACCTGGTTTTGATCCTACTTCATGCTCTGGCTTTGTGGGAGCCTACCCAGTTTGGATGTTCACCTTCCTAGAGCAGGATTGAGGGGGGAGGACTTTGGACTTTCCACAGGGCAGGGAACCCTGACTGCTCTTCAGGCTGGAGAGGAAGGGGGAGGAGTGGGGGGAGGGGAGGAGGAGAGGGAGGAGTGGGAGGGAAATGGGAGGCGGGGAGGAGGCAGAAATTTCTTTTTTTTCCAATAAAAAAAAAAGGAAAAAAAAAAGATCTGGTGCACAGCAAATGCCCAACAATCTGTCAATGAAAAACTGATCCAGCCGGGCGATGGTGGCGCATGCCTTTAATCCCAGCACTTGGGAGGCAGAGGCAGGCGGATCTCTGTGAGTTTGAGACCAGCCTGGTCTACAAGAGCTAGTTCCAGGACAGGCTCCAAAGCCACAGAGAAACCCTGTCTCTAAAAACCAAAAACAAACAAACAAAAAAACAAAAACAAAACAAAACAAAAACAAAAAAACAAAAAAACTGACCCAAACAATGGGTGGCCTGGGGTTGTGTTTCTCAATAAATACACACAAGTCCTCCAGTTAGCCGTAGAAGGTGAGTGAGCATGTCAGCTTTTCCAGCTGCATAGTTAACTTGAGCTGCACCTGAGTTTCCATGTTTCTGTGGTTGGTTGGGAGAGACACTTGGATGTAGAATTCTCATTGAATCTCACTCACTCAGAGAGACTTTTTCTTTTCTTTCTTTCTTTCTTTTTTTTTTTTTTGGTTTTTCGAGACAGGGTTTCTCTGTGGCTTTGGAGCCTGTCCTGGAACTAGCTCTGTAGACCAGGCTGGTCTCGAACTCACAGAGATCCGCTTGCCTCTGCCTCCCAAGTGCTGGGATTAAAGGCGTGCGCCACCACCGCCCAGCTCAGAGAGACTTTTATATAAATTGATCAAGTGAGAAACACTGATTCTGGAGGCAAGAGAAGAAATGTTGCTAGGCAACAATACGCCAGCTATCTGTTTTCCTCCTGAAATATAAATGCTAGTTTTTTAAAAAATGTAGAAATTATTTTACAGTGCTCTTTAACTTAGCCCAGCTGACTAGCTCACATATGTCTTGATTTAGAATCAAGAAAAATGTGAACAATGGGGAGCAGAAGAAATGCTTGCTGGACTGTCCCCCCTTTTTAAAAAAGAGATAATAATAATACCAAAACTGGCTATAGATACGTGGACATGGGTAAGGACATTTTAGTTCATCCCCAACTAAATAAGACAATTAAAGCCTCTATGCGCAGACAATCAATTTCTCCAAAGTCTTCTCAGTGCAGCCCCTATTGATTTTCTTCAGTTCATCCGCTGCCTTTTGTTTTATGCGAATCCTAGCCTTACCTGCCTGCCAACTGTCTCAATCTGTGCTACCCAATATGGTGGCCATCAGCCACAGATGGACTTGAGACATGATAAGCACCAGCTGCAATCTGTTGCTGAAATATAGACCAAATTTAGGGAAAAAAAGCTTGGAAGGTTTTTAATAATTTTTATTTTAATCACATGTGGAAAAGATAGCTTATTCAATATCTGGGCTAAATAAATGACCCTGATGTTAATTACACCTTTACTGTTTTGATTTTTTTTTTTTTCAGGACACAATTTCTCTGTGGAGCCCTGCCTATCATTGCTTTGTAGATCAAGCTGGCCTTGAACTCAGAGATCCATCTGCCTCTGCCTTCTGAATGCTGGTATTAAAGGCCTGCACTACCACTGCCTGGCTACAGTTTACTTTTCTGATATGGCAACTTGGAAATCAAAGACATGGCTTGCATTACTATGTTTCCATTTGACAGTGCCGTTCCATATTCCAGACTTCATTTAAACAGTCAGAAAGTCTGAAATACAGATAAAAACTGTAACTGAAGCATTATTGTTTATGTCAATTCTGATGAAAAATTTTATGACCAAAAAAAAGCAGTCTGGAGGTGTTGGGATGTAAAGAGTTAGGGAGAAAAGAGATGGCGTAGACAGTCTGGTCCTGGGGGACTCTGTATACAAAATTGCATTTTGGTTTGCAAATGAGGGAAAACGTCTGCAGAGTATAAGGGGGGGGGGGAGGTTGTGTCAGGCTTATATCTAGGAGGCTGCATAGGTTTAGTTTCAAAGCCATTTAGCTCTATGTTAGATGCCACAGTACATCTTAGAAAACTGTTGTAAGGTTCTGTTTGCTTTTAGAATCCCTGGTAGAAGGGCAGCTCACG
This sequence comes from Microtus obscurus, assembly GCA_963919715.1. Taxonomy (NCBI): domain Eukaryota; kingdom Metazoa; phylum Chordata; class Mammalia; order Rodentia; family Cricetidae; genus Microtus; species Microtus obscurus. The sequence continues at coordinate 522,032 of CAWTZC010000090.1, forward strand.
GCCATGCAAGCACAGCTTTGAGAGGCACATGCGCAGAGGGATGGCACCCAGTGGAGTTATAAGGTATTGCTTCCTGAGCAAGATTTCCTAGATTTGAATGGAGCACAGTCCCTTGCTTGCAGTGGACACAAAGTATATTTCAGTTCAGGATGGGGAGATGGTGTAATCCATAAGAACACTGGCTGCTCTTCCAGAGGACACAGGTTCAATCCTCAGTACCTGCATTGTGGCCCACAACTCTTCATAGCTGTACTTTCCTGGGGTCCAATACCCTATTCTGGCCTTGGAAGGCACTTCATACATGTGGTCACAGACATACATGTGGTCACAGACATACATGCAGGCAAAGCGCTCATACACACAAAATAAGATAATAGAAATAATTTAAAAATACTTTAACTGGATTGAGAGATTACTTATAGTTGTCCCTTTTTTTTTTTCTACTTTGCTCATCTTTCTTGGGTTGTTGTTTTGAGCTTTAATGTTCCCTCATTATCTTGGACAGCTAACCTTGGCTGTCACAACTGGCCATGTCTACTTCTGCCACAGGATCTTTGCATACACGAGGCTCATCATAAAGTGCTCTTCCTTATTCTATTCCCTTCCAGTCTCCAGCCTTCCTATAGTCTCAATGCAATGACTGGGGTCTTTGGAAGCCTAGTCTGATAACTTGGAGCTGACCATGCTCCACTATCCCTGAAAATACCTTTCCCAGTTATATTCACACAGCCATTGGTTAAGGTCATCCTGGCTTGCTACATTGTACCTGAAGGGACAGGGGTCTTCTATGTTTCTGCTCTCCTTTCTGCTTTGCCCAGCGTCTCAGCGCAGTGCTTGGTGCCAGTAACCCTCGTCATGCATCTATCAATCAAGTGGATGAGCTCTGACTAGTCCCGGATCGTGGAGCTCTGACAGGACAGGGTCAGCATGACAGACCACGACAATCCCTGGGCTGAAATGGACACCAAAAGCTAAACCCCAGTAGCTGTCAACCATGTACAAACATAACTGACCGCTGAGTGTGGTCTCAGATGTCATTCCCTTATGTTTGTAGGAACATGTGCTTGCTTTGCTCTTTGAGATTTTATTTTTCCTGTTTACAAAACAAAGCCCCAAACCCAGAGTGTTTGCAGAGTACCGAGGTCCAGTTTGTGAGCGCCCTAGACTGGCTTTCTTAATTAGGACAGATTAGCCCAGGAAACAATTAGATCTCATAAGTAAATAAGTAAATGAACAGATCATAGACAAGCACCTCATAGGAGTAGAACCCAGCCCTAAATGGTTCTGATATAATTGGGAGGAAATGTCTTAGACTTGCACATGAATCATTAATATTGCTTTAATTTATACTAACAAGAGATTGATAATATTGATAATATCACAGATAGGAAACTCAGACAAGAAAGCAGGGTATAGCAGCGACATCTTTGTGCCTGCATCGGAAGCTCAGAGCTTAAGAACAAGCAGAACAGACTAAAACAGCTAGGAGACTCCATCCTAGCTATGAGGATGTGAGCGTGCAAAGAATGGCTTGTCACACTCTACCCGTGCAAAACGGCAGGCATGGCAGACTCTGGGGGAGGGTAAATCGGGAGTCCAAGACGAAATGGGGGTCTGCCTGCTGTTGCTCACTTTGGTCACAATATTCAACACGGGAGGAGCGAACAAGGCATCTTCATACCATGCTGTCTCGCTTGTTACTCAGATCCCATGCTGTGCTATTAGTGGGATTCTAACAGATAAAGCAAGCAAAGCCTTCAATACTGAGTGGTATTTTAGGTCAGCTTGCTGAAGCCAGAGCCTGAGGCTGAGATTCTTGGTCAGTGGTGTGTTGTCCCAGCACCGAAAGGGACCCAGGAAAGAGAGGAGGGCTGGGGGAATAGTAGCCTCTATGGGTCTGCTGGAGACCGGACTCAGCCCAGCTTTGTGGGCCTTGGAGCACTCTGCCACACAGCTGAGTGGAGGCCTTTGTCATTACTGGCTGCTGCTGCACAGCACACAACTTCCCCTTGGTCTTCCCAGAGCCTCTACGTCTGGAGGAGCCCACAGCTCTGTTTGTCAGTAACCGGCACTCAGAATGGCAGAAGAATGGACACAAGTAAGGAGCTAAAACTGAGGTGCTGCAGGGGGCAATATAACAGAAAATGGCCACTCAAGAGAGTCCAGATGATGACGATCAGCTCTGCTTTGGTCTTAGACCTTCTTGCAGCAATTCCAGTTAGCACTTGTGTATGTGTGTATGTGTATATGCATGTGTGCATTGTGTATATATGTATGTGTGCATGTGTGTGTATATATGTATGTGTGCATGTGTGTGTATATATGCATGTGTATATGCATGTGTGTATGTGTATATGCATGTGTGCATGTGTATATGCATGAGTGTGTATGTATGCATGTGTGCATGTGTGTGTATGTATGCATGTGTGTGTATATATGCATGTGGAGTCCAGAAGTCAACTTTAGGTATCCCCTCATTTCTTTCTGCCACATATTTTGAGACAGGGTCTCTCACTGAACCTGGCTCTCATTGATTCGGCTAGACTGACTGGCCAGCAAATTCAGGGGATCGGCCTGGCTCCATGTCCCTGGTGAGGGGGTTACAGAGGCACAGAGTGGCTGTGCTCAGTTTTTATGTGAATGATGAGGATTTGACTCAGGACTTCATGTTTGAGAAGGAAGCGTTTTCCCAACAGAGATGCCTCCTTAGCCCCTCTAATATTTGTTTTTTTCCCCCCTTCGTCTTCTTTTAGACACAATTGAATAGGAACTAATGGAAACAGGAACAAAAAGGAAAAGAAAGTAGACTGTCTCTCTGGGAAGAGGTGGGCCTTGCCAGCTGCCCTCTGCTGCACGTGTTCTCTAATAATATTTCAGTGCTTTTGTTTGCGTTATGTCAATGACAAAGCATGTCATCATAGATTTTTTAAAATTTTGAGTATGTGCCATCTTAAAACAAACAATTCATATTACCAAACACCTCTCCTGATAAGTACAAATGGCTCAGCATTATAGCAGATAGGGACCAACCTCTTTTAATGATGGTTGATTATTTTGTCAGGTTTTGGCAGCTGGTGCTGTCCACTCATTTATGAAACATTTATACGTGGAGAAGTAAGACTAAGAGATCAGCAGTCAGATCCTATTGGAGTATCTCCACCAGGCCTGCAGAGAGTGATTGTATCAAAATCTATTTGGTTTTATGTTATCTGCTGTAGAATATGGCTATTGACTGCTTTCCCATTCCATATAAATATTTAATAATATGTTCTGCTATCAACCAAAGATTAATGTAAAAGAACGATGGGGCCTGCAACATTTCAACTCTAGTTAGCATCATAATTGCTCAAATACAAACAATGAAACAAATACAATGAAATATGCTATTCTAATGATAAATAATTCATCTGTTTAGATTAGTGAGCGAGCGTTATCAGTGGTCAGAGAGAGAAAGATGCTGCAATGCACCTGTTAAATTATTCTAGGAAGAAAATTCCAAAAACACTTTCCAAACAGTTCTTACCTCCTAGGATTTATTTTTAAATTCTTGTGTGTCTGAGTATGTGTGTGTGTGTGTGTGTGTGAGAGATAACGAGTTTGTCTGTGTGTATGTGTGTGTGTGAGAGTTTGTATGTGTTTATGTGTGAGAGTGTGTGTGAGTGTGTGTATGTGAGAGTTTGTTTGTGTGTATGTGTGTGTGAGAGAGAGTTTGTATGTGTGTATGTGTAAGAGTGTGTGTGTAAGAGAAAGAGTTTGTCTGTGTGTGTTGTGTGTGTGAGAGAGTTTGTGTGTGTGAGAGAACTTGTATGTGTGTATGTGTGAGAGTGTGTGTGAGAGAGAGTTTGTGTGTGTGAGAGAGTTTGTCTGTGTGTATGTGTATGTGTGTGAGTGTGTGTGTTGCCCACAGAAGCTATGTGAGAAAGTCAAGCTGGAGTTACAGATGGTTGTGATATATCAGACATGGGTACAGAAACCGAATGGGGTCCTCTGCAAGGGTAGCAGTTGCTCTTAGCTGCGGAATCATCTCCCCAGCCTTTCAAAATGGCTTTGATGAAGTTAAAACTGTAATGTCACTAGCAATTAATTTTAAGTTGATGTTATTCACTTAATACTATTATAATTCCAAACTTTTAGAGAAGCATGATAGGTTTTTTTTAAAAGATACAGTTCTTTCATTTAGTTTTAAAAGAAAGATTTATTTGTTTTAGTGGACATGTATCAGCCAAGTGCAGTGCATATATTTCTATTGCCTGTGGAGGCCAGAAGAGGGCACTGGATGCCCTGGAACTGGAGTTATGGTTGTGGATGCTGGCAACCAAACCTGGCCCCCTGAAGGTGTGCTAAGCCTCTGTGGAGGCACTAGCCCAGGTTTTCATTTAGTTTTTAAGGAGAAAAGGAAAGTGATTTTGAGAACAAAGTTTGGAGGTGTACACAAATGTAACATATGGTTAACAAAATCAATATCTTTTCTAATGGTTTCCCTGACTTTATTTCAACAAAGAAGATACTTTAAGAAGGCAAAACCCTTCTGGAGTAGATTTTGCATTAATTAAGACCATTGGAAGAGACACTGTCCAAGAGAAAATATAGCAAGGGAAAGGCATAGCTTGAATTTCTGGTACTCACGTTAAAAAGAATACAACAAAAGATTAAATTAATGTTAGTAATGTAGCTTGTATAACCCAATATCGAGACAATGTTATCATTTAAACACCTAATAATGCTGAATTTATTAAAGGGATATTTAAATTCGCCTGTATTTTTAAGTTTATTGTTGTTATGACTAGGGTGCATACGTGTGCGCCTGTGGGAGAGCATGCGCATGAGTGCAGTGGCCAGTAGAGGGCACCAGATCCCCTGGGGCTGGTGCTCTGAGCTAACGCTGCAGTTCTGTGCTCTTCTGCTATGACACCCCCTCCTCATGGGTGCTGGGAAGGGAATTCAGGTCCTTTGCAACAGCACTAAGTGGTCTTAACTGCAGAGTCATCTCTCTAGCCCCATTCCTTTTGCTCACTTTCCCCCAGTACATCTTTACATTCCCGTGAATTTATCCCTTACCTACATTTCAGTGTGGAGCAGCCAAGCCTGCACCCTCAGTAGCCACGAAGCTGGTAGCACTGAGTTGGAGGGCACAAAGCGCCCGCAGCCCGCAGGCTAGGACTAAGCTACAGGCATGTCCCCCCCCCTTTTTTTTGTACAAATAAAGGCACTGGCTCTATCTGCTTCCAGTACGAAGGAAATGCCTTCTTTATTGCTTACATTCCTTTTCATTTTTTATATAGACAGTTCTGATTCTCTCGTATTTATGGGGAGTTTCCAAAAGTGGGAGGGGAAGTCTCAGAACTCAGCAGCTCCTGCTCCTCATTTAAAGCGTAAGGAGGGGAGGAGAGGCAGGCACACCAGCCTCCTGGCTTAATTCAGGGATTCATCGGCTTTCTCTTCTAGAGGCCTAAGACCATGTTGTTCTCTTCCGTGGCGCCACCTGGCAGTTTAGAATGGCATGTAGGTCTCAGTGGCACCCCCCCCCCCCCCAGGTTGAAGTCAAGTTGTCTGTTCTCAAAGTTATCATGTGATTAGCGGAGAGGTCCGCTCAGTCTGGCTTTTGGAGGAAGACTTGTATTTCTGTCCAGCTGACTAGGAAGATTTAGGACCATTCCAAATCCCCATGTCCAAACTCCTCATCAACTGCATGAATTGAATGAGAAGAATTAGAATGATGCAGCAGGAATGTGCAAATGCATCCAAGTGTGAGGCAACATAGCACAGACCCTTTGTTCTTTACTGTCCTAATGGTTTCTCAGGCTGCATCTTGTCTCCCTTCATGAGACAAGATCATACCCCTGACTGTGTTCCACTGTTGGGGCTAAGCTGTTATTCATTCAGCATTCACTTAGCAAACACTTGAGTCTATATGGGAGTCAGAGCATCACATTCGTGGCACATACAGTCAGATGCAGAGTGGCCCTGGTGCTGTGAGTGCTTATGATTTTGCCTGAGTGTGGCAGGTAGCCCTGAAGTCCTGGACAGTAGAACATTGATTGCCCCTCCCCACACCTGAAGTCTGAGCTTTTCTAGGATTGTCTCCCAAGACTTCAGACTTCATAGCACTGATGGGACACTTTTGAGGAGCTCTTCTCCAGAGCAGCAAAGACATTGAGTGTGCCCTCACTTTAAAAGTCAGAGGAGGGGAGGGTCCCTTAAAGTAAGCAGAGCTCTGGTTTATAGTATGTGCTGTAAATTATGATCGACAGGTTGAAAGGCCCGTATTTAGGAGCACGAGTTTATAGCCATATAGAGAGTGCTTAATGTTAGAGAATTCTGGTCGCGCTAATCCAAGTTCAGGCATAGCTCAAGAAGATGAGATAGAAAGGAATTACGATTTGTGCATAGAGAATTGCAAACTGAGAAGGAAAAAGCTTCTTTTAGTGGGTAAGGAAATGAGAGCGATAAATACTTCACTTTTCGTTGGAGGAAATGATATGTACGGGATGAAAACACTGGGGAAAACCCTATTATTAGGTATAAGAAAAATACTAAAACTTTGTAGTGCTAGATTTTTGTTTCTGATTTGGGGCATATTCTGTTGAAGAGGCTTCCAACAGCGAGTAGGCTCCCCAAGAATAGACAGTGCTCTTTATCTATTGCTGTGTCTCCAGCATGCAACAATGTCCGACTTAACAGATTAGGAGTGTATATTTATATCTGCAACATGCATTTGACTAAAGACCAAACAGATGGATGAGTTAGCAAGCATTTAAACAGTAGCTTTGGGAGAAAGGAAAGGAAACCAGCATTCTTTAGATCTATCTAGCCACAGATTTGTCCTCTATGCACAGATTAATCAAAGTGTTGTCCTTGGACCAGACCAAAATGCCACTGCCATTAACCCATAGCAAGAGAATAACAGAAATAGAAAGAAATCATTTAGAGTAATAATTTCATTTTAGTTTTTATTTTAATACAGGCATCTCCATGTAGTCAATGTGGGCCTTGAACTTGAGGTCCTCTGCCTCCCAAGTGCTGGCATTATAAATCTGCAGTAAACCACCTCATCCAGCTAGAATTGGTTTTTAAAAATGGTCTGCTGTGCCCAAATGTTCAAGAGCATGGTTACATTTATCCTAATTTATTCATCATTATTATTTACCAAAATCTCTGTCCAGAACAAATAAAAAGGAAACAAACAAATGAGCAAGTGTTCCTTCACTAGAGTTTTAGAAATGACTTCTTTTCTGCGGCTTGCACTACAGCGCCCACATTACCGATAGAATCAGATCAGTAATTGGAGCAGCAAGCGTGGGTGTGGAGAGCTGGCCCTTTCTTATCTGGAAAACAGATGTATCTTTTTGCTTAAGCACTTGATTTCATGACCCATTCTCATTGGCAAACATGAAAACAGAAAGCATCTGGCCATTTTTCTATATTTCAAATGCAAATTGGGCCTTAATGATGTAAATAATGGCATGCCCAGAAGTTGGAGTTAGGAATCTGCCAGAAGTGCTATCTTCTGCAGGGAGAAGCACAGACCAGGTTTATCCACAAGCCTGGCTGTGATCTGCTAGGGAAAGAGGCTGTGGTGGACTTCCTACAGACTCTCCTACCCTTCTCTCTCTTTCAGGGGACACTCCAGGAGGCAGCTTCCATTTGCAGGGGGTTGGGGAACTGAGAGGGGCAGCTGGGTTCTGGGGTGGAGAACAGCTTCTGATTTGCCCAGAACACTGTGGCCATTTGTTCGTCTTTCCTGCTCTCACATATTTGGGTAATCATTAGTTTTACAGAATTTGATTTAGTCTGAGTGGAGGGAAAATGTAGAAACTTCTTGGGAAGGCAGGGACTACGTCTCGGGTTGACCAAATAACATTAAGAGGTTTTGCATACTCAAAATCGTCTCTTACCCTTCATTGTTTGTATAAATGCGAGAGGAAATATTTGACCTGAATGCATGATCATTAGAATTTGCGGATGCCTTCGCAAATATTTGGGAAATCAAATTATTATTAACTAGCAGTGGAGGAATGAGAGACATAAAGGAAACTGTTGTCTATCTTCCATGCCAAGTGATCAAGACTTAAAGAAGCCTGGGAGAGGACAGGCATGGTGGTTAATACACGATTGTGGTTCCAGAACTCAGGAGGCTGAGGAAAGAGAGTCATGACCTTGTCTCAAACATCCCCTCACCTACCCCCACCCCCCAGATAAACTCCTAAAAACCAGAAACAAAATAAAATCTTGGGTTGCTTCGGAGGTCTGGTGTTGAGGCAGAAACTGGAAGACCACTTGGGGGCGATGTTGCACAGGGCACTAGGACAGTGTTTGTCCTCCATGAGAGAGCAGGGAAGCTTGTGTCTGACCCCAAACCTTGCCCAGAAAGCGGGGCTTTAGTTGTTTCTTGAGTGAACTCTTCACCCAAAGGTGTGAAATCATCCACATTCAAGAGAGAACCTTGCAGTGGAACGCCAAAATCTCTTCGCTTTAGCTCATCTCTTCTACCGGCAATGCGAAATGTGCTTTTGGCATTATTGAACATGCTTCGCGAGTGTGTTTTGCTTTAGCTCAGCTCAGAGACAGTCTCTTTCACCTTTCATAGTAACATGATGCATGGCGGGGCATACAGGTGATGTTCCAAAGCTGTGTGTGGGATAGAAGTGGGCCTGAGTTCTCCGAAACGGAAGACGTGGCTTATAGTGTTGCTTCTTATTGGGACATTTAAATAACATTTAATTATTCAATATTAAAAATAAAGTGCCAGTAAAAATGCTGGATAATGCCTGTAGGGTAAAAAGGGAATATAAAACACTATGCAAATCATGAGTTAACTAGACAATACACACATTTGGTAACGAGAAAAAGAGAAGTCAATGCAGGAGGGAAACAGTGGTGCTTGAGTGATGTGTGTCTTACTGCACTGGGTGAGCTTTCACTACAGTACAACTGCTTGAATCGGTTAGTATAGTCAATTAGGTACCTTTGAACAAAAAAATAAAGAAACACTTCCAGGTCAATGCTGAAAATAAGCTTAATTACTTTGAAAAGTAATTGGTGACTAATGTTGTCATAGAAAAACAAGCATTTCCCTCCAGTCCCTGAAAAGGAGAGGGGATAACATGTTCATTCGGTAGCCCCAATCCACATTGGCTTTAACAACCGACAGGTTCCCTATGATTGATTTTTTTTTCAGTCAAAGTTTCAGAAGATTACACATAGGTAATCTTTTTTATTTTATATATCATCTTGTTTATGGCACATGTAGATATACTGTATTTGTAGACAAGTATCTTATAATTTAGCTACAGGAATTAAAAGTTTAAAAGCTTATGCAAATGTGTGTGTACATGTGTGTGTGAGCACATGGGTGTGTCATGTGAAAGTGGGTGTCCTTAGATGCCAGAAGAGGGAGCTGGATCCCCTGAAGTTGGAGTTACAGGCAGTGGAGAGCCACCAGATGTGGGTGCTGGGAACCAAACTTGGATCCCCTACAAGGACAGCAAGTGTTCTTAACCACTGAGTCATCTCTCTAGGTCCTGGATATGTGGATTCCAGTGTGAAGTTTTCACCCCGGAAACAGCTCCCAGAGTTACTGGAGTACCTGTTTGCAGCAGGGCTGCCCCGGCTTGCCAAATTTCCAGAAAACAGCTAAATTTCCAAGAATGTTTTGGTTGGTAATTTAGATTGCAGTAGGCACTGGGTAGCTCCAAGACACAATTCTAAAGAATTGTGTGTAGCTTTTCTTCTTCTTCTTCTATTTATTTAGGTTTTACAAGACAGGGTTTCTCTGTAGCTTTGGAGCCTGTCCTGGAACTAGCTCTTGTAGACCAGGCTGGCCTCGAACTCACAGAGATCCGCCTGCCTCCGCCTCCCGAGTGCTGGGATTAAAGGCGTGCGCCACCACCGCCCGGCTGAGTGTGGCTTTTCACTGTCATTTCTGTTTCATTTACCGTAAACTTGTTTAAAGTGGAGGCACAGTGTTCTTTCTTTTTCTCTTTCATTCTTCTCTCTCTCTTTCTTTCTTTCTTTCCTTTTTTCCTTCCTTCCTTCCTTTCTTCATTCATTCATTTTAAAGAAAAGTGATTCCGCAGTGTGTAAATTTTGAGTAATATCAAGTAAGTAAATCTTTTTGGAATCCCGGTGTCTATTACCCACACCATTACGTTTTTGCCAAAATCAAGAGGTTTTTTGTTTGTTTGTTTTTTTTTTCTGCTTGTGTATCTTTCTTTTCTTTCCCCCTGTCCTCCTGCTATTTTGTTGGGTTTGTTTCTGGTGAGGAACTCAGGACTTCCCGCATCCTGCACAAGAGCTAGAACACTGACCAACTTTCCCAATTCAAACATTTAGCCTACATTGTAAAACATCTCCGTTTGAAGTTTGCTGTCCTCTGCCACGTGTGAAGGATGAGATATCAAATATGAATTGTTAGGAACAGACAAAACAAAGGGTGGCTAGGCCATAATTGACATACCCTGAGAAGGCCAAATCTTGAATCTGTGTGCTTCATGACACATTCAAGTTCCTGGGTGGCACAGTGTGTTTTGAATGCTGGGAGCTGGCAGAACTGTGAGAGAAGGCATGTGTGGAGGAAGGATGATTTCCTAGCAGACCCTGCTGTTAGCCGAGGAGTCCAGTGTTTGATGTGATTTATCCACCTTGGTTCTGCACACAATTCCATTCATCAGGCATCTGTGAATTTTCAGCTTATGTCTTGTGTGATTTGTACTTTCTACTCTACTTACACCTTCGGGGCCTCGGAAATCACACATCGGGGAGCTCTTAGCTCGGGGAAACTTCAGCGTAAGAGCAGGTCTTTATTTTGAAGCGCTGTAAGTACCGTCAAGTCCTGTTTCCACAACTCTCGGTATCAGCACTAAAAGACAGGCAATTACTTTCAGAGGCGTGTGGCCAGTCTCCTAATGAAGAAAGCACAGTTCCCAGGGCTCGCCACAGCAGGCGCCCTCTATCTCCAAGCGCATGCGTGACTCGCGCCTCTTCCTTTCCCATGGCTTTATTTCTCCTGGCAAGGCAAAGCTACCATCCGCAAAATACAATAGGGTTTGGTTTAATTTTGAGAGTAGAGAACCATATTATAATTTTCCATAAATAAAACACAGTATTTATAAGTTTAATCACTCAAAGACACCGCTGCACTCAAAGTGAGGTCATGACAAATTATGAACTACTCGGAGGAGGGTGGTTTGCCTCACTTGCTCAATTTCCTTTTCTTCAGTCATATGAACGTTCCAAGGTCTTTGTTAAAGGTAAATGGCTATGGAAACATGTGGAATGAACCGTACTTGAGGAGTAGACACTCAGAGACTTGTCCAGGTGGCCTTTCCGCGCCAGCTTTCCATTGGTACCGCTTGATGAAAACTGTTGCCCGATTTGCTGGGATGGTGCAGAGTGATAGAATCAGGCAGTGTGGTGTGCATTTCCGGAGTGACTCTCCGAGTGGTTTTAGCCAAAGACAGTGATCTGATCAGTTTACAGCTTGCTTTGTTTTAATTTACCTTTCTTTCTTTCTTTCTTTCTTTCTTTCTTTCTTTCTTTCTTTCTCTCTCTCTCTCTCTCTCTCTCTCTCTCTCTCTCTCTCCCTCCCTCCTTCCTTCCTTCCTTCCTTCCTTTCTCCTTCCTTTCTTTCTCTCTCTCTCTCTCTCTCTCTCTCCCTCCCTCCCTCCCTCCCTCCCTCCCTCCTTCCTTCCTTCCTTCCTTCCTTTCTCCTTTCTTTCTTTCTTTCTTTCTTTCTTTCTTTCTTTCTTTCTTTCTTTCTTCATGTTCTACATAAAAGCAACCCCCTTTCTTCCCTTAAATCAACATTCTCTTCAATGCTTCTATTTTAAGTCTTGATTTTGGTTCTTGGTCCTTTTATTAAATCTTTTATTAGCCTTAGTATACCCACTCACCATTGGGAAATCATTTTCTCAGCTCTCTTGTATTCATGCAAGTCTTGGAGCAGAACTTGCCTCTGTTTTTGTCCTGGTGTGTTATCCCAAGGATGTTTGAATCCTACATAGTCATACAAGATAGAGGTGATGATCTTACCACCAAAGCAGGGAGGCATACTATTGTTTATCATAAATTACTTGTGGTCCCTAAACCCAGAGCTCCTCTCTTGTAGATGAAGAATCACCTGATCTTTTCAGTAATTCCCTGGGGGAGCTTGGGCATGGAGATGGACATAAAAAAACAGGACTATTCTGACCACTGGCAGAGTCGTCTTGTGTATTCTGACAGCACCAGTGGTCCCGTACTAATACTTTGGGAGTGGGTGCAACTCTCACAGATCTCCACAGTAATGTTGGTTCTTCAAATCCTCAGAAGCGATCTTTCTTTGATTCTGTTATGTACTGGATGAATTCTACTGATACTGTCTCTTGCGTTCACAGCTGTCTTTCTCAGTCTCTTCGCATCCCCACTCACACCTGCTCTGAATCGCAACCTTGCCCACAACCCTACTAAACCCCCTCTTGGGAAGGTGGGAGTGACGTTTAATTCCAAATTGAGGAGGCTGACTTGTCCTCATCATATACATCATACCTTAAACACATCCGACACCGCCAGATGCCCTAATAACTCCATGGTTTCTGTACAATATTGTCCAAACCGTTAATTGTGCCATTCTAGGCTATGCTCTATAAGCCTCGCATTTCTCCCATAACCTGTGTTAGCCAATGTGGATTTATGTGCACCCTTCTTACACTGTTCCTTATACATTGCTTTAAAAATATGTTTGCATTTTTTGTTTATTGCAGTGTATGTTTCTAAGGCATTTATTTTGATGTTAATTGAAAACTCTTTCTCTTTGGACACTGATTTTATTTGTGACAGTCACCAATTTTAACTTAAATAACATACTTATAATATAAGTGCCAACATGGCAAACTGGTGTGGGAGCAAACACAGCTGGCTCTCAGGGTGGTCTCATGGACCATGTTGGAGTACCCCATGGCTGGACCATTTAGCATGTGCTAAGTCTCAGTCAACATGGTTACTGGGGCCAAAAAGAAGATTGAAGATAAGCCATTACAACAGAAAAAAAATTTGAATGGATATCTACAATATTTAAAGTTTACTCTTAGTTTATGATGTTGGTCTGTAAGGGAAAACAAAAGAGAAATTGCTTAAAATTCAAAAGCAGGTAAGTCAACCTTAGCTTTGCTAATCCTGAGATTTTATGGGATGTCACAGAATATATCAACTTAGGCTCTTTCTGAACGAAAGCCCCGAATCTCATACTTCCATTCAAATTTTCTCTACCCAGGACAAAGTTGCACACAAAAAGGAAAAGCCATCCAGACAGGTTAGCATGGTGTCTAAAGGGTGAGTAGAGAGACTGAGGGCTAGTGATGAGGATTGGGGGTGGGTTTTTCCTCCTTTTCCTTCTCCTTTCCTGGAAAGTATCTACAAAGGCTTTTTCAACGCTAAGAATGCAGGCGGTCACAGTGGCCTATGTGGGAGTGTGTCACAGAAAGGCGAGGGGACCATGATGACATAGGCTGCATCACTAAAAGCAGAGGAAATAGTGAAGAGCTGAAGAGACATGATTCTGGGGGTGCACTGGATGGTCTCAGTTGACATGTAGTCTTTTTAGTGATCAGTTACGGAATAGCTAGCATTTTCCTTTTGAAGCAGTGATGTTGTGTACACCATGTTCTTCCCTTAACACCCCTATTTACCCCCCACAAATAATTATAATTTCTGTTGCAATCTCACTTTCTACCTTTCAGTGTTCATGGAGGGACACATCTGTAACCATGGTTACAAAGGCCACTCACACGAAAATAATCACTTCTGCCCTTTAATTTCAGACGAATTATTTTCATCTTGTTTACGTTACCAAGGTTTTGGAGGGGGCTCACAAAGCATAGAAAGAGAGGATCAGAGCTGGATGCCAGTCCCAAGACATCTTTAGTATTACTTTGACCTGAGGCAAGCGAGCTCGTTTCTCAGGTCTTTCTCTCCACATCAGGGATGTTGTAAAAACAAGACCTTGCTTAGAGTGACGTTGAAGGACAATGTGAAAATATTTTCCAGAAGCTTTTAGAGCCTGGGAAGAACTGTCAGGCATTTCTTCTTCCCTGTTTTATTCCATGCACTCTCTAATCTGAAACTATCTTATCACCACTCAGAGGGCATGTTTCGGGAAATAATAGGTGCTTTCTATGCATTCAGGGGATTTCAAATGGACCCAGAGTGATAACATCCTTCTTGTTTGGTGGAGCCAGAGATTGAACCCAGGGCATCCTGCATGTCAGATAAGAGCTCTCCCACTCAACTAGATCCCCCGCCTGGAAGTGCTCTTTGTAGTCAAAGTTGCTTTCTAACAGGCTGTGCAGTGTGGAATAATTACTGAATTCACTCCAGTGTGCCGTAGTTCATGAGTTTCTCTGTGCATATACGAACTAGACAACAGTGTCTTCATGACTAGAATCCAAGCCTCTAACATCCTTGAGTTTGGAGAATGAGTTTTGGGCAGAATAATCTAAAGTAAATTCCTGGTTCAAGTCTTCTCAACAGATGGAATTTTGTCTTTACACTCAGACTCTTGTCTGGGTAGAACCATGACAAAGCAGCTGAAATTACAGTGAACTGCAGGAGGAGGCTTGCCTGGAGGGGCTTCTCTAAGTCAGAGCTGAAAAGAGAGAAAACGGCAGAGGAAGATATACAAGGGGCTATTTCAAGCTTGCCAGAATGTCAAGCTTCTTGAGTACTGGGATGGAAAACTCAGTTTTGGTGCACGCTTACTCTGGGACTTTGGGTAAAGCGTTACCACAGCCTCCCCATTCTTAGAGGGTTTGAAAGCCAACGATCCTAGCTTGGCTTGGAAACTATAGAATAGAATATATTTTTAGCATAATAGATCTCTTCAATCTGTTCAAAAAATAGATCCACAGAAAGAGCAAACAGATGGAAGGCCATGTGCTGTTTTGTCGCAAGTCCAGGGTTTTAAACCAGATAAACGCCGAAACCCTGCAGCCGCAAATCTGTCCTTTCTCTCACAAAACCCTATGAGATTTCCAGAATTGCTCTGATCAAATATGCACATTAAAATAATTCAGGAAGCCCTGCCAAACTCTCTGCTAGTGCCAAATAATGAGCAGGCTTGGTACGCGGACATTAACCCATTTCTGTTGGTAAGATGTGCATAAGCAGGTCTGTGATGCTGATTACTCTGAGAACCCAAATACCTAGGCTATTAGGCCAGATGAAAGCCATGCTGGGATATTGTACCAATTAGATTATTTTCCTATAGGCACTCATCATATCATCTGTGGAGACTTGATGATAATTTCAGGCTGTGGTCCAATTGAGTGGTGTTTTTTTTTTTTTTTTTTGTTTTTTTTTTTCCCAATACATGATACTTAAGCTGAGTCCCTGTAAGAGAAATGTCTTCCGTTTGTATATTTTGTGTTATTTCTCACAAGAACACTTCCCTTTATTTTGTTTAGGTGGCTGCAATTGTGATTGGAAAGGCATTTTGTTGAAGGAAGAATAGAATTACGTGGGACTGAAGGCCAAGAACAGAAACGAGCCCACCCAGAGAAGCAACAGCACCTCTTGGAGGTTTGTTCCTCCTGCAGTGGACTGGGATCTTTTTGTTCAGCAAGCAGGCATCTGTTAGTATTTGCTGAGTGAACTAGTGAACGAGGGAGTCTAAGTTGGGGGTTAGCCTCTTTACAACTTTCAACTGCTGCTTTAGCAATTAAAGCATTTTTTCCCTCTTGCTTGTCTTTTACTTACTCAGTTCGCATGAAGTAGTAGCTTAAGTAAAACTTTTGGTTAGCATCTTTCACCATAGCAGAGTATCTGGATTTAATGTATCTCTAGAAAATATTTGAAAGGGTAGGCTTAGTTTCCTTGCTTAAGCCAAAACTGTTAATATTTGTTTAAATACTTTAGAAATGCCATTTGATACAGGGATGATTATGTATTTATGTGCCTACCATGAACACTTGCATGCTTGGTACAGAGATCCCAGGTATGAGCATGTTCCATCCCTTTTCCTGGAAAGCTCAGAGAGAATGAAAGTTGAATACGTATATAACTCCAAGGTATTAGGTTCCATGACAGGATGGCCTGGGCACTGTGAAAAGATATTATTCTACCTGGGTTTAAAGCAGAACGTCTTCCTAGGGCCTGAAGGGTAATATCATTGCCTTAGAGGAGAAAGCGTGGGGTATGAGGAAAAGGGTCCTCAGTGGGCTCTTGGGAGAGGAGAGGATTCACATCTAGGGAAGGATTGGGACCATCGGAGGGAAGAAGGTGGCAGGAAGTTGCGGCTGCGGAGAATCAGATTACAGCATGGGGGAAGGAAGTCAACTGAAACCACCAAAGTGTGAGGACTCCTTGGACTTTAGTGCACAGGACTCAAGATAGCACAGTGGCAGAGCTGTCCCTGACACACACCCCGCAGATCAAGTGGACTTGAAATCAAAAATGACATTGGGTCAGTTCACACATCGATGGATTTGACAGGTTGCTTGTGGGAAAAAAAAAAAATTCAATGTCAGACTGACTTCCCTGGCTATGTCAAAACCACTTGTGCCGTGTCTCTTTGCTTGCTGAACATTTGGTATGTGTGCAGAGGCTGAAAGCTTAGTTGCTCATAGCTGCCTTTCTCTACCCTTCAGCAGCCCAGGAAGGACAATCTCTGCTTGCTAACCACGTGGCAGAGTCTAAAACCAAATAGAAGTTAAGTCTTGGATTATTTGATGTTGCAGGTAGTTAAGCCAACCTCCGCTCCGAAATAACAGTGGCCAGGCAGCAGGTGACCTTGACAGCGACAGTCAGAACAGAATGCTGCTCAACACTTCCCACCCAGCATTCAAGTCCTTTTCTTTAAAGGCAGAGGAACGAGGAACAAAAGTAACACAAAGATAACTATGTAGTTATTATCGCTGCTTACATTTACATGACCATGAATGGCACGGAAATTGTGCAATGGAAATGAGAGGCAACAGATGAGAGGGTTGCCAGTTTAATCTAATGCCCAGAGCTATGGACCAGCCAGGCACCAAAATCGATTCCTCTCAAAATATGGATTTTTCTCCTGTAATATCAATTAGACTAAGGAGTCAACTCATTTACCCTCCCTCCTTGATTTTATCTAAGGAAAAAAATGTCTTAGCAGAGAGACTTTGCCTTCTTGGTAACCTAGATACACATTCTCAGGAAATACCTAAATTAATCTCTCATCCTGCAATTGAAACTTATTTTTTATATCCTTTCCCCTATGAAGCAAGGGAACAGCTGTCCGCAGCCTTCGTCATATGCTTGCAAACTATTCTTGTCGCACCTCAGCCTTCAGGTTGGATACACCTATTTCCCTTCCTCGCTGTTCCCAACAGTCACAGTGTGTGCTGTGGATTCACCTTCGTTAGGTTGAGAATCTCCATATCCATCTACTACACCAGTAGGACTTGTGGTCTGGGGGATCAAGATGAAATACAGTAGATGACTTGCAGCTTCTATGTCTTGTATTTCCATCATATAGATGTTAGATAATGCATGCCTCAACCCTGACTCGGGTACCAATATGATGGGTGATCAATACCAAAGCCATGATAAGAAAACTCTCACATGAAATTTCTGCAGAAAATCAATGCTGCTAGGATATGGATCCTTCTACAAGGGAATAAGAGATCTGAGCATGAGAAGTCTCTTTTAGAAAAACAGAAAAACCCTTGTGGGAAGTTACGTTGTCTGTCTAAAACACCCGATTAGCTGAACTGCTAATAGCAAGGCAGGAGAAAGAATAGGCAGGGCTGGCAGGTAGAGAGAATAAATGGGAAGAGAAATCTGGGAAGAGAAGATGGAGGAGCAAGGAAAAGGAGAGGAGAAGGACATCAGGGGATAACCACCCAGCTGCATAGAAAGCCACAGAGTAAGAACTATAGAAAAGCATATAGAAATAGAGAAAGATAGATATTAGAGGCAAAAGATAGATGGGATAGTTAGTTAAGAAAAGCTGGCTAGAAGTAAGCCAAACTAAGGCTGGACATTCGTAAGAAAGAATAAGACACTGTATGTATTAATTTTGGAGTTGGGCAGTGGTCCCCCAAAGAGTAAAGAGTAAAATAAAAACCAACTACAGAGAGGTTTTACCCACTCTCCTTCCAGTGTGATTGTCACCCACTGCCAGTCTGAGGATGGCTCCAGATGTACGGGACCAATGGGCCAGTGTATCCAGACCAAGGAAGACTGGGTGCTTCAGGCTATTGACCATGACTAATGCTTTGGATTGAGTCTGCATGCACAGAGATTTGGGGGAGCAAAGGATGTGAGGGTGTCTGTAGACCAGACAGAAAAGAGGCACTGTTACATTTTCAAAGATATCCCGAAAGAGGCCTACTTCAAGGGCAGGAGGATCCCAGCCACAACGGTGGTACGGAGCATTTGTCAGGAGACTGGGGGGACTTGTGAGGAGCGAGCTAGAAGTGACCACTTGGCTTCTGCAGGAAAGACGGCAATGCAGGGGGACCTAGCAGGGACAGGTTGCAGGAGAGCCATCTTCAGACATGTGCCAGACGAGGGTACACGAATCAGACACTGGCAAGGGGTGGGGCAGGAGGAGCCCAAGGCAAGGCAAACTGAGAGATCAGAGAACTGGCCTATCAGGGACCAACTTTTGTAGAATGATGTCAGTTGCTCATTTTAATGTTTCCATTTATTTGTTGCGGGGTGTTATGGCACACATCTGAGGTAGAAGGATAGGTGTGAATTCAAGGCTAGTCTAGGCTAGTGTGCTTTAGGCAAGCTGGAGCTACTGAGTGAGACCCTATCTCAAATAATAACAAGACAAACAAAACAAAACAAACCAGCAAACCAAACAAAACGCAGCAGCAACAAAAGACTGTCTTTGCCATAGAACACTGTCTCTGAGTGGTGAGAATGGTTGTGTCTATGGGGAAGAGCATTGCCTATTTTTATATAGTTTAAAGGGATGGGGAAGATAGTGAAAAATATTTAAAGGTTTTATTATTATTATTATTTATTATGTACATGTGTCTGTGTATGTGTCTATGTGTGGGTTTGTGTATTGTAGTTCATGTCCTCAGAAGCCAGGGTATGGGGTCCCTTGGAATTGGAGGACTAGGTGGTTGTAAGCCACTCACTGTGGGTACTGGGAACTGAACTCTGGTTTTCTGCCACCGCTGAGTCATCTCTCCAGCTCCCAAGAGTGCATTTGCTCACCAACCACTCGCCATGTTTGTTGGGCACACCAGCTGGAGCTCAGGGTCCCAGGCTCTTGAAGAGCCAACACAGGTTTCCCCTTACAGGTGAAAGGA
The DNA here is from genome assembly GCA_963919715.1 of Microtus obscurus. Classification (NCBI taxonomy): domain Eukaryota; kingdom Metazoa; phylum Chordata; class Mammalia; order Rodentia; family Cricetidae; genus Microtus; species Microtus obscurus. The sequence continues at coordinate 541,309 of CAWTZC010000090.1, forward strand.
AATTCCACAGCTTCCAGGGTGATGCTGGGTTTTCAGTTCTTGCACTTCCAATGATCCACGTAGCCTCTTTCAGCCCTGTTTTTTTTTTTTTTTTTAACTAGGAAAATGAAGTTAATAATATTATCTGCCACCGAGATGGCTTTGGAAATTACATGAGACAATGAACGTAAGTGCTTCTATATGTGGGCTATAATTGCTATTGTGGGTAGAAAAATTACAGGTGTTTGCCTTTTGAGGACTGTGCTTCCAACAAAGAATGTTGTGTCTTCTCTCTGAGATCTTGGAAACTGGCATTTGACAAGGAGCTTGACAGTGGAGTATCATAGGCATCAAAGTCTCAACTCAATTTAGTTCAGATCAAGATCAACGAAGAGTGTGCCCTGAGCGATGCCCTTGGCAGGGTCCATTTGGGAACGAGTGTCTGTGCAGAGACTCCAGAAGCCCGGAGAAGCTCCTTCCCAGGCGGGATTTGCTTCATAAAGCCTTTACCATGGCAACAGGGAAACACTTGCGGAGCCCTGCAGCTGACACTGTGAAAAATATCACCTGTTCTCAAGGTACTCGAAATTGCACAGCGTGACTCAGAGCGGCTTCCTCGTTTGGGTTATAGGCTGGGTCATAAATGCTGAGCAAATACAGGGCATTAAAGGGGGGCAGGATCTGAGAGGAGTTGGGGAACAGGAAACTATAATCAGAATATACTGCATGAAAATTTTACTTTCAAATGTGTGTGTGTGTGTGTGTGTGTGTGTGGTGTGTGTGTGTGTGTGTGTGCCTAAGCTACAAATGACCTTAAGAAGGAGGGGATCTGAAAGAAGGAGACACATGGTCAGGTGCCTCACTCTCAGAAAGATAACAGGGTCAGGGTTAGGGCGAAGGCAGCAATGACAGCTCTCATAAACGATAGCATCTGGGTGGTGAAGAGAATGTAGTGGTGTTACTAAAGCTGAGATGTAAATGACAGGAAAGAGGTGAGTGTGAGACAGAGCTCAGCGAAGAAGACCCCAGCCACACAGACATGCCAAGAGCTCGAGAAGCAGGAAGACAATCCTGTCCTAAGTTTGGAAGAAAAGCATTAGAGAATTTCAAATTTTGTTACAGTGTGTGTGTGTGTGGTTCCATGTAACATGTGTCAAGGTCAGAGGGCAGCTTTCAGAACTCAGCTTTCTGCTTCTACCACCCTAGCCTCAGGAACTAAACTCAGATAGCCAGGTTTAGGGGCAAATGCTTTAACCTGCCGAGCCATCTTGCTGGCCCCGTTACAGAGTTTTAAACGTCCGGTGGACAGTGTGATTTGTAATTACTTACAAAGGTCATGGTGACTGCTATTGGAGACCGACCCAGGAAGGAGGTTAAGGGCAAGCAGAAAGAGACTGAGACAGGAGAGTGGAGAATGCTGGCCGGACAAGGGGAAGCAGCGCGGAGAGAAGGAAGGTGAGCGGGGCTGACTGCTTACTTTCGTGAGGTCAAGAGAATGCACTCTGCACTTATGTCAGCAACCTGTAGCACGTGAGCAGTGGCCACTCACTGCCTCAGCCTTACTTCCCACTCTTGTTTCCGTGCCTCATCCTTGCAGCTAGATTGCCAGACAGTTCAACACAGAGGTGCCAAGTGCATGCTATGTTTGAGACATGGGGCCTTCCTGGCACAGAAGGGAGGGGACACATTTCAAATACACAGTGAACTGTGGAGTCAGGGCAAGTGCCAGAGCTGCAGAGGTGTGGGTCTTGCTGGAGGACAAGCTGGCCTTTTCCCACATCCAAAGTGATATTTTAATTCCCCACTTCAAACAGCTAATTCCTGAGGAGAGGCTCTCTGGAATGACGTCATGTCACCAGAGGATTTTGCTACTGAAAGTTGCTGAAAGGCATTGTATTTTCCACCCAGGCTTCTGCAAAGTGGAAGCATTTGATCAGAGCTTCAATAATGTAGAGAGGTTGAAATGTTCGAATCCAGAACCTAACTATCTTGGGGGTATCATTAGCCCCTTTAATGACCATTTATTTCCTTCCTCTGAACCTGACTTAACACTTGCATGACCATTGGGTAAACCTTTTGAAATGCATGAGCAGATCCTGTTTTATTTTTCTGTCTGTTGCAACAAACAGTATGAGCAAAAGCAACTCTTTCAAGTCTTTGCAAGAGGGAAGCCTGTAATAGGCTTACTCTTTCAGGTCACATGGTCCATCATTGGCAGACATCAGGTCAGGAACTTAAGGCAGAAATTTGTAGCATAAACCAGGAATGCGTGCTGCTTATTGGTTTTCTCCCAGCACATGCTCAGGTAGCTCTCTTATACAGCCCAGGACCCTCTGCCCACAGTGGACTGGGCCCACTCCTGCCAATCATCAATTAAGACAGTTACTCATAGACAAGGCCACAGGCCAATCCGATCTGAGCAATCCCACCAGATGACACTGGGCTGTGCCAAGTTGGCATCTGAAGCTAAATAGGACAGACCTTACTTTCCAACTAACTGAAAGTCTACAAATGTTTTCAGACAGCATCTGAGTCCTTTGACGAAATTTTCCTGTTTTGCTACAAGTTGCCTTCCGAATGTTTCCACCAAAGTGCTTTAAAAGCACCTTGACTTTTTGCTTTGTTGTTATATATAAAAGCTTCAAGAAACTGTTGCTACATCGGAACATGGAATTTGGAGGTAACCTGAATCTGTATTCCTGGTCATGGTTGCTCATATTTGGCTCCAGAATAAATAATTCTTCCCTCCCTCAAGGAGAGTGTTGTATTTTTGCTCAGAGACTTTAAAAAAGGGCAATGATGGAATCGGAGCAGAGGTGAGAGAGAAGTGAACCAGCAGAGAGAATGGTTGGCCCATCAATGTGGGGGACTAGGATAAATGAAGGAAGTAAGATCGAGGATGGAGATAGAAGACAAGGGATGAGGCTAAGATGTACCAAGGATGAGGGACCTCTGTGGGAGCAGGCCCAAGCCAGGGACATCTGCAGGTACAGCCCGAGTCAGCAAGCTCCACCAGAGCAGGCCCAAAGGCAGCAACCTCCACAGGAGCAGGTACAAGGGAGATACTGCGAGGGAGCAGGCCCAAGCCAGAGACCTCTTTGGGACCAGGTGTGAGTCAGGGACCTCTAAGGAAACAGGCCCAAGCCAGGGACATCCATACTTCTACTGCATAAAAGAACCATACCTCAACCTCAAAGACAGACATCACCTCAGAGTAAAGGGCTGGAAAAATTTTTTTCCAATCAAATAGACCTAAAAAACAAGCTGGTATAGCTATCCTAATGTCTAACACAATAGACTTCAAACTAAAATCCATCAAAAAAGACAAAGAAGGGTACTTCATATTAGTCACAGGAAAAAAATCTATCAAGAAGATATCTCAATACTGAACGTCTCTGCCACAAATACAAGGGCACCCTCATATGGCAAAGAAACACTACTAAAACTTAAATCACACATTAAACCCCATACACTAACAGTGGGAGACTTCAACAACCCACTTTCACCACTGGACAGGTCTGCCAGACATAAAGTTAACAGAGAGATAAAGGAATTAACAGATGTTATTACTCAAATGGACTTAACAGACATCTATATAATATTCTATCCAAGCATAAAAGAATATAGCTTCTTCTCAGCACCACATGAAACCTTCTCAAAAATTGACTACATACTAGGTAACACAGCAAATCTCAATAGACATAAAACAAGTAGAATAACCACATGTATCTTATTGGATCATCATGGCTTATAATTAGAATTCAGCGACAACACCATTTCAGAAAGCCCACAAACACATGGAAATTAAACAATGTTCACCTGAATCATCAATGGGACAAAGAAGAAATAAAGGAAGAAATTAAAGACTTCCTAAAATTCAATGAAAATGATGACACAACATACCCAAATTTATGGAACACAATGAATGCAGTGTTAAGAGGAACGTTCATAGCATTAAATGTCTACATAAAAAAGCTGGAAAAATTCCACACTAGTGAGTTAACACAATACTTGAAAATTCTAGAACAAAAAGAAGCCAACTCATTTAGGAGGACTAGATGGCAGGAAATAATCAAATTGAGAGTTGAAATCAACAAAATAGAAACAAAGTAATCCAGAGAATCATTAGATCATTTTTTGAAGCAAAGCAAATCCAGAGAATCATTAGGTCATATTTTGAAAACCTGTACTTCACAAAATTGGAAAACTTAAAGAAAATAGAAAGTTTTTTGGATTAATGTCACTTACCAAAATTAAATCAAGACCAGATAAGGAAATAAAATAGACCTATAACAGCTAAAGAAATAAAAACAGTCATCAAAAGTCTTCCAACCAAAAAAAGCCCAGGGCCAGATGATGTCAGTGCAGAATTCTAAAAGATTTTCAAACAAGAACTAATACCAATACTCCTCAAATTGTTCCACACAATAGAAACAGAAGTAATATTGCCAAATTCTTTTTATGAAACTACAATTACCCTGATAACCCAAACTACAATAAGAAAGAGAATTAGAGACCAATCTCACTCATAAACATCGATGCAAAAATATACAATAAAATACTGGCAAATCAAACTGAAGAACACATTAGAAAAATCATCCACCATGATCAAGTTAACTTCATCCCAAAGATGTGGGGATGGTTCAACATATGAAAATCTGTCAGTGCAATCAACCGTATAAACAAACTGAAAAAAAAACACCATCATTTCATTAGATTCTGAAAAAGCCTTTAACAAAATATAACATTCCATCATGATAAAGGTCTTGGAGAGTGCAGGGGTACAAGAAACATAGCTAAACACAATAAAAATAATATACAGCAAGCCAACAGACAACAGCTAAATGGAGAGAAACTCACAGCAACCCCACAAAAATCAGGAACAAGACAAGGTTGCCCACTCTCTTCATATCTATTTAATCTAGTACTTGAGGTTCTAACTAGAGCAATAAGACAACAAAAGGAGATCAAGAGGATTCAAATCAGGAAAGAAGAAGCCAAACTCTCACTATTTGCTGATGATATGATAGTTTATGTAAGTGACCCCAAAAATTCTACCAAGGAACTTCTAAAACTCATAAACACTTTCAGCAATGTAGCAGGATACAAGATTTAAAAAAAAAAATCAGTATCCCTCGTTTACACAGATGATAAATGGGCTGAGAAAGAAATCAGAGAAACATCACTCTTCACAATAGCCACAAATAACAAAAAATATCTTGGGGTAACTGTTACTAAAGAAGTGGAAGACCTGTATGGCAAGAACTTTAAATCTTTGAAGAAAGAAATTAAAGAAGACACCAGAAAATAGAAAGATTTCCCATGCTCTTGGTTAGGTAGAATTAACATAGTAAAAATGGAAATCTTACCAAAAGCAACCTACAGATTCAATGCGATACTCATTAAAGTCCCAGCAAAATTCTTCATAGACCTCGAAAGAACAATGCTTAACTTCATATGGAAAATCAAAAAACCCAGGATAGCCAAAACAATCCTGTACAATAAAGGAACTTCTGGTGGCATCACACCTGACTCTACCACAAAGCTACAGTACTGAAAACAACCTGGTATTGGCCTCAAAACAGATAGGAAGACCAATGGAACCCAACCCAAGACCCGGATAATAATCCACACACCTATGAACACCTGATTTTTGACAAAGAAGCAAAAAAATCAAATGGAAAAAAGAAAACATATTTAACAAATAGTGCTGCCATAACTGAATATCAACATGTAGAAGAATGAAAATAGATCCATATCTATCACCATGCATAAAACTCAAGTCCAAATGGACCAAAGACCTCAACATAAAACCAACCACATTGAACCTTATAGAAGAGAAAGTGGGAAGTACACTTGAACACATTGGTACAGGAGAACACTTCTAAAATATAACCCCAGTAGTTCAGATTCTGAGAGAAACAATTAATAAATGGGACCTCCTGAAACTGAGAAGCTTCTGTAAAGCAAAGGACATGGTCAACAAGACAAAATGGCAGCCTACAGAATGGGAAAGGATCTTTATCAACTCCACATCGGGCAGAGACTTGATCTCCAAAATACACAAAGAACTCAAGAAATTTGTTATCAAAAGAATAAATAATCCAATAAAAAAATTGGGGTACAGATCTAAACAGAGAACACTCAGAAGAGGACTCTAAACTGACTGAAAGACACTTAATGAAATGCCATCAGAGAAATGCAAATCACAACAACTCTGAGATTCCATCTTACATCTGTAAGAATGGCCAAGATCAAAACATCGATGACAACTTATGCTGGAGAGGATATAGGGTAGAAGGAACACTTCTCCATTGCTGATGGGAGTGCAAATTGGTACAGCCCCTTTGGATATCAATATGGTGATTTCTCAGAAAATTAGGAAAAAACCTTCATCAAGTCCCAGCAATACAACTTTGGGGTATATACCCAAAGGATGCTCAATTGTACCACAAGGACATGTGCTCAACTATGTTCATAGCAGCATTATTTGTCATAGCCAGAACCTGGAAACAACGTAGATGTCCTCGACCAAAGAATGGATAAGGAAAATGTGGTACATTTATACAATGGAATACTACATAACAAAAAAAATATAATGAAATCTTGAAATTTGTGGGCAAATGGATGGATCTAGAAAATATCATATTGAGTGAGGTAACAGACTCAGAAAGACAAATATTATATGTACTCACTCATAAGTGGCGTTTAGATGTAAAGTAAAGAAAAACCATCCTACAATTCACAATCCCATAGAACCTAGACTACAGTGAGGACCATCAGAGAGACATACCTGAATCTAAACTACATGGGAAGTAGAAAAAGTAAATTGGGAGCATGGGGACTATAGGAAAAGGTAGAAGGGGAAGGGAGAGAGAACGGGGAGCAGAGAAAATATAGCTCAGTAAAAACAATTTTAAAAAAAGATATACCAAGGACTGGAAGCCACTCAACTTGGTACTTGACTGCAAGTGTTTGAGGTTGGATGGGTTGGGGAGAACAAGAGGAAAAGGAAGACTCTCCCTTTTTCTCTCTCCCTCCATGTATGTATGTACATATGTATCTATCATCTGTTTATCTATCTCTATCTATCTATCTATCTATCTATCTATCTATCTATCTATCTATCTATCTATGCATCTATCTATCTATCTATCTTATCTATCTATCTATCTATCTATCTATCTATCTATCTATCTATCTATGCATCTATCTATCTATCTATCTATCTATCTATCTATCTATCTATCTATCCTTATCTATCTAATCTATCAGCTATCTACCATCTATCTATCTATCTATTCTATCTATCTATCTATCTATCTATCTATCTATCTATCTATCTATCTATCTATCATCTATCCCTTATCTATCTAATCTATCAGCTATCTACCACCTATCTTATCTATCTATCTATCTATCTATCTATCTATCTATCTATCTATCATCTATCCCTTATCTATCTAATCTATCAGCTATCTACCACCTATCTTATCTATCTATCTATCTATCTATCTTCATCATCATCATCATCTAACCCTTATCTATCTAATCTATCAGTTATCTACCATCTATCTACCTATCATCTATGTATGTATGTATGTATGTATGTATGTATGTATGTATCTATCTATCTATCTATCTATCTATCTATCTATCTATCTATCTATCATCTATCTACACCTTGTTGCACAGAAACAAACTAAACATTTACCTGGAAGATTAGCATATGAGCAAGAAAGTAAGGCCATATCATTCTGAAAATATTATAACAAACAATATTTATTCTTGCCAATTTTAAGAGCTACATCATTATTATTGTGACAAGATTCTCCTACCAACTTGACAGGGCATAGTGTCAGTTCATATTACTTAGTCCTTAAACATCAGGCTGCGAATGCTCTTTCACTTTCTAGGGATGCTGCAGGGATAAGAGTGACATTCTCAGGGTCACAGAGCTCATCTGCAGCAGAACTGGGCCAGTCTAGTTTTATTGGCTAGTGCTGTGCAGTCATTCTAAACCAAATTATTCTTTTATGAAAAGAGTTTGGAATATGGAATGTCTTAGGAGGATATTTAGAAAATTGAGAGTTAGAAAAATATTGATATTAGTAGATAGGTTGTATAATAATTTTTGTTACATATCAGGGTAGTAAGACTACATTTTATTATTTTTACACTATTGAATCCAGAGCCTGTGCATGATAGGCAAATGCTCTACCACTGAGAGGCATCCCTCAATTTGAAAAAAAGTACAAAAAACCCCAAAGTTTATTTAAGAGACAAGGCCTCACTAAATTGCCTAAGCTAGTCTTGAACTTGCTATATAGGTCAGGTTGGCCTTGAATTCTTAATACTGTTACCCTAACCTCCCAGGTATCTGGGATTAAAGATGTATGCTCAAACACCAGTTTTTAAAAAAGAATTTTTTTGTTGAAGTATGGTAAATTTCCTTGAATATTAGAATAGTTGCAAAACCCCCTTCCCTTATTAGAATAGGGGAAGATTTTAACAATGAAATCCAAAGGCATAACATTTTGGGACATTAGCTCTGTCCCTGGTGGTCAGTTACTTTTGTGTTGCTGTGAGCAAAACCTGTAATGAGAACAACTTTAATGAAGGAAAGAGTTCCTTTTGGCTCAGGGTTTCAGCGTTAGTCCATCGTGGGAAAGGCACGGGAGCATTCATGGTAGCCAGGGCATGTGGCAGGAGCTCCTACTGGAGATAGACCGGCAGACAGAACACTATAAGAACCAAGGACTGCTGTAACCTTCACACGTCCACCCACCTCCTAAATGCTGCGTGATTTTCAAAATCGTGTCAAAACTGTGGACCAAAACATTCAAAACATGAACCTGTTTGTAGGGTAAATTTCAGATGGGAACCTTAACACTTACAAAACCTGTGATCCTTCCAGCCATTTATTCATTTGTAAAATAACCATCTTGCTAGTTCAGCATCAAATTTCCTGTCTGACACAGATGTTCAAAAAGATATTTGTAAAACATTTAATTGGTACTCAGTCTAGTTTCTATGAAGGGGGAATTACAAGGCCTTTTGTTGCCTTCGCTTGCTTCAGCCATTGAGGAATCCTCTATAAATGGCAGATGGAGAAGATGGGGCCTCTTCAGGTCCTAGAGACAAGGCTTTGAACACACCTGCTTCAGGAGGGCGAGCACAGGGTGAGACAAGAGGAAGACTTTTCAATGTGCAGCTGCCACACACAGCTCTAGCAGGGCTCTGCCCTATGAATCACCAACTCCTCCTTCAGAAACAGAAAACCACTGACAAGATGCCACAAGCACAAACCTTTGATTCATTCAAAACCTTGCAGTCTTGTCCAAGGTCACTGTCTTTCATTCAAAACCTTGCAATCTTGTCCAAGGCCTTTCTTTACTTTTGGAAGATATTTTTTTTTTCATACAGGGCTGTGCCTTTTTCCAGGACCTACCACACCAGGGTGCATAAAAGCAAGGTTTCAAAACTTCCCTAATTTTGGAGAATTCATTGATCTATTTACTGTCCCCAGAGATGGAGGGAGAAAAGCCTCCCAGAGACCAGGATGTTCACAGGAATGTCAAAGAACTGTTTGAGCCACTTGACTTCCAAAATTCACAGCTGGAGGCCTCAGGATGAGAAACTATATGGAAGAAACCACCACAGAGGCCAGTGGTTGACCTGGTTTCTTTAGAATGAGGAAAAGAGCAAGAAAAAAAAATCTAATTTTGTACCTTCTTTAACAGAAGTTTGGAAAACTAAGATGTCTTAAACTCTCGAATGAGACAACTCCATTCATAGGCACAAGACTTCTTAAGGTGTATCGAGTAGCTATTCCTTATGAAAAGACATTAATTGTGAATTCAGATTACAAAAATTTATCCAGTCTGATTAAACTTTCTGAGATGCGTTTCCTTTGAATTCATCTGCCACCAGGAGACTTGAGAAATTGCTGTATTTTGTGCGTATTTTGGACTTGACTGCTTCGAAATCTTGACAATATGTTTAGCTTGCATAAATCAGGCAACACATATTTTGTTTTATTCAGCAGGCTCTGAACTTTCACAGTTATTTCATTATCTGTTCAGATGGTCCCTCAGCCTTTCTTCACCCCAAAGGGAAGTTGTAAATGTTGTTACAATAAAACCCGCCTGGCGCACTGGCAGCTGTGCAGCTTGTGCTGGACCAGGGTGCAGTGATCTGGTCAGCAGTCTGTGAAGGACGAGGGTGCAGCGATCTGGTTAGCAGTTTGTGATGGATCAGGGTGCAGCGATCTGGTTAGCAGTTTGGGCTGGACCAGGGTGCAGCGATCTGGTTAGCAGTTTGTGATGGATCAGGGTGCAGAGATCTGGTTAGCAGTTTGTGATGGATCAGGGTGCAGAGATCTGGTTAGCAGTTTGTGCTAGACCAGGGTGCAGCGATCTGGTTAGCAGTTTGTGATGGACCAGGGTGCAGAGATCTGGTTAGCAGTTTGTGATGGATCAGGGTGCAGCGATCTGGTTAGCAGTTTGTGATGGACCAGGGTGCAGCGATCTGGTTAGCAGTTTGTGATGGATCAGGGTGCAGAGATCTGGTTAACAGTTTGTGAGGGACCAGGGTGCAGAGATCTGGTTAATAGTTTTAAGGACCAGGGTGCAGCGATCTGCTTAACAGTTTGAAGGACCAGGGTGCAGCGATCTGGTTAAATCCACGAAGCTTGTGTCGCTAACTTCTCAAGTTGAAGAACACTATTATTCAGTGTATTTGCAGAAATATCTTCAAAGCTGTCTCAAATTTGTTCTCTTAATTGTTTGGTTTTGAATTACTTTATTATGATTTTGCTTCTTGCTTTACTGTTATCTTCTGCAGTTTTAACAGAAATAACTGTATGTTTCTTCCTTTTTATCACGTTATTATTTCTCTATGCTCCTACTTGGCTCTCGTAGACTTTTCATGTTATGGTTTCCACATCTAGGTTTGCTGTCTGGGTTTTAGGGAATTCTTCGTGCCCTCCTAACTTTCCTCAGGAAAACTCTTCCTGCTCTCATGCTGTGGATGACTTCCTGTTCAGTTTTCCACTTAGAAATTTGCTGTAATAGGACTATGTCTCACTCTCCACCCCCATTTAAAGCATAAAATATGGAAGATAAGATTTGGGGACCAATTAGCCAATGAAAAACTAAAGTGTTAACCCTGAGTTGGCCCCTCTTATGTAACAAATGTTTGTCTTCGGGTTTTACTGGTATGGCAAGCTATGGCGATGCCACGCAACAGCTGACGGGTTCAGCTTTCTTCATGTGTGTATTCGCAGAGGACACGGGAGGACAGAGTACTGGCAAAGATACCGGTGAGCGCTACATAAGGGGAAAGCGTATGACACAGTATTCTGTTTAAAAATGCGTCCTACATGCCATGAGCCCAGCACTCAGGAGGTGATACAGGAAGATTTAGAAGCTCTCGGCCAGTCTGGGCTGCAAAGTGAGACCTTGTCTCAAAACAAACAGAAAAAAATTGCCATTAGGAGTTAAAAGAGTGGAGATCGAATAAGATATGCACCCCTTTAAGAGCATACTAGATATTGCACCCCTTTAAGGGCATACTTTGAGATACTCGGTGTAGAACCTTGAGTTAAAAAGTTAAATTACCCAAGAAACAGTCATTATTTCATGAACGCAAATTCTCAAAGACTGGGTTTTAATGGCCCTGCTCCTGCCTCCTCCCTTTCTGAAAATGTAAGGAGGATGTGTGTCCCAACTAGCTCTAAGGAAGCTAAATATGACGTTAGCATTGACCATTCTCACTAGGGTAGATTTTGTTAAGTAGCTCCTGAGGGTTGGTGGAGAAGAACCCCTGCAAATTGCAAGGCAGGGTTTTAGCAACTCCTGCACAGCTTGTCACTTGTTAGTCCAACAAGGCATTGTCCAGCCTCATAATTCCCTTCGCTCTAATGTACTTTGTTTCTCTTTACCAAGCATTGACCTCTTTAATTTCCTTAGTAATTGCCGTAGCTCAGCCCACTGTTTTCTCTGTAACTCGGGCCCTATTCTTTGGTCCATTGTCTTGAATAATTAACGTGGGACAATTATTATTCCACACACTTAGAGATGTTATTTGCTAGAACTATAGTGTGCCGAATAAAGGGCCTACATGAGAACAGGAAAATCATTAAAATCTAAAGGAGTGAGTTCCCTCAGTGCTCACTATGAATCTAAATGCAAATGTCCTCAGTAGGGTGATTAGCCTCAGAGTGAAATAAATTTTTTGGCTACCTAAGAACTCCCTATTCCTTTCATTATTTATTTATTAATTAAAAATAATCTTTTTAATACAAATTATTCAGATCTTATAAAATGTAGAATCTAGTCATTATAGAATGGCTAAGTACCAATGATGGCAGAGAGGGTATTAAATCCTAGTGCATTGCTATATGTAAAATAAATTAGTACAATCACTCAAAAAATTGTTTAGGAGTTAAACACATGATCATCTGATCATCTGCAACTTCATTTTTAGATATATACTCGAGAATAAAGGTATTGAGAATTCATGAACAAACATAGATATAGTAGCAAAAGGATTCATAATGACTCAAACACAGAAATTATCTAAATGTTCATTAGTATCAGAATAGATAAAAATCTAGACATGGTGGTGGTGAACACTTTTAATTCCAGGATAAGGAAGGCAGGCATCAAGTCTGAGGAGGACCTAGGCTATCCACGGAAACCCTATCACAAAAACAAAATCAAAAAGCTAATCCTCAAAATGAAAACAACCAGAATTGATCAAAAACAAGAATGCAACCAAGCAGACAGACAAAAAAAAAAAAAAAAGAAAAAACCCAAATAAAAAGCAAAATAAAACAAAACCCCCAAACCAATACCAAAACTGTGGTATTGCCTATATAATAACAAGAACAGAATCAACCCATATCAGCAAGGTTGTATTGTACAAATATAACACTTAGCAGCAGAAAGTAGATACAAAGGAAACATGAACTAGATGACTAATTTTACATAAAGTTCAAAACCAGACAAACCAATCCATTACGGTAGAGATCAGAAAAGTGCTTCCTTGGAGTGCCTGAGGGGGTTGATGTTTACATGAGTATGTTTAAGTTTGTGAAAATTAATTAAGTTACCCACTTCTTGTGTTTGTATATTTGTATATATGTGTGTGACTGCTTTCAATAAAAATTTACAAAGAGAGAAAAGCAGAGGAGTGTTGCGGGAGGTCCTTCCGCTCCTCCAGCCAATAGCCGCTGAGATACCACGCCCATAGAGGAGAGAGGAACAGAGCAAAGGAGAGTGAGAGAAAGGGGAAAGAAAAGGGAAGAGAGGAATGGAGGGAGGGAGGCCGAGAAAGGTTTGTAAGAGAAAAGATAATCTATTCATTGCTTAATGCATCCTAGGTAGAACCAGAAAAATATTGGCAAATTTTACCTTTGACAATGCTTTATTTCTCTTCTGGGAGCTCATTTTCAGTTTTGTGAATCTGGGGACATTATAATCATTCTTCCAGCCTCCTCATTATTGTCATTTTCATGAATCTGGGAACACTGTAATCCTTATTCTTTCCTTTTCTGTATGAAAATCATTTTTGAGAGCCGGTGACTATAAACCATTGCTATAACTGGGGATTCAACATCTCCCATGGGAAGCTGCATTCTAAGACTTTGACTGCTCCTATGGTCCACAGATCTGTAGGCTCCCATGATGGAGCCTAAACTTCAGCAGCTACCATCAGGTTCGAGGGACAGAGATTCTGAATTGCTAGTTTGGGCTTTTACCTTTCATTCTCATGATAACGTCAATATTGGTTGAGGACAGCACACTGTTCTTCATGAAGCCATTTTTCTGGTATTGTCATGGTATTTCCTGCATTCGTCTACTGAAGAAGCTTATTGTCCTTTATGTAACATGTTGCTGGCATGTTTAACCCCTTCATTAGAAAGTAGGTTTCTTGAAGGCAGAGACAGTCCCATTCATTTCTGTATCTCCAAGTGACCATGCACGGTGGTTTGTACAGAGTACACAGCCAGTCCACCAAACCTTTTGGGAACCTGACTGTGGCATTAAAGGACATTTGATTTCCATGTCATTTATTCTTCACCTAGACACATAAAATAAGGAGACCTTCCCATTGTTCATGGTATCAGTATAGCATGGGTGGAAGAATCAGAAAAGCCTCACACAAAAAAGAGAATTAGAGCTCCAAAGAACTCATGTGTTCCAGATGAAAATCCATGTAAAACCCCAACAAGAAGAATCTAGAAACACATTAAAAGAAAAATAACAAAACAGGATCAAGTAAAAATGCAAGAATGTAATGATGCTAGGTCCTGTACTAACATAAATAACATTGGCAGACATAAGGAAAACATATTGCCTTCTTTCTAGAATTGGTAGTCTAAATCAATCAACTGTTTATAATTCAAAACACCAATTCAAGTAGTAACTGATAGGTATTCCTTAAAACAATAAACTCTCTTTTCTGTCTATCCACTTATTCTTCCATTCGTCCCTCTATCTATAGTTTTGTCTGTCATCAATATCATCTCTAAATGACATCAAAATTATGGGGAAACAAAAGGAGATCCCTTTTGGTGTTGGGGTGAAAATAGGATGCCTGCTGTGAGCATTACTTTTTAACAAATTAAAAGAAAGAAATAAAAAAATTACAACGGAGGCAAATCTGTATTTTTAGACAGGAATGTTTACCCGAAAAGCCCAAGAGAGCTAGCAAAAAGTGCATGCAAAGAATGAGAGAAATCAGGAAGACATGCCCTCAATTAAGAGAGGTCAACAATCTTCTATAGAAATGCAAGTTAGAAGGTGTAATGAGAAAGAGACCGAATTGAGAATACAGTCTCAAGACAAAGCTTAGCAAACAATGTGGAAACCTCTATAACTGAGACCATGAAGTAAGACACAAACAAAAGAAAGAAAAAAAGAACAATCTATTTATTGGATCAGAATAGAAGACAATTAAAAATGTTGTCATATTTCCCTAAGGGCGTTTATGAAGAAAACATCTAAAACAGATGATTCTGAAGGTTATTATTTAACAAACAAGAAAAGATAATTCAGAAAAGAAGAGAGAATAAAATAATTGCAAAGTCTTAGCAATTAAACTGATATGGCTTATGTACATGAATAGACAGATAAATGAACGGCAAATACTGAAAAATAGCACTGATCGTTTATAAGGTTATATTCATCCTTTGGATAGTGGGGTGAGCCTTGTGGTTGAAAAGATTTGGATCCACTTTTTATCTCAGAATAAATTACAAAGGGATGAAGTATTTTAAAATGACACCATATTTAAAATTTAAAAAGTAACAAAAATGTATTCATAGCTTTACAATGGGAAGGCATCTTAAACTTTGACTCTAAATCCAGAAGGTTAAAAAGAAACAGAAACAGAGATGCCACCTGCATTGTGGAAATTTGTTCATGTAAACTGAAACTTATTCCTTTAAGATGTCCCTGAGAAAGAAAGAGTTAACAGGTGATGGGGCAGGGGAGGCGACTCAGTTGGGAAAGTGCTTGGGGTACAAGCACAAGGACCTGAGTTTTGGTCTTCATCAGCTATACAAAAGGCAGGTATAATAGCAAAAGTCTGTAATCCAAGGCCTGGGTGGGTGGATCCCTGGAGCTTGCTGGCCAACCAGTCTATTTAAATAGGTCAAGGAAGAGACTGTCTCAAGATGGAGGTGGAAAAACATTGAGGAAGATGCCCAGTGCTCACTTCTGGCTTCTGCATATGTACATTTAAACGTGTCTACATGTATCTGCATGTGCATACACTAGGGAGAAAGCAGACAAAAGACAATGTAAATGTAGTTTGAATATGTCTCCCACTGAGAAGATGACATCGTTTTTTTTTTTTCCTTTTTATGTCCCAGCTTGACAACCATGAGAGCTATGCAGCAAATTAGGTTGTGCCTTAGTCCTTCACAGCTGACATGCTGACGATGCTATGCCCATCACCTGTCTCCATCATGTCTTAGACATGATGCCTGATGGCCCTTGGACTGGAGTGACTAAAGGTGCACATTGTGTTTTCTTTCTTCCAAGTTCTCCGCTTTCTTGATATCAAGCACCAGAACTGAGAAATAGTGCTGCTTTGTTACAGAAGTCTTTCTAATCACTGCAGAGAAGCTTTATGGGTAACTGTTGGGTGATCTCCAACAAAAACCTGGGAATAGGCACATGGGGCTATTTATCAGTGGCACAATATTTGCAAAGCATTTGTAAGCCTTGGGAGCTTGATCATCTAGTACCACAAAACAATACTCTTTGGGTAATAAAGGGCGCGAGTCTGTTCTCTACTAATTGCTTTATTATGTCAATAACACACTACCGAGTCTATCAGGAACCTGCTCCTATCACGTAAAGGATACTGGCAGTGCAGAGATGAGATTTAACCTTGGATGAAACTATTTCCTCATCTAAACAAGAGAAGAGATTTGAATGTCAGTCAAAAGGGGACAGCCAGCAATGGACACGTGGACAGAGGACGGCAGAAAGGGAAGTCTCCCCTCAGTAGAGCCTGAAAGATTGTTTTGGATTCTTTTCACAGCCTCAAAATGGGGCGGGAATCTTGGATGATCCAGGTTTACAGCTCTTGTTATTTATGTCCTTCATTCTCAAAATAAAATGGGTGATAAACAATACCTGATCCTCTAGACTTCTCTGTTTTGTCTATTTTCTTATCTCCATCCCCTGGGTATACAGCTCTCTGTGCTGAATTTCTTCAAACTGGTTGGATGTTCTGCTCCTTCTAAGACACTCGCTCTCACATGACATCTCCAGCATGAATGAAGCACCTGTCAAATCTGTTGACAGGTGGGGGCTGAATCGACTGCAGAGGTAAAAACCATTCTAGGTGGAATGAAAGTAAAGAAGAAGTTGGGGTCATTGAGGTTTACTATTTTGGTGCAATTGACAGTTTGCCAGAGAGAGGAACTGTGAGAGTAATAGGGACTAAGGGTGAATGGGCTACTATAAGACACCTACAAAAATAATGATGAAGACAAAAAACCTTGCAAAGGCAGTACTGGGTAGCTGTTTACTTGAAGAGATAGCTTGAGGTTGTCACTGGTTGCTAAATTTTTATGTGCCAAGTCTGATTCCAGGTATGGTAAGTACTGACACTTAGAACAGAGCATTTGGGATCTTTTGGGCTTCTCTGGAGACATTCATGAATATTGATGACCTTTTCCAGAGAAATGGTAGGGGCATATTGAGAGAAATATTAGGATGGTAGCTTCAATTTTAAAAGCACTTATCTAATAAGGTTGAAGGAAGATGTCTCCCTTATATCTAGAAAGCAATGTCCTTGAGCTAATCAGCCTTAGTTCCTTTTAACCCTCCAGGGTGACGGCAGCTTTCTCAATGGTGCTCTTAGGGAGACCAGCTACATCACTCCAAATTCCATGTTTCTTTTTGTATTCATTTTAATTTTAATTTGTAGATGTCGCTCTGCCCCCGGGGAAATGAGATTTCCTGGGAGAAGGATAACTAATTTCTATACATCGGAGAAGAAGCTGGTTAAGAAACTTGTTGACATACTTGTCTTGGAAAATGGAAATTGCCCACAATATCTAGACTAACCTCCTTGTGGAACGGAATACCAGCCCCACACCATCACCTCGATCCGGGCTTGTGGTAACACAAGCGTAGCTTATATTTAAAGGGCTGTTTTGTTGGTGATGGCTAAGATAACTTAGTGAGTCACACAGATCCTGGACATAAAAAAAATCACTTCCTACAATGTTTAGTCAACAAATATTCATTGAGCACTTGGTTCTAGGCAGGTATCATGGTGTAGTCATAAAAGCCATTCCTCATGGTCTTCAGAACTTATCCTCTAGGACCAAGAAAGATCAAAGTGGATTTCAAATTATAATTGCATGAATGATAGGTGGATTTTGGTCTTGTGATACTTTGAGTAGACTCTTCAACAAAGTTAGTACGATGGGGACAAACTGGTGCTGAGAGTTTAGAAAGGATAAAATATACATTTAGGGTCAGGAAGGTCCCTCTGGGCCCGGAGGATAGATGGACAGGGGGTAAAGAGCTAGGGTTGGGACTTGGATCCTATCAATACCTGGGACCCTTGTTATTTTCCCACTAAATGATGTAATCATAATTGGTAATAAAATATTTCTTCCTGGGGCTGTAACTAATATTTTCTAACTGCAAACGCCCTTTAATCCTTCTTTTGTTTCTGAAGATTGATTCATATACTTCATCTCTACAGCTCGCTGGGGAGCAGCCATAATTTGAGATCCAGGGCATCACATCCATGGTCCGCATGCTGTGAGACCACAACTCTGCAGAGTCCCCAAACAGACAGAAAGCTCCCGCCAGCTGGCTGTGTGTGCATATATAGGCCAGAGAATTGTGCTAACAATTCAAAGTTTTTTAGAGGTTTTCCAGTGAGCTGTACCCTTCCTCTTTTTATTTGCTGATTTAGATGGATTTACTTATTCTGGATGACTTTGACATTAATATCAATATTAGACTACAGCGACTTTGGAGATCCACTACGTGACAGGGTTCACTCAAGAGATTAGTATCAAATTACTCACTGTGCATGACACCCCGTGCCATGTGCCAGGTTTGCCTCTTTGTGTTATGAAACAGCTATCTATTAGTATCCAAAAGTTTTTATATAGTGATGTTATGAAGCCTCACAAATACTACAGATGCTTGTTACATAGATTTGGACATCTTCCAAAAGTTTTAAATTTATTTATTTATATTTATCTGTGTATATCATGTGTACAGCATGGTGTTCATATGGAGGTTAGAGAACAACTTTTAGGAATTGGTTCTCTCTGTCAGGTGGGCTCAGGGGATCAAACTCAAGTTCTCATGCTATGTGGCAAGAGCCCTTATCTGCCTAGCCTTCACTGGCCCTTGCTCTATTTCTGATCAAAACATATTGTGACATACAACAATCATGTGCAGGATTTGCTGAGAGCTATTATCTTACTGTGTTGTACTAGAGCTCATATCAAAACAGGACAATGTTTCAGAGTGAAACTAATCTTTGTCTTGGGATTTGTTGAGGTTAAATGAAGGGCTGTGTTTGGCCAAATCAGAAAACACTGAAACAGGAAGGCGTTTTTTGGTTGCTATTGTTTGTTTGTGTTCTTTGAGACAGGGTCTTGCTAGATAGCCCAGGCTAGCCTGCAACTCTGGATCCTCTGCCTCAGCCTCCATCCTAAGAGTCTTGATTCTCCAGGAACTTGCATTGAAATTGTCATGAATATTGGCATGAGGAAGGTTGTCATAAGCATAAGGTAGCCAGGCAAGCGTTCAGTCTTTTAGTAACAGCTTTACTAGCTGGGTTTTCCCTGCGCTCATTGTCTGGTTCATTTCTCAGTATCCCCTTCCTTCCTCAGTGTTGGATTTAGAAAGAAATGCTCATTGCGTGTGTGTGTGTTTTGTGTATATGTGTTTCCCCAGCATCTTTCTTTCACTTACAACTTCTGGGAGAAATAAGAGACCCAAAGAGAGACACAAATTTACTCTTGTCTCAAATCAGCATGGAAACAGATGTGACAATTTCTCCCTGCCCGGATGCTTTTGAGATAGTGTTTTCCAGTTCAGATTGCTAAATGGTTTCTTGGGATGCAGTGAGTAAATCAAACACTAATCTGCCTGTACAATCTAAGGTCACCGCTCAGCACTGTTAGCATGGAGTTGGGTCCTAAGCAACATTAGTTCATTGAACACAAAGGAAGATAGAACGAGAAAAGAACAAAGATGCACACAGAGCCAGATTGAGTGTCTAAAAGTGGATAGCACTGGCAGAGGCCATCAATAAACTAGCAGGAAACACAGTGATAACTCACACCTGCGGGGTGGGCAAGTTTCCAAGGGCTAACTCACTTGAGATACCACATATGGTTGTCACGACAACCTCAAATTCCCCAAAGCAGCTTGCTTGCATTGGCCTTCGGTGTACAGTTCATATACTTCATCTCTACAGCTCGCTGGGGAGCAGCCATAATTTGAGATCCAGGGCATCACATCCATGGTCCGCATGCTGTGAGACCATAACTCTGCAGAGTCCCCAAACAGACATAATGCTCCCACCAGCTGGCTGTGTGTGTGCATATGTAGGCCAGAGAGTTGTGTTAAAAATTTCAAATATTTTTCTTCCTTAGAGTTTTTCCAGTGAGCTGTACCCTTCCTCTTTTTAGGTACCTGTTTAGTAACCATTATAGCCATAATTGAAGTGTGTGTGTGTGTGTGTGTGTGTGTGTGTGTGTGTGTGTAAGAGAGAGAGAAAGAAGGCATGCACAGAGAGACAGAGAAGAAACAGAAACACACAGAGAGACTATCCACAACTGTGGTCTTTAATGTAAAATGCTCTTCTGCTACTCTTCTTCAGCCCTTGGTTTTTCCTCCAGAGCACCCATAACCATCTATCCCTTCTCTTGGCCTCTTTATGGACTGACCTAGAAGACAAGAGACTCATCCCCTGCTACCTGAGTGAGCCAGCACAGAATGGGGTGTGGTCACATACGAGGCATTCCACACATAGTTGACAAAACTTTCCTCAGTCTCACCTTTGAGTAAAATAATTATCATTTTTGATGAGTTGCTAAAATGAAATAAAACAGCAGAGGTCTATCTCTGCCCCTGTGCAGACAACAAATGGAAGCTGTAGGTGTTGTGTTTCATTCAAGGTTCTGTAGGAGGATGCTGCTTGTTGGTCCAGGCTGCTTAGCCCTGAAATAATCACACAGAAACTATAATAATTAAACCACTTCTTGGCCCATTAGCTCTACCTTCTTATTGGCTAACTCTTACATATTAATTTAACCAATTTCTATTAATCTCTGTATCGTCACATGACTGTGGTTTACTGACTAAAGTTCTGGCATCCATCTCTGGCCGGGCTACATGGCTTCTCTCTGACTCTGGCTTCTTTCTCCCAGCATTCAGTTTAGTCTTCCCTGCCTACCTAAGTTCTGCCCTATCAACAGGCCCAGAGCAGCTTCTTTATTTATCAATGGTATTCAAGCATACAGAGGGAAATCCCACATCACAGGACTGTAGCCAGGTCTCTTTGCCTCATCCACACCTAGTTCTGCTACACAAGGGTCACAGTTGCAATGTTCACACTTACAGACTGAAAAGCATATGAAGTGTGTTGTAAGTAAACACAACGGGGTACAATGATGATACTTTGAAAGCATCTGCCAGCATTTTTGGGGTAATATTGTTTATTATTAATGATAATTAAGAACCAGACTAAAAATGAGTTTAAGGCTGAGAGGGGCATGAATCACTCTTGGTAATGAGGGTAAATGGGCTAAGTTAAAATATCAAAGGGCCAATGGATGGAGCTAACTCTATTTATCATTATTTCTAAAATCTTGCTTTGCAGAGGAAATATCCTTGAGATATATTCACCAACATACCCAGAAGTGCATTTCACTAATCTTCTAGACATTTCTCAATCCAATCAAGTCAACAATCAGATTAGCCATCACAGTGGTTACCTAGCAAACACATGTCTGCCATGGTATATTGTTCGTTGTTGCTGAGGTTTATTTTTCCACTTTGCTACCGTAGATTGTTCAGTTGCTGGTCCTAATCATGATGATAATGAATGGCATGAATGACTCAATATGCTTCTACACATGATCCGACAGTTTTGGTAACTGATACTGCTCATCCTCACAGTTGACACACTAAGATAGGGATCTCATCTTACTAGGATGGAAACTGGGCTGCGTGTATGCAGCTGTTATGTAAACTGAGGCAATCTGGTATCGGTGGTCAGCAGCAGATCCACTGCACCGTGCTGTCTGTGGTCCAATACTCTGAAGTCTGCATTTTGATTCTAACCTTCACTCTGGAGAGTAAACACATACTGATCTGTAGAGCTCGAGCTCCTTTCAACACTTCTCTACTTTTCTACTTTCAACACTTTCTCTAGATCAGATCCTTATCCCCCCTCCCGAGCATCTGTCTCAGCACCAAGAAGCAGAATAGTCTTTTCCATCTCCATATTCCCAACAGTGTCGTAGCTAACGAATGCAGGTAACAAGTATTCAGAGACTATTTGTTCAGTGAGTCAATGCATTTTCAGAACTAATTGCCATTCCATACACCTTATTAATTATATAGCAAAGCCCCACAAGTCATTTCCAAATGTTATGTTTTAATTAGTAGTTAATTTGACTTAACCTCTGGGGAAGGAAGTGATCTGCAGAGGGAGGAAATATAAAAAGGACAGTATTGATTAAAATTTTTGAATTGGAAGATCTTTGATGGAAATACAATTATGTACGAGTCTTAATCTTCATCAACGGAGGCACTACTTAATTAAGTTGTCTTTTTGTGTGAATCCCTAGGTATTCAGTCTTTCCAGCTGGAATCACACCTCCCAGTGGCCATTAACAGTTTCCGTGTTCTGGTGACACATTATGGATTAAAACGGACTAGACTTTTTAGACCGTGTGTTCCTTTTTTCTTTTTGGCCTCTGTTCATTTTGCTGCACTTCTGCTAACACAGTCAGATCCTATCACCCTTTTATGTAAATTCCTTCTGTAGATTTCCACTGGCCTGGGAACAAGGATGCTCCCATGTGAAATAGGGAACTTGATCAACCTGACCCCTCACCACCCACCTACTCACCCATCCTTAGTCTGGCTATGTTGAACTGCTGTTTTTCTAGAACATGCCATTCTCATGTGTCCTTTTTCTTGCATGTGCTCACATGTATTTAAGACAGGGTCTCAAGTATAGGAATGCAAATACACTAGCTGGGTGTGGTCATGCACGCCTTTAATCCTAGTATTTGGGATGCAGAAGTAGGCGGCTCTCTGTGATCTCAAAGTTATTCTGGTCTACAAAGGGAATTTCAGGCCAGCTAGGCTTACACAGTGAGGCCTTGTCTCAATAACAATAACAGGTTTTCAAGATTTGCTCCCCTCTCAGGATTATAGAGGAACAAAAAGAGTAAAATGTCTACACAAGTATATAGACTTTTCTGAGAGCTTCCTCCACCTCTCAGTTCTCATGGGTATGTGCCACCGTCTGATGACAATTTTATAAGGGAACATTGGTGACACCAGATGGTGGGACCAGAGTGGCCCCTAAGTCCTTGGAATGGTTGTCATGGAACTGTTTTTTTTTTCAGTCATTAGGAAAGTTTGGGGAGATGCTATAATTTGGGGAGATTCTATAAGCACGAAACAAGACGTGAGGATCTGAAAGCAGGTCTGAACATAGATAGTTGCAGGGACACAAAGAATAATCTAGCACACACTTTGTTGTGACCATGGACTTGACTAGCTTGAGGTAAAACTACTCCAAGTCAGTAGCATCTACACTGACTTCCCGATACCAATGATGATATATCTGAGATACTGGTTGGCATACATCACCACCCTCCAAATGGCCAGGCCTTTGCCTTCTTTATTAACATACATTGAGATGAGGGACACAGAATTATGAATGTCACAACCAAGTAAGTTCCTCAAAGTTGCATGGGTTTTCAAATATGGCTGATAATTTTAAGGACATTTAGGCACAAATCTTTTTACTCAAGCACCAGGTTTCAGAGGAAACTTTCTTAACTTTTCTATAGCATTCATCAAAAAAGCAAATACTTGGTGAGAAAAAGATGAAGAAGAAATTTCTACTAACCAAGTCATTAGTTCTTACCCTTGGCCAGAACTTCCGCCCTCAAGTGAAGCGCACACTAGCTAGCAGGGAGGGAAGATCTCATTACAGGCACCAAGCATGGCCTTTACCAGCAGCAATAGCAGGAGGAGGAGGAATGTGGCTAAGAGAAGGACTGAAATCATAAAAGTACTCAAGTCAGGCTTCAGCGTAGCTATCTGCTGTAAGACCTTTCAAATCTCTTCATCTTTATCATCCTAATGAAAGGCACCAGGGATTGATGGAAGGAAGAATGCCTACAATCACATTACCAAACACACAAGCAACCAAACAAACTTCTTCTAAGTTGATTAAAAAGTAAAGTGAGCATCTGTTCTTGGTATACTGCAGCATATATTTAATTAAAACCAACATGGTGTAAACAAAATAGAAGAATGAGCAACACTTTGGAGTGTATGTCAACACAGACACTATTTAAAGAAACAAGGATTATTCTCGGTGCATATGACTTTGTAGACTACAGACAGCATTCTTTGCTGCTCTCAGTGTGATGGCTGTATGGTTAGGAATCATTGCTATCGATATTTAACACAGCATGCTTATGCATTGAGGAATTATTCGTCATCTCAAAGCTCTTGCAAACGGCTTTATTCGCCCTACAGGACTGAAATTGCTATGTTGCTTGCTGAAAAGAGCACAACAGCTGTTTAATACCAAGTAACAACACCACACAACAATCGAAGAGAAGGAAAATTCTGAAAGTCATTAAAACTACAGGGATAAACTAGGCAGGAGAAATGTCATTATCCAAATTGAGATCCGGGAAAGTCAACAGGACAAACTCATCTTTTACAGACTTAATGCAGAAATCAGTTACTTAATTTTCTTTTAAATATTGTCCCCCCCCCATAGAGGCCGGAGGAAGTGGCTGAAAAGATTCTACTTTTTTTTCATCAAAAAGCATGGCATGGGAAATGACGCCGTCCTTTCGATGATCCCAAAGCTCACACTGAATCTGCTTAGGAAATGCGCTTCAAGCTTCCATAAGCTCCTTTTAGACGCATTATCTGATGAACTCAGATGAAGAGCATCCTCCCTGGGGTCTCAGTGACCCTGATGCCACTCCTGTCCACCCCAGCCCTCAGTGTACTGTATGATAGTGGAGGAAGGTTCAGTCTCCCTTGCTAGGCTTGAAGGCAGACACTGTGCCATCTATTTTACAAAACTGGCAACTCAGCTGGTAGAGTTGGAGATCAACAAATGCGCAGAAAAAAAAATGGTGCTATTAGGAGTGGTGACAGCAATCTATCTATCAAAATAAGACATCCTAATATCTGACCTTTAAAGGATTCAATTCTAAAGCCTAAACTACCATCAGAATAGTATTCTCTTTTTTTTCAAAAGGGTGGCCTCAAAGCATTCAGGAACACACCAGCAACTGCGTTCTGGTATTTTCTTTGCAAAACAGAAAAATGGGACACCGTGATCAAGAGATATCCTTAACTTTAGGGGCAAGGATCTAACAGGGGGTGTATGATTACGCAGTGTGCTGTGTAACAATACTACTTCAGGTGATGGGATCTCTTTGAATCAAAAGACTCCAGAAGAACCTGGCCTTGATTGCCTTCCCCCAGAGTCTTAACAGGGACACAGTTTGCTTTGTTTCCCCAAGGGGAAGCAGACAAGCACAGGTCTCAGATTTCACATCGCGATCTTCCCCTTTCATGGTCCAAGGTGCTGATAAACCATTTTCTAAAGGAAACAGAGCCAATGTAACATGAGGAAATCCTCACAAAGGGCTGCTGGCAGCAAGCCAAGAGCAAATCAAAGTTGCCTTCTTCTGGGAAGGCTCAGAACCTGCTCATTTTACCTCAGACGGGGTATTCTCTCAGACAATGATGTCTTAGCAGCCATTGCGGTGATTGGAAAGTGAAAGGAGCACCACTCTATAAATGGTCACTCTGGGAAGCAGATGTGAAAGTCTACCAAGTAGAACAAGAAACAACACTGCAGCCAACCATCTTCTTGGGTTGGTGAGTTTGAGGGTACAAGAACATCTATGAAAAGGCAGTGGAAGCCAGGACTGCTGTCCCAACACTTGGGAGGCTGAAGCAAAAAGTTTGCCACAAGTTCCAGGCCAGCCTGGGCTAAAGAATTAGATCTTTCCTCACAAACACTTTTAAAAGAGGTCGCAGGGACTTCACTGCTGACAAATGTATTTATTCAATATCAATGGACAAGTTAGGAATTGAGCCTTGGGTACTGCTTTTGGCAATATTCACGTTTTGTCAACTATGGAGTCTTTGGGAGCAAAGGCCCGTGACCCGGCGTGCTATTGGTCTCATGGGGGCTTCCTTTCTTTCCCTTTCATCTCCCTTCTTTCTTTCTTCTTCTGAAACTCACTGTATTTCTCAGGTTGATCTTGAGCTCGTGGAAATTCTTCTGCCTCAGGCTGGTATGACCCACTTTCCTAGAGCTTTTAAAAATAAGTATCCTGGGATTTTGGTTGAAGAATAAGCAAACTATCCCAGGAATGTTTTATTATATCAAATTCAAAGTTATCCAATAATAAATGTTTTGGCCAAGAGACAGAATGTGCCATAGTTAGGGGCTGAACTCTGTTCATATTCCTGAATATCCATTGAATAAAATATAGAAATATAGCACGCTATATTTTTCCATAGAATAATTAGACTGCCTTTTGAAGGAGGGTGATTATATTCTTGTGACACAGTATTTCTTTAATCTAGCAATCTTCTGCCTAGGAAGACATTTTAAAAAGTAAAATCAAATGTCATGGTAGTTTGAATAGGCATGACACTATAGGCTCATCTGTTTGACTACTTGGTCCCCACTGGGTGGGACTATTTAGGAAGAACTATGAAGTATGGCCTTGTTGGATAGGTGTGTCATTGGGATGGGCTTTGAGGTGTCAAAAGGCTGTGCCATCTCCACAAATCTATCACTGCCTCCAACTTATAGACCAAAATGTACGCTCTCAGTGGTTCTGTGACCACAACTTTGCTCCAGATCGGGATGCTAAACCTCTGGAACTGTAAGTCCCAAAGTAAACGCTTTCCTTTTAAGTTGCCTTGATTATGCCTCTCCGATCATGCATGTTTTTGTTTGGTTTTCTACCCTTTCTTACAGGCTACGTAGTATTTTTCCAGTTTATAGACAAGGCATTCCCAGAATTCAGTTCACCAGCATTCAAAAGCCAGTTCTCTGTTTTGAGATCCACACACGATGGCAGTCTTTCTTTCTTTCTTTCTTTCTTTCTTTCTTTCTTTCTTTCTTTCTTTCTTTCTTTCTTTCTTTCTTTCTTTCTTTTTTTTAAAATGCTATTTGTGACATTGTATTACTATTGCAGTATTTCTCCCTTCCCTTCCCTCCCTTCATACCTTCCCATATAACCTCCCCCAATCCTCTTCAAATTTGTGGCCTCTGTTTTCATAACAGTGTTTTATTGGAAAGTATATTTTCATTAAGAAGGGCAAAATCCTCTATACATATTTAATCAATGTTTTAGACAAAGTTCGAGGAAGAAAGCAGTGTTTCAATTTTCAACTGGTTTGTTCAAATAGTATTAGATCAGAATTTAGGAAAATATTATCTTTTAGTACTTTTCTGTAAAACAAGTGTGATGTTGGTACTACTAGGTCATCTACAGAATTGAGAAGATGGCCATGGAGCACAGCCTTGTGGTCTTCATACAGGGAAAAGCTTTACAGTCTGCATATGGATTTGAGCTCTGTGAGGAGCACTCTCATCGGGTCTCTTCATACAAATAAGAGAAGATCTGTGGGCAGAGGATGGTTGTTGAGAACCCTAGTCAAGAGCTAGAAGAGGAAGAGGCACTGGATATGGCGGTGCACACATTTGACCCCTGCATTCATGAGGCAGAGGCAGGCGGATCTCAGTGAGTTTGAGGCCAGCCTGGTCCATATAGCAAGCTCCAGGACAGCCAGGACTACATAATGGGCCCTGTCTTTAAAAAAAAAAAAGTTTAAGTATGTTGTGTGTACCCATACACTGAGACAATGGGGATGTTCTATTGGGAACTCACCAAGGCCAGCTGACCTGGGTCTGAAAAAGCATGGGATAAAACCGGACTCGCTGAACATAGCGGACAATGAGGACTACTGAGAACTCAAGAACAATGGCAATGGGTTTTTGATCCTACTGCATGTACTGGCTTTGTGGGAGCATAGGCAGTTTGGATGCTCACCTTACTAGACCTGGATGGAGGTGTGTGGTCCTTGGACTTCCCACAGGACAGGGAACCCTGATTGTTCTTCGGGCTGACGAGGGAGGGGGACTTGATGGGGGGAGGGGGAGGGAAATGGGAGGCAGTGGCAGGAAAGAGACAGAAATCTTTACTAAATAAATAAATTAAAAAAAAAGAAAAGAAAAAAAGTTTAAAAAAGACTAATAGTGTAAGAGACGAGTAGTCCTCTTTTAATGACTTAGTCTCCAGGTGGTAAAGCTGATCCATCAGGCATTATTGTCTCATGAGGGCTCTGACCTAATCAATGAATTGATTTACTGTTGGATTGATACTTGAAAAGACTATTGGGAAGCAACAGAAACTATGGGCATGGAGGACACATGTTGTTGAGAGCATGTTTTATAAGGGCATGCAGTGTACTGGGACCTTTCTGTGTCTCTGCTTCCTGTTGATGAGGTGAGCAGCTTCCTCTACTACACGCTCCCACCACCAAGATGTTCCCCTCAGTTCTGACCTAAAGCAATAGATGCAGTTGGCCCCCGACTGAAACTGTGAGACAACATGAATCTTCTTTCCTTCTGAGCTGCTTCTCTCAGGCAGCTGTCATACAGATGAAAAACTGACCAACATAATTCTTTTGACTTGTTCGTCACTTGGCTGAGCAACCAGCTTGTCTCTAGGGACTTGGTTCTCCTGTGCTGACTCTCCCTAAAACAACAGTTCTCGTAAGAATCTGGCTTTCTGCATGTACTCACAGAAACTTCCAACCTGTGCCTTTACCACCATGGGAGGCGACAGTGTAACAGTTGGTGACAGATGAACTGGACGCAGGGAAAGACACACTAGTGTGTTTGTGTTGGGAGGTTTGTGTAAGGAGGGAGAGTCAGCCAAGAGGGAGAACTTACCTTTCTTCTCCCATTGATAAGACACCTGACAATTTTTGTCTATTGTGATTCCTTAGTTGAGGGAGGGAGGTCTTAAGCTTGGTTATTTGAGAGATTTCAGAGTAGGAAGAATAGAGAGGGAAAAGTTCACTTTAACTAAATAGATCTGTGAGGAAGGCATTCTGTCCAGAGCCACAGGAGCTTCCAGATTAAACACACACCCATGCGCTCTCTCTCTCTCTCTCTCTCTCTCTCTCTCTCTCACACACACACACACACACACACACCACACTCACACTCACACAAACACACGTACACACACTTACACATATACTCTCTTTCACTCACACACATACACTTACATAAACACTTACACATACATACACTCTTACATACATACACACACTCACACACTTACACATATACACACTCACACACTTAAATACACACACACACACACACACACACACACACACACACATTACTAGCCTGCAAAAAGAACTAACCATCCACTGGCGTGTCAGGACAGTCAGCCTTCAGGTGCTAAAGAATTACATGTTGCCTTCACATTTTGAAATCTTTGAGACACAGAGATTTATGCTAAAATTCTGTCTTTGTAGACTAGTCTTAAAATGTAGCTAAGACAGTTCCCAAGGCTAGCACTAATCTATCTAGACAGAGCCTGAAAGTTTTCAAGCCTGGGGCTATTTTTTTTAAACTTACAAAAATGCTAAAGATAAAAGTTGTGTCTCAGGATCAAGGGCAAATACAGCATGTTGTATCTTTTCCAGCTTTGACCCAAAATAAAAAATTCTGATGAAAATACTTTAAAGGAAAAAGTTTATTTAGGTCGTGTGTATTAAAGATGGAAACAAATAAGAAGAAAAGGGAGGCTAAAAAATAGTGACAGTCAATCCCTGACTTTAAGCTCTGCTACAGAGCAACAGTACTGAAAAAAAGTCTGGTATTGGCATAAAAATAAATAGGAAGACCAATGGAACCGAATTGCAGACCCAGATATCAATTCACACAGTTACGAATACCTGATTTTTGACAAAGAAGCAAAAAAATATAAAATGAAAAAAACAATGTATATTCAAAAAATGGTGCTGGCATAACTGGATATCAACATGTAGAAGAATGAAAATAGATCCATATCTATCACCATGAACAAAACTCAAGTCCAAATGGATCAAAGACTTCAAAATAAAGTCAACCACACTGAACCTTATAGAAGAGAAAGTGGAAAGGACACCTGATCGCATTGGTACAGGAGACTACTTCCTAAATAAAACCCCAGTAGCAGACACTGAGAGAAACAATTAATAAATGGGACCTCCTGAAACTGAGAAGCTTCTGTAAAGCAGACGACACAGTCAATAAGACAAAATGACAGCCTACAGAATGGGAAAAGATCTTCACCAACCTCACATAGACAGAAGCCTGATCTCTAAAATATACAAAGAACTCAAGAAACTGGTCATCAAAAGAACACATAATCCAATAAAAAATGGAGTACAGACCTAAACAGAGAACTCTCAACAGAGGAATTCAAAATGGCCAAAAGATACCTAAGGAAATGCTGTAATCAGTGTATTCATCAGAGAAATGCAAGTCAAAACAACTGTGAGATTTCACTTAAACCTGTAAGAATGGACCCTATCCTATAGCCATACTGATGAATATCTTGCATATCACCATAAAACCTTCATCTAGCGGGCATAGAGAATAGCAGACAGGCCAAAAGAGAAACCCTGTCTCGAAAAACCAAAAAAAAAAAAACCTTCATCTAGCGATGGATGGAGATAGAGACAGAGACCCACACTGGAGCATCGGACTAAGCTCCCAAAGTCCCAGTGAGGAGCAGAAGGAGGGAGAACATGAGCAGGACCACGAGAGGTGCACCCACCCACTGAGACAGTGGGGATGATCCATTGGGAGCTCACCAAGGCCAGCTGGGCTGTGACTGAAAAAGCATGGGATAAAACAGGACTCTCTGAACATGGCGGACAATGAGGGCTGATGAGAAGCCAAGGACAATGGCATGGGGTTTTGATCCTACTTCATGTTCTGGCTTTGTGGGAGCCTAGCCAGTTTGGATGTTCACCTTCTTAGACCTGGATGGAGGAGGGGGGGACCTTGGACTTCCCACAGGGCAGGGAACCCTGACTGCTCTTTGGACTGGAGAGGGAGGGGGAGAGGAGTGGGGGGAGGGGGAGAAGGGCGGGAGGAGGGGGAGGGAAATGGGAGGCGGGGAGGAGGCAGAATTTTTTTTTTCAATAAAAAAAAAAAAGAATGGCCAAGAACAAAAACACTGATGACAGCTTATGCTGGAGAGGATGTGGGGTAAAGGGAATATTCCTGCATTGCTGATGGGAGTGCAAACTAGTACAGCTGCTTTGGATGTCAGTGTGGTGATTTTTCAGAAAATTAGGAAACAACTTTTCAAATCCCAGTAATACCACTTTGGGGTATATACCCAAAGGATGCTCAACTGTACCACAAGGACATGTGCTCAACTATGTTCATAACAGCATTATTTGTCATAGGCAAAAACTGGAAACAACCTAAATGCCCCTCTAACAAAGAATGGGTAAGGAAAATGTGGTACACGTGCACAATGGAGTACTACACAGCAGAAAAAAATGATGACATCTTGAAATTAGTGGGCAAGTGGATAGATCTAGTCAACATCACAATGAGTGAGGTAACCCAGAAAAACAAATATCATATGTGCTCACGCATAAGTGGCTTTTAGACAGAAAAGAAAGAAAACCAACTTACAATTCACAATCCTATAACCTAGACAACCAAAGAGGACCCTAAGAGAGACATACATGGATCTAAGCTATGTGGGAAGTAGAAAAAGACAAGCTCTCCTGAGTAAATTAGAAGTAAGGAGACCGTGGGAGGGGGAGAAGGGGAAAAGAGAGGAAGGGGGGAAGCAAAGAAAAATGTATAACTCAATAAAAACAATAAAAAAGAAGACTGAAATAGATGTACACATGAGGCGAAAATATTGATTCTGTGGAGGACAAGTATGGTGGGGGAAAGTCTCTAAAACATGCTTTAGACACAAACATAAACTCGTGGAAGTTTTGATCACCATAGCATTTTAAAGATGCTAAGATATGAAAGGTGATGGGAGTCTTCTTGTAGCTGTTTTCCACATTCTTTCCCATCTTGCAAAAAGACATTTGCTATTTACAGGACGAGCCACAGTGGCATTACAACAACCCCTTGGGAGCTGGCATGGATTCCCAGCAGTTAGCATCTTTATAATCCAGTTGGCACCACATGACTGTAGGTGAGATGGATACTTGATTTCACAGTGCTAAAGCTGTGTCAGCACAGGTTATCCCAGATAAATGAGAACATACTCTCAGCCTGGCAGGTGCAAGAGACCGAAGCTCACAAACTTCATTCTGGTTTATTAAGATACTCCTATTTGTCACACTTTTCTGTGGCAATCAAGTTAAAAAAATACAAGTGGATGAACGAATTTATCAAACTGATAGAAGGTAGTTCGCTGGGTTCTGTGGTGAGGGCTGATGGTGCCAAGGGGCCTCCTCTGAGCACAGGGCCTAGAGAGGTTGCCTGTCATCTGCATGGTAGTAGAACTCCCTTTTATTATATCCTTGACTGTGGGGTAATTGATTGGCAGCCATTAGTGAGCCATGGGAACCAGAACTTCTCATTTCTGAGACGACGAATGAGAAGGCTCAGTTTGATTTATTTAGCTCCTTTTACAGATGTTTTCAAAGGACCGCATTGACAGTCTTTAAGAACTTTTAAAGATGCTTATAAAAACAGCCGGTCTATATAAACAGAAAAATAAACATTCTTCTTCGGAGACTCCAAACCTAGCCTCACCTGAGTCAGAAAAGGGAGAATGATGAGAACTGAATCTCAATATCGTGCTGTATATCACACATATCATATCATGTACCAAATTATGCCACCAGTAGTAACACAGGCAAACCACGGGGATCAAACAAATTATTTGCAATTTAATTTCAATAATCATAATGGACCAGTAGGTTCACCAAAACCAGTCAAACCAACCAACAAACAAACATATATTTTCAGAAGTATCTATAAAGGTCTTTGCTTAGTAATTAGTCAGAAAATAACTTTCTGCACATCAAGAAGAACAACCAGAATTATCCATGTAGGACACATGCACTCAGGAATGTACTGCTAGTCCATAACTGATCTCAATTTGGTGACAACCTAAAGTTCTTATGCTATTACTTAAGTCAGTCTAATATTGAAAATATTTCTACTCAGTCTCCTTTGGAGGGTATTTTCTTTGTTAATTAAAAAATTTTTTTTATTGATTTGGTGATAGATATGGGTCTGTTTTCATTCTTCTATATGTTGATATCCAGTTATGCCATTTGTTGAGGATGCTTTCTTTTGTGAATTTTATAGTTTTTGGTTCTTTGTCTAAGAGCAGGTGTTTGTAGGTGTGTGAATTAATATCCAGGTCTTCAATTTGGTTCCATTGGTCCTCCTGTCTGTTTTTATGCCAATAGCTCTTTTCAGTACTGTAGCTCTGTGGTAGAGTTTGAAGTCATGGATTATGATGCCTCCAGAAGTTCCTTTATTGTACAGGATTGTTTTGGCTATCCAGGGTTTTTTGCTTTTCCATATGAAGTTGAATACTGTTCTTTCGAGGTCTGTGAAGAATTTTTCTGGGCATTGCATTGGATCTGTAGATTGCTTTTGGTAAAATTGCCATTTTTACTATGTTAATTCTACCTACTCAAGAACATGGGAGATCTTTCCACTTTCTGGTGTCCTCTTCAATTTCTTTCTTCAAAGATTTAAAGTTCTTGTCATACAGGTCTTCCAATTACTTGTTTGGTTAGAGTTACTCTGAGATATTTTATGCTATTTTTAGCTATTGTGAAGGGTGATTTCTTTCTCAGCACAGTTATCATCTATGTAAAGGAGGGCTACTGATTTTTTTTAGTTCTTGTATCCTGCTACATTACTGAAAGTGTTTTTGAGTTGTACAAGTTCCTTGGTAGAATTTTTGGGGTCGCTTATGTAAGCTATCATATTATCAGCAAATGGTGAGAGCTTGACTTCTTCTTTTCTGATTTGTATCCCCTTGATCTCCTTTTGTTGTCTTATTGCTCTAGCTAGGACCTCAAGAATTACATTGAATAGATATGGAGAGAGTGGACAACCTTGTCTTGTTCCTGATTTTAGTGGGATCGCTTTGAGTTTCTCTCCATTTAGTTTGATGTTGGCTGTTGGCTTGCTGTATATTTCCTTTATTATGTTTAGGTATGTTCCCTGCTCTCTCCAAGACTTTTATCATGAAGGGATGCCGTATTTTGTCAAAGGCTTTTTCAGGATCTAATGAGATGATCATGTTTTTTTTTTTTCAGTTTGTTTATATGGTGGATTATGTTGACAGATTTTCATGTGTTGAACCATCCCTGCATCTCTGGGATGAAGCTGACTTGATCATGGTAGATGATTTTTCTTTTTTTTTTCTTTTTAATTAATTTATTTATTAAAGATTTCTGTCTCTTCCCCACCGCCACCTCCCATTTCCTTCCCCTCCCCCAATCAAGTCCCCCTCCTTCATCAGCCAAAAGAGCAATCAGGGTTCCCTGCCCTGTGGGAAGTCTAAGGACCACCCACCTCCATCCAGGTCTAATAAGGTGAGTATCCAAACTGCCTAGGCTCCCACAAAGCCAATCCGTGCAGTAGGTTCAAAAACCCATTGCCATTGTTCTTGAGTTCTCAGTAGTCCTCTTGTCCGCTATGTTCAGCGAGATTTTTCTGATGTGTTCTTGGATTCAATTTGCCAGTATTTTATTGAGTATTTTTGCTTCAATGTTCATGAGCGAGACTGGTTTGTCATTTTTAGTAATGTCTTTATGTTCATCTTCCTTTTTTGTGGAACAGAAAAAAAAAAAACATTTCCCTGGTATTCATTATCATGGGAATCTTTAAAGTATTTAGAGTTAGTTGTTTTTAGAAAATTATAGTAAATCTAAATAGATTGCATAGGCACATTAATCCCCATCTTATTATCTCAATAAATGACCTGCATATTTGTAAATTTTCCCAAAACAACACTAACAAGATGAAAACTGTAATTACTTTTAAATTTGGCATGACTCGGTTTTCTTGAGCTGCCTTGAAATCATAAGACCTGTGGCAAAAATTTCCTGCTTCTTGTGTCTTTGGAAAGTTGCCAAACTGCTGGCTGTACAATTAACATTAGCCAGATGTTTGGTGCAATTACAAACAGAGCACACATTTATAGCTGTGTCCTTTCGTACATTAGGTCATCTCTTTCATTTGCCCTCCTACATTTATCATGAAAACTGAGGAACACAGAAAGTAAAAGCATTAGATCCCAGGTGTACAGAGTTACCCTGAATTGGAGTGAATTCAAACTGATTCAGAACAGCTCCAAACAGGTGGCCACTCCTGACAAGTAACCCTGAACAAATATTGCCTTCAGTAAATAATTCCTGGCGACATAAAAGATCATGGGTCATAAATGCGGCAGCTTAATGTAAGACACGCCAGATGGAGCCACAGAAGGGTGACTATTATGGGCTTTTTATCCCATAAGAAGGGGGTCATACTTCTATAGTGTGCCATCTCCAATGCTATACATTATATCGCAAGGTGAACAATAGCTTCTTGGCTCTGTACGCATACAGCAGCCATTTGGAATGAGAGACTTTTCTTTCCTACTCTGAGTTTACTGAAGCTAATTTAGTTCCCATGTGTCGTTACGGAGCCATGAGAGACTCTGCCGCAGCAAACACAGTGGAGTTCTACTTCTGTTTGGCGGGACTAATGGTGGTTGCATAAAAACTTTGGGGCTTCGCTTTGGGTTCAGAGTCATCTTCAGAACATTTCTATCCAAGGTTTTGATGGTTCCCCTAAAAGGAAACTCGAATGCAAGTTCTCTGTGTTTGGAAATGAAGCTGTGTGGGGAAGACAGCACTAGTTTCAAGGTAGATGGAATGGGACTACCAGACTCCTGCAGTCAGGGATAGCCAGCCTTTACCCAGCACCTAGACTGGGTCAAGCATCGTAATTTCCTTTAGACAGATTAAGGTTGCTTTAAAAAGTTCCTAGTAGTCCACAACACCGCATAATTTCAACAGAAATCTCATAGAGGTGGTGGAAGACATTATTTATTTAAGGAGTCATTTGGTGAAGTTGCGCCCCTAGTCCCTGACTAAGTAATTTTACTGATTGAAATTCTAAGCTTGTAACTGCTGTTTCTTACACATCTGCTCTCTTGGGTGGCCCTGAAGATTTACAGGGAAAGGAAAGTAGAAAATACATAAAGTTATGGAGTCGCTATCTGTTTTTATACACCCACTTACTTGACTTCAGAAGAACTGTGATTTATACGTGTTCCTTCCCACCTTGGTATTAAAGCCCAAATCTTTCTCACCTCCTCACAAACCTAACTGTGCCTCTAACATCTGCATGTTTAACTGTGCCTTGATCCTATGCCTCTAACATCTGTGCCTGAATGTTTATTTTTTTATTATTAAAAATTTCCACCTCCTCCCCTCCACCCACTTCCCTCTTCTCCTCCCTTCTCCTCCCCCTCCCTCTCCAGAGTCCAAAGAGCAGTCAGGGTTCCCTGCCCTATGGGAAGTCTAAGGTCCTCCCCCTTCCACCCAGGTCCAGGAAGGTGAGCATCCAAACAGACTAGGCTCCCACAAAGCCAGTACACTCAGTAGAATCAAAACCCAGCGCCATTGTCCTTGGCTTCTCAGTCAGCCTCCACTGTCAGCCACATTCAGAGAGTCTGGTTTGATTGCATGCTCCATCAGTTCCAGTCCAACAGGCCTTGGTGAGCTCCCATTAGATCAGTCCCATCGTCTCAGTAGGTGGACGCACACCTCAGGGTCCTGACGTCTTTGCTCATGTTCTCCCTCCTTCTGCTCCTCATTTGGACCTTGGAAGCTCAGTCCATTGATCCCACACCTCTAACATCTGGGCCTGCATGTTTAACTGTGCACTGATCCTATGCCTCTAACATCTGGGCCTACATGTTTAACTGCATGTTTAACTGCACTTTGATCCTATGCCTCTAACGCCTGTGTCTCTAGGTTTTCCGTTTGGGTTACTTTTGCTGAAGGTACCCACCATTAACTTGTGGCAAAAATCTTGTCATTGGTTACATTCTGCTTAGTTATCTGATTTCTCAAACCCCAAACCTGAGGGAAGACTTTTTTTCCCCAATGATTGCATCGCCATTAAACCTTGAGCAACATTTGAACCAGCTATCTGTTCTTCTTTCATACAATTCGTGTTCTAGGGTTTTGGCTCCCGGTACCTCTAGGACATCTTCATGACTGTGGCTAGTTTCTACGCACTGGGATTTCTCAGTGTGCTTGTCTTCCCTACTTTTCACTGAGGTTCAGAGCTATTTATTTACCTACCTACTTGCTTTTTCTACTTTATTGGCCAACAGAGAAACTGAGGAACAGATTTTTTTTTTAGGACCCACATTTTCATCTTTTAGTTATTACACCCTGACTCGGCTCTTTTCCCTCACAGCTAAAGCATACAGCCATCCTCACTGTTTCTTAACCCCACGGTTAGAAAGTGACCCCACCTTTGATTCAGGAGAACCCAGGAAGTGCAGTTGGCCACCTTCCATGTACTTAAACAGACAAGCCTGTTCCAGACTAGGACAAACCATCAGTACCTCTCTTCTAGGATAGTCACTGTTTTTAGTTGGCTTCTTGATGGTATTCCTGAGTCTGTTCTAAGCCATCCACTAAGCGGCCTGGTGTTCCTCCCTCTTTCAGCCCATTTATTTAGTTACTTCTCTTTATCATATATGTAAACAACAACCCCATTCATTACACCCTTTATCAGTTCCTTTCATCACTGTTGAATTACGACCCCTTTGGTGGTTTGAATAAAAATGACCCCCATATGCTCATAAATTTGAATGCTTAGTCATCAAAGAATGCTACTACTTGAGAAGGATTAGGAGGTGTGGCCTTGTTGGAAGAAATCTGTCTCTGGGGGGTGAGCTTTGAGGTCAGAAGAGCCTTAGACAGACCTATTGTCTCTCTTTTCTTCCTGTTGCCTGTGGATTATATGGAGAACTCTCAGCTACCATGGCTGCCTGCTTGCCCCATGCTCCCCATCATGATGATAGTGAACTAAACTCTGACACTGTAAGCAAGCGCCAACTAAATGCTCTAAGAGTTTTCATAGCCATGGCATCTCTTCACAGCAACAGAACACTAAGACAACCTCCAATGACACTGTGGTACTCCTAGATCAGGGTAGCTGAAGCCTCATTAGAGGAACTTCTTTCTGCAGCAATAAGTAACACAGCAGACACCATGAACACCATGCAGACAGTGAGGGACTGCGGAGCAATCAGCCTTAAATGGGGTGTCTATACCACAACTTTTTCTGCAAGACTCAGAGATATATGTGGAAGAGGAGGGCAGAAGATCCTACGAGCCAGAGGTGGTGACTCCAAGGATATAAAGTTTCTCAGCTGATGCACATATGAACTCACAGAGACAGGGAGAGAGGCAAAGACAGTGTCCTTTCAGTAGAGTGGCACTGGGATGTCAACCACATGCTAGGGTGGGCCTCATGCTTGGGAACAGTTGGCCAACACAAAATGACCTCCACTTCTTTTTAATGCATGTGTGTTCATGTTTGTATATGTGTTTGGTTTGATTTTGCACCGGTTTTATTTTCCTTTTGAAAGAATACTAAGTTGGATGGGTGGAGAGGTCTGGGAGGAATTAAAAGTGGGGGAAAGAATATGACTAAAATATATAAAAAGTTTAAAAACTAGATTTTAAAAACAAAAAAAATCAGCATAACAAGAAGCAACTTAAGGAAGGGTTATTTTGGCTCATGGTTTAAGGGTATATGGTACATCATGGGAAGGAAAGAATGGCGGGGGAATGGCTCCCAGCTGTGCAGCAGGACTGTGAGGCATCCAGGTAGATGAAGAAGCAGAGTGGATAGAATTTCAATGTCCATCAGATTGTCCCCCTTCCTCCAGAGGGGTTCCCCTTCCCAGTCTCCATCAGCTCCCCAAACGGTGCTACCAACTGTGCTCCAATATATGTTCTTATGGGGACATATGAGCTTAGAGGACATGGAACATTTTGATAACAACATCCACCCCAATCTTCAAAGTCGCAGCCATCCTTAGGTCTTTCTGCTATGTCCACTTTGTAAAAGAAACTAATGTTGCAACGGAAAGGCTTCTGAATTTATGTCTGGAATGACTTTATGATTCATTTTTTTTCTTTTGTTCAAATTTGGGTCTAGCGACCAATAGCTCTGCAGTAAGAGTATTTTTTTTTTTTTTTTTTTTTTGCTCTTCCAGAGACTCAAGGTTAGTTCCCAGCACCTGTGTAAGGAGATGAACAACCACCTGTAACTCCAGCTACATAGGATTTAACTTCCTCTTTTGACCTCCATGGGCACCTACACTTATGTGGGGGTACACACACGTACACACATACACACAATGAAGAAAACACTCTCAAGTGTAGTTCCAGAGCTGGAAAAATAGTTACATATTTGTGTGCCTGAACATGAGTAATGTTTGGGTTCTTTATTCTTTCTAGATGTTCTAGCCACAGTAACACACGAAGCCCATTCCTGTGGTGGGAGCATTAGGTGTCTGCTCCATGGGCCTTCTCCACATTCCTTCATAGATCCTTTCCCCTTCATTAGCATGTTTTTCTTAACTCAGAGATTAAGTATGCAGAAAAGCCTTTCCTCGTTGCTAGTCTCAAGGGGCTGCCCTTTGATCTTCTCTTTCTGAAGAGCGAGTTGCTCCAGGATTGTTAACTTTGTCAGCTCTGCCTATGCATCTGGAACAGAAGCTGGTGAAAGCAGAAACCACAGCACAGCATGATAGCTAGACACCCGAGGGACACACAGACGAATGTAGAATCTCTATTCACAGGAAAATACGAAAGGATATTTAAAACCACCATGGTTCTGGAGAACCCAGCACATCTTACTTACTTAACAAACAAGCAAGTTTAAGACTGTGTAGCCACTCTCAGGTTCTAGAATTCTGTTCCCTTGGTGTATGGTTTACATGCTAAGGAAGTGTTTGCAGGGGTGGAGAGATAATGTTATTAAGTTCTCTGTTAATCTCTACATATACATTTTAAGATAACTAATGGAAGTGTGAGGTATATTTAGTTGACCGTGCTATTGATAAATATCATTGAATTTTTACTTGCTATATTCTACCATCTGGATGATGCTATGTTATGCTGAAAATAAACAAACAAGCAAGTAAACAAATAAAAATCAAGTCAGGGCATTTAGTTGGGCAAACATGAGATGTCTTATCAATGTAAGCTTGAGCTGTTTAGCTGGATGCTATTGATGGAGTTTTCAGCGGGCTTGTAAATGTCAGGAGTTCCCAGTCTTGGCTACAAATTAGAAATGGATATTTGTACATACACCAAGAATCTTCTATTAAAGCAGGCTATCTGAGTATGGGGCCCTGCCATCAGAATTTTTAAAACATTACCCTCCAAGTTCTGTGAATATCACTGACAACACTGTTTGATATAATTTGACCTGGAGAGGGAAAAATGTTATATTTGGAAGATAGGCAGAAAACATCCCCCAAAGGAACAGGGTTTTGTTTGTTTTTTTGGTTTTTTTGTTTTGGTAGGAATTTGGGACACTTGTTTTTTTTTTTAATTTTGAGAGACATTAGTCTTTTTACTTTATCATTTGAGTTAAGTGGTTAACAAGAGACAGGCATACAGATTTGGGCAGAACTATTTTTCAGCTGTTAACTAACCTGGAGAGATGCAGACTGTGTGTTTTATTGAGTGAGAGGCCAAAGGTCTGCTAACTGAAGGATTGGTCAGGGAAGGCATCTCGGAGATTAAACCGAAGGCCCGGGGTCTAACTGCGTTGCTCACTCAACCTGTTGCTTGGCAACTCTACGGCCCAAGACCAGTCTAAGCTTCTCCAGCCCATTTATTTACTGCCAGAGCAAAGGGAGCAAGAGGAGATGTGGCCCCTGTCTCACTTGACTGTTACAGCAAATATGGGCAGATGCACTGCACATCCCTGGGGACGCTGTCTCCTCTCTCTCTACAGTAGAGGGACACATCCTGGAGAATGGTACAGGGCTATGTTACATGCTAAGGAAGTGTTTGCAGCATCTATTGTCATCAGTGGGCTCTGGATACTGGTATAGCTTACCTGAATCCCTAAAAAGTGAAATATCATTATCTAATTCTTCGTGTTTCTTTCCTCTCTAGGGGAGCATGACTCACCTTTGCGGCTTCTCAGATAGGTAAATACAGATGAAATTCAGCAAGATCTGTGAATAGGTTGTCTGCTGGTCTCTACATTTCTCTGATGAGGATGACTTTTATATGTGATCTACTGTTTCCATAGAGGACTAAGTGATTCAGTGAGGGTACAAGTACAGCAGCCGTGGGTCCTCCTATGGTGGGTGTTTTTGTTCTGT
This sequence comes from Microtus obscurus, assembly GCA_963919715.1. Lineage (NCBI taxonomy): Eukaryota > Metazoa > Chordata > Mammalia > Rodentia > Cricetidae > Microtus > Microtus obscurus. The sequence goes on from CAWTZC010000090.1 coordinate 582,548, forward strand.
GCACAAGGCTCACCTGGTTTGCTGCTTGTTTGTTTGTTTGTTTTCAGAAGGCTAGATATCTCCTTCTGAAACTACCCTGAAATCTCATCTTGCCTCCTAGCAGTCTGTCAGGATGTTCCAGTCAAATCTGAGGGAGGTCTCCTGCTCCCATGCAAATCTTTGGGAGGAGTCCCTTGCTTTCTCTTTCTTCTCCTGTTCAATCTGTCTATACATGGAAATGCTCACATTCTGAATGCATGTTAAAAATAAGTCAAGCAATGGAAGAAGATTATGACTCTTGATAATGAACACTCATGGAAAAAGGATGGATAAGAACACTGTGAGTCGGGTTCTCTGGAATTTCAGTAAAGTTTTTATATCAGCTGGACACAGAATAAGCAATGGAAAATCTCATATACAAATTTCAAGGGCAAACAAACTTTATCACTTGTAAATGAAGTGAAAGTTTAGAAAAATAGCAGTGTTCCCTCCGTCCCAAAGCTCTGAAAAGAGAGGATATTGTTTAATCCTTAAAAGTTTGGGTATTATTAGAAACAGTAGACGTAATAGGGAAAAAACCCATTGTTTTTGCTTTGGTCGTGACTGCCCGCTGGACACTGCCACAGAGACGTTCTTCCCAGAGCGCCAAAGCTCTTGAAAACATATCTTGTGTTTATTCCTTCCATCTCCCACGACACTTTGGCATTTATCCTTACATTACACCAAAGTCTTGATAGCTCTGTAGCCAGCAATGTCCAAATGATCACATTCAACGGATAAGCAACTTTCACTTAACCCCAGTGGGTAGACTCCTGATATCCTGTTCAAGTCCCCTGACCTGCAGGCAGCTTCTACCCTTGATATTTTTTGGCTCTTCTGACCTCTGCAGTATCTATTCTGGGGTCCTTGGTTACCACTCCCAAGCTGCTGTCCCAGAGGCTTTCATTTGTCACTTTGCCTTGGGTAAGCACTTCCAGGTCACCATTTCCAGCCTTCTCTCCCTGGCAACTAAGAACTGCAAACCACTGACTAGAAAAGTATTGCTTATTACATATCTCACAAGCAGCTCAAAGCAAGGGATCCTAAGTGGAACTTTATTATCCACCCGGAACCCCCCACCCTACTCTTCCTTTTATCTTGCATCCAATTCTTCCAGTTAGGATTCTGAGTCTCAGTCCTCCCTTTTCACTCATCTAAGATGAGCTTCAACTCATCTAATTAACTCTAACTAATCAATCTTTAAATTCTGTCTTTTCAACATTCCCCTCCATAGTCCTAGTCCCACTTTCCTGGTTAAGATACACTCAATCTCTTGCTTTATTTGGTTGTTAGACAGGGCTTTACCACGTAGCCATATATGGTTTGAATCTCACTAGGTAGACCAGGATGACTTTGAAGGCATGGAGATCTGCCTGTCTGTGCCTCCTGAGTGCTGGAATTAAAGGCTTGTGCTATCAAGCATGTTTCTCGCATTGTCTTTGATTTTTCTTTAGATTTACTTTATGTGTATGAGTATTTTGCCTTGATGCATATTTGCATCATGTGTATTTCTCATGCCCATAGAGGATAGAAGAGGCTGGAATATCCCTGGAACTGGATTAACTGATGCTTGTACGCTGCTATGTGGATGCTTGGAACCAAACCCTGGTGCTTTGTAAAGAATAACAAGTACTCTTGAGTGCTGAGCTTTCTCTCACATCATCTCTCAATTGGAGGGGTGGTGAACTAGTTGTCTTCTTTCTACTGCTTTCCTGAAGCCTTGCTTCATTCATTCCAGAAGGCAGTTTGGAAGAGGTCATTTCTAAGGTGAGTTACCCAGAAGAGCCCAGACTAGACAAAGCAGAGGTCAGAAGAGCCAAAACCACACACGAGTACCAAACTAAACATGAAGTTCTTCTCATTTGTCTTACTTTCCTGCTCAAAAATGTTCCAAGATCCCTTGCAGCCTTCAGGATGAAGGTTAACCCTTCTGAGATACCCTGGTTGGTTTTATTGTCAACTGGACTTAACTGGAATCACATGGGAAGAAAGAGCCTCAACTGAGTCGGTATTGCCTGTAGTCATGTCTGTGAGACTTCCTCTTGACTGATGATTGGCATTAGAGGCCCAGCCTACTGTGGGTGGCACCGTCTCTAGGCAGATGGGTCTGGGCTATTAAAAGCAAGCTTACTGAGCAAGCCAGAGAATAAGTCAGAAAACAGTGTTCCTCCATGGCTTCTGTTTCATTCCTGTCCTGCCTTCCCCCTATAATGGATTGTGTCCTGGAAGTACAAGCCAAATAAACCCTTTCTTCTCTCAGGGTGCTTTTGGCCAGTGTTTTATCACTGCAAAAGGCATATACACTAGAACACTGGGTCCCTGAGCGTTAGTTCTTGGAGTGCTCTCCTCAGGGTGATTCCCTCCTGGGCATCCTACTGCCCACTCCAGAGGCCACCAAGTTTCTCCACACCTCCCACTCTCCCTGCGTGCCTTCTTTCTCCTTTTCCACCCTGCTTACCTCTATCTACTCTTCGAGAGCTCAACAGTAACTTTTCCTATTAAATATTCTGTGGTTCATAGAGATTCAGTCAGTCCTGTGGCTCACCAAGCAGAAATGCCGAAGGGACCGTGGTGATGAAAACCCACGTTCAGAATCGTCCAGACCTGAGTTCGCCTTGGCCTGCTCACATCACCGCTACAAAGAGCACATTCCCTGTGCTTTCAGATCTGTTGCTGAGGTCAAATACCCTGGCAAAATGCTACAGGGTAGGAAGAGGTTTATTTCAGCTTTGATTTCGGGTTCCATCACGTCGTCGTGGAAAAGTCGAGAAAGGAGTTTCCAGCTCTAGTCACATCACACCCACCGTCAGAGCAGACATAAGTTAATGCACACATGCTCACTTGCCTGTACACAGCTTGAGTCTCCACAGTCACACAATTGAGGATCACCACTGCCCCACCTAGGGATGGAACCTCTCACGGTGGGATGGATCTTCCTTCATCAATTAAATTAAGACAATCCGCACAGATGTGCATGCAGGTCAACTAAATGTAGACAACCCATCACCGAGCTCTATCCCAGGAGATTCTAGGTTATGTTACATTAGCAATTAAAGTTAACCATTATAACACTTAACCTTCGTAATCCTAAAAATGTTAAGTACAACAGTACTTTGCATTTCTTTGAAATATTAATTGAAATAATTGCTATTAAGCACTTGGCATGGTAACTAGGACATCGTCTTGAACACCCAGTCATTAACAACTATTATATCTCATGGAGCTTAATTTGACATCAAGCCCGATGAACTATGCTTCTAACTCATTATCATCACGTTGTTTGTTTATGTGTCTTCTTTTCCTAAAGCCCTATGAGTTATTTCTCATCTAGAAGTCTCAAGAGTTATAATAAAGTAAACTTCTATTGTTAAATCATCCCACAAGGGGCATCTTGTTATGACAGTTTGGATGGATTAATACACTCGGGGCACAATTTCTGCTATAATACAAGACATGTACGTTGATATTATTTATTAGAAGGTATTAGTCAGATTCACACCACTGTGATTAAACACCTGACAGCCTTAGAAAGAGGGGTGATTGATTCTGGCTCACAGTTTGGGAGGGTCAGTGAGCCCATTGCTTTTGGACTCCTGGAGAAGCAGCAATAGTATTGGGGAATGAATGACAGAGGAAGCTGTCACCTCAGAGCATCCAATAATAAGGGAGAGATGAGGTCCCACCATCACCTTCTAGAGAATTCCTCTAGTGACCTAACTTCTTTTCATCAAACTCCACTTCTTAAAGATTCACAGTCTTCCAAGAGCATCAGAGGTTGACAACTGAGCACCCAACATGTGGGACTTTGGAGGACACTTCTACAAAGGTAGGGGGACTATTGTTTTGCCAGACCCTGTCTTAAGTGTGTCTTCCTTCATTCAGTCCTCCTTACAAGCTTAGGGAATGGGGACCGCCACCACCATTTCATAATGTAATAATGTAATAAAAAGGCAGGTACCCAAGGGCACAGAGAGCAGGAATGCTTAGATACGGAATTCAAGGTATCTGACCTGAGAACTTCACAATGCTAGATAGTGGAACTGAACTACTTGACATGAGTGAAAACAGAAACTAGTAACTAGCAAGCATTAATTTAAAGAGAAAAAGCAGACAATCCATTTTATGGTGTCACTCTGGTGTAAAATGCACGCATGCAGGCTCATCTGCCTTTCCTGGGCTGGAGGACACAGACAAGGGAAGGCAAAAATGGTTCCTTTGGTAGAATACTTGGAACTCCGTATTGCCTCTCTTCCACTGCTGAAACACACTGTCTCCAAGTCTCAGTCATGAGTCCCAGAGTCGACAGTGCCTCCATAAAGACCTTTGCAAAACCATTTAGCTTTTTATCTCCTTCTCCCCAGTCTTTTAAAGGTGTCATGCATGAACCTAATTAAAAACAAAACAAAACAAAACTTTGGCCACATACCCTTCCTGACTTGCCCTACAGTACTGTAGCTTTCACAACCCATTCTTATTGTGCTGTATTCCATGGGCTTATATACAACGCTAACTGGCACAGAGAGGTTGCAAAGCAGATACAGCAGGAAGCAATAATACAACACTGCATTTGAACATCGTAGCCTGGAGTGGTTTGGAAATTAGCAGGGAGTGAAGAGCCATGGCTCTTACATTGGCTTCATGGTTGGTGGATATAGTATAGATTAGGAGCTGTGCTGTGGGATTCTACCTTCCAGCACCTCCTACAGAGAACACTCAAGATTGCTTAAGTGCCAGTCTAGATCTCAGTGTTTTCATGGGATGATTTGCTATTCTTGGGCAAAGTACTTAGTATTCCACGGTCTACCCCACCTACCAATGGGAAGCTACACTCATTCTAAGTAGGATCAGAGGCAAAAATAAGATGATGAATACTTCATCAAAGGAATGGGATAATTTGTAGTTAGAAAATGACTAGTGTGGCAAACACCAGCGTGGAGCAATGACATCCGAGCTCCAGGCGTTGATTCACCGTCACTTTTACTTCTGGATTTCTGTTATACACAGCATCTCAGCCTTAGCTGAGTTACTCTGTAGATACAGCGAAGGCAGAATGGAAAGCGAGATGCCTATCCTTTAAGACTCTCATGTTCAATAATTATTACTTCTCTCATTTTCATGACAGTGTCTGCAAAGCTTTTATTTCAGCAGAGACTTAATCAGTTTAGGATATTCAGAATTAAGCAAATCTAAGCTCTCAGAAGATATCCTCAAGTCCTTGTGGCTCCAAGGAGGCTTAACGGTATTGTCTGATCATGTAAAACAGTCTGTGCAAGGAATCAGAGAGAGGGAGGCTGGGATAGCAACATCTAGTGGTAACTCACAGCCTGGGGGCTAAGCTGCCACTGAGGTTAGCAAGCTGTATGGGAGGAGCAGAACAGGACCCATGAAAACTCTGCTGTTCCAAAAGAGTCCCACTTTGATGCCAGTCTTGATTCACGTGGAGTTAGAGGATAGTTGTTTGAACATTGGCTACACAGATGTAGGGAAATAAAGTTTAAGATGTGAGTGTTGGGAAGATTCTTAAACATGAGCCCTCTTCCGGACAGATCTCAGTATCACATAATAACTTTTCGATGATACCAGAATCTCTTATTTATTTATTTGTATTTAGTTTTTTCATTATGATAAGTTTTGATGATATTCTTTCTTCTCCCTCAACTTCTCACAGATCCTTCACCCCTCCCCACCCAGCCAATTTTATGTTCTTTTGCTTCCTCGTTCTCAAAAAAAAACAAAAGCAAACAACAAAAATCGAAACAAACAAGAAAGCCTCAAGCAAACAAAACCCAATAAGCCGAAAATGCTAAAACAAAACAAAAACACACAAAACCCAAAGAAGCCAGAAATATACACGGGAGAAATTACAGTCTCCTCAACAAATGGTGCTAGATAATCTGAATGGCTGCATCTAAGTAGATCCATGTCTATCACCCTGCACAAAACTCAACTCCAGGTGGACCAATGACCTCAGCATACGACCAGAGATCCTGAATCTGGGAGAACAGAAAGTGCATTGCAGGCTTGAACTTCCAGGGAAGGATTTTCTGAACAGGACACCAATAGCACAGGCATTAAAGTCGCTAATTAGTAAATGGGATCTCATTAAGCTAAATCCTTTTGTATAGAAAAGGATCTCATCATTCAAGCAAATTGGCAGCTTTGAGAATGGGAAAAATCTTTACCAATTATTCATGACTGGGTAACTTTTGATAGGCTACTATTACTTATTTCTCATGCTAATGCTGCCACTGATAAAATATTTGCCTTAAGGGTTAGAGGCTTTCCTGAGCAAAATGTCATATTCCGTGTCTTATAAGAGATGAGTGCGTGCATTTAAAACAATGCGGCTATGTTTAATTCTATCATATTATTTTGTGCTTAGGAGTTAACATAAAAAAGCTAGCATAGTTTACGATTTTACAAGTAACCAGTGAGTACACCAGTGTGGAGATCTAAGCCGAGTCTTGTTTCTTTTTCATTTTCATTTTCATTTTTTTCCCCACTTCACATTTAATTATGAGCAACCTTACTTTTGCAGCAAACTAGTGACCTTTCGGTGTCTCCAAGCCACATTTCCATATGGAAATCTTCCAGAATTTAAAAACGCAATTGCCCTTTTCAGTATGCTGGTTATGGGGAAAGGTCTCGGGAAATCTCAACCTCGTGACATGTCTCTTTCTGCACCTACAGCACTGGCAAGTGCACAGAAGGCACGCAACAGTGAGTGAGAAAACACGTCACGTCTCCACCAGTCCCAAAGGCTGCTGAACCAAAGGAATCAGATTTTTGGAGTCTAAGTTACCACACTAAACTGAAAATATACCAGAAGTTCAGGGAATACATGGACATATAAAACAATTTTTCATTCATGTCAAGTGTCTTTAATCACATAAAACAGAATATTAGAAAAACACAGGACTAAACGGTATCATCGTCCCATGGGTGGGGGTATTCTTTCAAATAAAGAGCTTCATCCAATTCTGAGTACTTTTCATGCTGATTTCTATCTGCATCCTTCCCTGGATTGACTTTATTTTCTTCCTCGAGAATTAGGAGAAAATCAGGAGGCAGAGTTGATTATTTCCTTGCTAGTTTTCATTATTTTAAAGGACGGACTTGAGAATTCTAGGAAAAGGAAGAAAAATGACTAGCAGGAATCTAGAGAGTTCTAATTATTCAGGAGCCCGTTTCCCAGCATGTGGGCTGCTGGTAATTCCTCTCTGCCTCCCTTTCTCCCACACAGTTTTGTTAGGAAGAGAAATGTGCAGAAGCTGTGTTCACACCAACATAGTTCCTTAGTAGTTCTAGGCTGTGCTCAAATGTTCCATGTAATTAATTTCTAAAATAAGGTTTGTGGGTTTCTTACAGATTTAGGCTATCCTTAGCAACCTCTCAGACCACATTTTTCTTTCTTTCTTTTTTTCTTTCTTTCTTTCTTTCTTCCTTCCTTTCTTCCTTCCTTCCTTCCTTCCTTCCTTCCTTCCTTTCTTTCTTTCTTTCTTTTACCTTAGCCATAAGCCACATTTTGTGGATGACACGTTTAACTAGAAGTCAGGAGCTCTTGCGCATAGGTGTTTGGTGTACCAGAGTCAGGGATGATAGTAGGGGACATCCATTGAAATGAAGGTTTGTCCTGCACTTGTGTGACTAGGAGCCTAAGCGTCTTACAAAACATTTAGGTCCAAAATTCTCACTCATCCTCTGGGCATGGAGAACGTAACAAAGTGACCGTTCCCTGCTCCTTCCTGGAGTTTATGTCTAGCGGAGAAGAGCGAGTAAACAAGTTAGTCTGGGTGGTGACAGATTCTGCAAAACAAACAAGAAGGTTGATGGGATAGACTCAGAACGAGTGTGGAGGCTGGGCAGCCTTAGAGAGCGGTTCAGCGTCAGTTTGGTTGAGAAAGTGAACTGTGCATTGAGCCCGGCAAGAGTCTCAGGGGAAGAGAATTCTGCACAGTGGGTCAGACAATAGCGAAGGACTCAAGGTAGGAATAACCCTCCCTCCGCAAGGGTCCAAGGGGGGCAGCAGTTCATTTGAAAAAGAGTGAGAATACGTGAGATTTCAAAATCATGGGGAGAGAACCGGGTGAGCACGCCGAGGTCAGCTTGGGAGCTTGGGTAAGGCGCCAGTGGTCGTTACCAGGATGTGATTTGGTTCACGTTCTGACAGCTCACAGCAGTTCTAGGCAGGGATAAATAACAGAGGCGGAAAAGCAGAGCAGAAGCTTGCTTCTTAGCTCTAAGAATCTCTTTCAGGGATCTAAAAATAAAGGTGTCTTTAAGATGTGTTTGTAGAGTGGACACAAAGATTCATGTAAAATTTGGCTGGTTGCTGTGAGGACCTGGCAGGTAAAGCGCCGGTTATGCGAGCCTGGGGAACTGAGTTCAGTCCCAGGAACCACATAAAGTGGACAAAGAGAAACGACTCCACAAAGCTGTCCTCTGACCTCTGTGGCACGTGCACATCTTCCCCACTGTGTTACACATATTAATAATGATGATGACGATGAACAGAGCAAAAAATCTTTGCAAAAAAGATGTTTGTGAAATCTGAAGAACTATTATAGTGGATCACATTTATTATAGTGGACCACTATTATAGCAGGACCACATCGCGTCTCTCTGATTCTAACATTGACCAGTGTTGCAGCTCCAATCAGCTTTATAGTGAGGAAGGGTCTTCAGGACCATGTCTCGTCTCTCTGATTCTAACACCGGCCAGTGTTGCAGCTCCAATTGGCTTTAACCCCCAGCAGTTTTTATGAATAGGAAAAGTAAGTCACTCTTCTAACAATGGCTTGAAATTTTTTTTTTAAAAAGACCCAGAGGAGAGACAGTGTCTTCAGAAACTCTGCCAGGGTATTAGAACTTTTTCCAAATAGAATTGAACTTCGCTCTCAGCCAGCGAAAAATGTTGTGGAAATGACTTGTGTGACAGAATCTTAGGAATTAGCCAGGAAAACCTGAAAAGGAGCTCCGGTTAGGAAGCGAGATCTCGAAGGATCTCACAACGCCAGTGGTCAGAACGGCAAACATCAGGCTTGTGGTGTTCTCAGGGCTGCTCATGACTAAGATAAAGCAGCAAGGCCCTCCTTGCCTCCTCATCTCCAAGCCGCACCATTCCAGTACCCTGGTTTCAACAACAAGAGCGTTTTCTGAGAATTGTGCAGCTGGGTGAGTCCGTCCGTGGGAACATCAGAGAATATACTTATGTGAACCTAGAGAACAAGGGGCCATCACTAAATATGGCATAGTGAAGCAATCAAGAGATGCAGTGAGTCTGATCTACCGGGCTACTGTTGGAATAACACAGACACACTTTTCTTTTCTTTCTTTTTTAGGTAGAGGACTGCATGTTAATAAAAAGTTATATAGTAAACACACTATTTGGTAACAAAATCGTCTGCTGATTCTCAAGTATCATACACAGGGTGTATAGTGCATGGTCCATGTATGTCCATGTATGTCCATGTGTATGTCTGTTCCCGCTAGCACAGAAGGATAGATGTGTTGGTGCAGAAGCATCGTGGCATGACAACATGGCAGCCACGTCACTAGGGGACAGGACTTTTCAGCTCCATCCAAGCCCCTGGAGCATGTGGTGTGTGGAGCACATCTCTGAGAACATGGATTTCTTCGCGACCGTTAGTGGCATACCATGATGATAGACTCTTGGAACAAGCGACCAAAAAGTCCACGGCATTTCATATAATACACCACTCAAGAAGGGTGATATTTTTTCCGATGTAATTTAAACGTAATACTAGTCATTAAGAAAGTTCAGGCTCAAGAAAAAATGAGGGTTATTATAATACTCCGAGATTTATGAAATCGGCAATTGATTCAGACATGAGAATAGGCTTCAGACCTGTTCTGACTCTGTGAAGCTCTTTAGTCTTAAATACTTCAAATTTTACACATCTCCTACTAGTTGAGAATTCTAACATTTTACAACAGCTAAACGGTATTTGCAGTCATTCTCTAGGAGAATCGAAGAAGGATGACGCAAAGTGAAGCGGGAAGGACACATTAGCCATGCAATTTGAGATGAAATTCTCTCAGCACCCAGATCTGCAGACACCTGGGTCTGTGTTTGTCACACTGGCCTCAGCTCCTCAGTGTTCTCTGAACAGAGGGACATCAGAAGTCATAAACTGGAGCAGCAGTGTCTGGGCCTGTGTTGGAACAAGCAGATTCTACTCGAAGCATCGAGCATCGTTAAATGACACTTGAGACACAGAGGCAGGCTTTGCTTTTCGAGACCAGCGGTTTTGCAGAGCAGCTTAACCCAGAGCAACAGTCTCGTTAAACAGGCAAGCCCAAGCCATCAGGGGGGCCGCAGGGTTGTCTGCAGTGATGGAAAAAGATGCTCTGTGCATCTCAAGGCCTCCTCACACCACAGGCATGGAATGTGTGAGACATGAAATACCAAGGAAATCAGCCACTTTAAATTATCTATTAGTGCTGTGTGTGCATGCATGCTGTGTGTGCGTGTGCGTGCGTGTGTGTGTGTGCATGTGTGTCTCCATGTGCCCCAGCATACATGTGGCTGTCAGAAGACAACCTGTTTTTCTACCATTTGGGTCTTGGGACTAGAACTCAGGTCCTAAGACCTGGTGGCAAGCACCTGTTCCAGCTGAGCCATCTCGCTGCCCCTGACAGTCATTTTTATACAGCTCTCATACGTTCAGCTTTGTGCTCATCCGAGGACAGAGTTCCATAGCTGTCACCTAGACACTTTAATTTTACATGTTCTGACCTGGCACCATCTCCTCATTCAGCTGTAACTTTAGATTTTGCAATTGCCAAGTTTCCTCTAAAAAAAAGCTCTATAACCAGATAAGATTTTCACAGACCCATAAAACCCACCAGTCAAGGACCGTATTGGTTATTTTTCTTGCTGCCGTGACCAAATGCCTGGCAAGCAGCAGCAACTTATGAGAGGAAGCTGTGTTTGGGTGGGGAAGGCACAGCAGCAGGGGCATGTGCCTGACCCATCACTCCCTCAGGACATGGTGGACCAAGAAGCAGAGGGAGATGAACGGAGGTACACTCCGCCCTCTTTCTTCAGTCCAGGGCCCCAACCCAGGAAACAGCGCTGCCCACATTCAGGGTGGGTCTTCCTCTTTAGTCAGCTACTAGGATCAGAGCAGAAGAACCGTGTCAAACAGATTTTTTTCTTTTTGTTTTTTTGAGACAGGGTTTCTCTCAAACCTGGCTCAGTTTTGGAGCCTGTCCCGGAACTCACTCCGTAGCCAGGATGATCTCAAACTCACTGAGATCCACCTGCTTCCGTCTCGTGAGTGCTGGGATGAAAGGCGTGTGCCACCACTGCCTGGCTTGTCAAACAGATTTTTGAAACATTTTTTTTAATGCCCCGATAGACAAGTATGGACATCGGGCAGTATTTTTGCTGAAGAAGACACGGGCGGGAAGATATTAATATCAATTCAGTCTCAAGAAAAGATGCCACTGTGTTGGGTCATGCAGTCTAGCGAACAGGGACATGCTGTGTATCACATGTTCCGCTACACATCTCTGCATGCACTGCTGTCCTTCCTCCCTATTTTCAGCACTCGGGGGCGAGGTGAAAAAGGGGTTCTCCCAAGTTCATTCTACCATAGTTTGGACGTGGGTGCCGAGTATCCCTTGTGGGTCCACTAATACGGTGAAGAGGACTTCTGCACAGCGGGGCTCCCTCCCAGACCCGGGATTATACACAAACCACACCCAAACATGTGTTTTCACAGAGAGATCCTTTATTACACAGGGAAGAAAAGCTAAAGTGGCTGCTTTCTGACTCAGGCAGAAAACAGCAGCAATGACCTTGCAGGTAAAGTTTTAAGAAGAGAAATAGGGGATGTCTGTGTTCGAATGGGCTAGGATGCAAAGGTGGAGGAGACAGGGGACCAGAGAGAAGGGGAGGGGATCGAGGGAAAGGGAGCAGGGGTATTTGTAACAATGGGACAAAGAATTGCCTCTGGATAGAGACAAGACAGAAAAAGACAAATGACAGCTTATAAAGGTAAAGGGGGGCAATCCTGCGTTAGAATGAGGGGGTCTCATTTTAATTGGGCATGTTAATTAGGGTAGCAAAGGGGCCTTCTGATTGCTGGAATTTGGTAGTCAGCCTCAGGAGGAGGAAATGCCCATATAAGGGACTAGATTTTGGATGCTAGCTTTAGGAAAGCAATCATCTAACAGTTTTTAGCCTGGCGGAGGGAATGGGGGAGAAGGGCAAGGCCTGCCAGAGTCACGTGTTCGAGTGGGTTAGTGTCTCTTCAGCCTCTGGGGCGCGGGACTTAGTACAAGGTAACTATGCCACTTGGGGTACTGCAGTTCTTAGGGGACCCTCGTCAGCTTCCGAGAGTTTGGGTTGTTACAAAGAGTGGGACTGCCTCCTGCCACCCTCTGGCTTTCTGTCTGTCTTACCATGTGACTTCCACTGTGAAGCCGTCAGGGGGTTCTCAGCAGAGCCATGCAGATGTCAGTGTTTCTCTCTTGATCCTCCAGACCCATGGGCTCCATTAAGGGCTACATAACCCTCTCTTCTCTCACTACTATCTAGCCGTGGGTACTTTGTGATTTCAACAGAAAGTAATCAAACCCAGAGAACAATGCCGTCTTTTAATAAAAGCAAAAGCTGTCCTAAAAGTGCTACTTATGGAGTAGGGAAGTGTTGGAGACGCTGACTCCTGTCTCTGCAGGTTGAGTGTAGAGGTCTAGTTTCCTCTGCCCGAGACTGCTATGGCAAAAACCTCAACTTGGCCCTTTCTCAGAAAGCAGCAAGCTATGGTGCGAGTGAGCCGCAGGTCAGGAGGGGACCAGCTACCAGCCAGCACTCTGACTGGGCCAGACGGCTGGCTGCTGAGGCCCTTCCTGCTTTTCACCATTATCTCCTCTGCGGGTAGCCCTGGCAGCTAAGTCTGAAGGAGAACACGCCAGCCAAACACAACGCTTGGCTTTCGGAGTAAGCCAGGAGGAAATGAAGTCACAAAGTTGAGTTGGAATCAGAGGGGTTTTTTTATCATCACTTCATCAAATCGGGAAGGTTTCTAGAAAAGGAGATGTTGACCTTAGTCGCCGTTTACTGCCTTCAATCTAAGACACGAACTTCCGGATCCTTCCTCAAGTGAGGCAAGGTAACAGCTGATTGGAAGGACTGGTTGAAAGCCAGGGGCCAATGAAGCTTCTTTTTTCATAGATCTTCATTTTCCAGGACAGTGAAAACAATACCCCAGTGTGAACCCTCATTCTTTGTTTCCAGAATTAGAAAGCAAAGCTGCATAGCCGCTGGCTAGAAAGAAGAGAGCACTAATTACACACGCCATACAGTGCGTGACAGTAGCGCTATCCCATGGCCCACGCACGGGGTATCTGGATTCTCAGATGCTGTTTTAGAGGATGTGCTCTCAGACTAGCATTAGTGTATAAGTTCAGTGGGGAAGGAAGGCTGGTGTCACTCACCTGCTTGAAGTAACAGGGCTTTTCTAGAAAGAGGAATACTTCAATGAGTTTTCGTTACTGAATGTTTCTCCCGAAGCAACAAACATATCTTCTATGACATGGCAATGACTCCCCCCCCATCAGCCCATTGCTTGAAAGCCTTCTGTCTTTCTCTGCTCTCCCTTCCCCTTTTACACCACACACACACACACACACACATTTTTGTCTTAGACTGAATGTCACGAATATCATAGCTTTCTGCTTCCTTTTATTCTCCTCTGACCACTAAGCCTAGTGGCATTTCGTGTGTGTGTGTGTGTGTGTGTGTGCACGTATAGACAGTTCTCTAGAGTGTTGGTAATAAGGCAGCCATACTGTGCATTAACTTGCTATTAGCTTTAAGGTCTCGGATTCTGGAAATTCTTCAAAAGCAAAAAGAATAAACGCCCCCAAACTCCGTGAATCGGGCAAACAACTGAGAGTCTCCCTTTTCTGATGGGTGATTTTACAAGTCAAGAACAAGAGATAGAAAACACGTGGGTGACTTTTCTAAGAAAGTACAATGGCTTCCTGTCCCAAGGCGTTGACTGTTTGACTCGCTCTGCCACTCACCAGTGGGCAATCCCAACTCCAAAGACCTTCCAGCAAGTTTCCCATGCCCTGTGCCTGCCAAGCAGGTGTGTCTCATCCTCTTCTCGGTGAAGCGCATGTGAAACTCGTTCCGGAGTCTTAGGAGCACTCTGCAAATGTCAAGGTCCAAAGGAGCCGCAGATACAGTGCCATCTACCAGTCTCTGGGCTTTATGTTTCTATGGCACTGGAGGGTCTGTCTGCAGGCTCTTGGTCTGTGGATCTAGGGGCAAACTGCACAGAGACGAAGGCAGAGGGGGCCATATAATGTGAGCCTGAGCGTGCTTCCATGCCTTGGTCTAATGAAGATTTAAGTAGACAAATTGCTCTTTGTGGCTGTAAGATGACCCCTACACTTCCTGTTTATTTTCTATTCCCAACCTTTGTAGATCAATGAACAGTTCATCATGGGCTGCCATAGCTTCAAGGTATCTCAGAGGTTGAAGACCCATTGATGACCCAGAGAGAATAAAGTTCCAGCTTCCTTAGTCAGCTGTGCAGGTTCCAAGGTCTCCTCTCTCCCCAATAGACTCTGTTCAGGAGATGTCAACATCTAAAACCGATGGACAAAACTGGATTCGGGTGTGTTGAACCCTGATCTGTGCATTTCAATTATCACCCCAATTCCCTTGACTGGGCCCAGCCCCCAAGTCCCTGCTCTATGCTCTACAGATGTTTGTAAAGGGTACTTGCTAGGGGCAGGCACAGAAAGACAAATAAGACACTGTGAACAAGGAGAGCTGCTAAAAACATTCACCAGTAGAGTTGCTAACATCCTCTGAGATCCCAGAGCCTGCAGAAAGCAAACACATGTAAATTAGGGCCAGAGGATGCATAAGCAAGAGCCCTCAAAGCCAGGGAGCAGTCACAGGGCGGTGAGAGAAGGACACCATTTGGGATTTCTGTAAATCAAAATATACCCAGTCTAGCTATTCCTACTTGTAGATCAATTCTGAAAAGCCTATTCATACAGCCACTTAGCCTAACCCTCCCCGCTTACTAATAAGATGCTGGGGGCTGGGGGAGGGTACTTCTTTGCTTTTGCTTCAGGGCTGAGGATATTGCCACAGGGTTGTTTTTTGTGAGTCACAAAGTCAACTAGTGCCTCTGTGTTTTCAAATCTACATATTTGCTTAAAGGGAGTATAAAGAGCAGGCTGTTAAAAATATGTGCACTCATCTTGATATTAAAGGGAAGGCCATGGTTTCTCTAGGGTCAAGCTGTTGAGAAATTCCTTGAGCTATCTCCACTTAGGATATTCAGAACTGACAGCCTGCGGCTATACTAGGCCACAGATAGTCTTGCTCCCTAGAGACTGTTTAAAACATTACAAGCCCATTGTTCTGGCTAGAGGGATGGTTGGGCAATTAAGACTGTGCACTGATCTGAAAAGGACAAGAGCTGGATTCCATGTACTCATGTCTGGCAGCTCATAACTGCGCATAACTCCAGCTCCAGGAGATCCAAACCGGGTACCCCCTGAACTCTTAAAACTAAGACAAATCCCCTCCTCCACCTCCTTTCTCCTCCCTATCCTTATTCTAAGAGGCAGTCCAGTATCTTTTGACAACATCTATACCTCTCCTTAGGGGCACCCATCCCTACCTCTAGATGTCCACTGGGGCCAGTCTGTGGGGGACAGAACTTTAAGATTCTGTTTTGAGGAAGAGAATGGACTTTCTGAAAGGTTACTTTCAGGAGATAGCTGGCCCTCCTGGCCTTGTTTGCTTCAAAGGCATAAGGAAGGAGGCAGATGAAGAGCCATTGAGTGGCCAGTGAGATGTATCAGTAGGGGTCAACTTGCTAGCCTCCTGCTTCCCTGGCTGCCCTTCTGTCTTTGGCAATTTACATGCTTCTGCTTTCGGCCGACAGTTTAATTGGCTAGTCTCGCTTCTCTTTCCAAAGAAAACTTTGGTAGGGTTGGTTAGGTTGCTCTCTGCTCTCGATCCCAGGGGAGAGACCCGAGTCATTTTTGTGAATTTAGGCCACTCTGCAAATAGGGGATACCTGGATGAATACTAGATCCTTGAAGGATTTTACCTGAATGTGCTATTGCTGTAAACACATTACCAAGCATAAGTCGTGGAAAAGCAAATTTATGCAAGGGCATTTATATATTGAGAACAGTAGGATGTCTATATTCATATGCACACAAAATTGTACACATAAAATTGTATGTTAATTTATGTATACATAAAATGTATATATTTAAGTATAAAATCACAGTGACAGAGGTGGTAAAAATGTGAAATAAGAGCAAAAGTAAAAGTATAGAAATAGCCTCCTTTGGCTGATACAGAAGAAAAATGAAACGCTATAATTATGATGCATGTAGACCTCATCTATCTGCCTGGGCTTGAATGTTGACATCAGGGAGGGGGCTTTCTGTGTCTCCGTTTCCTTATTTGCAAAAAGTGGAAACAATAAATGACCTCATGGATTCATAACAGGTTTAATGAGAAATATACATAAGGGGTGATGGTAGCATGCAAAGAGCCTTTGATCTTTACCAGTGTCATGACTGCTACTAAAACTTGACCAAATGACACCTCTCTTAAGAAGTTCCATAGTTTTACAAAACCTTGGAATGAGTCAGTGAGCTGGCTTATAGTTCCATATAAATGCTTTAGTGTAATGTCAAAATGCTTTGACAATAAAGTTCTATACTATCTTAAAATTTCTTACATACGAAATTAATGAGTAAGATAATCTCTGGGAAAATGAAAGTAAAAACTGAGCCCTTCAAAACACCTGATAAGTTGAAATATTTTATCCGACATCCCAGACAATAGTTTAGTAATAGGACTCCATTCTGCCAAGAGCGTCTTGAATAGGCTAGACCTGTCCCTAATTTCTGCTAGTACCCCAAAACTATCACAAGTGAAACCTGTCCCATCTTATCCCCACCCCATGGGCACACTTTAGACTGTCCCCAATGTAACATCGGCTAAGAAGAAGACAAATAATGCTATGATTAAAATATGAGTCGTAGTTTCCTCAGAAGCACTATCTAATCTATAGAAAGCCATCTGTTAATGTTGAAATGGTTAGATTGGATTAGAGTATACCTTCCTCCAATCTAACAAAAATAACTGGTTTCCCTCACACAGGTAAAGATATGAAAACATACTAAGCCTGCTCTCATTGGTTCTGGCCGGCCCAAGGAAAGCAGGCTGAGTAAGTTTGCACGATGCTCTGCTCAGCAGACCCGAGTGACTGCCTCCCATCCATCAGTAATTCACGTGAAGATGCTAATGAATACTATTCAGAGCGCCCCAGCCAAGAAGGATGAGTGTGCTGTCAAGATTTTCCAGAGTAGTGTTGTGTGTGTGTGTGTGTGTGTGGAGAGAGAGAGAGAGA